>JAYESD010000005.1:215301437-215905207 GCA_036927565.1 Tuctoria greenei | reverse complement strand
GAATACGAACCTCCACGTACTACTTCTTAGTAGTACCAAAAAAATGTCTTAATCCAAACTTTGACACATACTATGGTTTGTTCTGTTCCTTGACTTTTTTATAGTGTGTTCCCACCGTTCCAAAAAAACTTACCGCTTTATAGTTTTTGTTTAAACTATATAACAATAAATTTTTTGAAACAAAGAGAGTACTTCTTCCGATCAGCACGAGCCAAGTCAGCCGTAATCCATACTTACTTCGTCCTCGAATATTTATATATACACACCACCAACCGACACGAAACTCGACCAGGCGCAACGGAGGAAGCAGATCCTCCCTCCACTGGTCCTGGCACGCGTGACCGACCTGTCGCCGAGTCAGAAGCATGATCTCACTCACCACAG
Source organism: Tuctoria greenei (assembly GCA_036927565.1). Classification (NCBI taxonomy): domain Eukaryota; kingdom Viridiplantae; phylum Streptophyta; class Magnoliopsida; order Poales; family Poaceae; genus Tuctoria; species Tuctoria greenei. The sequence continues at coordinate 215,904,823 of JAYESD010000005.1, read as the reverse complement.
CATTAACACCATACGTCCACACCCCAGCTGTTACTAATTAATTACAGCATGATCTCAAAAAATCCGCTCGCGTTTACATTATTACCAGCAAGCTGGATAATATTGACAGCCCATCTGGAGCGTGCACACGTCGGAACGGACGGCGGTCCTCGCCGTTGGAGGAGGAGGAGGCGTTCACATTAATGGGGACAGCTCGGCTCGGCTCTTTCCAGGAAGAACTGCAGCTGGATAATGGATTTATCCACGGCCACAATTAACAAAAGAGATCTTTTTCGGTCCAACTCCTGGGATTTTGTGGACATTCAACACAGGGTCCCCCAACGGCATCTCCGCGCCTATAAATTCTCGCCTGCTCCTTTCCCGTTTCAACACTCATTCACCTTCACTTCTTCACATCTGTCGTTCGTTCTTCGTTAGTTCGATCTCTCTCTCTCTCTCTCTCTCTCTCTCCTCTCTCTCTGTTTCCGATTGGCGTAGGATCCTCCATCATAAGATCTCTGTGGCCAGAGCCTGTAAACTTGAGAGGAGCCTGTGATCTTGAGTTTGGTCGGCGCCATGGCCGGCGGCGCGATTGTCAACGTCGGAGGGGGCAAGGACTACCCCGGCAAGCTCACCGTGTTCGTGGTCCTGGCCTGCATGGTCGCCGCCACCCGGCGGCCTCATCTTCGGATATGACATCGGTATCTCCGTAGGTCACCATCACGCCCCCTCTTCGCTTCCCTCTTTTTGAGATCGTCGCGGCTGTTTGTGTTTTTGATCTAGTAGTATATCATTTTTGTGGTTCTAGGTAGAGAGAGGTTAGTAGAAAACGAAGTGCTTGTCTGCTTCTGGCGTGTTCTGTTCCTGCGAATCTGAGAATTTTTTTGGGGCACAGTTCACCTAGAGAGGTTGCATGAATCTGGGCGTTTTTTACATACACGCACCAGCGACATTTTATTTCAAACTCAAGAAGAATCTTTGCATGTATCACCTGTCCCTGTCCATCTTTAAATTTCGTATATTTTTTTAATCGTCGCACCTGTAGTCCTTTAATGTCAAAATTATCTCAAAATATTCAGTGACAAAAGAAAACTAGTACGCAAAACCAAAAGGAGGGCGAGAAACAAAAAACTGATGATGATGATGATGTTGTGGTCGATCAGGTGGCGTGACGTCGATGGACCCGTTCCTGTTGAAGTTCTTCCCGTCGGTGTACCACAAGGAGCAGGCGGCGGAGAAGAACCAGAGCAACCAGTACTGCAAGTTCGACAGCCAGCTGCTGACCATGTTCACCTCCTCGCTCTACCTGGCCGCGCTCGTGGCCTCCTTCTTCGCCGCCACGGTCACGCGCGTGGCCGGCGTAAGTGGTCCATGGTTCAGCGGCGGCATCACCTTCCTTGTCGGCGCGGCGCTCACCGGCGCCGCCAGAACGTACTCATGCTCATCTCGGCCGCGTACTCCTCGGCGTCGGCGTCGGGTTCGCCAACCAGTCCGTCCCCGTGTACCTGTCGGAGATGGCCCCCGCGAGGCTGCGCGGGATGCTCAACATCGGGTTCCAGGTCATGATCACCATCGGCATCCTGTGCGCCAACCTCATCAACTACGGCACCGCAAAGATCAAGGGCAACGGGGGCTGGCGCGTGAGCCTCGCGCTGGCCGCGGTGCCGGCGGGCATCATCACGGTCGGCGCGCTCTTCCTCCCCGACACTCCCAACTCCCTCATCGACCGCGGCCACACCGAGTCCGCCAAGCGCATGCTCAAGCGCGTGCGCGGCACCGACGACGTGGAGGAGGAGTACAACGACCTGGTGGCGGGCCAGCGATGAGTCCAAGCTCGTGGCCCACCCGTGGCGCAACATCCTGCAGCCCAAGTACCGGGCCCAGCTCACCATGTCCATCGCCATCCCGATGTTCCAGCAGCTCACGGGCATCAACGTCATCATGTTCTACGCGCCGGTGCTGTTCAAGACGCTCGGGTCGCGGACGGAACGCGTCGCTCATGTCCGCCGTCATCACGGGGCTGGTCAACCTCTTCGCCACCTTCGGCTCCGTCGTGACGGTGGACCGGCTCGGGCGGCGGAAGCTGTTTCCTGCAGGGCGGCGCGCAGATGCTGGCGTGCCAGGTCGTGGTGGGCAGCCTGATCGGCGCCAAGTTCGGGTTCTCCGGCGTGGCGCAGATCCCCAAGCTGTACGCGACGATGGTGGTGCTCTTCATCTGCTTGTACGTGGCCGGGTTCGCCTGGTCGTGGGGGCCGCTGGGGTGGCTCGTGCCGTCGGAGATCTTCCCGCTGGAGATCAGGTCGGCGGGGGCAGAGCATCAACGTGTCCGTGAACATGCTCTGCACTTCATCATCGCGCAGGCGTTCCTGCCCATGCTCCTGCCGCTTCAAGTTCATCCTCTTCTTCTTCTTCGGCGCCTGGGTCGTCATCATGACCGTCTTCGTCGCGCTCTTCCTCCCGGAGACCAAGAACGTGCCCATCGAGGAGATGGTGCTCGTCTGGAAGGCGCACTGGTACTGGGGCAGGTTCATCCGCGACGAAGACGTGCACGTCGGCGCCGACGTCGAAATGTCCGCCACCGCCAATGCCAAGGTCGCCACCAGATAGCCGTGAGGTCTGCTGACGGTGCTCCCTAGTTAGGATGACTGGATGATGACCAACAGTCAACTAGTCTTTCGTTGCACTATTTCTTCTCTCATTGTGCTGGATACTCGATGTGGGTCATAGTTTGAACTGTGGACAGAGTATGAATATGAAAGCAAGTTGCGGAATTCTGCCGGCTCCAGGTGTTGGTGACTTACCTTTTCGTGAGGCTAAGATATTTTTTATGACTTTCTGATATATTTTTTTCCGGAATTTGTGACTTATTACTGATTTTGAGATCCTCACCAGCTGCAAGGATGTTTTTGTTTCGAAACATGGCCATCAACGTAACAGTGACTTTGTTGTATTAGGAGTAATAGTTAAACAATAATAAAATAAAATAAAATAGAAGTTGTTCACTCAATAAAACCGTGCGAATAATTTCAAAGTACTTGGTTTACTCTTTGGCATTCCAAGCTGGTGTCCTTGTGGACCGATGATATGCCAAGAAAACAATGCGATGGTGAAATACCGATGTACTCCCTCTATCCCCATAAACTTGTCGCTTTGTAGTTCATTTTTGAACTACAAAGCGACAAGTTCATGGGGATGGAGGGAGTATGTCATACTCACTAAATAAGCATGGTTCATTCGTTTGCAAGAAAAAACTTAAATAAAAATATCAGTGGCCCCTTGTAATCGTTTCTTTTCCCCTTTTTTATTAATTTCGGATCATGTGGAACCTGGTGTTTTTTCCGCTAGTACATCTCACGGTAGGACACTATGAGACACGCTAGAACGACGACTCTGATTCGTGAGACGTGTTTGCTTAATCATCATCATCGCCAGCGCTTGTACCCATGACGCGAACACGGTTAGATTAGACCGCTGGTGGGACGGGATAACGACGCCGTCGGCGTCATCACCGGCACCGACCGGCGCCGCACCACGCCGGCTGGCTCCCAAGGTGCCGCGCTCACACGGCGCATTGACTATTGGCGGTGTAAGTGTTATCCAGTATGCTTCGGTACAACGCTGCTGTTTTTTCTTCTTCCGGCGACCTGGAAAGTACCTTTGACTTCTTCTAGAACGTCGCAAAGTTCGCGAGGCCTTATGAATTTTTTTTCATTTTAGCATAAAAAATATTGTATTAACAAAAATAGGCACCAATTTTTTTATTTCCAAATCTAGCATGCTGCTCGCAGCTTTATAAGGTGAGTCGCTCAGTAGTCGTGCGACACGACACGTGTCAAGCACAAATCAAATCTTTTGCTGCCAGCGCTGTGGGACCCACGAGGAGAGTCAGCTGCAGGGCGACTCGCCGTACCAATGGGTGACTCGCACCTCTAAAGGGCGACCGGGCCCACCAACGTCGTTCGCCCGATGTGTTATTCGTTTTGAAGTGTTGTTAGTATTCAACATTGAAATGCAATTAAAAAATAGTTAGATGCTCATTTTGGAGAAATGGTAATAAAGTTTTTTTAAGACCACGATGTGAAGAATACGCACAAGGAGTTTTATAATAATTAAATACAAAAGACTGTTTTCAGTTATAGAGGACATTGGTCGCATTGGTAGCTCATGTGAGACTAAATAATATAAAGGACATGTTTAGATAGAAATTAAATCAAACTGGATTGTTTTCAATTAAATCGATGTACAGTTGTACACGACACTAATCACAAAATGGTAATGTGTGTAGAAATAGCATGTGGTCGTCCAAGCTACCACTAAAGATTCAGGTATTTATGTTGTACTTAAAACGAGAAGTCATCCTTACAAAAGATAATTTAGTAAGACGTATTAAATATGTATCTCATTTTTAAGGATGAAACCATTCAACACATTCTATTTGACTATCATTATGGTAAATTTCTTTGGAGAATTGTAAGTATCACTTTTAATATTTATTTGCCTACGTATATTCTCACATGTTCAATGATTTGCAGTGTTATCCTAAACGGTAAACGGTAGAAAGTCGGTGGAGCTCTGTTTACCGTTTAGAAGGTTTAGACGGAGTTTAAACGGTGTGTACTGCAGCAGTAAGGAAAAAAATATTTTTTTACTGTCCTACTCTACGGTAGATCTTCAAATCAAGTTCAAACTCATATTTGGAATCAATTTAACTTCAACATCATATAAAATTAAAGAGGCGATCACAATACCACACCACCATATAATAATATTGAGACTGAAAAAGTATATGTAGTGACTTAAACAAATATTTTAAACTTCTGCTACTAATGGTTATTTTATTATATTTTTGAAACACAAGTAATATTACTTCTGATGTGTTTAAGTGTTTAAGTGAAGCTTAGAAAATATATTGATTTTAATCAATTTGGTGATATTAATTTTAAACTTGCATCTGACTTAGAATTGTAAGTTCACTTTGCCTAAACGGTTCTAAACACGTTTAAAATCCGTTTCGTTTAGCCGTTTAGCCCGTTTAAATGGGCATTGACCCGTTTAAACGTGTCAACCGTTTAATCCACCGTTTAGAGGTTAAACTGTGCAGTCGCCCTCTGTTTAGCATTTAAACAGGAGTGTAGGATCGCGGTTGCCTAAGCCTTGGCCTTGGAAGGGGTCAAACGTATCCACGACGGCGATCACATCGTCCGTGGTCGGGTCACTGGCTTGGCCAATGAAGGTGACAAGTGGGAGTCCTTGTGTTAGCATTTTTCCTGTGGCATATGGATTCATCTATATTATTCACATGTTTTTACTAGATAAGTAGATCTGTGTGAAGAACTGCATGCATGTAAATAAACAACGTTTTGGACGTGGGGAGGGGCAGCGTCTCGTACCTCTACTTGCGGGCGTAGAGGTGGGGGCGCGACGATCCTGCTCGATGGATGGCGGCAGCGCGACGGAGAGTGGAGGCGCGGCGGCGGCGAAATTAGTAAGTGTGTTAAAAACTGGATGGAAACTGTGCCGCACAGCCTACGTGTTGACTTTAGGATTTAATTATCGTTTCCGACATTTTCGACCAAATTAAGGTAACCGTGAAATTACCAAACTGCCCTCCCGCATCGGGTCCGTCTCGTCCGCATCGCCCGCCCTCCTCTCGCGGACACCATGACTTTATCATATATATTTCTAGGTTTGATCAGGAAGACAAAGAAAGTGTCGTAGCAAAAATGAACTTTCTAGACTTGGCATGTTTTTTCTTCCTCTTATTCAAGCACTACATTGTTTTCTATTTTATTACCTTGCATTACGTCTTATTTGGTTATTAGTGATGGTATGATATCAACCTCTCTTGAATGCTAAAACAACACTATTGAGATTTTAATTACATGCTCTTATCGAGGGGATAAAGTGCATAAGGCCTTATTCCGGAGCAAAATGTTTTTCTCTCTGCTGTGAGCAATTTCACTACTGTTTTGTAAAACTGTTATTATTGATTATGATATCTTAATCAGATGCAAGTATCGATTTGCTCCGAAAAATGGCCATGTCGATAATGTGTAACCGTGATCATAGTGTATTTCGAGTAACAGTAAAACAACAACAAAATAAAAAAATATATAAACTGTTCACGTCAATAAAACTGTGTGAACAATTTCAAAATGTTCCCTTTATTTCAAATTACTTGTCATAATTCATTTTTTAGAGAGTGGCAAGTAATTTAGAATAGAGGGAGTACTTGGTTTACTCTTTGGCACTACAAGCCGATGTAGTAAAACAATGCGAGTACTAATAGTTGTATGTATGCCATACTCACTAAATAAGCATGGCTCATTCTTTTGCGAGATATTTTTAGACAAAAATATCAGTGCCCCCTTGTGTTCATTTCTTTTTCTCTCTTCTATTAATTTCGTGTCATGTGGAACCTAGCGTTTTTTTTTGTTAGTACATCTCAATAGTCATAGTTGAGTAGACCATCTAGAACCACGACCCTGATTCGCGCAACGTGATTGCTTAACCTTCATCACCAGCTCGTATTTGTGACACGACACTGATTATTAGACCGCAGGTGGGACGGGATAACGCCGCCGTCGATCGGCGTCATCACCGTCACCGACCGCCTCGCTATTAGAGATCGCAGCGCCGCGCCGGCCGGTTCCCAGGGTGCCACGCTCACACGGCACCCCGACTAGTGGCGGTGTGAGCGTTATCCAGTATAGTTGGGTACAGCGCTGCTGTTTTTTGTTTCTTTCCTTCCGGTGTACTCGGAGGTCACGTACCTTTTGACGACTTCTAGAACGTCACAAGGTTCTCGAGCCTTCTGTTCTGATCGTGCTGAGGTATCGGAAAAATCGGGAACGCGACTCGCATATCTTAGAGTGTATCATAGTTAAATCGAGGAAGGGGGTTCTAGCGAGTCATCTTACATGCCGAGTGGAAACTACTTTTTAGCCTACAAACAAAACGGGCCAATCATACGTAAGCATTCCCCCGGGTCTGCTATCCACAAAGATAACTGCATCAGTCTGCCTGTGTGCATCACCACATCACGTACATAATCACCACATCAGAAGGGAAACAAGAAGGGCGTGTGAGACGTAAGCAAAGCTATTAACTCGATCAAATCACTCCGCTTCGACCACGGAACATCGCGAGCAGCAGGATGACTCCTGTGACGAGCGACCTCTCTTTCCGCCAAAAAGCAGCATGTTGGTCGGGGCTGGTGGTCGTGGCAAGGTGGAGTGGATATTGTGTTATCCTTAACGATCCAGAAGGCCGCAACTTTGTTCACGTGTTGGGAGGTATCAAGGAAAGCGAATACGAGAGGTCGAAAGAGAAGCCCGAAGCAATTACGCCTTACGCCCGCCAAAAGATGCTCGTTCCATCCGCCACCGGCACGGCGGCACCAACCCCGACGAGATCGATCACATGACGGTTTTCCAGCCAGTAGAAGGACGCGTCACGACTCACGAGTCCATTGCTGTAACCAGAAAGCGACCGGAGTCGCGGAGGAAGAAGCCGAGAAGGAGAGAGAGCCAGTGAGCCACCGCGCCCGTCGATCCGGATTAGATTAGTACTACTAGCACCAATTAATTTTGCGCACGCGGTCCTTTGTTGGTGCCTGCGAATCCCCGTATTTTTTTAATCCACGCCTAGCATGAAAAGTTCCTCAAAAGTTGGTTGTTGGCCGGAGGCATCCTGTGGAAACGCGATACGGATAAATTTGTGGATAAACCCTTTGTTTCTCCTACCGGCGGACGTGTAAAGCGAGCTCCCCGCCGGCCACCTCGCAGCTACCACCGTCACCACCACGGGATTCGTCGAAATGGTCTGGCTCGGGAGGAAGATTTAGCTGTCGGTCGAGGCTCCACGTGACGTGACACGATCGGGTTCGGTGCCGCCTCGCGCCCGTGACGCGCGTTCACCGGCTCGCGCGGCTGGCTGTCATCCGCAAATCTGTTCTTTTTGTCAGCGGCACGTTGCGCCGCTCGCCACGCATTTTACTGGCAAGCTTCGAGCAAGCAGCAGACGATTGGACGCACGTTCGGTCCAACAAACTCAACTCGGCCTGGCGAAGACGTTGGTCGATCTACGATGACGCGGCAGCGTAATCTGAAGTTGGTGGAACGCAGAAAGACCCGCCGTGTTTTTCGGAACACGAGAAGTAAAGGACCTGGCGACTTATCCAGCACTTGCCACGATGGGTTCGGGCGGGGTTTAGTCCGCGGCGACCGGCGGCCGGAGTGGTCAGCCTGTCACGTCGGCGGACGCAACATGGAAGAGGCAATGACTGTAGCAGCGGAACCGGTGAGCGGGATATGAGCCCGGCCGCCGCTGCCCTATAGCAAAACGTGCGGGTGCCGGTGCTCGTGGGACACATATCTTGTGCAGTAATGTAGGCCTCACGTCTCAAGGGTTCACATGTCAGCTGCTGTAAAGTGCAGTTACAACAGAGGATGTGGATGCGTGCTCGTGGGCGTGGTTCGGTTTCTTTGATTGACCTGGAGCAGAAACGAACCTGGCAGCACAAGAGGGCGCGTTATTAAAAATTACATTTCAAACAGGGGTAAAATCACAATATCCTCTATTAGAAATTGCCCGGATTGTTCCAACGGCAGACATGTAAAAGGTTCGTAAAATTGTAGGACATGGCAGTGCTCTCGTGTCAGCCCATGTAACTTTGCCCAGCTGATATATGACCAACCTGGGCCGAACGGATTAGCAGCCTTTCTTCAGTGCCAGTATCTAGGATTGGCTCCACTCCGAAACCACACGCAGCCGTGTGACTCCTCGGGCCGAAACAAGATGTGTGTATCAAAATGAAAACCACAGCAGCCCATAAACACCATGACTCGTTTCCTTTTTTTCTGCGAGCACCGTTACTATCAATTTCATAAGATCACTCGCAAACCGCTACGCCATGAGGCCCATCACATCATGACAGTTGACAGCGTGACGCGGTAAGCAAGCTCGCCAGGAGTGGCCTCATCAACTCTTAATTGGAACAATAACAGTGTGTGACGCGGTAAGCAAGCTCGCCAGGAGTGGCCTCATCAACTCTTAATTGGTCCATCCCGTCGTTCTGAATGAAATGAGAGAGTACGTGGAAGGGACAAATACTAGTAGTACAGGGTTTCCGTGCGCCCACCACATCCAGTAATCCCCGACTCTTACTACAAAGATACACAAATCAATAATAGCGCTCTACGTACAAAGAATACCACACGCACGCACTCTGAAAAGGTCGATCCCCGTACATAACCCACGATCCATCATCATCATCACACGTTGTCCGGCAGGTCGAAGTGCTGGACGCCGAGCACCTGCAGCGCGGCGTTCTGGACGAAGAGGACGAGGCCGCACTTGGGGGCGCGGAAGCCGTCCCAGAGCGGGAACTGCACCGTCCCGGACACGGCCTTCTTCGCGGAGGCGCCCTCCCGCACCGCCGCCACCTTCTCCAGCCGGCGCACCACGTGGTCGTTCAGCAGCGACTTGCCCTTGTTCTCGCCGCGCCCGCAGTCCGTCACCAGCCCGCTCTCGTACAGCGCCACCAGCACGCTGGCGGCGCCGCCGCCCTCCACCTTGCTGCGCAGGGTGCCCGTGAAGGACGCCTGCAGCGTCGTCGGGTTCGGCCGCTGGAACGTCACCTGAATGCAGGGATTGTGTGCGTTTCAAGAAAATGTTGATTACTTTGTTGGAGCCCGACACTGACACACCGTCCACACGCACGCGCAGTTAATCCGTTAGTTAATTATGTTCAGCGCCTGAACAAAGTTAACGATTAGACGCCGTGCGAATCTACCACTGATCTAGTAAGCATGATTATTTGATCCTAGTTAGAGATCTGAATTAGTATTTGATTCTGGATCAGGCATGATTACAGCAGTGACAGATCAATTAGGTACTCGATCAAGATCCTGCAAACCAAGATCAATTAGGGGCAAGATGACGATCGTGGTGCGTACCTTCATGGCGGGCGCGGGGTACCGCGGCGCGTCGCGGACTGCCGCCGCGAGCGCGTCCTGCTCGGTGCCGACGCAGTGCGCGCGGCCCTGCACGACGACCTGCGGCGTGAACAGCGTGTCGAGGCGGAGCGCCTCGACGTAGGCCTTCTGGCGCACGGTCCAGGCGCTGGACGCGAAGGGGTCCTTCCACCCGCGGTAGTCCCAGTAGTCGACGTGGAACCCCAGCACCACCACCACCGCGCCGGCGCCCGCGTCCTGCGCCAGCCGCGCCGCCACGGCGTCCGCCTCGGGCGACGCGCCGCACCCCTGCGACGAGAACAGCTCCACCAGCACCGGGCCCGGCGGGGCCACCTGCTGCTGCTCCGCCCCCTCCTCCGGCGCCGACGCCGTCGTCGCGCCGCCGCCCCTGCGGCCAAAGCACGCCAGCAGACGCGGAGCCATCGTGCGCTACCACTACCAGCCGAGGTGCAGCTTGCTTGCTGCTAGTGGTTGGCAACGCGTGGTGGTTAAGGGAACAATGGATCAAAGTGAGAGGCGGGCGACGTAAGTAGGTACAGGGTGACGGTGTCTGGTGATGGCTGATGGGGGAGCGGTTGCGTTCGGTGCGTGTGGAAGAGAGAGGAGGGGGAACGTGGCGGTGGCGACGGCAACCCGGACACCACGCACCACCAGCCTGGCGACAGCACGCAACTTCGCCTCGATCTTGACCGGCGGCCGGCTACATACGTTGCGGCATGTCCGCCTTCCCATGTGTACCCCTTCCGTTCACGGCAACTTTGCATTTGTTTTATCCTCGTTCAATAATGCGATCTGTGCCAACTTTGCATCTGATCACTAGTATTTCTGCGCTCTTTTTGGCGATCGATCGAGCGAAACGGAACGAGGAAGTGCTCGCGCGCTTTCGCCTTTTCGCGGTGGATTCGTTCCTTCGCCCGGTATGTTTCGTCTTTCGTGGTGCGCGAGCGTAGACGACGGCCTCTGTCTGTCGGCGAGTTGTTGCATCCGCGTACGCACGCACGCAGGCAGCCGACATTATTGGCCTTGTTTAGGACAAAAAACAGCCAGACCACGTTGCCTCTTTTTTTTTTTTGACACGGTAATACCAATTCCATTCGTAGAACGGACATAAAAGTTACGGTACATCACATCAATTCATTCAGAACCTACAGTTTCAACATTACTTCAGTCCTAATTCTTAGGGGAATACGTTGCCTCTTTCTTGACGGGTTAATCATGTAGTACTAGCCGCGATGGATTCGACGGGTTAAATAAGCTGCGTGGTGCCCGCTGATGCCAGTTTGCTTTAGGTGTCGGTCGACTCACATTCACTACACGCGCGCGGTGGTTTCCCCTGTGAAGTCGCACCGGTATAATCCTTGGGCAATCGGCATCGTGGCGAGTGCGGCCGCGCACCTGCTGGCACATGGACAGCCTACCGGATCACTGTCGGTGTATCTGAACCATCTGCAACGCTTCGCAGTCATCGAACCTTCAACTACTACCGACAGCGATGCCTCATGCCTGAAGTGTACTAGTGTAGTACGGATATAAACTGGGTCTGGGCCTACGTAAACCGAATCTTACGTAAAGCAGGCCTGTTCTTCCGTGAAAGGAGCAGGATTGTTAGGCCTTTCGAAAACAATTCTGCCACAGCTCGCGTGCAAGTAGGAGCCTCGGCCTCCTGAGAATCCAGTGTTAGGCTGCTAGCCTGCAAGTACCGTAGAAGCCTCTTGCGTCCTGCGAATCCAGTGTTGGGCTGCGTAGACACCGGCCAGGAACAGGTACAGCTGGCCCGAAGCGATGGCACGCACGAGGCCTGGGCCAGTTCGTCCAAATCCCCGGATTCCCGGGAGCGTCGGTTCTGCACGCGTGTGCCGACGGGCGGCGTCCCCGCTCGGATGCGGCACGGGCGGGCGCGCCAGCGCCACCGTCGGTCCGTCCGTGCCCCCGGTTGCAGCAGGCGACCGAGGCGGGCCGGCGTCACGTGAAGCCACGTGAACGGCGGGACCCGTCTACCGACCCGGCTACGCGGCCTTGTCCGCATCGAGTAAACCAGACCGCCGCGCGGGCTACGGGTGGACGTGTCACCGCTTTCACGTGGCTTCACGTGACGCCGCGCCGACTGTGATGGACGACGGGTGCCGCGTGGCATGGGCAATAATGCGCGCCTCAGCTCAGCCCGTTCGCACGCGTGTGCGGAGCCGGTGCGCCGTCGTGACTCCTCGCTCGACTCCGTAGGGGCGCCCGTGGCGGGATGCAGACAGACACTCGTCCGTGTCATCAGCGAGCTGTGAATTTCATGGCACGACCGACGAAGATGCCGGCTGGAACCTTCGTTTCCTATTCAATTGAGGGAGAAGCACACTGGAAGTTGCAACCTGGAAGACCACCGATCAGTCGATCACAGTCCGTGTCATAGACTAGAGATATCTGCAGATGGCGCTTCTTTCGGAGCTGGATTTTCCATCGTTTCGTCGGGCATATGCTGATCAGAGCGGTGAGCCAGACGAGCCGCTCTTCAGGTCTCTCGTCTCCTCCTCCTCGGCAAAGACAATGAGACAAGCGCCGAGAGGGAGCGACAGAGACGCGAGCTGCGCCCTGTGTGTGATGTACTGTAAGTGCGTGAATGGTCAGAGACGTCGCTCGTCGCGTCTCCCTCGTGTTAGACAACAATAGGAAGCCCAAAGATCAAATAGCCACTAAATCATCTCGAATTACATGGAGAAATCTGATTACACATGAATACCAAGTGCTATCTCTCAAATAGCACAAGAACATCAATAATACCTTCTCCTCCATCTTTGTTGTTGCTTGACGATGCAGCCATCTAGCCAACAAGGCGAGGCCGCAAGAAGAACGACGACGACAAGAGACGTTTCCCCTTGTTCTTCTCTTGGTATCTTGATCGGATTCTGAGTGGATTAGGATGTTCAAGTGTGTATGAATGAATGCCCTTAAGCCTTCTTTGATCACACACTTGACTCTCTTCTTATAGTTGACCAAGAGACACAAGAGGTGGCCTCCCACCCTTAGGAATTATTGAGTCTCCCGATCAGAGACTCAAAATTCGGTGGGTTGTGTCCTTTCAATTAGAACACATGTCAATTTCGAGTTCAAACTGACAGTTACTGAAAAATCGGACTAGTCCGTATAGGGTCCGGACTAGTCCGGTCACCCTTACTGGACAATATCGGACTAGTCCTCTAAGGGTCCGGACTAGTCCGGTCACCCTTACTGGACAAAACCGGACTAGTCCGGTCTTTACCGGACAAGTCCGGTACTCCCAACATTCTCCCCCTTGAACTCGAATCTGAAACTTACCAACTTACTTAATACTAAACTTAGTGTCCATTTTCTCATGCTTGACATATAGGGCACGACGCATCACAACAACCATTTACGTATTGTTGGACTCGAAGACCACAATACATCTCACACTTGAAAATGAACCTTACTCTTACTTGGCCCCTAAAAATCCAGTGATCATAGGCTCTCCCTTAAACTCATGCCGGCTACGTGTTCACTGGACACACTGGGTGGAAGACCTTTTGTTAGCGGATCCGCAAGCATACGCTTGGTACTTATATGCTCAAGACTTATGGTATGATCCTGGATTCGATCTTTCACAACATAAAACTTAATGTCGATGTGTTTGGCAGCACCACTCGACTTATTGTTGTGAGAGTAAAATACTGCAGGCTCATTATCGCAGTATAACTTAAGTGGTTTTTCAATGCTGTCGACCACTCTAAAACCGGGTAAAAATTTCTTAAGCCAAACAGCCTGCCCGGTGGCCTCATAACATGCAACAAACTCGGCATGCATTGTGGACGATGCAGTGACGGTTTGTTTGGAGCTTTTCCACGAAATGGCTCCATTCGCGAGGGTGAATATATAACCTGACGTGGATTTCTTAGTATCCACACAACCCGCGAAATCTGAATCTGAATATCCCACTACTTCAAGTGGGTCTGACTTACTATACGTTAACATGAGGCCTTTTGTGCCTTGCACATATCTTAATGCTTTCTTAACTGCCTTCCAGTGATCAATCCCTGGATTGGCCTGATATCTGCCAAGCATTCCGGTCACATAAGCTAAGTCAGGGTGAGTACAGACTTGAGCATACATAAGGCTTCCGACAGCAGAAGCATATGGAACCGACTTCATTTGATCGATCTCATATTGGTTCCTGGGACACTGAAAGTTCCCAAACTTATCGCCCTTGACAATCGGAGCAGGCGAAGGCTTACTCTTATGCATACTGTACTTTCTCAGTACATTCTCTAAGTATGCCTTTTGTGATAAGCCTAATACCCCCTTATTTCTATCTCGGTGAATTTCTATGCCCAATACATAGGATGCTTCACCAAGATCTTTCATATCAAAATTAGAGGACAAAAACTTCTTAGTTTCTGATAGTAGATTGACATCACTACTTGCAAGTAGTATATCATCTACGTAAAGCACGAGGAAAATAAATTTCCCGCTCTTAAACTTAGCATAAATGCAATTGTCCTCCTCATTTTCTTTAAACCCAAACTTTCTTACTGTTTCATCGAACTTGAGATACCACTGTCTTGATGCTTGTTTAAGTCCATAAATGGACTTCCTTAAGTGGCATCCCATATGTTCCTTACCCTTAATAACAAAACCTTTCGGTTGTGTCATATAGACGTTCTCATATAGATCACCATTGAGAAACGCCGTCTTTACATCCATCTGATGTAATTCTAAATTATAATGTGCAACTAATGCCATAATGATTCTGAACGAATCCTTACTTGAGACAGGTGAAAATGTCTCATTATAATCAATCCCTTCTCTTTGAGTGAAGCCTTTTGCAACAAGTCTGGCCTTAAACTTATCAATATTCCCTTTGGAGTCACGTTTAATTTTGTAGACCCATTTACAGCCTACTGTTTTGGCTCCATTAGGAATCTCAACTAAATCCCAGACTTTGTTTGTTTCCATAGACCTCATTTCATCCTCCATAGCTTTACGCCATTCAGATGATTGAGGACTTCTCATAGTTTCTTCAAATGTGGTGGGATCACCCTCCATTTGAATTGCCTCACTCAAATAGATCTCATAATCGTCTGGAATGGCCGATTTTCTTTCTCGTTGAGATCTTCTTAATTGCACATTATCCTCATTTTGAGGCTGTTGTTGCTCTTCATTATTAGTGACAACGGGCTGAAAATGCTCAACCTCTCTTAATAATTCCGTTGTCAATGGAGAACTAACAACAGGTGTTGAATCATTACCAATAGGCACTGATGATTCAACAGCAGTAGGTAATGAGAAATATGGTTCTTGAATCATAGGAGTGGGTACATAAACCCGCTTCTCTTCAAGATTAATTTCTCGTCTTACCGTACTCCCCCTGATCATGGCATCCTCTAAAAAGACGGCATGCCTTGTTTCTACAAACTTAGTATATCGTTCTGGACAATAGAAACGATATCCCTTACTCTTTTCTGCATAGCCAATAAAATGGCAACTTACTGTCTTAGAATCCAACTTACCAATGTTTGGGTTAAACAATTTTGCCTCAGCGGGACAGCCCCATATATGCATATAACTTAATGAGGGCTTACGTCCTGTCCACAACTCATACGGTGTTTTGGGCACCGACTTAGTAGGAACCCGATTTAGCACATGAATGGCGGTTTTTAATGCCTCCATCCATAAGCTAACCGGCAAATCTGATTGACTTAACATGGATCTAACCATATCCATTAGCGTACGGTTGCGCCGTTCCGCTACTCCATTTTGCTGAGGCTCGCCCGGTGTGGAATACTGGGCGACTATGCCATTTTCCTGTAGGAACCGAGCAAACGGTCCACGAACTTGGCCATACGGGGTATGACGACCGTAGTACTCACCACCGCGATCGGATCTTACCACTTTAATCTTAATATTATGCTGATTTTCAACTTCAGCCTTAAATATCTTAAATTTATCCAACGCTTCAGAGCGTTCTTTAATTGGATAAATATAGCCATAGCGAGAATAGTCATCCGTGAAGGTTATGAATGAATCAAAACCATCAACAGATACTACGGGGAATGGACCACAAATGTCCGTATGGATTAATTCCAAAATTCCCGCACTGCGTATGGCACCTTTCTTAATTTTCTTAACAAATTTTCCCTTAATGCAGTCTATGCATTCTTCTGAATTCGAAAAATCCAAATGGGGAAGAATCGATTGTGAAATCAATTGTTCAATTCTCCCCCTCGAAATATGGCCCAAGCGACAATGCCATAATTTCGAAGACATTTCGGAATCGATTCTCTTACGCTTACCCTGATGTGAGGAAAACTGATTGTCGCTTACAACATTAACATCATCATGCATAGATAATAAGTATAGCATGCCTTGTCTTATGGCAACACCAACCATCTTATTATTATACTTAATTACACATCTGTCTTTGCCAAACTGGCAAACATAACCATCATCATCTAAGCATGACACTGAGATGAGATTTCTACTTAAAGAGGGTACATATAACACATCCTGAAGTGTAAGTACAAAGCCATTTCTTAATACTAATGGATAATCTCCAATGGCTTTCACTTCAGCTTCATGGCCATCAGCAACTTTAATGGCCCTTTCCCCTCTTTCTAGGGTCCTCCTCATATTTAACCCCTGCAACGAATTGCAAACGTGCACAGTGGCACCTGAGTCAATCCACCAAGAAGATGGTGTATAATCTAAAAGCAGGGATTTATCAACAAAGGTCACAAAGTCATTACCATTTTTGCAACACCATTTAAGGAAGCCAATGCAATCCTTCTGATGGTGACCTTTGTCTAAACAAAAGCGGCACTGATCTTTATCCACTTTCACATCCTTATTATAAGGATGGCTTTGTGGAAACTTACTCTTATCTTTATCATGGTGAGATGAACCATGATACTTAAAAGATTGCTTAGAAGAATAATTCTTCTTAGCCTTACTCTTTCCCTTCACGTAATTGATTGCATCATAACCGTGAAGGGACTTAATCCTCTCTTCCTCCTGAACACACATAGCCATGAGTTTTTCTATGTTCCATAGTTCAGGTTGAGAGTTGTAGTTAATGACAAAAGTCTCAAATTCCTTAGGAAGTGAGGCAATGATGAGATGCACAATGAACTCATCTTTAATCCCCAAATCCATAGACTTAAGCTTTGCAGCCATATTTGTCATCCTTAAGATGTGCTCACGCACACCACCTCCATGATATTTTTCAGTAACAAGCCTCTTGATAAGAGTGCTTGCAGTGGCCTTAGAAGAACCAGTAAACTGATTCTCTATCCTTTGGAGGTACTCAACAGCAGTTTCACATTCAGGGATTGCTCCCCGAATGGCCTCAGTGATAGTGCCCTTAATTACCATCAAACATTTCCTGTTTGATTTCTTCCACTTATAACAATCAATGTCATAAGCCAATAACTCAGTAGTATATTCCTTTGTCCTCACGGCAAAGGCTTCCTGAGTTTCATCATCATTTCTTACTGGTTCAACCGGTGCAACCGGATATGGAGTAGTGAGAGCCAAGTCTATTTCAGAGACTGCCAAAGCAATCTCCAACTTCTCTCGCCATCTCCCATAATTGCTTCCATTGAGTGGATCAATAGAAGCGATGAAACTCAGTGCTGAATTAGCATTGGAGGAACCTTCATAATCAAAAAACCAAAATCAAGAAGAATGCATAGATGTTAACCACAAGAAAATGATGAGTTTTATCTTTCACTTTGGTTACTCGACCAAAACTCAACATTTGAGAATAACTGAAAATCAACATAGTAATTTATCTTTCGCTTTGGTTACTCGACCAAATTACTATGTTCTTACAAAAAGGATGTCATTAATGCCTTTCGCTTTGGTTACTCAGCCAATAATAACATTGAAACTGAATATTGAAGAACAACTGAAATACATAGTAATTTATCTTTCGCTTTGGTTACTCGACCAAATTACTATGTACTTAGAAAAGATAATATCATTAATGCCTTTCGCTTTGGTTACTCGGCCAATAATGACATTAATAAAACTTGAAATCATGATAATTCTATTTTTCACTTTGGTTACTCAATAGAATTTCATGCAACTTAAATTGACATAGCAATTTATCTTTCGCTTTGGTTACTCGACCAAATTGCTATGACAATAAACTTAATTCACAGCGGAAGCTTAACTTAATAAGCAAACTTAATTGTATAGCACGGATTAGTCCGCACATGGGCGGACTAGTCCGAACTCTTACAGTATGGTTTTCGGACTAGTCCGGTCCATACGCCGGACAAGTCCGGTCCCAT
Source organism: Tuctoria greenei (assembly GCA_036927565.1). Classification (NCBI taxonomy): domain Eukaryota; kingdom Viridiplantae; phylum Streptophyta; class Magnoliopsida; order Poales; family Poaceae; genus Tuctoria; species Tuctoria greenei. Next base: position 215,886,573 of record JAYESD010000005.1, on the reverse strand, counting down.
CAAAAACATTTGATCCGTTCTTTATTGAACTTTTTGAGTTTGGTCCGTACTATTCCGGACTAGTACGACCAACCCCGGAAAAGTTTCATATAAAAAACTGGAAAAAATGTCAAAATACCCAAAAGGGAATCTTAATCTTACCATCTTACCAAATCAACTTAATTTTCACAATGGATTTCAATCCAAAGTGCTTAATTGGTTTTCAATCAGATGAACGCGTCAAAACGCCCTGATCCGAAAACCTAACCACTTAACTGTGGCACACCGGACTAGTCCGGCCCTTAGACCGGACAAGTCCGGACCTTCAAAACTTTCAGCGAAAAACTTTGATCAAAACTCAATTCGAAGTGATTAGTGGTCTAAATGGCTCTGATACCATTGTTAGACAACAATAGGAAGCCTAAAGATCAAATAGCCACTAAATCATCTCGAATTACATGGAGAAATCTGATTACAACATGAATACCAAGTGCTATCTATCAAATAGCACAAGAACATCAATAATACCTTCTCCTCCATCTTTGTTGTTGCTTGACGATGCAGCCATCTAGCCAACAAGGCGAGGCCGCAAGAAGAACGACGACGACAAGAGGCGTTTCCCCTTGTTCTTCTCTTGGTATCTTGATCGGATTCTGAGTGGATTAGGATGTTCAAGTGTGTATGAATGAATGCCCTTAAGCCTTCTTTGATCACACACTTGACTCTCTTCTTATAGTTGACCAAGAGACACAAGAGGGGGCCTCCCACCCTTAGGAATTATTGAGTCTTCCGATCAGAGACTCAAAATTCGGTGGGTTGTGTCATTTCAATTAGAACACATGTCAATTTCGAGTTCAATCTGACAGTTACTGAAAAATCGGACTAGTCCGTATAGGGTCCGGACTAGTCCGGTCACCCTTACTGGACAATATCGGACTAGTCCTCTAAGCGTCCGGACTAGTCCGGTCACCCTTACTGGACAAAACCAGACTAGTCCGGTCTTTACCGAACAAGTCCGGTACTCCCAACACCTCGCTCCCATCCACCCTACTGCGGACAGGGATTCCATGAACGCTGAAATTATTTTTTTGGATTGATTTCCATGGAATATCTACAGGAAGGTTCAGTTCGTCATTACACTATGTACAGTCATATCGGCCAGATAATCCTCTTGACGGTGTAGAGCACTACAGCCTCCATCTTTTAATCTCCCAAATCGCAAGACGTTAAAATCCCCACTACCTCAACGCGTCTTGCGAGTTCGTTCATCGACACGGAGATAGCCAACACCCAAAGCCCGTCCGGAAAACATCAGACGGGCCCCCAAAGCCCATTATCTCCTCGAACGGTCGAGCTTAGCTGGGCCCCCAGCAGCTGAGGTACATGGCCTTGCGGAGCGACTCGTCGGCGCCGGCCAGCCTGCGGCCGTCGTCGGCGGCCGCCCGCGCCGCGGCAAGCGCGGCAGCCTGCGGGGCGAGCCCCGCCAGCCGGTCCCGCGCCCCCGCCGCGGCGGGCGCCCTCTCCCGCTGCGCCCGCACCGCGGCCACCGTGGCCGCCGCCCACACACGGCTCAGAACCGCCATCCGATCTGACTCGATCCGACACAACACCCGACTACTACTGCTTCACGGTTGTTCGCCTATCTTCTGTTCGTGACCTTGGCTTGCTCGCGCTTCGTAAGCTGCTTTGGTGAGCTGGGACTGTGGGAGGTGGGAGAACGGTGGAGACGGGGCGGTATTTGTAGCCGGAGGGAGGGAGGGCGGTTTTGGCAATTGCCGCTGCTGGTTTTCCTTTCTGCCATGGGTGGTTTCGGTATTATCCTCCTGCGTCCCTTTTTCTCGTGTGGGGCACAGGATAAGGACACGGGCGCTTTTCCATTCTTGCGTCTCGCCGAGTTTCTCCTCCTCCTCCACCTTCTTTTGTCACGAGACGTCCACAAAACTATATGCCGTGTCATCGACATCTCATCTGGGTATCGTTCTCCTAGTACACAGTGTAGGTTGAAATTTCTAGCCGCCCGGCGCCGCGTGGAACTCAACACCGGAGATCGTCGCGCGAGATCGCCGGCAAGGCGCGAGAAAAATCGTCTCGTGGCAGCGAGCGTGAGAGGAGAACGGCGTCCGTGTCCGGGCTTATCCTCGGGGGATGCGGGGCCGTGGTGATGAGTCATCGTTTTCCATCAAGCGGGACACACGCTTTTGTCGCTTTCGGATGCTGTTACAAGTAGTGCACTTTTGCCCACTTTTTTTTTTTCGAAAGGAGCTCCCGCGATATTATCGCTTTTGTCCACTTCAATTAATTGACCCCCAGCTAATTTATTCGCAGTATTCTGACTACATTTGTAGTGGTTGTTGACACTGATAATTATAGGGAATTATCTTTGAATCCCAGACTGTTACTGCCTGATTATCTTTTCTATTTCCCCTTATTTTTACTCTTGATCAGAAATTTTCTATATCGATCTCCCCTTTAATATTTCTCTATTCCTTTTTTATTTTAAAATAAAAAATATTTATGATAACTAATCTAATTTTAAATGTTATTTATTTCATATCATAGAGTATCGACGATGAAATGAATAAGATTGAACGGGGTGCTTATTGCGTGCTAATATCATCGGTCGCATCAGTATCGGCTTGAGAGTCAGTTGGAGGCATCATAATTCTGGAATTTTTTTTTTAATATACGATTTTTAATCCAAAATTTTATTAATAACCGTCGATTTAAAAAATTTGCAGATTTGACCCACCGTTGTATGAGTCGCATACGACGTACTGAATGTCGTATGGGGCTCATACGACGGTCCGACGTGTCTGCCACGCGGCCAACGGTCGCCGCGGAAAACGAGGCGGCAGCGAACGTCGTATGAGCCTCATACGACTTACGGTAACGGGCGAACCGTCGTATGAGGCTCATACGACGGTCTGCCGGTTATAAAGCGTCGCCCCGCCCGCCTGCCTCGCTCCCAGCCCGCCGCCTGCCTCCCTCCCAGCCCGCGCCGCCCGCGACCTCCACCGCTCCCGCACGGCGCCTCCGACGCTCGCTACTCTCACCTTTTTCGTCTCCGATCCGTCGTCCTCGGATCCTCGCGACTTCGGTATTGATTTTGCCACCGTACATTTGTGTTGTTTTGTTGTTAATATAATATGAATGCGTATTATATTATGATATTTGTTTGTATGAATGTATAGTGTTGATAACACACGCGACATAGTCTATTGTATTTAATTTTTGTACACGTTGTTCATGCATATAGTGTATTGTTGTCAATTTAATATAATTGCATATTGTTACTCGTTGTGCACGCGATTGTTGTCAATATTATATGAATTTATATGGTTCATGCATATAGTTTAATATGAATTTTGTTAATATTCATGCGAATGTCATGATTACGGTAGAGTACATTATTGCAGCATGTTTTCTTAATGTATTATTCGTTTAATTAAAATGTACTCGTTTTTTGATATGATTTTTCAGTTTATAAATGTGTAATATATATTATATTATGTTTTATTAGTATTTATAAAATATTGTCATACATTACAGAGGAGCATAAAATTGCTCCTGTAGTTACAAATGTGTGGCAAATATATACGTTTTATAGAGTCAAATTAATTTGGTTAGAGTAGATTATAATACGTTTGTTTATATTGAATACAGTAGGAATGTCGGACAAATTAATGTTTCATATTTTCTACGGAGAAGGCACGCTTGTTTATGGGTCAACTGGGGTTGATATGTCTGCTTGGACGTCGTTGGTGAGGGGGATAGCAAGACCAAATGAGAGGTCATTTGGTAGTCTGGAGAAATGGCTGATTAAAACGTTAAACCTTGATGAACAAGTATATCAAGTGAAATTGAAAGGATTGATTAATCGAGCAAGAGATGGATGTTATTGGGATTTCGTTCCTATTAAGGGGACACAGAATTGGAGGAAATGGGTAGATACAGTTGTGGAGCGGGGTTGGCCGCTGGTGTTTCTTGCGCAAGCAGAAACGAAAGAAGTTGAAGATTCAACTGAAGCAGACGATATGGAAGATACTGAGGTAGAGGTCGAAGGCGGAGTGAACCAGATGCAAGAAGACCCACTTGGTGTCGCTGATGAAGGAGAGCACATCGAAGATTTAGTTGAACAAATTAGAATTGAGGACATGGAATATGAAAATGTTATTGAAGATGACTCTTCTGATGATGAGAATGATATTATCATTCCTGCAGACTGGAACAATGCAATCCTGAGTAATTTAGCAGCTGCAGAAAAATATTCTGGGTTATCTGGATATCATGAGAACCAGTTAACACAAGGAGATATTTTTAAAGACAAAGATGGTTTGAAAGATGCAGTAAAATATTGGTCTTTGTTTGTGCAGAGATCATTTACAGTTTACAAGTCTAGTCCAAAATTATATGATGTGAAATGTGTGTTCCCAACTTGTCCTTTTCGAGTTCATGGTTTCGAGGAAAAGTGGATGAAGCTTTGGAAAGTTTCAAAAATGGTTGATCACACATGTCAGTTGCAGGAATTGGAGAAGTGCAACGGTGCTTTGACCTCAGATTTCATTGCAAATCATATGTATGCCCGTATAGTGGACAACATACAGTTTGAACCAAAATCAATAATAGCCACTATTGAGAAAGAGTTCAAGTACACCATAAGTTACTCTAAAGCATGGAGGGCCAAACAGAAAGTGATTGAACAAAGATTTGATACTTTTGAAGCGTCTTATGATAACCTTCCAAAGTTGTTGCAGACCATTCAGAAAAAAAATGTTGGTACTTTTTACGACATTATGGACATGCCGCATAGAAGTGTGTCTGGGAAGTTGTATCTGCACCGTGCATTCTTTACATTAGGCCAATGTATTGCTGCTTTCAGACATTGTCGACCAATACTCTGCATTGATGATACATTTTTAACTGGAAAGTACAAAGGTCAAATTCTTACTGCTATTGCAGTTGATGGGAACCAACAGGTGTTGCCTGTGGCCTTTGCATTTGTGGAAAGTGAGAACACTGAAAGCTGGTATTGGTTCCTTAGTCGGGTCAAGATGGCTGTAGTTCAAGAACGTCATGATGTCTGTCTCATACACGATCGTCATGCTGGATTGCTTAAAGCAATATCTGATTTGAAATTTGGATCATCGGATCGGGGACATCAACCTTATTGGATAGACATTCAATCAAAATATTGCATGAGGCATTTAGGTGCCAACTTTTTTAGCCACTTCAAGAACAAGCAACTTATGAATTTGTTCAAGATGTTGTGTAGTCAAAATCAGGAGAGTAAGTTTATTGCTCTTTGGAAACGTCTCGACGAATTGACTTCTGGCAGTGCAGAAGCGTCTTCAAGCACTAGCAATCCTCGTGACATTTCACGCAGAAACTTCTCTCATTGGATTCGGCGCGAAGCGAAAGAGGAGTGGTCCTTGTTATACGACACCAATGGTGCTCGGTATGGTATCATGACAACTAATTTAGCTGAGGTAATATCCATCATTCCTAAGTGTTTTAGTTGTGTTAGTTATGTATTTCATCATGCTAATGCAGTGATACGAAATGCAGATATACAACTGGGTCATTCGCGGTTTAAGAGGGTTACCTTTGGTTGCTATTGTTGAGGGCATTTTATATGGGACATGCAAATATTTTCGTCAACATTATGCGACTGCTATTTCAGCACTGAATAATGTGAATTTGGCTTATTCACCATACCTGTGCAAATACATGGAGAAGAAGATTGAAAAGGCCCGATTTCATCGCGTCAGACCTATGGGTACCGCAGAGCACAGGTTTGAAATCCTTTGTAGGGATAAGGACCGTCGTGGTGCTAACCGTGTTAGAGTTGTTCAACAGTGCATACTTCATCAGCATGATTGCACGTGCACATGCATGAAGCCACAACTCTTCCATAGACCATGTTCCCATGTGATTGCAGCTTGCTCATTTACTAACCTGACAGTGACCAATTACGTTTCATACTACTTTCAGAAAAGTGTTGTTGTCAGTACATGGAATGCAGAGGTATATGGATTTGGTAATCTGAGCTCATTTACCATGGATTTAGGCCTTGATGCTATGCGAGCACCTGACATCTCGCGGTTGAAGCAGAAAAGAGGTCGACGTCAAACTTGTCGTATCAGAAACGATATGGACGAGTCAGAACTTGCAAGATTCCAAGGAAGATGCAGCAAATGCAACCAAATTGGCCATACGTACAAAAAATGCATTACCAACACAGAGCCAAATGTGGTTGAAGCTGGACCTTCTGGGGATCCGCAGAGGGGACGGCGTCCTCGTGCTAGGAAGACAACTACGTTTAGGGATGGAGATGGCGATGCGATGTGATGTCAAGTATTTTATGTATTTGTAGCACTTACTCTATCGATGTTAAGTGAACTAAGTGTATCGGTGTTATGTATTTGGATTATGTTATGATGTTATGTGAACTCCAGTTAGATGCATATGAACTTCATGTTATGTATGTTAATATGTTGTTGATGTCATTTAACTTTAGCTCAAAATGCACTTCATGTTATAATTTTTTCCGTACTTGACAATGTAGGTATGGCCGACCCACAGCGAGAGTGTCCCGAGCTACTTTCGTCTCGAGTTGACTTGACGCACCGCGGTTACCGAGTCTCCGTAGGTCAGGAGTTGCCCGTCCTTCGTCCCCAGGTTCCTATGAAATTCTGGAAAATAGACGATCGATGGATTCCCAGGTACTTCTTTCTTTCATACTTCATGGTCCAATGTACATGAAAACATGTTCTCATCCGATTTGTTTTGTAATCAGGTTGAGTGCAGCAGGCCTGCTGCCCATATGTCGGCTAGTTGAGAGGAGACCGTTCGATCCGGAGGATCGCAAGTACCGTTTTAGCTTCGACAAAGCCCTCTTGAGTGTGTTGACTGATCGCTGGAGACCGGAGACGCACACGTTTCACTTACCGTGTGGGGAGATGACCGTCACGTTGGAGGACGTGTCTTTCCTGTTGGGTCTTCCTCTCGCAGGTGCGACTGTTTCTGCACCTGAGGACACACCCACCTGGCGTGCGCAGATGGTCGCACGTTTTCAGAACGTGCAATGGGTCGCTAATGTTGATCCCGTACCTGCTCTTGAGGACGGCCAGCACCACGGTCCGTCAAAGAGATGGTTGTCTTGCTACGAGGTATTCTTTCTTATTTTCAATTCAAATGTTTCATACCATGCAGTAAACTAACAAATTCCATTTATTTTACTTGCAGTTGAGTACTATGCATCCAGACGCAGATGATGACACGGTCACTAGATACTTGGAGGCATACTTGTTGTGGTTGTTTGGGTCGATTCTGTTCACCAACAGCCATGGTGACTCGGTGGATAGACATCTTATTCCGTTTGCTAGAGTTGTAGTTGAGTCCACACCACAGGACATGCCTCAGTACAGTTGGGGGTCAGCAGTGCTCGCTGCCACGTATAGAGGACTCTGTGACGCGTGCACTAAGGTAGCAAGCAACGCTGTCCTCACGGGTTGTCCGTTGCTCCTACAACTGTGGGTTTACGAGCGCTTCATGATTGGACGACCTGAAGTCGTCCCAGAGCCGTATGATGGTGATGAGTACGGTGAGCGTCCGGATGACGGCCCTACTATGGGTACTTTTTGGGTACACCGTGCGGTACGTACATATTTTAAGTTACACTGACAATTTGTATGCTAATTCAATTTGTACGCTTATGTTATACTGACAACATATATGATTTGCAGCGTGAGTGGGGTAACAAGCAAATGCACAAGGTGTACGCCGGATTCAGCAAAGAGTTTGATCGGTTACAGGCCGACGAGGACGTCCGATGGACACCGTACGGTATGGACGAGCACGACCAGCGAGCACCGAGGGGGCTTGCATTGCTGTGCTACAGAGACTCGGATTACTGGCTCACTAGGAAAGCTCTGGTGTACGACATCTTCGTCGAGGAGTACGCACCACACCGCGTGTTGCGTCAGTTTGGCTTACAGCAGGCTTTCCCGGTCATTCCACATTCTGTTGTGCCTTCTTCAGTACATACGTAAGTGCTTCATCCCATCTCTATTTACTCATTTAGTTGTGCAAATTTAATGTACATATTTCTCATACAGGTACGGCCGTAAGGGTACGTCTACGCCCGGAGTGTGGGCAGAGCGCATGCATCCGTGGTTGTTGCAGTGGTCCCAGGCACTAGTCGACGTCGTGCAGGAGACTCGACCGTTCTCACACGAGGTGTACGAGGAGTACTTACGGTGGTTTCTTCCTCGCACCCGAGCAGTTCTCGGACACACTCCTGCGGAGCGACAGCCGCACGTACCCAGGGTGGTAGATACGTATCCGCGGCATAGAGATGAAGCTACATCAATGGCGGTAAGAGCTTTCATATTGTAGTTACTTTGTGTACTTTAACGTATAGACATTACTTAATTAAATTGTTTCTCTGATTACTTCTCATGAATGTGAAGATGCATCGGCCCGTCTCATTGCTGAGCAGTCCGCAGCAGGACTTCAGCGTTTGAGACAGGGGATATCGATGACTTCGTCGGATATGGTACACGTGCTCCATAACATCTACAACAACGCGGTGGAGAGCTTACGGTTGGCTTGTTGTACACAGTCCTGTGTACAAGACACTACGTTGCCTTCAGTACAGCACACGAGGCGTCACAGCACAGCAGGTACAAAATGCGTATCAAATTAAGTATTTTTAAACATTAGTAATACTGTACTGACATTGTTTTCGCAGGCACATCTACGCAGGTACCTACGTCGACGACCCCACACGTTACAACCTTTGCAGGGACGTCTACACAGGTCCCTGGTCCCGACTTCGCAGGCACGTCGACACAGGTGCCTGCTTGGAGTTCGGACTTCGCAGGCACGTCGAAACAGGTGCCTGATTGGGGTCAGCACTTTACGGATCCCTCGGCACAGGTACCTGCTTGGGGGGCTCCGCATATCCCACAGACGGACACAGGTACGATGTAGAATAATTTTTCTCATTCATTTATATTTTCGTAATTTGAGTTTGTACTGATAATTATTCTATAATTGCAGGTACGTACAGAGCGGACTTTGAGACTACGATGTCCGACTCACAGACGCAGCACGACACTCCTCCGATGACACCTTTCCAGGTCGAGGACTTCCTCGTTGATATAGCGCAGTACGATACACTTCATGGGTCTCAGTTGGCCGGTGCTCCCATTCCGACTCAGCAGACTCAACAGTTTCAGACACCGGAGCAGGCTGGCCATCCGCAACGGCAGAGGAGACCGCCACTAGACATTTCATATGACCGGGCTCATGTGAATGTTGCGCGTAGGGCCGACAAGCGTGGTAGACGTTAGTGTTATGTACGACGTATATGTGTGACTTATGATGTAAAAAACTTATGTTCTATTATATTACTTCATTATGTTTCTATTTCTATGGTGTTTCGCATGGAAAGGAAGTATTACATACTACGCGTTACTTAAAAAACTGAAGCAAACGAGTATCTTATTGAAATTGAAGGCATAGGAACATTTAAACGATACATTTGATGGAATAATAAAACATAGTTCGTAACTAGTACATTTTCACTTGTGGTGAGGACATTCACAGGACATATTGTTGCACTTAGGACTAGTATCATCCTCCAATTGTTCTAACTCCATATCCGCAATATGACCTACTAATTCTCGGTTTCGATTTCGCAAATATTTTATGTAATCTTGAATAGGCTTGATAGGTACTGGATCAACCCACAATGTGTATCCGCAGTTATTTTCATCGAAATAAGACTACAAAAAACAAATTTAAAGTAAACATAACAAAAAGAAATACAACGTGAACGTACACAAAAACGATATGAACTTACTGCACGAGCCACAGAGCAACGAAAGAATCGACGACCGCTATCCTCTTTTCCATCCATCATTTGCACCAAACAATCCAGGCCGCAACGACACTTGGGCCATTCTTCTTTGGTACTATCATATGGACGAAGAGGATTAAACACACCAAAATCACTTTTTCCTAATAGAGGGAATTCATCAAGTGGTTCATCGAACCACGAAGGACCGCCAACTAAGTAGTTCTGAGGCACTGGCCTAATGTTTCCTTCTCCTCTCCTTGCACGACCTCTGTTTTCCATTGTGTTACTACTAACTTTAATCGTATACGAAATGTAAGAGGTGCGGACCCTTTTATAGACGAACGTGGATGGGTCTATAGACCAAGTGTACGAAAGTCTATGGACCATGTCAGGCGAATCTCGTAGAAGACACATACGACATTGCACTGGTACATGTCAGGGGAATCTCGTAAAAGACACATACGACAGTTTCTGCAAATTTGTAAAATGTATTCAGTTTTATTTTTTGTTTACAAATATTTGTAGTTAGAATCGACATAAATGTTCATATAGGTTATTGTAATGTAAGTTTTGTGGAGTATAAAAAATAAGTTATGAATATAATATATGAGAGTTTAATGGGAGTATCAATTTTTTTAAAATCCTATAGTGATTAGAAATGCATAGTTTGGAAAATGATACAATTAATGTATAAATTTATACAAATGCATAATAATTGAAGATAATTAATTGTAAGCTCGGCGGCGGTTACATAAAATGAAATTACGTAGTTCCGAAAGTATGTGCATGTTGTTTACCAGTCTACTACTACGGTACATGAGGCAAAACATAAGTGCACATATTTCTGGAACAAAATGTAAAATAGGTGATACAAATGGCGTGTGTACGATGCACTAAAGATACGCCGATCTAATTCTAACACGCCTTAGTTGAATTACCCAAGTTGCTACTGAGTGCAACGGGGGTATTTTCCCTTACGCAAAGCATCCGGACCGACTTCTTTTGCGCGACGAGCTCTCTCGCGCATGCGTTCTCGCTCAGCCTCTCGTGCTTGTGCTGCGACGCGTTCCTCCTCTGCAGCTTTGCGCTCACACTCTGCTCTCCATTGTCGAATTTCTTCTTGCCTCTTGCGACGACGCTCCTCCTGTGCAGCTCTATTCCTCCTCTCTTGCTCTATTCTTTCATCCCACTCTCTTTCTTCTTTGAACTTCCAATATGCAAGTCGAGCCATTCTCTCAACCTCTACGGCGTCTTCTGCTGATTGTTCCTGGTCGATGTAGTTCCTGAAGTCGCATAGAGGTGGCGGCGACTGCACAAGTGTTTGTCCAAAATATTAGATTCTATAGCATGCATAAAACATAAGTAATGTTGCATATTACCTGTTTCCTACCACCTGGAAGAAATGGGCACGTCCTGTGAGGAGGATCGTACTCGTAGTTGTCGCACATCCAAAGCCGGCAACCATACGAGTAACCAGGTCGAAGATCTCTTACAAACCTACAATCAGTGCCACAGAAACACATTGGAGGTTGCAATCTCTCGGGGATTGGAACCTTTTCTCTATTTGTGGGTGGTGAGTTCTCGTCCATGGTAGTGAAGTATATAGAATGATTGTTGGTAGTGCGTGGTGAAGCTGTTACCGGGGTGAGTGTTATATAGACGAGCGGATGATGGTGTATGAACCTAGTCTATAAGAAAAATCATCGCTGACATGTATAAGTGTGAAATGACATTTCACGGGTCTGACACGGAGCAATGCAATTTTGTATGTCTCTTGTACGAGATTCGCCTGATATGGAGTATGATATTCGTCTGACACGGAGCAGTGCAATTTCGTATGTCTCTTGTACGAGATTCGCCTGACATGGAGTATGAGATTCGTCTGACATGGAGCTGCTCTCCTCCGTCGCTGTTGCGCTTAGGACTAGTATCATCCTCCAATTGTTCTAACTCCATATCCGCAATATGACCTACTAATTCTATGTTTTATGTAATCTTGAATAGGCTTGATAGGTACTGGATCAACCCACAATGTGTATCCGCAGTTATCTTCATCGAAATAAGACTACAAAAAACAAATTTAAAGTAAACATAACAAAAAGAAATACAACGTGAACGTACACAAAAACGATATGAACTTACTGCACGAGCCACAGGGCAACGAAAGAATCGACGACCGCTATCCTCTTTTCCATCCATCATTTGCACCAAACAATCCAGGCCGCAACGACACTTGGGCCATTCTTCTTTGGTACTATCATATGGACGAAGAGGATTAAACACACCAAAATCACTTTTTCCTAATAGAGGGAATTCATCAAGTGGTTCATCGAACCACGAAGGACCGCCAACTAAGTAGTGCACTGCTACATGTCAGACGAATAATCCAAATAGCCTCCCTGCAAAGTTTCAAGATTTTTGAATCCTTTTTGCTATTTTATTTCAAACGTTCAGGAAATTTCAATGAAATTCAAATCTGAATTTTAAAAATTTTTCAAAAATAAAATAAAATAACATCTGACCATACCATTGTGTTCTGCATGTTTCGCTTGACATATCTACAAAGTTTCATATTTTTTGAAAGTCATCATCTATTTTTAATTGAATAAATAAACTGGCTGTTTATGTCGTATGAGGCACATTCTGTGCATGTCGTATGGGCCTCATACGACATGCCACCGTGGCCGGTTTCGGCCCCGCTGGACGGCCCAGCCGACACACGTGGCATGAGCCACCACCAATGTCGTATGGGCCTCATACGACATTCATTATGTCGTATGAGACTCATACGACGGCCGGTCAGATTTGAAAAAAATTTGAATCGAGGGTTATTAATATAAATTTGGATTAAAATACGTATATTAAAAAAAAAGTTCCATAATTCTGTGCAACATGAAGCATAAAGATATGGAGGGAGGAAATACTGTACATTTTTTGCATTCAGGCTTGCACACGAAACTGCTCTAGGTTCACGAGTTCATGTTCTAACGAATGCACACGGGTTCATGTCAACTTAGATTGATGCAGCTTTGCTTCATCGTTCCGTCTCCGCGAGAGCGAGAAAGCCAGAAACCCGTTGATTCCTGGATGATGTAATTCTTCGGATCGTGGAACTCTGCGAGAACGCAGAGCAGATGCATGTTGCCAGCCATCGGCAAGCGAGCTAGCTCAATTGAACAGTTTCGATGCCGTTGCCGGTTGACGCACCGGCCGGCGGTGTCGATCGACTCCTCAGTGGCAGACTGGCAGCTAGCTCGGCCCCCAGCAGCTGAGGTACATGACCATCCTCAGCGACTCCTCCTCTGCACGGTTGCCGCCGTTGACCTTGCCGGCCGCCGCCGACGACGACCGAGCAGCGAGCACGAACACGCCCCGCTTCGCCGCGGACATGCACGGCTTGGCCACCTGCTCCTTTAGCTCGATGGCGGCGCCCAGCGTCACCGCCATGTACGCCTTGTTTGCCAGTGCAAGCCTCATCGTCGATCCTTTCCTTTTCTTGATACGATTCCCCTACCACACACACGTGCTCTTCTTCCCTGATACTAGTGCCTTGCTCTACCTGAAGCTTCCAAGATCCAACACAACAGTCTTTGCACAATCGATGATGTGTAGTGTGGTCGAGAGAGCTACTAATATATACGCAGTGCGGACACGCCACTGGTTGGTTCCAGAATTGTGAATGGCCAATGGTTTTTCCGGCAACAGGGGAAAACAGGTGGCTGGGGCCGCTGGGCAGACCATTGGTTGCTTCGAAACCGGGAGCTCGCGCTGGACAGAGTTCATGGTATGTGGGTATGGCTCTTGATTGGATATGCACTGCAACGTCCAGTTTATCTGGACTATGCCTGTGTCGCTTCAATCACGTTCAGCAATCAGGCAGCTCTTCATGCCATCGCCAGTTTATCTGGCTCATTTCGCTTGCCCAAACCAAACGCAGAAACGAGGGATGGATGAAGACATACAGTAACGGTACAGTAGTTCGTAACTGATATGCATAATGGATAGGGTTCTCCAATCTGGAGCGTTATCTTCTTGCATGTGCTCTTGCATTTGTTTCTGACACTGCTGTAACAAACCATTAAGATATAGGCTCCCTAATGTCCTACCAGTAAGTAATGGTTATCCCTCTGAATAAATTAAGAAGCGAACGAGATAAACATCAATCTCTAATGGACACGAGAAACCAGAAACCACTTGCTAATTATTTAGGCTCCTGTTCATACAGATATTACTCAGATGAGTTGCTTGATCGCTCATAAAGAACAACGGTAAAAGTGACAGGTTACATAGAAGTCCATCGGCAATCTACGATCACCGGAGATCTCACAGATCTCATATTGGAACGGCATCATTGTAGCTTTCTGGTCATGACCTACGTTTCGCGCACAAGTGGATGTCGCTATCAAATAAACTGGTAAATTTACAAGCGTTACGTTAGTTATGTGACAAATCACTGCTAGCTATTAATAATTGAAAAGATTAAACTAGTTGGGCTAGTTAAATGAAGCATTTGTCCGTTGATATGGACGTCTGATCCTAGCTCCATCTAGATCAGTGCTGCTGAGAGTAACTTGGGGCTTATTTGTAACGAAGGATTTTCACAGGAGAAAATGCAGGATTCGGAAAAAAAAACCATGCGATCTAAACAAGACCTTATATTTACAGACATGATACTGCTTCACCTTTTCTTTTGCCGAGGGTCCCAGCGTTTCTCACTTGGAACTCCATAACATTTTTAATAAAAGCCTGGTATCTCATATACCTGTTGTGTAACTTATTTGAGTGCAACTTGGATGTCTAAAATTCTTATTCTTTAAACCTGGCCAGGCCATCCACAGTGGTATGCTGTAAAGCATACTGGAAAGCATACTGTCGGAGTGTGATTCTGGCAATTCTTCCGGTACTACCGTTGGTAGCTCGCAGAGTTTTGTAGTTCGATTGTGGGCGCGTGGAGATTCAGAAGAAGGTGGCGATTTGACACAAGTATTTACGTGGTTCAGGCCGCCTGAGCGTAATACCCTACTCCACAGGTGTGTTGCTGTTGTATTGAGCGTCTCAGCGCTTGAGTGTCAGAGACTCGTGTCTTGAGCGCGTGTGTGTCCGTGTGTGTCCCTTTTCGTGTATCGTTCGGTCAGTCCTTTTATAGTACAATGACAGGTCGTTACATCGTCAGCCTGATCCGACATGTGGCTCTCGCGGTTACTGATGCTTAATACACAGTTAATGTACTTAATTTCCCTTAACAACGTGATAACGCGCCTTGATGGCGGCGTTACTGGTATTAAGGGTCCTCCGATCGTGTGTCATTAAGATAGCATTAATGACACATAATTGGGTCTTGAAGCTTTAATTGTTCCTTGAAGGTCCGAGCCGTTGGAGGTCCACCAATCTGCCTGTTGAGGTTGAAGGTTCGGCGGCTGGACGTGTGGCAGCTTCGGAGCTTACTGTCTTGGACGAGTAGGTCCATTGCTATTGTACACTTGTCGATACTGGAGCTTCCCTCTGTTGGGGGTTAAGTCCGGGGGTGTCACACAGGTATCTAGTCCGGAGTTATCCCATGTATAGAATGTAGCTCCGGTTTTACGATACACGTGGCGGCTGTGAGATTAACCATAGAAGGGAGGCAAGTCCGGTCCTGTATGACACGTGGGGCCTTCGGAGGTCTTCAACTCAGATAGGTGGAGTTCCTTCGCACTCTTGGCAGTCTCAAGGGGTATCCGGTATGCAGGGTACCGATACATACTGAAAAGCGTACAGGAATTTTTTTGTGAGAGCACATACTGGAAGTATAGAGTATAAAGGGTATGGTTTAGATGATAGAGTATACTTTAGAGGTTGCTGATGCGGATGATCTTATGAAAATCAACCGATGCTGTTGTTGGTAGGCATAGTCATATAGGAAAAATAGATTGGCAAAACAAAGCTGAAATGAAGAAAAATCATAAGCGTATAATCCCAAGGAAGGTGACGTTGTGTATCACACTAAAGGAATCAGGCAAAGAAATATCGGTCTTATCGCTGTCGGTAAGCTACAGTAACCGACGACTTTAAAGTAAGAACGTCGGCCTATCGACGGCCATAGCCATCGACCCTTGGTCGACGCTCTTAAGCATTTATAGTCGTCGGTGTCGACGACTATAGGCCATTAAAGCCGTCGGGCAGCAGATACCGACGGCCTTAGTTTGAAAACAAACTAAGACCGTCGGCCTAGCCACACCGACGTTCATATCCCCATAAAGACGTCGGCCTGCTGGACCCGACGGCTTTAATGCGCTTAAAGCCGTCGGCCACCCGGACGTACCGACGACCATACCGTTGACACGTGTGCGCCTGGGGGGCCATAAAGCCGTCAGTCTGGGCGCCATACCGACAACCATATGGGAGTTATGACCGTTGGCTTGGCCCACACCGACGGCCTTACTGACATTTTTTTTTAATATCGCGACTGCTTTCGCTCCCTCCCCGACTGGGGAGTCTCCAGGCCATACAGGCCGCCATACAGCAAGTTCACAGCAGATTTTCACAAGTTCAACATATAATAAATCATTCAACATAAATTCAAACAGCAACATATAAAACAACAATGCAAACACTGCATACAAGCCAAATCACAAGCAAAACACAATAGAACAACAAGTTCACATAGTCATACAACAACTAACTTCGATATAACAACCAGTTCACATCCAAATTACTCACATAGCCATATTTAAAGTCGAGTCCTTGTCGTAAAGCCGACGACCATAATGTTATAAGTGTCGGCTTCTCTAAGCTTACATATTTAGTAAGTTTTAAGTCATCGAGGCCGACGATTATAGTTTGGCTGACACTTCTTTGCCCAATTCTTGTAGTGTCAGGATCAATATACTTTGCATTGGTATTGTTAATGTAGAGAAGGCTTTCATGGCATTAGATTCAATCCGAGCCATTCGTATTAAAGCCAATAGCTGTGATGGATGCTTGTGCATATTTCGATTAAAAACAACACATGCCTGAAGCACATCTACTTTTTCCCCACCCTCTCTTTTATTTCATCTCTGATGCGACCAATGGCCATTGCATCTTATTCGGTTGTTCCTCACAGAGCTCATGGATCATTATGGACCCCAGAGGCATGACCCCCTTTTCTCGCGTTGTCGCAAGCGAAGCCATGAGCCATGAGGCTTCTTGCTCAATACTTTCCCTAAAATGACCTCACATGATCATCTCTATGTCCATGGCGGCCAGTATAAATTAAACAAAGTTGTGAGGGACCATCAACTCAGTGGAGGACCTAGCTATAAATTATGGGGGCTGAACATTATCTAAAAATGTAGGAGCCTAAAAATTTCCGAGTGTTAGAGAAGATCAAACTCTAGATCCCAGGTTTTGAAGTTGTCCTTGTTAGCCATAACCACATGACTGACTTGTAGTTATGAACTATTTTACTAATAATTTCTCTTCTCCACCATCAAATTTGTAAGAGGGGCTCAAGGGGGGCTCCACCATTCGACGACCAGTAGAGGGGTTGGAGCCCCCTGCCAGCAACACCCACACTCTAGTAGGAAAAACTATCTCCCCGTCGTGTGATCGTGTGTTGCGTTGCTCCTGTCCCTTGTCATGACACCTTCCAGCTACCATACATCCGCACCACACATGCTCCTCCAATGTGTTGGCCTTGAGTCATGTCGGTGAGATCGATGGCATTGGCGATTGAAGCAGAGGGAGAATTTTTTTTAAAAAAATCTTAGGTACAATATATGTTCATGTGTAGTACACACTCATTCACATTACGTGCGCACACCTATACATACACAACATATTCAGCCCTATAACTAAGACTTTGCATGTGTGTTGCTGTGTAGGTAGTGTGAGTGATACACACACATGAATAAATACTCTATGAATGTGTTGATAGATGTATCTGATAGTGAGGATTAGAAAAAAGGCACGTGATCTCAAATTTTTGCAGCCCGTGAAAGGCAACTTTTCGCATGTGCAGTTCAAAAACATAATGGGCTTTGGTTACATTGTAGAGGCGATTTAAACATGTTTCTCGAGAAATACTCCCTCTGTTTCTGAATAATTGTCGTTAGGACAACCATTTACAGTTCATTTTTAGTTGTGTGGATTTGTTAGAAACGACATTTATTATGAAACGGAGGGAGTATTTCTTAGCTAGCATGGGAATCTTTTGGCTTTGGAGGCTCGTATCCATAGGCGATGACTAGAACCACTCTTTTCCTGCATGTGTTGCTCACGCCGAAGCATTATAATAAACAGGACGAAGAAGATATCCTACATCAAACTTCCTTCAATCCGTTCTAACAATTATACACTTTATTTTGTTCGACAACATCATACAACACTAGCACCCGAAAACATATTTGTTCATGCAGTTACACATGGAAGTACTGAGAATATCGGATGTTACATTGACCTCTGGGGCTGATAATGAAAGCACAACACTGGACTAATAACACGCTACACTACCACAAAACCTAACTTGACAAGGATGTCAGAGCCATTCCTGAAATCATATGCATGAACTCTGAAGAGCAGAAGGTTTAGTTCCCACAGAATCAACCACTTCAACCTGCAGTTGAGTGAGGTAATTTTGCCTCCTCTCTTTCTGTGCACTGAACACACGAAGGTTGGATATTAGGACATGTAAAACAAGAACACATGTACCAAACAGAGAGTCGAAACAGTTCATGTCAACCCAAAAGAATTATACTCATTCAACAATGACAAACCTTTCACAGACAATTTTAGGGTCATTTTCTTCCGGATATTTCTTTTGTGCCTCAAGCGTAGCTTCTACCTCAGCTAATTGATTGTTGACCCTTTGCAGTTGCTTTGAGAAAGAATGGACAAAAATGAACTAGGATACAAAGTTGCATCCACATGATATCAACAAAAATAATAGGAAAAAATGCATTTCAAAGTTTCCAAAACACTATTTTATGCATCTCACTCGTACCATGCCTTAGATCAGGACTCGAAACATGAATTGTGTCACGTCCAATCCAACTAAAAACACTAAAACAGAATAGGCCAGAAGCATGACATGCAAAATAGTACTAAAATGCGGGCCACGATCACCACATCAATTTACTTAATGCTTTTAGAAAATAGCAGTGTACTATTCTAATTAACCATCATATTATGAAACTAATGCTACAAACATATTTGGGTGCCTATTTTAGACACATAGTTCCTCCTATGTTAAGTGAAGTTCTTTTTTAACTAAACAACCATTACTAGAACAATAAAGTTACACAAGTACGTAAAAGGAGCAAAAGATGGGATCAGGTTAGAGGTTATTCAATAATTGTTAATCTACCAATCCTTTGTCCATCCTAACAATCTCTAATCATTTTGGAGTTTGTATTGGTGGTTAAAGAGTCAATACATTGTTTGGTTTGAAGCACCTGTCTTCAGGGGCGTATCTAAAAGGGGGCCTGGGAGGCTCGAGCCCCCTACTATCGAAGATATAGTGGAGCCTCCCTTGAGCCCCCCCCCCCCCACCCCTCATGAAATTTGTACAAAGACAAGTGGATTGAAGAGCTAAAAGTTGAAGATGAATGCAAACACGTCACATGTTCGATGGAATGTTTCAGTAAAAAACATAGTTCAAATTTTAAATTTTTGTGTGAAAACACTTTAACTTGTGTTTATTAGAGTGTAGTTCAACCTCTTAAGATTTCGGTCTGGATTCACCATTGTCTGCCTTCACCACTTCAATTATCATAAGAATATAT
This sequence comes from Tuctoria greenei, assembly GCA_036927565.1. Classification (NCBI taxonomy): domain Eukaryota; kingdom Viridiplantae; phylum Streptophyta; class Magnoliopsida; order Poales; family Poaceae; genus Tuctoria; species Tuctoria greenei. The sequence goes on along the minus strand of JAYESD010000005.1, from coordinate 215,866,986 downwards.
ATGACTATAAAGTAATGAGGAATAGTGTCGTCCTACCAAAATCATAATATCATTCCTCGATGAACCAACTCATCTTAGAGTATGGAGATATGGTGGTCCCTATAAACCATGCACTCGCAAATCAATTATCCAGTTTGATGTGCCTAGTCAAGCTCAAATGGAACCTCTACTCACTAATCTCCGACAAGGTGCACACAAATGAAGTGTCCTCTCTCTTTCCATCATACGTCTTACTTTTATAATGTTAATAATAAACATGAACTTCCCATTACTGAGCAAATTTTCATATGTAGCCTCTATAAACTTCAATGTTCTCAAGTCGCTTAATCGACCCTAGTTGCCTAAGGGGCCACTAGAATGATTAGTCGAGCATAGTCGCCCTTTTAGGTGCTTGACGGTGTTGCCGGTGGCAAACAGTGGTGACGGCAGTGGTGCGTAGGGGTAGTGGTGGCGACGCACAGGGGAGGGGCCCAAGCGGCAGTGGAGGTGGTGGCCTGAGGCATCGGGCGGCTAGAGATGAGGTGTTGAGCTGAGCTTCTGATCTAATCTATTTGAATCATCGAATGAGATCCAACAATTATATTGAGGTATATAAAACATTTTCCATTCTTTCACCCTAACCCTAATTTCTTTCTTCCTCACCCCTCTCCTCTCCATTGCGGCAGCAGTGACCTTTTCTGTTGGTGGCAATAGTGCAGCAAAGGAGGCATGGAACTTGTTCCCTAACAAATTGCCTGGTCACTTGAAGCCCCTGATCAGATGACAAATCGTTCTGAGCGACTGACTAGTCGAACGATTAGAAATCTAATCACCCTGATCACATTGCTGGTCATGGTCACGACATTGCAACCGATATGGATGACTAATCGTGATTAGCCGTCCGACTTGAAAACAATGGTAAAGTTCCACGATGTGACCTCCTACCAGGAGCTATCACTTCTGAGCAAGCCACTCACTTGTGTGACAGTTGAGGCCGCAGAAAACCCTAACTGGTCCTGTCATAGAGAGGCTTTGAGTTAAAGGATAAATTATGTTTGCTTTATTTCTTAATTAGCTCAACCTTATATAGCAGTAGCTCTCCAAGTTACAATACTACCAGGACCATGACTCCTGATTTGACCCCAAATAATATTGACTTAAATCTAGTTAGAACTCTTATCTACAACAAGCAATAATAAGAGTCTAATAGATTACTACTCAAAAACTTTCGGCCTATGGCTAAAAAGACTTTCCAAAGAATGTGTCTACAACACACTTCTACACTTGCCCTACTACACACCTCTAATCACCACTAATCATCAAGGCAGTCTCAATATGATTATCAGTGTAAGAAAAAAAATCTCCTCTATAGCTTGGTGAAAATCAAGTGATAACACAAGACAAAAAACTACTAACCAATTACGGTGCATATTCTATTGGCCCCTTGACCTTCAAGCTCAAAATCTTAAATTTGACCTGACACTTCTATAGAGCATTTTTATTATTCTCTGGATGCTCCACAAACTTGAAAACTACAAGTCAGAAAGGCAAAGATTAGCGCCAATAAGGAACACAAGAAATCTCTATTATTTTTCAATTGTAGGATGAAGCTTTAATTGCATTATCAATTGCTATGATAGCCTCCCCAGAGGAAAGGATGGCTCCGGGAGGACACATGAAATAGCTCTTGGGCACAGTTGTTTGAAACTACAGAATAAAACATCAATTAACAGTTAGAATAATTCAATTATAGACAAAAACCATTTTTTGAGTGTGTCAAACACTGTTTTTTCAATACATCATCTGGTGGAATAGAACTGTGCAATGCAATATGGGTATATCATGCACACCTTAAATACTACATGCGACTTGATTGTATTGTTTCTCCTGACTACACTTTTTACTTGCTTTCCTGGTTCATCTACATAAGGCAACACCGGGACGTCATTAGTTTCTCTTCACAAAAGAGCAAATATTAAATAATTAGGAGGGAAAAGCAAAAAATTATTCTCGCTCTTTTCTGTTATTCATGGTAATTAGAACAAAAGGAACCAACATGATTATGAACAGGACCAAAGCTTTTCTAGGGTAAGAGTGTGTTGTCCACTCATAATGGATTTGCAATAGTTCACTTGGCGTTACCGTGTGTCCTAGAAAACTACGCTCTTGTAGGACACATTTGGATGTTAGCTGATCTATTTTATTGCTTAACCACAAGCGAAACAAAAAAGTATACCAAGACACCGGTACCTATCGTCATTGCCTTACTACCATAACAACATGTTGCAAAATAACAAAAAAGTACCTAACAAAATCTAAGCCTATAACAGTGAACTTGACAAATGAAACCTTTACAAATATTTTTCACTTGCATAGTCACAACAACTTTTCCTTCAAGCTCCAAGCAATAAACCACATAACTTGAAGCATAAAGTGGAATAAATCTCATGCTTCCTTCTATCAGAAAAGGAGTCCAATGGTCCAAGTGCTACGGTTGCTACTGACGGTTACCCAACATATCTCATCAAGGCTATACACATAATATCTTTGCACACAAGAAATCTTGTCAGTATATTGAGACTTGTAACAGAGATTTCAAGTCTAATACTTCCTATCAGGAATCCTGCTCAAGAAATGCTCACTACGATTTAGATCCAACACATACATCGAGGAAATCCGATTGCTACGCAAAGATCAAGAAACCCTAGTGACAAATGAATCCCAAAGTGGAAATTCTCCCTCTCCCCAACCAAAATCAAACCAAAATAGTATAATCCATAATTAATAAGAATCTCAATCGCCAAGAAGCTACCAAATATGGAAAATACCTCCATGCCAACCAATTCTCAGTTCATGAATCAACGGAGATCGTGCGAATCTAAACAAGATTTACTTAGGAAAAAATACATAAAAAAACGGCTCCAAGTCATGCGACACCAGCAGATCAGCCAAAGATTAAGCTTCCTAAGTATCTCGTTACCACAACCCGAAACTAAACAAAAAAGGATTGAAATAAAGATATGAGTTTTGGGGCGCTCACAAGGGAAGTAGAGCTTGTTGGCCAGATCGAACCGGAGGTGCCGACAATAGTGCTTGTCCATGGACGAGATTGACGTGACCTGTGCCCCCAGCGCACCCCCCGCATCGTCCGCGGCAATGGGGGCACATCATGGTTCACAACGGTCGGTGGAGTAGTGGATCCCGAACGATGACGACGATTGCAACTCGAGCGCCCCGCCGGCCTGCCGGAAAGGGCATGTGGTAGAGCTTCCCACCGCCAGAGTTGCCGCCAATGGTCACGTGTCTCTCCTCGCTAGATACCACCATGAGCCTAGATAAGTTGGAGTACCAGTTAACAGAGGGGATGTGGTCTGGCAGTGCTCGCTCTCCCCGTTCTTCCTTTCACCATTTTACCCCAACTTTTGCTAGAGTGTAATTTCCCTCCTCAATCTCACCCCTTTTTACCTCGTCCTTTCCAGTTTACTTTTATTTGATGGCATGTGGACTGCGGCATTATGCCGTTGATATAGTGAAACTAATTGTGGGCCCTTGATGGATGCATCGCGGAGGAAAGAAAAGTGGTGAAATGGTGAAAGTGAACATTTTTCCTTTCACTTTGCCATTTTATTTAAGTCCAATGTGAGCGATTGACACAGTTGTTAGTAATATAATTCATGGAAACCATTACGTAAAGAGAGTAGACATCGAAAGCCTTTTAGAAAGGAAAACTAAATTTTGTCCGGATGAAAGGTGGATGCGCTATGTTGTGATCCCTTCTCTAAACCTCTTTTACAGGGTTAAAGTTTTTTCTCATCTCTTGTGAGATTTTAGATGGAGTAGTGTCTTAGCATTAGGGTTTAGGGAGTCACCAAGAATACTAAACTTAGAATGAAGTACCAGATGTAAAATGCTAACCCACAGGAGGTGAAGCAGTGGGGGTGCCGCCAGCCAGGGTGGTAGAAGATGGAGTTGGCGGGGTCAGAATGGGCGCGGGTATGATGATGTTGGCAAGGAAGGCGGTAAGAAGTAGATTGCCTCTATGGGCTAAGTCTTCCTAGGGTTACGCGGATGAGGAGAGAAGTGAAAGAGGATGAAAATATCTCTACACTTTTTTTAGGACTAGGCATCTAATGGATAAATATGGTTTGTTTGTTGACCATCATTATAATCATGTTGCTCTTTTTAACTTTCAAATCTTTTTTATCCCTATCGTTTTTCTTGCTTGTCTGAAGTTTTTATATGATTTCTAATCCTCTCATATTCATATGAGTGGGCAAAACATACAACTCGCATCACTCTATGCCTTGTTTAGATTTATCAATTAGATTGTGTTGTAGTGTTAGTTTTTAGTTTCAATATTGAAGTGTCTAGAGCTATGTTTCATTATTTATTTCTTGTTACGACAATTAAGTTTTACATAACATCAAAAAGTCATCTGATGTATCATCTTAAATATCACAATTTTAGGGCAAAAGTAGAATTTACATATGAAATGTAGGGAACAAACATAAAAGATTGAATTATAGTATCCATCGACCAAAAGAATTGGACTCCATTCAGGTAAAAAACAAATAGCAGACAAACGAATATATGTTAGAAAACATTCTAAATCAAATAAATTTGTTGCGTACACACACCACTAACGGGCAACACACCAATGCTTATTCTCAGTAGTAAATTATAGGGTTAGGTGAGAGACCAAGTGATTCATGGTAAGACGCCGAGCTTTTAGACATGTTTAGGTACTTTATGGAGGTAACACTCTATGTCATGTGTTCATAGATTATATTGATGTTGATAATTGCACAATGAGAATATGTGTGGTTTGGTTTTTGAGGGTGCCTACTTACCTTATACATGGGGTAGGGTTACACAAGAGAGTTTTTTAGTCAGTTACAACAAAATATTAATATATAAAACTATTTTTAATTGCCTTACGGTATACTCCATGTTCTCCAATAGTTTTCAAAGTAATAATGCATGTTCAAACTTCCTTGTCGCGCACATATTGATTGAGCCATTTGTCACTGAACAATTAAGTGTCCAGTTTGATCTAATTTGATTTGGACTTATTGGTCAAGCTATATATGCTCCATAAAGATAAAGACCAAAAATGATTCGGCAAACTTCTACTCCTTCCGTCCCAAAGGGACTGACATTTTGACTTTTTTTGGACAAAATAGAGATGCAATCAATTGACCCATATACTCTCAAAAAGTAGGTAGATTTAATGCTTCAGTCTTTTACCCAGTGGCGCTACTTTTTCTAGCTTTGTCGCCCGTTGCCTTGCCCGCCATCAAAAAGTGCATAGGAGCAAATGAAAAGTGCACACACCTACCATAATTTACTTTGGCAGCGCTGGTTTCCACCGATGGAAGAGGAAATGACATAAGCAAAACATTGAAGGGTATTAAGTGAGAGTGAATGACAGACCCAAAACATCAGTCTTTGTTGGACATTTCCAAAGGCCCAAAATACCTATAGTTATGGGACGGAGGGAGTAGTTGTTAAAGTCTAAATTAAATCCACTAAATCACTGCCCAAGTCCTAATTCGAATTCCACAAGCAAGTCTAATCTCTCAAGCCCACAAACATCGTCCAAAAACTCTCAAAGGTGTTGAAACAGAAAACAAAATCTTCTAAAAGAATAGCATGCTACGTGGCAATGTCGTAGTGGCTGGGAAACCTGCTAAAGGCCTCCTTGGATAAGAAAATCCCATCCATCCATTCCCAGGCCGTAGCCTTTCCTCCCGCTCGCAACTTGCATTTACCGTTTTGCCCTCGCCGGCGGCACCGACCACCCGCCGCCGCGTTCGGCGAAAGAACAGGTACGAGGGCCGAGGAATCTCCCATGGCGGCCATATCTTCGCTTCCCTTCGCGGCGTTGCGCAGAGCCGCCGACTGGAGGCCGTCGACTGCGGCGGCCATCTCCGGCGCCGTGGTGCTAAGCGCGAGGACTCGACGGGTCTCGCGCACGGTGGTGCGCTGCGTCGCCACGGCGGGCGGTGAGCTCTCTCTACCTATATTATTGCTCGCACAGGAGGGCGAGCCTCTTTGAAGTGGCTGGAGCTTTTTAGCTGCAAGGCTATTCTCGAACTTGAGAATCCCACACGCCCATGTCGACTTCTAATCCTCCCGAATCTCGATTGCCAATGTGCGATTCCTGGAATCGCCGGCACCGTTGCTTTCTCCCGCCAAATAACGTCGTTTCTTGTGCTCCCCTCAACTGAGCAAGTGGACTGACACCACTTGTTCTGGCGATTAACCCTAGTCTACTTGGGTGAATTGCTCTAAATAGTCTCGTCATGGGCAATCTTTCTTTGCTGTGAGCTGTCAAATCCAAATATTCATGTCTCACTATTGAGCTCTGCATGGATTTGTTCACTGTGTTGTGCTCTGCTAATCCAATCCATCCACCCATCACTGGTTGGGTTATTTCAATTTTTGCTTGCGATAGAAACATTACGATATCTGATGCAGTAATTTTTTTAAGTGAACTCTTGAAAGGCAGAAGCATATTTTGTTGATTGAGTTTTAGTCCGGATCTTAGTCCCACTTTGCTCCGCCATTCCTCAGAAAATATTGCAACCCATTTGTTGAGTCTGGATGTGTAATATTTCATATAAAATGGATTGATGTTAATCATGCAGTTCTTTCAGTCCATTGCATAATGATTTCAGATTTCTATTAACTAGATTGAGCTACTTTATGAGTGAGTTGATACTTTTTTTTTTGGAACGGAATAACTTCCACTTCCATTTCTACCGAAACGGAGATCATGCATACAGAAATTAAGTTTGTAGCCTATGCGATCACCAGGTCTCTAGATGATAGCATAAGGCCTGACCACTAGCAAACCATCCCAAGGCCACATGGCCCGGATTATCTAAAGAGTCTCACAACACCCTAAACACCAGACCATTACCGCCTTTTGATTACAGACACTAAAAGACAACTTCAAATGAAAAGAACACAGCAGAGTCCTAATTGAATAAGAGGCGCAATTTTTTTTTCTGGATGCAGCCATCTTGAATCAACTTTCCCTCTCATTCTTCCTCCTCAACATCAGTCTTTTCTTGATCATCGCCCCCAGTAAGCCGCAGTCGGCTGGGATGCCCTTATTTCTTCCAAACATCCATTGCCCCCCTGCAGCATCGAGTCCGCTCCAGCTCTGATAATCTGCTGCATATCTCCCTGTACAGACCTGCTCAATAATGAATGAACGAACAAGCATGGCAAGTAATCTCACATGGATGTTTAAGAGGTTTCTTATCAAAGCAGGTTTTGTGCTGGCCTTCCAGGCAGCCCAACAGATTGCAGCTAAACCCAGAGTATAAACTTGCTCACCACCTGGAAAGGCACACATAGTGTTGCTTTTGATATTAATCTGACAGACACATCCCTGCTTACTACTGTTGCTTGTTTTCTGATTCTGGATCATTTGCCCATTTGTTGAATATGTTTCTCTGCCCATCACCTTCACATGCTATTTGATTACAAGTGGGAATTTTTTTAAGTACTCCCTCCGTCCCGGAAAGCTTGTCGCTTTGTATTCAAAAATGAACTACAAAGCGACAAGCTTTTCGGGACGGAGGGAGTACTTTGGAGGTGAAATGGTGAACATAGACAGTTTTTTTTTTTTGTCAATTATCAGTGGAAGTGAAACATAAGTTTTTCAGATTCATCTAAATCCACCAATTCCCATATGTTTTTCTGCTCTCACCATTGTTGTAATTTCATTCTGCCTACATTCAAATAATCCGTCATGCAAGCGCTACTAGATCATTGCACCTCCAGTACTGTGACTACTGTCCAGTATGTTCTCGATGTGGAACATCTTGCTTATGTGCATAGCATAGAAAATTATCGGCACAGTGTTTTCATCTGTGTCAAATCTTGCACAGATGTTCCACCTACTGTCGCGGAAACAAAGATGAGCTTCCTCAAGTCATACAAACGCCCAATCCCGAGCATTTACAGTACAGTCCTACAAGAACTTTTGGTGCAGCAACATCTAATGAGATACAAAAAGACCTATCGCTATGATCCTGTGTTTGCTCTTGGCTTCGTCACTGTCTATGATCAGCTCATGGAAGGGTATTCCAGTGATGAGGACAAGGATGCCATCTTCAAGGCATATATAACAGCATTAAATGAAGACCCTGAGCAGTACAGGTGCTTTTCATAACCCACATGTCTGCTTTTTAAAAGTCATTTTAGCTTGCACACCTTAAATTTTCAATTAGTTTCCAACCTCTATTTGTCCAAGCGTGAAGAAATATATTACACCTCAACTATTGAATATAATTCCTGGATTTTTCCCAGGTATACTAGTAACTATATATCCTTTGTGTTTTTCGGGTTACTGATTGCTCTGCTTTCTTGGCTAGTTGGCATTGATAAAAGCTTCCTTTTCCGGAAACTAGTTTGCTTTGTTTGGTGTCGTTAAAAGTCTTTCCTTAGAAAGTAACATTTTCTTTTGGAACTATCATCTTAAGTGTTTTTTGTGTTCTCTGTCCAGAGCTGACGCACAAAAGATGGAAGAATGGGCACGTTCCCAGAATGGTAATTCATTAGTTGAGTTTTCTTCAAGGGATGGAGAAATAGAGGACATTCTAAAGGATATATCAGAAAGGGCGAAGGGCAAAGGAAACTTTAGCTACAGCCGGTTCTTTGCGGTTGGCTTGTTCCGCTTGCTTGAGCTTTCTAATGCGACAGAGCCAACAGTACTAGACAAGGTTGCTCTTTCCATTATTAATCTTTCTTGTCATTTTATATGCTCCTTGTATTTGCTATTTTCGTCTAGATTTAATTTTTCTCCTGAAGGACTTGCTTTTTGTACATCCTATTTTCTTCTAAGAACAAAAAGCCTATCATAGATCTGCTGGTCTGATTTTGAATCTAATATTTAATATCTGCAGCCGCTTTAAGATTCATGTAGTGTTCCTGTTGAGAAAGTAAAGAACTTATTTGGGTTCATTAGCCAGATCTTACTCTGCGTAGCTCATACAGCTGTGCTGCTGCAATGGTCTCTTACACGAATTATTTAGGGTGCTTAAGTGTTATCTTTTCCAGGGCTATGGTAGCAAATATGTTAGCCATTATGACATGCCATTATTGAAGTTAGTAGTTGTTTCTACGTTTTTTTATGTTTGCTGCCAAATTAGATTTATGTTTTCTTCTGCAAATTTTCTTTGATCCTCCCATGCCATTGGTATGGTGATGTGCCTTTACACTGCACAGTAGGTTTGCCTTGTAAATGACACTTCCCTATCTGTATTCATAATGTTTTTCCTTGCTTTGGCATGACAGATTGTCATTTCTATAAGTTATCATTAAGTTTTTAACATTCTGCAGTTTACTTTTTGTTATTCTTTCTATTTTCTCTGTCTTTGGACGACTAGATGCTACTCCTTCCAATCAGGTCGGAACCTAATGTATATCCTACCAGGGGAATTACCACGTGTCAGGTTTGGCTTGTCTAATTGTATATTCTACCGCTCTACCAGGGGGAGTACTGTGTGCTGGTTTTGGTTTGTCTAATTCTTCCTGCACCTATTAAAAGATTTAATGTATGTGAGGATACGTAAAAGCATTTGTGCATATCCTGATTAGTACTTTTGCTATGTACAATGGACATTTAAGCATAGCATTTGAGCTATTAGCTTGTGCTTGGTGATAATATCAAAATGCAGTGAACTCTTTTATTGTTACATTCCTAATATCGCCTATAGGGACTGACTTTATTTCTTAATAGCTGTGCACTGCTCTAAATATCAATAAAAGAAGTGTGGATAGGGACCTTGATGTTTACCGCAACATACTTTCGAAATTGGTTCAAGCAAAGGAACTTCTCAAGGAATTTGTGGCTAGGTAATCACTTCATCCAGCAGTATCATTCGTTCTCCCACCTTTTTACCATCCAAACTGTACCTGTTTGTTCAGTTGAATGATTATTCGTTAAAATATATGAGGTGTTAGATCGCGCAATCAAATTCTTGCTGTCCATAATTACTTTCCTGAACTTTACCTCTTTATGCACTTGGATCTCTCTCTTTTTTTTTTAGAAAGTTCTGCTAATTGCTTGGTTTCTACCTCCCTCTTTTTACATGGTCTTCTTGCCCATTTTTTTTATACTGCATTGAGACTGTTTATTCCATTGTGTCTAACTTGCCTAGTTCAAACTATATTGGCAGGGAAAAGAAGAAGAGAGAAGAAAGATTAGAAGCCCCAAAGCCAAACGAAGCTGTCACGAAATTTGATGGAAACCTTTATTCCACGATGCATTAACTCTGCCTTTTGCAGTAAATAGCTTCCCCGGATAACAGAGTTGACATTACATCCGGCCATCCGGGCTGAGTCGAGAAACTGTATAATGCGAGCATATTTGGGTGCTCGTCTTGTGGTATAGTGTGTTAGTTTTAGTCTTTAGGCATAAACATTAAACATGAACCTTAATCACTGTTTATGCACCTAATAAACATCATCAGAGAGGGGATTAGCACACTTACATGATGACGAGGATCCGTTGGTCGCCATTGCGGGGCTTGGAGCTGCTCGGATCTTCCCACCGTGAAAGCTCTCTTTTTGATCGGTTTTGGATCTCGTGATTAGTAGTGTTTAGAACGTGATTAGCACTTAATCACCTTTAGCTTTTATAGAGCTACACGGCAGGGGACCGAGCCAGTTGGTCTCTTCCACCTCCGATCGTGGTGGATCTGGGGAGTCAGTTACGGACTCCCCTTTTACCTTTTCTTTTATCTTTTACCTTTTTCCTTTTTCACTTATTCCTTTTGCTTTTCCTTTTCTCAGGGTGAACCGACATCAACCCAACATTCTCCCCCTTGATCGTCTGGTTCAACCTTATTTCTCCATTCTCAATAAGTATAATGCATAAAGTGAAGCGTTACAAATAATTAACAATATCATAGAACTTCGACACTTATGATGCATTAACCGATCTCAAATAGAGAACATTATTCTTTATGGGGAGTGGCTCTTTTGAAGGTCCCTACTTTCCAGAATCACAAGGCTTCCAATAATCCCATGCCGGCAACGTGTTTACGAAAGATGCTGGGTGGTAAGCCTTTTGTCATTGGATCCGCAAGCATATCGGTCGTACTGATATGCTCAACTTTAATGGTATGATCCTGGATTCTATCTTTCACAACATGATATTTTATGTCAATGTGCTTGGCAGCAGCACTTGACTTGTTGTTACTCGCATAGAGAACTGCGGGTTCGTTATCGCAGTATAGCACAAGTGGCTTGTTAATGCTGTCTACCACTTTGAGCCCGGGAATGAAATTCTTTAGCCATACAGCCTGCCCAGTGGCCTCATAACATGCTACAAACTCGGCCTGCATCGTTGACGATGCAGTCACCGTTTGCTTGGAGCTTTTCCACGATATAGCTCCTCCAGCTAGTGTGAATATATAACCTGACGTGGATTTCTTACTATCCACACAGCCGGCGAAATCAGCATCTGAATAACCAATAACTTCCAGGTTATCAGATCTTCGATATGTTAGCATGAAATCTTTAGTACCTTGCATATAACGCAAGACTTTCTTTGCGGCCTTCCAGTGGTCCATTCCTGGATTTGCTTGGAATCTGCCAAGCATTCCCGTTACAAAAGCTAAGTCAGGGCGCGTACAAACTTGAGCGTACATAATGCTCCCGACAGCTGAAGCATATGGAACCGACTTCATCTGGCCAGATTCAATTTGGTTCCTTGGACATTGAAATGTCCCAAATTTATCGCCCTTAACTATTGGAGCAGGCGTGGGAGAGCACTTATGCATATTGAATTTCTTCAGTACTCTCTCAAAGTATGCCTTTTGTGATAGTCCTAATGTGCACTTGGACCTATCTCGGTGAATTTCAATGCCTAGAACGTAAGAGGCTTCACCGAGATCCTTCATATCAAAGTTTGACGACAGAAAGCTTTTGGTTTCATGTAACATATCTTTATCGCTACAAGCCAAAAGTATGTCATCCACATATAGGACTAAAATTGTGAACTTACTGCCCTTAAATTTTATGTATATGCAGTTGTCCACAGCATTTTCCGTAAAACCAAAAGTTCGAATCACTTTATCAAACTTTAAGTACCATTGTCTCGAGGCTTGCTTCAAGCCATAAATGGATTTCTTCAGACGACATGCCATGTGCTCTTTTCCTTCAACGACAAAACCTTCTGGTTGTGCCATATATACATCTTCATTTAAATCACCATTTAAGAATGCAGTTTTAACATCCATTTGGTGCAGCTCTAAATCATAATGAGCTGTCAATGCCATCACGATTCTGAACGAATCTTTGGTTGACACTGGAGAAAAGGTTTCGTTATAATCGATTCCTTCTCGTTGTGTAAACCCTTTAGCCACCAGTCTCGCTTTGAACCTTTCGATATTCCCTTTGGAGTCATATTTGGTTTTGTAAACCCATTTGCATCCAACTCTTTTAGCTCCTTCGGGAATTTCTACTAAGTCCCAAACATCATTAGTGCCCATTGACTTTAATTCGTCTTCCATAGCCATAAGCCATTTAGACGAATTTTCACTTTTCATAGCTTCTTTATAAGAAGAAGGATCTTCCACTTTACCCATGTCACTTACGTCATCAGTCATGTAGGTGACATAGTCATCTGGAATGAGATTTCTTCTTTCACGTTGCGATCTGCGCAACGGAGGGGCTGGTGGAAGATCAATCTCCGGTTCCGGATTCTCGTTCACCTCCTCATTTTCATTTGTAGCAATATTTTCATTATTTCCGGGATGAACGAGAGGAGGGTCCGGTGTCACGACAACATTTTTAAATGGAAAGATGAACTCTTGGATATTCGGGGATGGTACGTAAACCCGTTTCTCCTCAAGATCAATCTTCCTCACTTCCGTGACATCATCCTCAAAAAATACCGCTTGTCTTGTCTCTACAAATTTCGTCACGTGATTTGGACAATAAAAGCGATATCCCTTTCCCCGTTGAGGGTACCCAATGAAGAAACAGCTGACTGTTTTTGGGTCTAATTTCTTAAGTTGTGGATTGAACACTTTAGCTTCTGCAGTACAACCCCACACACGTAAATAATTCAAGCTAGGTTTCTTTCCCGTCCACATCTCGTAAGGTGTGTTCGGTGCTGCTTTAGTTGGAGCAAGATTAAGTACGTGTGCAGCTGTCTTTAAAGCCTCCATCCATAGGCTTACTGGTAAACTTGTGTGACTAAGCATGCTTCGCACCATGTCCATTAGTGTGCGATTGCATCGCTCGGCCACACCGTTTTGCTGAGGTTCACCAGGCATTGAGTATTGAGCAACAATTCCATTCTCAGCTAGAAACCTCGCAAAAGGTCCTGGAATTTGCCCATAAGGAGCGTGTTTTCCGTAATATTCTCCCCCGCGATCAGACCGTACTACTTTGATCTTTTCGTTAAGTTGATTCTCAACTTCGGCTTTAAAAACTTTAAATTTGTTCAAAGCTTCCGATCGATCACGTATGGGATAAATATATCCATAGCGGGAAAAGTCATCTGTGAAGGTTATGAATGAATCAAAACCATCTACGGATTTAACGTTAAAAGGCCCGCATATGTCAGTATGAATGAGCTCTAAGACTTTAGTGGCTCTTGTCGCTCCCTTCTTTATTGTCTTAACATATTTTTCTTTAATGCAATCAATGCAATAATCAGCGTCTGAAAAGTCAAGTGGAAGAAGCATATCATTTTTTATTAATCGTTCAATTCTCCCCCTCGAAATGTGGCAAAGGCGACGGTGCCACAATTTCGATGAGGTACTAACGCCTTTCCACTTCTTTTCATCGCCGCGCTTCAAATCATCATCAACATAATCATCATTTACGTGCATAACAGAATCATGTAGAGATAACATATATAACTTTCCTCGTCGGAAGGCGAGGCCAACATTTTTATCACAATGCATCAAACTACATTGTCCATTACCAAATAAGCAAGCATAATTGTCATCATCTAAACATGAAACTGAAATGAGATTCCTACTCAAGGAAGGAACATAAAGAACATTATTTAATCTAAGCGGATGTCCTGAATGCAGCTTTAATGTGAGAGACCCCACAGCTTGAACCTCCGCTTCTTTTCCATTAGCAACTTTAAGGCTTCTTCCCCTGTCCCGAAGGTCTTGGGTTGTACGGAAGCCCTGCATAGAATTTGCAACATGAATAGTTGCACCTGAGTCAATCCACCATGTATTTCTTGAAAAATCAACATAAAGAGATTCATCAATAAACGTAATTTCATCATTACCTCTCTTCATTAGCCATTTCAGGAAATCAGGGCAATCCTTTCTGAAATGTCCCTTATCCTTGCAGTGCTTGCACACAACTTCTCCTTTAGGTGCAAAGGTCCTAGGTGCGTTAGAAGTGCCAGGCGCAGCGGAAGTGCTAGGACCTTTGCCTTTTTGAGGAGACTGATTCTTAAAAGGCATCTTATGAGCTTTTGAGGGGCCAGGACCATTCCACTCCTTCTTCCTCTTGGAAGAATTAACGTAATGAGCTTGATCCTGAACCTGCTTAAGTATCCTTTCTTCCTCCTGGACAACTCTAGGAGTCATCTCAGCAAGTGACCATTTTTCCTTCAGGGAGTTGTAGTTGATCTTAAATTGATCAAACTCACTTGGGAGAGATTCCAATATCGTAATAATCAGAAGATTCTCACTTAATTCACATTTCAAAGACTTAAGTTTTGAAGATGCATGCACCTTCCTTAATATGTGGCTTCTCACATTCCCATCCATATTGTATTTCTCAAGAAGCTTCGCAAAAAGCTCATGAGCATAAATCTTTTCGGAGCCTTGGAATTGCTCCTCTACCGCAGCAAGAAATTCTTTAGCGGTATCTTTCTTTGGAAGGGCACCTGCAATATCCGGAGATATTGAGGCGTTCATAACAAGGAGAGCCACACGATTGGAATTCTCCCATCTCTCCAACTTGAGCTCATAAGTCCTCTTGAGTTCATCATATCCTTCGACACCAGGAGTGGGTGCCGTAGGCTTATCTTCCCTTAGAGCATAATCCAGCTGATTAAACCCTAAGGACACTTCAACGCAGGTCTTCCAGCGAGGGAAGTTACTGCCCGTAAGTTGTTCGATATTTTCATATCGAAACGGCGTCATAGTGGCTGTCATCATTTATACATGAGAATTATCAGAAAATCGCATGAAAATAAATTTACGTTGGTAAATAAATAAACATACAATAAAATACAATTATATGTTACATCACCGTTGGGCAGAAATAACATAAAATTGCATAACGTAATTAAACATAAGTACATGACTCAAAATTAAATCAACGTTGGTCAGAATTAATTTTGAAGCCATCATTATCAAATTAAGCATCAATCCTTAATATTAAACGTAAATCATCATTATTGATGCTTAAAATGATCGAAACGTTATAAACATATTAAATCATCCAAATTAAATTATCCCGTTGGTTCAAATTTAATTTAGACTCATTAACATGTCATACATTATGGGCATAAAATTTTCTATTTAAAACAGTGAATAAACATAAATAAAATTCTTAATTATCACTAAATTAAATAGAAAATGCGAAAAAACATTAAACAGTGGCAGGGTCCATAAATCCCAATGTCAGCCCAACAAAATATAGCCCAGTCCAGTAGCAAATTGAAAAATTATGCTGGGTCAAGACAACCTGGGCCGAAGCCCGTGGCTAGATGCAGCCCATTAGCCTTTCCATCCCCTCCCACGTGCAGCCCAGTGGCCCAAAAGTCGCCGCTTAATCCTGGCCGCATAAAGAAATCGAACGGCCAAAAAATACTTGCGGTGGAACAAAAACCGGGAGCCCTAGAAAACCCTAGACCATTTCCTCACTTCAGCCCCGAAAAAAACGGATCTGAGGAGAGGGGAGCTCCTGCGGCCGCGGCGGCTGGCGCATGGCGCGGCCAGTGCGCGACGCGCGCAGGACCGAGCGGCAGGAACGAGCGGCCAACGCTCGGGGCCGGTGCCCGCGGCTTAAGCCGCCGTTCGGGATGCTGCGTCTGCGTCCCCACACGGTGCGGCCGGGATCCAGGAAGCGCTCATGCGGCAGAGCCAAAACGTACAGGTATTCGGCGACGTGAATGCAGCCTGCTAGCTTGCTTACGTGATTTGCATGCGCATGTGTATGCAGGTATTCATCAAGGGCCCTGCCATGGCTAGCAGTGGCGTGCCTTTCGGGCAACAGGTGACAACGAGGATTCCAAAAGGAGTAGTGACTTCACTAATTATAAGATAAGTGATTTACTTGATTTCATTAAGTCTGTCATTTTGATCGAAATTTGGGGCTCTGATTTTTGGCTGCTAGGGTTTTGGGATTTGGGGATTCTACTTAATCTTGCCTTAATCAATCCTAACCAGAGGCTAATCCAAGACAGAGGCATAAAAAACTTAATAGGCATAAATATGATTAAGGTGGCTCTGATTACCATTGTTAGTTTTAGTCTTTAGGCATAAACATTAAACATGAACCTTAATCACTGTTTATGCACCTAATAAACATCATCAGAGAGGGGATTAGCACACTTACATGATGACGAGGATCCGTTGGTCGCCATTGCGGGGCTTGGAGCTGCTCGGATCTTCCCACCGTGAAAGCTCTCTTTTTGATCGGTTTTGGATCTCGTGATTAGTAGTGTTTAGAACGTGATTAGCACTTAATCACCTTTAGCTTTTATAGAGCTACACGGCAGGGGACCGAGCCAGTTGGTCTCTCCCACCTCCGATCGTGGTGGATCTGGGGAGTCAGTTACGGACTCCCCTTTTACCTTTTCTTTTATCTTTTACCTTTTTCACTTATTCCTTTTGCTTTTCCTTTTCTCAGGGTGAACCGACATCAACCCAACATAGTGTTCTGTCTTACAAAAGGATCCCGATTGTTCCTATTACTATTGAGGCCCCTTGGGAACGCGGGAACCGTTTCCAGTACTTGTGGGAATTGAATTGTTTCTTGCGACATTCCTGCTTTCCAAACAGGCAAATGTATCTTCTTCATTTCCGTGACAATATATGAAGAGATGTGTGAGGATCAATGTTGCTCAGAATCTGAGAAAGATAACTCACTCATATGTACTCTCTCCGTCTCCAAAAATTTATCGTTTTGTAGTTTGAAAATGAACTACAAAGCGACAAACTTTTTGGGGCGGAGGGAGTATTGTATTTTGTTGTGCTAAGTTGAAAAACTAGCCGACTCCAAATTGTTTGGGACAGACTTGGTTGTTGTTGTTGTAAGTTGAAAAACTGAAGCCAGAGACAGTTGGCTTATCTGAATCTGGATTTACCTGTCCTTTTTTAGTTGGAATCGACCTGTCTCCATGGCCTGGAAAACGAAGAATAACGTCGAAAATGATCAGGAAAAGGCCATTGTGTGCTGGATCCAAGCGTGTGAAACATCGTTAGCCTATCTTGTTTTCCTACTTACTTCAGCATGATACTTCTTCCATTCAAAATATTTGTCACTCTTTAATTATAAAATGAACTGGAAAGTGACAAATACTTTTAGATAGAGGGAGTATAACTTATGGAGTGGCGACATGATTCAACAATCAACATCAATCAGCACACTAAAATGTTGCACTCCCGAAAATCAGACTTCCTGATCATTGATTTAAGACACCAGAATAACTTGTTTCTGCAGGATTGCGGGTAGGATCGTGTATATTTCACCTAGGCGTCAACATTTTCTGACGATCTACCTCTACCTGGCAAAAGAAATTCAGTTATACTAGTGACTGTTATACTGTGGAAGGAGTGTAAAGCAGCTTCACACGCATCGGTGCCGAAGCCACAAATTGACCAAGATTTTCACCCGATATTTCTCATCCCCAGGCACTCCGAAGACCACAAATCAGAAGAAATTCCAGGGCCATCTTCCAATCACCTCTCTCCACGTGTCCCAACGGTCTTCGCGAGCTCACCATCCATGGATCATACAGATACAGATAAGGCCTGGATAAGACAGGGCCCATCGCGTCCGTCAAATAGATCACATCCTCGCCAGGGCCGTCCGATCTGCCACGCACGAGATAACACCTGGAATTCGTTATAATAAGGTGCCCGTGACGAGCCCCCGCCACACACCACCACCGGACACGCTCACCACCACCTTCGTCACAACCCAAGCTAGAGGAAGGAGCAGTCACCATGGCGACGTCGGTGGCAGCCGCCGCGAGCACGTTCCTCGGGACCCGGTTGGCGGACCCAGCGCCACATAACGGGCGCATCGTGGCGCGGTTCGGCGGGTTCGGGTTCGGCAAGAAGCAGGCGGCCCCGAAGAAGGCGGCGAAGAAGTCGTCGTCCGGCGGTGGCTCCGACCGGCCGCTGTGGTTCCCCGGCGCGGTGGCGCCGGACTACCTCGACGGGTCGCTGGTCGGCGACTACGGGTTCGACCCGTTCGGGCTTGGGAAGCCCGTGGAGTACCTGCAGTTCGAGCCGGACTCGCTGGACCAGAACCTGGCCAAGAACTTGGCCGGCGAGGTCATCGGCACCCGGTTCGAGAGCTCCGAAGTCAACTCCACCCCGTTACAGCCCTACAGCGAGGTGTTCGGCCTCCAGCGGTTCCGCGAGTGCGAGCTCATCCATGGCCGCTGGGCCATGCTCGCCACCCTCGGCGCCCTCTCCGTCGAGTGGCTCACCGGCGTCACCTGGCAGGACGCTGGCAAGGTACATATATATACTTCGTTTTTAATTTTTATTTATTTAGTTGGAAGCACCCATTAATAATCTCCGAGTGGTGAACATGAACGTGATGGCAGGTGGAGCTGGTTGACGGGTCGTCCTACCTGGGGCAGCCGCTGCCGTTCTCCATCGCGACGCTCATCTGGATCGAGGTGCTGGTGATCGGCTACATCGAGTTCCAGCGCAACGCGGAGCTGGACCCGGAGAGGAGGCTCTACCCCGGCGGCTCCTACTTCGACCCGCTCGGCCTGGCGTCCGACCCGGAGAAGAAGGAGCGGCTTCAGCTGGCGGAGATCAAGCACGCGCGCCTCGCCATGGTCGCCTTCCTCGGCTTCGCCGTGCAGGCCGCCGCCACCGGCAAGGGGCCGCTCAACAACTGGGCCACCCACCTCAGCGACCCGCTCCACACCACCATCATCGACACCTTCTCCTCCGGATCCTCTTAATTAAGCCCACTTCTCCTGTCCACCGATCATCAGAATGAATGTGTTCTATCTTTGAGTTAACTGTGATCGATCTCTCTATCAGACCGAGATGGATGAGTGGCTTGATCTTGTGGTGAGCGAGAGGGATACGTAGTACGGTGACGATCTCTGTTAATGTTAGGAGAGCTTCTGCGACACGGTGATTTGTAATATAATGAACGAACCAGTGATGAATTACTGCATTCACTTGTACATCGATCGATCTTGAGCTTTTGAAGCGCAGACCTGGGATGCCAGTGGCAACGCGAAATCAATCGTATTTGTTGGTCATCATCATTTCGTGCTCATATTGGAACGGCGACCGAAATGAATCCTTCCCTGGATGTAAAAAGTTTCCACACTATTCTTCTAATTCAGCACCGACCTAGCAGCTTTGATGATCTGATGATGCACCTTTTTCAATTGGATAATCAAATCTACCGCGTGTCGTTCCTGCACGGACTCAGCCTTGCACGGTGATGGCACTGGAACCAAACTACCTCTCGGATCTTCCTCGCCATGACGGCGATGAGGAAGACAACCTGAACCTGGACGTGTGGCGGCCCTTTCAGCCAGTCAAGACGTGTGGTGAGCTCGCAGCTCGCGCTTCTCCCTATAGCCCAAATAGATGCCAAGGATGTTCAGGCCCGAGCTCACGTTTAGTAAAGGGCCGCATCTGTGGTCAACAGTACTGGCCCAGTATCCAACACGGGTAGCTCAATCGGCCAGGCCCAACTAAGCAGTACGTACAAGATCCGGTATTCGTATCTCGCAGCGAATATACGTGCCAGAGCCAATACGTACGTATATCTCCACGGCCGTATCGGGGGCCGGGCCGGGCTTCTGATTTCGGTCTCCTCGCTCCCGCCCGCCACACACTCGACCATGTTCCTCCACCTCTCGCTCCCGCCGCACCGGCTCCTCCTCGGCGGCCGCTGCCGGCTGCTCCCCGTGCCGGCCCCCCGCCACGTCCGTCTCTCCGTAAGGTGGGCTCGCGACCCCCCAGGTTCCTAGCCCCACCCTGCGCGCCGCGCGCTTGTGTTGTGCTCGATTTCCTACAGCACCGCCGCCTCCTTTTTTTTTCCCTCAGTCGCGCTCGTTTTTGGACAGGGCTGCGGCGGGGCTGTCGGCGATGGAGGAGGAGTACCGGCTCCCCTTTCCGCCCGAGAGCGCCTCGCACCACCGCGAGCTCTCGGCGGCCGCCGCCGTTGTGGAGCGCGCCTGCAGCCTCTGCGTCGACGTGGGTTGACCTTATCCCCTCTACTATCGATTCGCTCATTTGATGAAATTGGAGGGTATTACAAACGTGCGCAGGGTACATATCGGTGTGACGGGATCAATTGAGTTGGCAGTCGTGCTTAGATTCAGTGTCACGGTGGGGGGACGATTTTATATGTTCCAGATCGCTCACCGGGGGATTTTTGGCAATGCCACATTGTGTGACGACATAAATTTTAGCAATATTGCCTGTTAGCTTGATTCTTGAACTAAAATAAACATTGCATTAATTTTTCTTTTTAGAAATAAAAAACTTTAAACTGGAGAGCATCAAAAAGCCATTAAATTTGTTCGATGCAAGAGTTCTCTCTAGGAAATATGGTATTTCAGTGTTCTTACCTTCTGGAATCTTTAATCAAGATCAAACAGCATACAGACCAGTTCACTCAAATATAAACAATCCTACCTAGGAGGATCCTGGTAGCCTTGGTTTTGTATGCACCAATACCTTTGGTAAAGCCTTCCGATAAGCTGACTCAAGTAGATTTGCGAGCTTGATAGGGTTTGTTTTGCAAGTTATCTCCTGTTTATAATAGAACAAATGTAAAAGTTTTACTGTCATTTGATTGGTAAAGTGTTTAAGCTCTGTTATCCGGTTTCGGTTATATGTCTTGACAGGTAAAGAGATCACTGTTTTCAGATGGCAGAAGTATTCTTGAAAAGAATGACCAGACTCCTGTCACGATTGCAGATTTCGGAGTGCAGGCCCTTGTTAGTTTAGGTAATCTGCATCGAACTTTCAAAGTTCAAATTTATTACTTTGTCTAATGCTGTCATTCACCATGTTCCTATGAAAGAACTCCAGCGATTGTTCCCGTCAATACCTCTGGTGGCGGAAGAGGACTCGGCATCTCTAAGGTCATCAAAACCTGACGATATCACTGGTGGTATACTTGTGGAGTCAGTTTTTAGTGCAGTTGCTGACAAAGTGAGTACCAGCAAATCACAATTAACTCGTAATGATGTGTTAAGGGCAATTGATAGAGGAGGCAACGATGCTGTGTCCTTCGATTCAAACCCTGCTACTTACTGGGTAAGCAATAAGCTGCTATGTGTCATTTATCGTCCAGATCTGCGAAGTTGATTCATTTATCATCCAGTAACCTGCATGTGTTTGATTTATGATTTCTCATAAAGATGATGTTGTGGTTTGAAGGTACTTGACCCAATTGATGGCACTAGAGGTTTCCTGAGAGGGGATGATGCTCTCTATGTGGTATGATTCCCAATGATTTCTTTGTAAGACTCATCATTACATATTATTGACCATATTTTCATAAAAAATGTTTATTAGATACTGATGATACGCTCTGTCCAGCTGTTCCTAAATGTTATACTTAAATTACACAAGTAAACGTACCTTAGTAGCGAGCAGCATATTTTCACATTAAAAATGCCCTCCCATTCAAGAAGCATTGTTGTCCTGAGTTTTTCTTGGCGCCCATGTTTAAGGTAGTTATGTCCACCTTCTTGGGGATCTTCTGTTTTAAGTTTTAACATATACTGTCATTTACCTCAAGACATCCGTCAGTCGCCACCTATAGCGTAAATGATTCAAATGCATGCATCTAAAGCCATATGTTTTTTGTTCTCGGCTCTTTACTTATTGCAATTGCAAATTTTGTGTCATTCTGAGGTATGTAACATGAGGATTTCCATATAGTCCCTCACTGGTACCAAACATGTATAACAATGTACACAACCTTCGCTTAATTGAGGTTAAGAGTGTTTCATGCAACTTTTTTGTGAGACAGTGTTTTAAGTGATGTTGCCCTTCAACAGAGACTGGCCGAATTCGGAATTCTTCAGCGAAATCTGTTATATTACTCTTGATTAGTTTTATTTTTGAATCTTTTCCCCTCCTAGATTGTTTTCTTTTTCCCCTCATTCTGACATGCACGTTTGTCTTTTTTAAGGTAGGTCTAGCTCTTGTGGTGAATGGAGAGGTAACTGTTGGAGTGATGGGATGTCCAAATTGGACTAATGATACCATAGTGGAGGGGAAAGATGGCAGAGCTACTGGGTCTAACAGCCGGGGGACTCTGATGGTTTCTCATGTAGGCTGTGGTACTTGGTCTAAGCACCTGTATGGTGAGATTGGCCAGTTCACTAAATCGCAGGATACTTGGAAGAGATGCTTTGTTGATACCTGCTCAGTTGTACACATGGCACGCTATTGCATTCCTGATAGCCAAACCTGGGATATGATACCATTATCTGTTCTCTTCAGTTCAACAACTGGCGAATCTGATCCTAGAGATGAGAATAAAATTCTTCTCCTACCTGTTTTCTGTGGCAGGTCAGTTGCACTCTCCATTACTGATGCACTGCTTGCAAATGATGTTTATTATCATTCCTATAGCCAATTAAGATGTGATGCTAATGAGTGAGTAAAAGGCATTTTATGCATACTGGCTGATATTTACACCCCATCTTTAAGTTAGCTGTTGATACTAAGCTTTTTTGCTTGCTGCATAGAGTTTTCAGCATAATCGAAAATGGTAGATAGCGTTTTATATTCTTGCGACTGCTGATATCGTAATACTTTTGGATTTCTTAAAAATGTAACTTGATGAGGTGAGGTTGACAATGACTGTCGTACATCAAGTCATGATTTATTTTGGTCGGTGCATGAGTTAAAATGATGTGCTCTTCTTGATATGATTTCTAGCTTGTGCAAGTATCTGACTGTGGCCTCTGGGAAAGCTTCAGTTTTTGTCCTTCGAGCACGGGTGACAACTCAAATCAAGGTGTCTTGTTGCTTGCAATTTCCCTCGTCCTGCATCAGCATGACAAGTTAAACATGTTGACAGTTAACTTAGATAGCTGTTTTGGGTTTCGCTGACCCTTTTTTTGTACTATTTACATAGTCTTGGGATCATGCTGTTGGGGTAATTTGTGTGCAGGAAGCTGGGGGGCAGGTACATACCTTGCTTCTTATCACAAGCCTCTGATATGTTAATTTTGTTCCATCAGTTCACCCATGTTATCACTACAACCATGGTGATTTTCTACCTCTCTCAAACTGGCAGATCAGTGACTGGAGTGGAAAACCATTGGATCTTGCGGCTGACCTAACCTCACGCAGAATCATCTACCCTTCAGGCGGTGTTCTAGTGACAAACGGTGCTCTGCATGACAGGCTTGTTGAAATGATATCAGCAA
Organism: Tuctoria greenei; assembly: GCA_036927565.1. Classification (NCBI taxonomy): domain Eukaryota; kingdom Viridiplantae; phylum Streptophyta; class Magnoliopsida; order Poales; family Poaceae; genus Tuctoria; species Tuctoria greenei. The sequence goes on along the minus strand of JAYESD010000005.1, from coordinate 215,843,384 downwards.
ATTACAAATAGTTGCATAGCTTCACACATCAATACATTGCTTTCTTGAAGAAAAAAAAACTACCTCATTGACCGTCAAATTGTATTTGGTTTTACAATTCGATTAATTAACTACAAACATGTTGTTCAGCTACATACATTATTCCTTTCTCTGACCATAAAATTCCATCTGTAGAAATACATTGTTGCCCTGGAGTAATTTGCTCGTATAGTTCTCAAGAGCTTCATTCAGAAGCAATACAGGCGAGCCGCAATGCTCGTAGGTCTTCCTTATATCCAATCGTTTGCAGAATTCTAGAACCTTTTGCCTTCACAATGTGTGAATATGTTGTGTTACCCTGATGCTCTCCGCTCCCGTGGTGATATGACGTTCACGAGTACCTGAGTCCGGCAAGAGAGGAGAAATATTGGACCAATCTGGCGGCAGTGCACAATGCAATAGATGTTTGGCCACCAATTCAAACTGAAGAAAAAGACGCCGAAAGGACAACAGCTCTGACAGGACAGCGACCTTTGCAGCTCCTATTGCAGAACCGACAACTTCGAAGCATGAAATACCCCTTAGTTCAAAAAGCTCGTCGTTTTGTAATTTATTTTTACATGATTAGCCCAACAAAACTGGTAATCTGCACGAAAGTCACTGCAGATTTACTGTATATATAGGTTAACATTACTTTGCTCCAACATGTCTGCTTTAATTTTACGAATTTCAGTAGATGACTTATTGGGGGGAATCCATGCTGAAATTTTGCCAGGCTTAAGAAAAGGTCGCACTTGCATGTCCCGAAATTGGCCAGGATAATTTCTTCTATGTAAGCACGGTGAAAATTTTGTTGAGATTGGGGAGTTTATCTTGCATTGATCTGAATGCCGGGTACCTGTCGCTTGTTATCTCAGAATTTTTATTAGAAAAGCCTGTTATCTCAGATATGGACCATGCTTGTTGTTCCGAGTCAATGATTCCGGCACACATTGCCTGCCTGACGAACGGAAATCACATGTTCCTTTAGAGTTTCATACAACTACGAAAATGCATGGAATGGTGCACAACTTGCTTTCTCTCTAAGAAAATAAAAATGGTGTACCTGGTACTTAAAAACTCTCATACATTGTGTGTGATGTCTTAGGAAAGAAATTTCTATGTAGTCTCGCCCTTTATTTATTTTGTCAGGGGACTTATTCGAACCCAAAACCTCCAGAACGTAAGTGGAGATGGTGTGTGCATCTTAGCTATGCAGAGGAAGCATAGTATAAACTCTATTGTACCATCTTGACATCGTTGAGTTTAATAAAATCTCATTATTGAAAAAAAATGACATAAGCGGATAGACTCTAGCACTATGCCAGATCCAGCCTCCCCCAAGAAAGTAACAAATTCATCGTTTTTTGTTGCTAAAATACAATGCATATTATTATTTTTAAGTGAACTTTTATCCTATAATGATTGAGAGGACATCCTTTAATCACATCAACGAGCTAGCTCCGTGTGAACTGAGACAAGACAGCTAGCTTCAGTACTGTAGCAATATTTGGTCTTTTCCACCATGCACGACAGGGCCGGCTGATGTTTGAACAGCTGAAAACAGATGTCAACAGGCGAATAATCCCAAATCACCAAGCGGACGCTAGTTTCTCAGCGTTAAGTATTTCAAATCCCAAAGAAAAGACCATTATCCCATTTCTTTTTGTCGGCCAGATCGAGCTCATGAAGTTTCTGTGGCCGCAGGCGGCCGGTTCGAGCATGGAGGAGGAACCAAGTGTGCTGTGCGCGCCACCAACTATTCCAAGCTGATACTAACTTCAGAAAAACTATTCCCTGCAGATCCAGATGTCAATCAAATGATGCAGCATAAGTAAGATACGCTCGTCGGCTTGCCATTTCGAGCCACACAAACATAAACAAATGGCGGGAGCAAGTACGTGCTCTCGCGTATGCATGGGCCATGCATGAGGTGATGGCGAGGCGAAAGTATAATGGTTTCCCGCCATCTACTCCGAGCTAACTACGGGCATCGATCGATCGCATAGCATGGAGGGGAGAGGGAGCCAGGGAGGTCATGTCCAGTCCAGGTCACAACCGCACTCAACCACAGACGCTTCATCCTGATGGCTTCCATATCTGGGCATTGTTTTTCAGGGTTAGTGATGCAACAGGAAACGCAAGCAAAGAACAGTTGTATGGTTGATTCAAAGTTTGCTGCTGCTGCTAACTGGACACCTCATCGATCGACGGTACGCATAACATAGCTCTCAGATCGACCAGGAGCCGCGCAATCGTTCGTTCAAACCACATGATCATATGAACAATCGGAAATACCGAACCATACATATAAAAGAACGAGAATCATTAGAGATCACACACCATATTAATTAAAAAGAACGAATTATATAGCTAGAGATCACCAAAGGTGTTGGATTTAAAAACACCCAATCACCTAGATGAACGTTCTAGCAAAAGTAGGAGAGATGTGTAGAATATTGGTTAACAATATGCCATAAAGAGTAGTATGACGGCACCTCGTGTACACTTGTTTAGCATTTTACCTCTCGCCATCTCATCCAAGTGTCAAAATTACAGCAAGGTAGAGTTCGTTACTTCCCCTTCGTATAAACTACACTATACATTATTATACAGTATCTAGCTAACAAGGACGATCTGGTCGTGTGACACTGCACTCAGCAGCACCCTTGACTGGGCATCAGTCACGCACGATGTCTCCAGCCCCCATTTTTCAAACCACTCAGGTACCTTTCCCCTTCGTAAAAAACGATTAAAAGAAAACTAGTAAATTTAAACGGAAGAGAGAGGGAGCGAGAGAAAGCATGTAGGATTTGAATACGATAAACGTCAACGTTTGGATGAAGCAGGCGCGACCGGTGACCTCACCGGCGGATCGGAGATCTTCGCGAACCGCCCAGCCACGGCCACGTACCGGGATTAACAACTCGGTCGGAAACGCACACGGAGCTAGGTCAGTCAGCAGGGCTCGGGCGCGTATATGTATATATGCATGCATCATGCTCGCCGATAGTTAATTGCTCGGCCGCGGACACGTAAGGCTCGTCGTGCGTGTGTACGTCGCGCTATTCGTAACAACCCTGTCACGTCAGGCAGCAGAGGCGCGCGGCGGTCATGCATGTGACTTTGGACAGAACAGATACGTACCGGCCCCTATATATACTAATTATGGGCAAGGAATTAATTAATTACACCGGCGATTGATACGGTTGCGCCACGTAAGGGGTTCTAATCGGGTGACTAATAGCTTACAGCCTTGACAAAACCATAGTTAATTTGAGCTAGCTAATTGAGTACTCCCTCCGTCCCAAAAAACTTATCACTTTGTCGTTCAAAAATGAATTACAAAGCGACAAGTTTTTCGAGACGGATGGAGTATTAGTGCTTGAAAGCTAAGGTGGCCACAGTAGTGTCTCCATGGCGCGAGACACGGGAACGCAGTTTAAAAGTTTTACTCCCAAATATATCAAATTCTAAGGCTACTAAACCTAGTACCTAACATAGCCAGGGTAATTAATTAGTTTACTAACTACTAGTATATATACTAGTGTATCTGTAGTATGTATCCATCGTAGTGTATGACCGGTGTGTTATTATTGAAAATACCACCAGCAGTGATGACTGGAAGTTGCAGGGGAGTAGGGGACATGTGTGATCTCAGTGGATCGTCGAAATGAATTTAAATTTGCAGTATTTTTATCGCTGTCCGTGTACGGGTTGGATTAAAATAAAGTACGTACGTAAGTAGGAGTGCTTGATCAGTAAGCATATGCTGTTGGTTAGCTTCAGGTTGGATGCACCCGCACGCATTGCGCGCTGGAGCTCTAACAGGTGTGCAACAGCTAGCGCGCGCATGGGGCACTGTCGTATTACGTCTGCAAATCTAGCTAATCAGCTACCTGCTGCTAAATTTCGTCCGAATTTGTTGGGTCTGGCACGTACAAATGAGCTCAGCAAGAGTTAAACCTTAGCTTGAGACATAAGATTCACGCATAATATATATTTACTTACACGCATTATATAGCTAGAATCGTTAAATAATTATAAATGAAAAATGCTGTTGATGGTTAAGAATTTTTTGTGTGGTTTGATGTTCAATGTAATGAAATATCCCGTTCCTTTTCTTGATTGAGCTCTTTTATTGTCCTTAGTGCTTTTGTGCTTTAGTTGGCAGGTAACTTCACACGATCTAGAATTGAAGTACGTGCTTCCGTTGGCAGGCACTGTACAATTGGAGTACGATGAACAGGCCTCCGCCGCGGTACAGTGAGATTTGATTGGATGTTCGTTTTTCTTACCTCTAGAATGCAACGTGCAAAGCTTTATTTGTGTGTTCCTAGAAAATCCTGGCTCACATAAAATTTATCATTAAGAGATCGAAAGCCTAAGGATCTCCGACGATAGGTCTATTTCTCAATGAATACCCAGAGCTAGCATATGTAGGAAATTTACACACGCTTAAACGGTGACAAAAGATGTTCGTTCTAAATTAAACAGTGGTGAGGGAGGTGTTATTTCATCACCAATTCGCTATCCTGAATTAGCTCGAGAACGACGAGGCTGAGGACTAGTCTAAAGAGGAACAGTAGAATTAGATGCAAGGTTGTTTTCATAGGATGATGTTTGCAATATATGGGAACTAAACTCCCAAAGTGTCCACGGAAAATCGTGTGAATCCGTACCGTTAGAGGAGCAAACTTGTGAACTTGTGTTGCCTAATTCGGACTTTGGCGTCCACTTGGTCCATTAATTAAACAAATTTAGCGTGAGTGTGCTTAGTGCTGCGTTAAGCTCGATTAGGGAGTGGCTGGCTGTTTTTTCTCTGCTGGCTGCATGTTAATCTGTCCGCACCATGCTATAACAACCATTCCAAATGATTTGACTGTTCTAATGAGTTGCGTGTTTGATGGAGTGGATGAGATCTTCGTCGCGCTGCTGTCTCCCTCTTCCCTACATCATAAATTGTTTCTTGAACAACACTCTTTGTAGCCTTTTCATCTTCCATATCGTCCTGTTTCAGGCAAGCTCACCTACAGAGATCTAGGAGCTGGCTCATTTTTTCTTTAAATAGCAGTAATATTGACGCACAATCACACCACATCACTAATTAATACGCTCTCCGTTTCTAAATATTTATCACTTCTTAGTTTAAAAAATAAACTAAGAACAAAATAAATTAAAAAGTAGCAAGTATTTGGATACGGAGTGAGTACATCTAAGCAGACCCTTATTTATTGTCTATCTACTGTGTTTCACACAAGCACCAATGCCAGGACACGAAAAAATAAAATACCTCCTTTTCTGTGTGAGACACAGTAGAAACACATATATTCTCAAACATGAAAATTTAGTATTATAGTAGTACACCACATATTTTATAATGTGTTTTTTTCATTCAAATTTTCTAATAAGGACAATTAGTTTACCACTTCTTCAAATCGCTGACAATATTAAAAAAATAGCTAGAAGTGCCTTCTGTGGACCGTCTTCAAAATAATGTCATATGGGTCATTTGGTGGATAGTTCCAAATGTGCAAACTGAACAAGTAAATGGAGTAATTTGTGAGGCAAAAGTATTTTGGGATGTCAGTTTAACAAAAAAAAGTGCAATTGTCAAGTCATCTCTCTAGCTATCTTAATTTCGTGGCCCGGGTGTCTTGGACGGTCAAAACCTTGATCAAGTACTCCCTCCGGATTTAATTAATTGATGTTCCGACCAGTAAAGTGAACTAAAAAACAACTAGATGATATGTCCAGACGTCAAATAAAACGAGCGAGAGGGAGTATTAAAGTCCGTTGCATGTACTGTCATGTACAAGTGGACGTGCCCTGTGTACAGCTATTATTGTGACATTTGTATCAAAGTCAACTGACATCGACACTGGAGGCTAGGGGCTCGCGACACGTACGCGTTGCTATAAAAATAGAGAGTTTATTGTGTTTCATGGTATACATTCGGATAAGGGAACATGTCGTATATAAGATGTCATATAATCATATACTTCTTCCATCTTTAAAAGTTTATTACTTGTAGTTCATTTTTTAAACTATAAAGTGACAAACTTTCAAAGGTCGAAGGAGTATGTATTTTCGCGAAGAGACGGTTTAATTTGGTACAAGATATGATGGCTAGCACAACTTACAATTCTTTATCGACAACAATTTAACCTTAGTATGTGTTTTCTACATGCAATCTTTAACTAATATGTAGTTATTGAGAAGTGATCTAATAAACAATTTACTTTATGAGTTGTTTATGTTGTTGTCTTTATTTGCGTTGAAAAAACGAATAGACGGTTGTCGTCTAAACCATTGTAGATGCTTTAAGGCGGTTCTCGTCGCAGCAATTAATCCGTACTAAGTTTTACTAGAAGCAGTATAATATACCCGTACAAACCAGGAAAATTTAATTACCCATTCATACTGCCAACATGACCGATGCTCGAGCTGACCACGAGAGTTAAATTCGTTCAGTTTTTCACTATGTTAAGCGATGTTGTTTCACTTCTGATTACTTAAGGAAGAACACATGCATTTATATGTCGCACTAAGATGAATATTATCCGACCATAACAGAAACAGCACACTTATGATGATTTTTTATGAAAACGTTTGTTCGATTGCGTAATTACTAGTAGCAGCAGCAAATGAAAGTTTCATCTCTTGGTTATCGGTTGATGGTTGCCTTTTTCCTTCGCCCCGTGGGCCCAGTCGCTCTCATCCCCTTTATACGCGCCACAGCTTTTAACGGGGCAGACTTTTTGACATTTGTTTTTCGCTTTTAACTAACAAATATTATCCCCGAATGAAGAAACGACCTGGCCTCTGCTGCGCACCAAGAGACACGCACGCACCGTGGGCTCACGTGTCGGCTCGCTCGACCGTCCAACCATGCATAGCGGCCGTACGAACACCAACATCAGCAGGTGGTACACCTGTGCACACACGTTCACACTTGGCAGCCACACGCCCCGCGTACACCGATCGCCACACACGGCAACTTTTTTTAATTATTTACCCGATCGCGAAATTTCGTTCAAAATGAGTACAGTATTTTTTTGCTCTTTTGCGAGGAACACACGAGGAAAATGTGTGATCGTTACGTTGGATCCTACCTCTGCCGGGTCCGGCGAGCCAGCGGGCGGGCGGGCGGGCGGCGTTCTGATCTGCAGAAACGACGACGAGCGCGCGGGCCTTTCGCAGGCGACGCATTCACGCGCGCCGCGACGAGCGCTGTGCGGCGCCGGTATCGGCCAGGAAGGGTACGGTGCGCGGTGCCCGGCGGCTGCCTCGCTGCAGGAACTTAAGGGGAGCAGGCCGGCTGGGTGCAGATCTGACCGGTAGCAGCGCGAGGCATTCATGCTGGCGGACGACGGCTGGTTTTGCGCGCTTCGTGCATGAGCGAGAGGGAGTGGGAAATGGCTGGGGACGTGGGGCCGTCGCTAGGTGTCGTCAGCCGTGCGAGGTGCATGGCTGGCAGGCGCCACAAGGCCGTCAACGGCGGCCAGGTGATCTCCTCTGGGCAAGCAAAAAGGTAGGTAGGAGGAGGATGTGCACGACCCACGACGGGACCAAATCGAATTACTACTTCTCCTCCGTGGATTTTTGTCCGTTTTTCCTTGGAACCAACCGTGCGAAATTTGATCTTAGCCTTTCGCACTACACTGTTCAACTGTTTTATTTTTATACACCTTTGGCTTGGCCCCATTATCTGGTGGCGTGCCTATAGATGATGATGTAGCTGCGTACTCGTGTAACACCCCTTTTAGGGAAAAGAATACTTGAGAGAAAAAAAGGAGAGAACTATTCAATTGAATTTTGCCATACAAGGGCATGCGGCTGGCGCAGGTGACATATATACTCGAAAATTTCTCAACCACTAATTAGGAGCTATATTCTTGTTTTCTACTTAAGTGTGATCACTACTAGTCATGGCTAGTTGTTGCACACACAGAAATAAATAAATAAAATAAAATCGTAAACACTACTACCCCATCCGGTACGGTGCTAGTTCCTTTTGTTTAATTTAATTTTTTGGTCACGCCCCAGTTAATTCTTACATGTCGCATCTAAACTCAAATATCAGATGGAGGTAGTATAAGACGACATAGTTCAACTATCCTAATTTGTCGATTCCGTAGCCATCTGATGTGAATCCAACGCTCTACACCAACCTCACCTCAACTCTAACATAGCCCAACTAAGCGTAACTCTACTCGGTTGTAGCCTCTTGCGTCTTCGCCCACCCCACCGCTGTTACTGCCAAGACGATAAGTTCAAAGCTTCACGTTATCAGTCGTTTATCACTGCTAAATCCTGCTCAACTGCATACCGTGCGGATAGGCACCACGATTCCGTCCTCCGGTAAAAATGCCGTTTCTGGTCCTCTACCAGAGTTACCAGAGTACCACGCCAACAGTAAAAAAAAAGCAATTACATTCCCGCCCCGACGAGCAAGAGCAACGGACCGCCAGCCAGATTATCCCCACCGAGCCGAGCCGTCGCAAGAACTGGGACTCTGCGCTGCCCTGTTCTGTTCCTCGGCTGCTGACTGACTGACTGACGCCTTTGCCCAGAACGCTCGGCAGGTTGCGGTGGCACGGCAGGGCCAGCTGCCGGGCTACTTTTGGCGCCTCGGCGGTGCTCTGCGCTCGCCGGTCCTGCTCACTTTTTACCCCCTCAAGGATGGTGGTGGATCCCGCCCGCAGCTGAGCCTGAGCTGATCCGAGCTGCTGACGTTCTGCTCCTCTTGTCTCCCTCTCCCCAGTCCCGTCCGTCTCCGTGGTCCGAGGCGCGGATCGCAGCCACGTCGCGCGCGCGGGAGACGAAGGCCGGCACCGAATCCTGTTGACTTCAGCGGTTCATTCAGCCCTCCCTCCCTCCCTCCCTCCTTGGCTACTCTCGTCGCGTTCGCGCGCTTATAAAGCCTTCGCCCCGCCCCCACCTCCTCCTCGATCTACTCCTGTCTTTGTTCCTCCGCACCTCGAGCTCAGTTCGCACAATAACGCCATCCGGGTTTCCTCTGTAGCGAGCGAGCGAGCGCGTAAAACGACTACCGCTCTCCTCTGCCTGCAGCCAGCCAGCCAGGCTACATACAGCTGCGAGACAAACCGGACCTTTTCCACACAACAATCCGTCTCGTGCGCTGCGATAGATGGGGCGCGCACCGTGCTGCGACAAGAGCGGGCTCAAGAAGGGGCCGTGGACGGCGGAGGAGGACGAGAAGCTCCTCGCCTACATCAAGAAGCACGGACAGGGCAACTGGCGCACCCTCCCCAAGAATGCCGGTAAGCGTCCTCTCCCCCGACGACAGATCTCGCGTGTGAAAGAAAGGCAACTAGCCGCGCGCGTGCTATTTAAATTTTCCCCATAGCTGGGAGTCGGCTTACCTCCTCCAACGATCGACGATCTCATGGCAGGGCTCGCGCGGTGCGGGAAGAGCTGCCGCCTCCGGTGGACCAACTACCTGCGCCCGGACATCAAGCGCGGCCGCTTCTCGTTCGAGGAGGAGGAGACCATCATCCAACTCCACAGCATCCTCGGCAACAGGTAAGAACTACGTACTCCTAGTACCATCGATCAACTCACGCGAACAGGACAGCTACACACTAGCCTTGCTGCCTTCCCCTGTTGCCGGATACTTACATGATTCATAGCCGTACGGTTTGCTGATGCTTGGGTGATTGATTGATTGACTGACTGGAGGATGCGTGTGTGTGTGCAGGTGGTCAGCGATCGCGGCGCGGCTGCCAGGCCGGACGGACAACGAGATCAAGAACTACTGGAACACGCACATCCGCAAGCGCCTGCTCCGCATGGGCATCGACCCCGTCACCCACGCGCCGCGCCTCGACCTCCTCGACCTCTCAGCCCTCCTCAAGCCCGCCGCCGCGGCGTACTACCCCACGCAGGCCGACCTCGACACGCTCCGCGCGCTCGAGCCGCTCGTCAACTACCCGGACCTCCTCCGCCTCGCCTCCACCCTGCTCTCCGGCACGGCCACGCAGGCGGTCGCCGACCAGCAGCAGCAACAGCTGCTTCCGTGGCTGCTACAGGCGCAGATGACGCAGGCAGCGGCCGCCATGGCGGCGCAGCAGATGGCTGCGCCGACGACGACGCAAGGTGAACAGTTCATGCCGCAGGCCGCCAGCAGCGCCGCGTGCCAAATGCCGAGTCTGGTCTACACGGACCCGACGATGCAGCAGATGGCGGCGCCGCAGCAGCAACAACAACAACAGCTCCAGGACATGCCGGTGCCTACCGGCTACGTCGACAGCCTGCCGCTGGACATGCCGGCGCTGATGCCGATGGCGCAGCAGCAGCAGCAGTTCGACGCGTCGAACCTGCAGCAGCAGCAGCAGTGGAGCAGCACCGTCACGAGCAGCAACAACAACGTCGGCGGCTCCGGCGTGTCCACGCCGTCGTCCAGCCCGGTGGCCCGGTTGAGTGGTAACTCGACGACTTATGGCGGCGCAAGCGGGACCACGACCATCGAGTCCGCGACCGCCGACGCCGCCGCTCTGTTCAACATGCAGCTGTCCGACCTCCTAGACTTGAGCGACTACATGTAACGAATGAAGTCCGTGGAGGAAACCAGGTCGATCGAAACACTTGATCACGCACCGCAAGGGGAAAGGACAATCTTAGCAGGAGGAAGGCCAATTTTTGTACAGGATTATTTGCACGTACCTGTTTTATCCAGTTCACGATCAGTGCTTACTACTATTAGAAGCTTCGTACATCGTACCTTGCTGAATTTCTTTCCCCCGTTGTTGCCATTTCCATCTTAAACTAGACTTTGTGTGATGCGTGTCAGTGTGGAGGAGCCTATATGGCAAAGGTGGCTTAACATGATTGGTGCAGGCGGCCGCTGTCCCTCTCATTCTGCAATCTGCATCATGCCCTTGTCTCCAGTGAAGAAAAATAGGGCGCTCCAGTTGCTTTTTTTTTATAGTACTATTTCCCGTGTTAAAATAAGATTATTTTTGGGTTTGATCAAATCCATGTTTGTATATCTTTTTTAAAAAAAAATACTGTCAACTTTGAGCAATATAAATTATATATTGTAAAACTATTTTTTGTATAAGTCTCATATTATTGAAGTTAATCAAATATATACAAATTGTTGATCAAATATACACTTTAAGTGGCAGTAAGCATATTAAAGTGGAACAGATAATCAACAAAAGGAAGGAAGAAAAAAATAAGAATATTAAGGACACCACCAGCAACTGTCAACGTCACTGACGGGTCACATGATAAGCAATTATTTTTATTTGATCAGAAAAAACAGATCAGTAGCATCGGTGTGCTCTGTGCTGCCTGCTCTCTCCTACACAACTGTTCGCTCAACTGATGATGATGAGATATTCATATAATTGCACGCACTACTGTTGAGTTTTGCAAGTCAACTAAATATCACTGTTGATGGAAGTTACTTTTAAGTCTGATCAAGAAGAATATTGCATCTTTGATGTTAACCTTGCGTGGGACATTTTCATCAGGTAATGCGTGCGTGGCTCATCTTGCGCCATGACTTGCAATCTTTCACTTGCCTACTGCCTAGCTAGATGTAGCAACTAGCAAGGCCAATCTGGTGAGACCAAGTATGTCGAAAGTGCATGGCGAAATTGGACTGGCCTTTGATACAGACACTCATCTGGTCTGACGGTGTCTACGTGGAGCAAGTCAATGCGAGAACGATTGCATGCACGTAATCATGTACGTACGTGTAGACAAGCTTTAAAGCTTAGCATCTAAGATTAGTTCCTCTTTGATAAAATCCAGTACTACGGATTAATTGAAGCCGGCCACACGAACAGCGTGTCATCATGAAGAGAAAAAAATGTGTGTGTGTGTGAGAGAGGTTTTGACTTCCTGCTACGAGAAACTACTAGCATATGTCAACCTTGCTGATTATCAACACGCGAATTGATTTGTGAATACACACACAGTACTACTCGTATAGTAATATAAGTATATAAAATCATGAACACGTCTTACATATCTTGTTCTGACTCATCAGTACCCTTCTGAAAAAACCATGCATTGACAGTCAATGCGGAACGTCTCCAGCACAAGTCTTCGCTTTTATATAATTAGGAAAAGAAGAGGTGTGTGTTCTGCCAAATCTATCATCCTTATAGGGGTCTTGTTTATAGGGGTCTTGTTTATATGATCAGAGCTAGGTTGCTAGCATTATTTTGTAATATACTTCATCCATCTCCAAAAATTTATCATCTTTTGATTTATTTTTAGATTAAAAGATGACTATTTTTAGAGATGAAAGGAGTATATTTTACACCCCGTGTAGTGGGGCCTTGAATGCGAGTTCCTCTGTGAGCCTACAAAATAATGATCAGTGCATGATGAGAGTAGTAATTCCCAAATGTTACTGTACTACTAGTCTCTAGACGACTGTGACAGATAGCCTGGCACGTGTTATGATTACTAACAAAAGCTGTAACAAGAGGACAATGCGAGATAAGATCTTTATAGTTTAGACACGTGCCAATCTGGGGGTGGGGGTAATTTGAACAGAGATCTGTACGACGTTTGTCAGTAAACACAAGGTAGTGCGCAAATTAACATGTGGAGGGCATTGCCGTCGCTCGGAATGTTGGACCAACGTGTGTACGGCGTATAATTACCCGTCTACCGCTGGGACAGTCACCACGTCTCTCACGTGTAGAAATTGAAGAGATCGGAGGAGCAGCAACAGCAGACCCGGCGCCGGCGAGCCACACGCACGGCGCGCGCGGACGGGGACAAGCAGCAACTTTTGACACCCTTTGCTACTACTGTAGCTGGGCGCATGCATCTCCCGAGCTCGCGCCAAAACTCGGGGCGCGACCACTGCCGCGCGCGCCGGTGATGCTACGGAGCCGTGTAGCGTAGCGCAGTGGTGTGGTCTGGCACGGCGCCGGCCGGCGCGGTCGAGATTCTTTTCGTCGCGCCGCGGCCGTCCGGCACGCCCGGGCGGGGACGCGTGGGCTGCCGCGCCACCTTCCGCGCTGTGCCGCATCCGTCGCTGTCGCGTCGCCCGGCCTCCAATCATAGGCCGATTGATTTGACTTCTCCTGCCGGTTTACCTCTCCGCGCGCGGCTCGACACGGACGACGCGCGCCTCGGATCCGTGGGCGTAAGTTACCGCGTCGTCGTTCTAGCCTTCTATTCTAGGCCGGGTACGTACACAGGCGTTGCGACGCGCGTCGTCGTCGTCCGCAGCAGGTGGAACGGAATCGCTTCTCTCCTTTTATTACTGATCTGATGGTGATGCATCACGCGTGGAAAAAAATGACCGTGCGTGCGCCCATCAGCAGCAGGCGTGATCATCAATTCATCAGGACCAGGGATGGATAACGCTCGCTTGTCCAATCATGTAAAGTATGCTACGTGACTCGATCCCTGAGGCACGCGGTGACCATCTGGTATCGTGGCGAGAAGAGATCCAGATCCGATAAGGCGCGGCCGGCCGTAGACATGCGCGAAAAAGAGCATCGATCAGCTTAATTGATGCAACCTCATTTACCGGCCATGCAGTGCAGAGAGAAGACCGGACGGAACGGAACCATCATGCTACTGTAAGCATGACACGCTCAGCTATATGTGGGGGGCTGATTGGTCGTTCTACGTAGCACGTACGAATCGCTGCGCCTGCTATACACACTTGCTGTCGACTGTCGAGCTAATCGTGATGTCCTCTGCATCGGCCGGTTTGACTCTAGTAGGTCAGGGCCTGTGCGCTTGGCAGCTTTCCTCGGCCGCACAGAGACGCGGCTGGTAGTATGGTACTCCCTCTGTCCCCATGAACTTGTCGCTTTGTAGTTCAAAAATGAACTACAAAGCGACAAGTTTATGGAGACGGAGGGAGTACGTAGTAGTAGCCTAGTAGGAGCAACAGCAGCTCTGACCACCGAGCAGGGGATAGACATAGACCCAGGACCACGTAGTACGGCACGCGGCAGGGCCGGTACCCAGTGGAAAGTGGCGGGCGCGCAGTAGCCAGCAACGCGACACGGCCCGAAAGCGAGCGAGCAGTGTCGCTCGCGGCCCATACGTCGCTGTACGTGCCTGTGCCTGTGCGCGGCGCAGGGCTAAGACCATCCGCAGTGGCGTACTGTAAAGCATACTGGATACACTGTTTTGCAGTGTAATTTAGAGTATATACTGTAAAAGCTGAAGGATAATAGTGTATAGAGTATGCTTTAGAGTATGCTGGTGCGGATGGTCTAAGGCAAGGCACGGCAGGCCAGGGCGGGGCATGGCGAGCGTCGCTGCGCGGTTTGACCTTCGCAGCGCGGAGGAGAAACTGGTAAAAGCCGGCGCCTGCAGCTAAGCCAAGAATGCACAGGCGCTAGATGCCGGGCTCCTCCGACTCGATCGATCAGCGCGGGTGCTGTGGATGAAGATGCAGTACCCTTTCGTGCGAGTAAATTTCCGGCTCGGTCGCGGTGAAAGACGGGGCCGGCCGGGCCGGGTGCGTACGTGCGTGGCTGAGTACGTAGCGCCGGCCCAGGCGATAGCGTTTTTTTGTGACCAGCGACATGGTATATCCCCCCGTTTCCACGCCCCTGGCCAACCGAGAAAGCGGCCGGCCGCGGGATCCGTCCCCATTCTCCCCTCCGCCGGACCATGGAAAGCCTCGCGACCGGCCAGGGCACGAAAAGTTCCCTTTTGTCCGCGGCCTCGACCGATTCGCGCGGCCGCGTACGTCCCATCCGCCTTCGCGACCGGCCGGCCTATTTAGTCGTCACTACATGCCGCGAGGCGACAGGTGTGCGCTGGTCTTTCGCCGGTGTCCACTCCGACGAGACACTACCGCTGATGAACGCTGACTGATGAGAGATAGCGTGCATTAGCCTCCGGTCTCGTGTTCCCCACTCCTCTCCTCCTACGTTGTTTCCGTTGATGATGGCTTGGTACAAAGAACCCGTCGATCGACGGATCACGCAACCGTTCCCCAGTCCCCACCGTGACACGTGCAATGCGTGCGCGTGTCATCCGATACAACGCTACAGACGAAACCACCTTTCTACAGTAGGTCGTCTGCGAACATCTGAAAAGCAATCTAATCTAGACTCTAGAGACGATAAGAAAACCACGTACAGTACGCTAGTTTCGCCAAACTTTGCACTGTGGGTAGCCATGCCGACCATGACTGCTAGTAGAACGCTAATATATACTCCCTCCTTACCGAAATATTTGACGCCCGGACAGCTTATCGCAGTGTACTTTTAGTTCATTCGTCTGTCCTAAACTTCAATCTTTAAGTACAGTATACGAAGTTGATTCGTTCCGGTGCATGCACGCATGCTTGCGACGAGACTAGGCTAGTACAGTAAGCTTTTTGCCGGATGGTCAGATGATGCTACCTCATCTTCTCAGATGGTTTTTCAGTAACGGGAATCTTAGAAAAGGGAGGTGACAGCAGGAGTGATGTGTGTCCTTCGTAATCTATCTAGCGCTTCTAGTGCGCAGGGGATCAGGTTCCGCTCGTGCCTTTTTTGAATCTGATCGACAAGCGAAACCTACGGAAGAATTCATTTCCCCATACAACCAGGCATGTAGTATAGGAGACGATAAGATACGACCGCTTGCACGAAGTAATCATGAGCATATCATCGATGTGGCGGCAACGTTGCTTCCGGAGAGAGCAGTCAGCTACTCTACATGTGGACTCACCAAACCTAACCAGCAAGCGGCCCCGGTAACTCATCGTTCATACTGAGCTGGTCCAGGCCAGAGGCTTTCAATTCATGCGCTGAATCCTCGATCTGACAGAGAACCACGTGAAACAAATTCAAAAATCAAAGCATGTACATTTAGGACACGTGCGGATTCTGTAGTTTGTGGCTGGGAGGAGCTGGGTAGGCGGTTTTCAACAAAACACAAAAGTCAATTTCGAAACAAAACTCAGATGTTTCTGCTCCGAATTTCACACCTGCAACTCAAGAGTCCGGACATCCAGACCGAAATTCAACATCTGTATGTCTCATACTTTCTAATACAGTAATAGAAAAAATGCCAAAAGTACTGCGATTCGTCATTCGTTAGTATCAACATGATGAACACGTCCCGTGATTCGTCATGGCGAGACGCCCAGCAGCAAGCGGAATTCAGCCAGTGAGTGACTAAACCAAGTAGCCACGCATGGCCCAAGGCCGGATCGTCCTACCGGCCCCGAAGGCAAGTGTGCCGGAACTGATACGACATTGGGTCGGGTCTCATTAGCAATAAAATGGCGCTGGGCTGCGGCCTTGGGATCTAATGAAATATTGGGCCGGGTCTCATTCGTAATAAAATGGCGCAGGGCTGCGGCCCTGGGATCTAATGAGGTATTGGGCCGGGCTGCTTTGACGAGCAGCCGGCGGTAGCCGATTTGTTCCGAAAAAGACCTCTCTGCACCGCACCCTCACGTGAGCTTACATATTTTCCTTTTCTTTTGCTCTTTACGCACAGCCTCACGTGACCGGAGTGAAAGTCTGGAAGTTCCCACAAACTCATCTATTTTACCTCAACATTTATAATGTTTTGTACCACGTCTGAACCGGTAAATTTCGAAGGATCTGACTGGCACATGTAATCACTCCAATTTGCGCTACTTTGATGAGAGAATAGATGACAATTCCAACTTGGAAGGAACGAAGAAGTGTCAACTAATTGTTTTTTATGTGAAACTAATACTAGTTTGAATGCTAGAATTGGCATGTGTTTAATTCCAACACGGCTCAGGTTGACCTTGCATTGCACACCAAGTCGGCGCGCTCGAGACCGAGCCGGGGACGGGAACGGGCCCGCGGCGTCGTGCGCGTGGGGAATAAACCCTCGTGGCTGCCCTCCTGCCCAAGAAAGAAAGCGAAAAGGACCCAAAGAAATATCCCAAACGAACGAAAGAAGAACTAGAGCCCCCGTCTACTCCGCCTCGCAAGTCGCCACCGACCTGGGTGGACGCAACACAAACACATCTCTCGTTTCGTCTCCCGCCCCGCGCCGCCGCCTCGCCTCTCATCTCGTCTCTGCGCCGGTTCCAAATCCCCCGCTCCTCTCTCTATCTGCCTGGTCCGGCTCCGCTCCCCCCGCTCACGTGCCGCGGGGCGAATCGGCGTTGCGTTCTGGGGTTTGACGGGGGAGATAAAGGGGCGGAAGGGGTTGTACGCTCTGCGGTGGGTTGATCCTGTGAAGGAAGCAGCAGGAGCAGGCGGCCCCGATGCTGCGGCTACTGGGTGTCGGCGAGAGGTGCGTGCGGTTCGATCTCTCCTCGTTCCTTGATCCGTGCCCTGCTTCCTGTCATTCTAGGTTGGTGGTACTGTGGTAGGGGTGTTGGAAGGGTGGGTCTTCGGAGGTTTCAGATTTAGTATCAAGCGGCTCCGTTTTGGCGTAGTTGGTCTGATTAACTCCTTGCAAGGGCGTGGCACTCAGAAATTTTGATACTGTTGTCATCAATTGCACTTCTGGTTTAGCTTAGAAAATTCATGGAAGATACAGTTTGATTCCTCCCGAACCCAGGATGTCTCACTGGGATTTATTCATAGAATAATATTTAAGGTGCCTCTAGCGCGTGGAGCAAGAACGTTAGTGCAACGTTTCTGTCGCACATTCTGATGGATTCCTTGCTCTCGTGAAGGGCACAGTCTTAAAAGTCATGTCTAGTTGTAGGGTTGAATGTGTGTGTGGGCGTGTGTAGGTGTGTGTGGGTGGTACTACAGATCTACCCGCTAGAGAAGCTTCAAAAACTGAACATTGCAAGTGTGACATTTTGATCTTTGTGTGCCAGTAGATCATTTTCAGGCAGCCTACTGAATTTAGTCCAATGTGAAGTCATGGTGAAACTTCAGTTGGGATCAGATCAGTTGGCTGTCTAGTTTAGCTCAAATTAGTGGAACACACATTGTAGTTTGCAGAATTTCACCAAGTTTCATAGGCATGGTAACAAACCACAATCATTTCGCTTCCACTGTGGAATAATTTGTAAATGTGCTCGAATCTCATTGGTTTTTTTTGGATATATTTTTCTTTGCACATTATAATATTAGCTTTCTGGAAGTGTCAGTTAAGCTAGAAAAAAAAAGCAAATTCTTGACATATATATTCCTCCCATGAGCAGGCTGTTGGCAGTAGGAACAAATAGGCGAGCAGTAAAAGTTTCCCAGCCAAGCCACCAAAGTGGGTACTACACAGCAGTGAGGGACAATGGCTTGTCATCAAGGCGAAAGATTCCAGCTGTCTTCTCGAGAATGTTCTCACATTACAAGGTCATTGTCAGGAAGAACAGAGCACATGATCACAAGTGCAAAGTTGGGATGTCCAGAGGCCACTACACATTCTCTTTGGCTGTGAAAAATTCGTCTGCAACCCAGAGAGCACAATTGGTGTGGAGGAAGCTCAGTCATACCTACACATATAGCGGTCCCAGGTTACCACTCTTGAGCCGAGCAGCCTGTGCTGTTAGCCTGTCTGTTACGAGGTTCCATATTGTCCCTGGTGTCATGGCTCTAGTTATTGGCAAGATGGCACTTGCGAGGCCTGTCTTAGCAGACTCACAATATATCCCCACAATGGATGGTATTGTCACAAAGGTACAAGATACTCATCACTTTCTGTCATCTATGGTCTGGTCAATCTGGGAGGGCATTACCTTGCTTATCAGAGCAGTGCATTTGACTTTCTTGTTCTTCCCTGCAACTGCATTAGCTCCATTTGCTGATAGGTTCAGTGCTGCATTCAGAAGAAGATGGCTTAGCCTTGTCCGACAGACCCTTGAAAAGGCTGGGCCAGCATTCATTAAGTGGGGCCAGTGGGCTGCAACACGCCCTGATCTTTTTCCAAGTGATCTTTGTGTTGAGCTCGCAAAGCTTCATAGCGCAGCCCCAGCGCATGGCTTTGCTTACAGCAAGGCTGCCATTGAGAAGGCATTTGGCCGTGAGCTTTCTGAAATATTTGAGACTTTTGAGGAGAACCCTGTTGCTTCTGGGAGCATTGCACAAATACATCGGGCTACACTTAGAAATAATCGTACTGGAAAGCATGTTGCAGTTAAGGTGAGACATCCTGGTGTTAGTGAATCGATCAAGAAAGACTTTTTACTCATCAATCTTGTAGCAAAAGCTTCTAATGTCATCCCTGGATTGAGCTGGCTGAGGCTGGATGAGAGTGTCCGCCAGTTTGCGGTATTCATGATGTCTCAAGTTGACCTTTCAAGAGAAGCTGCTCATTTGAGTCGTTTTATTTACAACTTCCGAAGATGGAGACATGTTTCTTTCCCGAAGCCCTTATATCCCCTTGTGCATCCATCTGTCCTTGTTGAGACATTTGAGAATGGAGACAGTGTTTCTAATTTTATGGATGCAATAAAAGGAAATACTCGGATGGGAAGGGATCTTGCTCACATTGGAACATATGCATTCTTGAAGATGCTTCTGGTATGTGCCTTTTCAAATTCTTATATTTCATCTTTATTGTTTTCCGGAAATTTGTGTTTGTGTGCAGTCATATGTGGTAGATATCGTGTATTTGAATTCTTAACGTTTTACTGCATTATATAGGAGGACAACTTTATTCATGCGGATATGCACCCTGGGAACATTCTTGTTCGTGTAGATGAGAGCAAGCTTTCGAGGAAAAGATTTTTCCGACCTAAGCCTCATATTGTGTTTCTTGACGTGGGCATGACTGCTGAGCTCACACGAGGTGACCGTGATAACTTACAGCAGTTCTTCAAGGCGGTGGCTACCAGAGATGGTCGTACTGCTGCTAACTGTACCCTAAAGTTATCAAAAAATCAGAGCTGTCCAGACCCAGTGGCCTTTACAACGGTAAAGTTTCAAACTATTCTTCAGGAGAAGATGGAACATTTAGGGTTTATTTTTATTTATATACTCAATGATTATTTTTACTTAAAATTAGCAATTCATGTGATAGAATCTTACTTTATTTGTATTTTGGTACTCTTATCTTCTTTTATTACTTCATTTTAAAAAACTAAAATTCAGAATCTTAGTCTATTGGTATTTTGTTTCTATCATCTTATTTTTCTATTACTTCTTTTTTTTAAAATAACTAAATAAAATTGTTGGGTTTCATATCTAGCCAACCCCAACTTGATTGGGACAAAGGCTTTGTTGTTGTTGTTGTTGTAATGATTGTTTTCACTTCATATGCGGTGTCTTAAGATAACTAGCATTGTTTGGACGAGCCAAGAAGTATTTCTTAAGACAAAGTTCTGTTCTTGACTTCTTGTGCATTGACGCATTGACATAAATGAATGTTGGCAGTGCTCAGATAGTAGTTTTAGGCTGCCCAGGACAATTTTCCGTAATGATATTATTTAAATATGCAATGATACTAGACAACATCAGTGGTTTCTCAGAGTCTTACCGGTGGCTCTAATGGCACAAAACTTTACTGATCACTAGAGTGATCATTTCCTGAAGTATGCTAATACAAGTGTTGTATGTAAACTGATGTTCACGATATAGCAGCTGGCTCTGGCTGCATACGGTTTATCATGCATACTCTTGTCGCTTTTTGCTTGTTTATTTTAATTGTATTATTCGATTTCGTCTTCATTTGCTGACTGTTAAGACTTCAGACAGTACTACCAATCTTTCTCATGAATAACGACTTTATTTTTCATGTTTGTTAGGAACTGGATAAGGCATTTACATTCTGGGGAACGCCCGAGGGTGATGTGTTTCATCCTGTTGAATGCATGCATCAATTGCTTGACACAGTTCGCCGCCATAAAGTCAACATTGATGGCAACATCTGTACAGTTATGGTAACCATTTTGGTTCTCGAGGTAAATCACTTTGACAAAACTCAGTATCATCCTTATTTCATCTTTGTATTACACTATGAGCAAAAGGGGTTTGATGATATCTTATTAATAAAATTAAACCTATAGATGAAAATGTGTAATGGAACTGAACAACTTGGTGATTTTATAAAGATGCGCTAATTTTCTGGATGGAATGTTCTTTCATGTTTCAGTTGACGAAACTTCATATGAGGTTATGTATGTGACCACATTTTTGAAGGATATATATTTCTTGTGAGCATCACATTTGTGATGTATGCTGTGATAAATAGTACCAGCTATGAGTACCTATTTTGGTACAGCCAAATTTAATATTCCTTGCTTAAGATCAACTTTACCTCTATGTTCTTACAGATGAATACTTACGTGGCAATATTTTTGTAGGGATGGCAACGCAAGCTAGACCCAAGATTTGATATCATGCACACGTTGAAGACTTTACTACTAGATAAGGACATCAAGCAACCAGTTGACTTTTTCTCATAGACAAACAGTATCAGGTAATATTGATTGTCATTAATTAGTTATGATTTGTCTCAAACTATTGTTTTGCTTCAATAAAATACTGAAATAGTAGAACAATCATTGCATCCAAGAGACTGCATCAAATCCTTTTGAGCAACATGCTCTGGCCTTGCTTCTAGGAAACCAACTGCTGTAAGGAACGTCACCAGCTGATTATGCCTGTTTCATTTGAGTTTTTGCTTTTGCATGCTGCATGAGCTATTACTTACACGATTCTGCATGATTTAGTTCCTTAAAGATAAAAATAATATTTTAATTTGTTTTTGTGTCATGGAGATGACATATGATCCAGAAAGAGAATAGCATTTTCGACGTAGGTTGGCAGAAGCTGGTGAAGGAACCATCTGTTGCTTCACAGCATAATTCACTGCGTAGGCAATGTACTCCCTCCGTTCCGAAATAATTATCGTTTCAGACAGCCAAATGAACTAGAAATGAACTAAGGAAAGTTGTCCTAACGACAATTAAAACGAAACGGAGGGAGTACATTCGTAGGTTGCTCTTAGATTTGTTGTGGGTGTGGCCTATAAAAACGAGGCTTATCTGTACCAGATTTAGCACACTCCGTTGCACTACTTTTTCTATCGAGTTAGTAGTTCTGTTCTTTTGTTCTATGTTAGTATGGCTATGATTAGTTGAAGTTTGCTGTAGGGTTTGGCAATTTGAAATCTCTAATCCACACTGCATCTTTCCATAACAGATCTTTATGTACAGCAGCAGTGGAAGATGATGACCCATGGAAGCTGAAACGTCTTACTCAAAACAACCTGGCATTATTTATTAATCTTTAATCTTATGTACTATTTTCTGCCTCTTTCAGAAAACTAGCACTGCAAGCAACTTGCTGCACTGGGTTCATGTTTGACAACCCTCCGTGAGAAAATTTTGCCCACCCCCTCTTCAGAGTCAGGCTTGGGGTCATTTTGAAATTCATGGTTCGGTAGGAATGAACACTTTAGTTAGCACTATAAAGGAATCACTGAGGCCAAGCTACGCCGCTGATCCAAGAGAAGTCTGCACTCGGATTTATGCATGCTGCTGTGTTGTGTAATGTACAAATTCGACATCAGAGAAACACGGCTAAGCTGAAAACATAGTTCTTTGGCAACTGCTCGTGTAAAAACGAGTCTGGAATGAACCTATTTACAGATATTCTCTTTTTGGATATACTCTTTCCGGTTCTATTTATTTGTTGTTAAGACAACTTTCACTAGTTCATTTTTAGTTCTTTTAATTGTCTGGAATGATAATTATTTCAAAATAGTATATTGATGATGAGTGGGTCGAGTGGCACGAGTGCGGACTTTGCTGCCGTTTCTAGTGAGTGTTGTCTTGCTCTGTTAATTCGTTTGGCAGTCTCACAGCGTTGTGTTTACTACTACTACGTTTTTATATTAGTTGTCGTTTTCGACAACCAAAACAATTAAAAAGGCACTTGTCGGAGCTGTTTTGATAACAAATAATTTGATACCAGAGGAAGTAGTTTATTTGCAGTGGTAGAACAAAGAAAAACAAAGTCATGTGCGGTACTCAGTGATTGGCCTGGGGATGGTAGACTGGCATCCTGGCTTTGATCATGTTTCTGTCGGGCTTTCAGCTTAGCTAGGGTTTTGACAGGAAGTGTGGAAAGCCCACATCGCACGTACTGTACTTTTGAGGGGATTGGCGGATTGCCCTTTCCCGTCGCAGTGTTGAGCTGTTCCCTCGGGCACAAGAGACAGCGGCACGTTCAACTCGTGCTGGCTACTGCCGATGGGGTATTCTTCCATGAGCCAACCTGAAAATGACGGGATTCCCAGCTCCATCTGGCTATCCGGCTGGCCCGTATTTGTAAAAATGTCCAGTGGATCCTGGCATTGAACGCATCGAATGTTTAGTCTTGTTCGCAACACAAGTTTTTCAAAACGCAGGAAGAAAAATACAAAATTGGAGTGTTCTTACACTTTGAATCTTATGGAATGAAATATACAGAAAAAAACTGTAGGAATGATCGTTTAGATGATGCACAGGAAAAGCATAAAAAAATAGATAAGAGCGATAGATATCAAGAATTTTTTCTACGAAGTTGGACCTCGATCGTGCTAGAAATTTTGTAACCTTATGGAACAAATCAGTCATAGCAATTTTATACGAATTTGACATGCTCAGCCTCTGTTTCAAAGAACTTTATAGGAAATTTTCCTATAGTTGAAATCGTTCATAATTCCTATGTAATCAGCTGTTCGTTACCCCTCCCTTGGAAGTTGAAGAACTTTAACTTGACGTTTTACATGTTGACCCATGTCTCCCTACGTTTACACACGTCTCCCTCGCCGACCCTGTACGTTGGAGCTGAGTGTTTTTGCGCACGACTATGAGAAAAAAACGAGCGGGGTCTTGACGATGCAGACGTACTTAGCTGGGAGCCACCTATACCAGAAGACTGCACCGTATCTCTGCGTCTGTAACGCGTGACCATCCAAAAAATTCTGGACCCAAACAAAGGACATGTGCATGGACCACACATCGCGAGCTCGGAACAAACGCCTCCCCTCTGTATCATCGAACACGACCGCCTCTACAAGCTCATCAAATCAAATGTCGCCAAGCCCGGGCATCTAGGGCACGGGCACGGCTCTTGTCACCAATCCACCAATCCATGCAGCAGTGCAGCCCCCTACAAGAAACAAACAAACCCCGTAATCCTGCCCGTCGCGGATTCCCGCGCCTGCCCTGCCGCTAGGGACAAGTGTTTGGAGCCCCTTGGCAAGGAGATTAAACAGAGCAGACCACAGCTAGCTGACAAAACGCCCACACATGGGCTTCTTTTCCTTTCCTCGACAAATGTTTTCATTATACAGTACTGCAGTGTGCAGACTTCTTGCAGGTGCAACCCGTGGTGGAGATAGATACTGTACTTGATATTGCAGTGTCCTGCTAATGTCATTTTTTAAAGGCAGTAGGGCTCTGCACCTAAGGCCATTTCCAATCGTTTTGATCTATAGTTTTGCCATATGCAAATAAACAACCACAAAAGACTAGCTCTTGATTGGCTAACCTTCTGCACACTAGCCAAAGTCTTGATGGGTCCCTGATGTCAGAATATTGAACTAATATCCCTCCACCCTTTCCTGCTGTCAGCTGGCAGCTCCGCGGCCTCTCCCCGCCTTGCCTTGCCGTGCTTCACCGCCATCACTGGTAAGTACTAGCCTAATGGCATTTTCGCACGAAGATCAAGGACCAGGAGGGTGGCCTTATTGACAGTTGAGTTTGACATGCCATGTTGATTCCCTGCTCGCCGCTAGGGTCCCGGGCAAAAGGGTCTACCAGCAGAGAAGAAGCTGCAAAGGGCCAGCTCAAGTCTCAAAAAGAAAGGGGGGATCCTCACAAGAATTTGTGGCTTCGTGCTGGCTATGATGGTGATCCTGAAAGCGGTACCTGTCTAGCTTGTTTGCAAGTGCAGTCATATCGGGTGTACTCCCTCTCCAAAAATTTGCCGCTTAGAAGTTCAAAATAAATTACAAAGCAACAAACTTTTAAAGACGGAGTGAGTAACGGCTTTGTGTTTTTCGGGTAAGGATGAGAAAAATGTCTAGAATTCGGATCGTTTGTGTGTGACGATCGAGTAGGTGTACGTGTTGGAATTTTATGCTAGGTTCAATATAAATTCTGAAATAATTTCAAATAAATTTTAAAAGTCTATTAGTGCAAAAGAGTGGCGTTAGTGGTTTAGTAGTACCACGTGAGAAATGGAGGTGAAGAAACAACTATGTATAAGAAAGGTTGTTCTCTCACTTCCTAAGTGAGTGAGAAGAGAAGTGGCTCATGCGCGCTCCTGCGTGCTCCTACTTCTCGCTTGCCTCGCACATGTGTGTTTTCATATGAATTCGGTTCGAGCTCAACTTTTTATTTTTGTTACAGAAAAAATTAATTCGAGCTTTTGAGCTTTTGAATTGGATCGAGTCAAAGTTGGAGACGGACATATCTACAACAACCGAGTCGGTTCATGTTACAAATAAATCGAATCGTAACTGAACCACCTCAGGGAACTCAATAAATACGATAAGATCTTACGTTTCTTGCGTCATCATTGTAGTCTACTCTGTCCCGAGCGCTGGCATGCACCGACGATGAGGAGGGCACGTCTTTGGAACCGCTGACCCTTACGATCCTGAACCGAAAGAGGGTGAATAAGGATTTTTGGAAGGATTTACGTGCGACTGCTCGCGCGTTCTTCATCATGGGTCACCTACCACCTGCCATGGTCGGACATTGTTGTCCAACGTCTTCACTATTGTCTGGTGCGGATGACTGTGTTCAAGACTGCTGCTATGTCTACAGCGGTTCCTCCAACTACAAATCGGTACACACAATCTGCTCGTCCTACTGCAGATATTTATCGCCGTTTTATTCGTGTGATCTTTTCGAAATTATTCAGTAAATTGTCATTTACTTCTAACAGTATTTGGCCCTTTGGAGCTTGTTGGTGCATGTGATTAAGAACTCACGAGCGAAACAAGGAGGGAGAGGGTGGGGGATATCATATGGGGTCAAAAGCTCGATTTCTGGTGCATATTGGTCCCTGTAAATTCCGCTGCTGTGTGTGCATGCCCCTCTCTCTATCTCACATGCATGCTGATATTGCTGAATACCGCACACAAGTAGACAGGCAACTTCGGTCATCAGAGCAACTGCGCAGCATGCCAGCATGCAGCAGGCATGCGAACAAGGAGGAAAAGCCCATTGGAAGCAAGCAATCGCTTCAAGCTTCCTTTTCCGAAGGCTACCGCGCCATGGCCGCAGAGAACACCACCACAAGGTGGAAGGCAACTCTCGAATTTTGGAGGATTCATTCATACCGGAATCCCACCGTTTCCCGTCTACAAACATAGACACACTGTACCATCTTGGCAGATTAACAAAATGCCCGTGATGATTGGCCGGCCGCTTGCTGCTGTTCGCCCTCGTTCCAATCCAGCGGAGCACAAAGCCTGCAGCATCCGTTCACGTGAAGGAGTTGTTGGTACGGGGGACGGGGGCCCAACCAGAAAAAGGGTTATCTTTCCCTGTCTCAACTGTGACCCTGTGACCTACTCCTAGCAGCGTATCTTTTCTCTGTTACTCTGAATTGAATCCTGTTAACACTTTCGCTGAACCTGAACTTTTTGAGACCTGGGTTATCGTAAACTAACGCGCAAGTGTGCCGATTAAGTTACCTCTGATCTCTCAGGGTAAAGGTGTGTGTCCTCCTGGTTGAGAACAGTTGGCAGTTTCATATATATTTCCCCTTTGACCAATCAGAACCGCGACGATCATCGCTCACAGGCTACTACTACCGACTGCAGTAACAGGGAAACTGGAAAACGGAAATGACCTACTCCATCTATCATCATGCGTGTTTGACCCCATGATTCCCGGCTTATGCTCCAGGGAAGGTGCAAAGCCTCACACAAACAAACAAAAAAATGCTGTTTCAATGTACACGTTACATTAAACAAAAATATATACTCGTGTATACTCCTTTCGAATATTTTTATTTATTGCTGGTTAGTTCAAAAATGAATTAGCTGGTGACAAATAAAAAGATTCGGACCGAGTAGTAAGATAATGCAGTTCGAGCTTAATACAGCGTCATTGCGGAACATCGATGTAAAAGATGACATTCTTGTCAGTTTCGATTTTCCGACAGTGCGTGACCCGTTTCGCAGTTCTTTAGTCGTGGATGGAATTATTGTACTACCTGGCTGCTCCTGATCGCTGCTCCCCTACCTCGATCCTAGCTTGCAGTTTAGCATACCACTCCCCCTTTGTGGTTCTCGATCTTGACCCAAACTGTAGCTTCTGACTATCGCGTCGCACGGGAAGAACAGCTCAGGCGGTAACATACAGCCACTGCACTGACCGATCAAAACCCTAAATCTACCTTAATAAAAAAATTCTCTACATGTGTTTGGTTATTTTTGTTCTGTGGTTGCAACATTTGTGTTCACCATATAACTAACGACTGACCCGCATACACGTCAATACGCGTGTACAAGCATAATCAATTCCAGTATTTCAAATTGTTCTTCAGTAGAGTATTTTATACCTTATCGTCCCCAACCCCAAGACCAAGAACCCCTGAAACGAGAAACGAAACAGACATCCTTTCCCAATCGCTTACATAAAAGACCCCGTCCCATTGGCCATTGCGCCCAGCGCCCACATAACCTCACTTCTTGGCTCTCGGCTACCACGTACGGCAACCTCCTCGCCGGCCGCAATGACGGCGCACCTCACTGCCGTGCTTCTCCTCGCGCTCTTCGCTGCGGCCCGCGGCTCCGACGTACCGTCGGCGTCGTTCCCACTCTCGCAGGCCCAGTCGCCGTCCAACGCCTCCGCCCCGTCTTCCTCCAACCCGCCCTGCCACCTCGACCTCTCCGCGGAGCTCTTCGGCGGCGTGGCCGCGGCGTGCGGCGCCGGAGGAGGGCCCGGCTCGCTGGACCGCGGCAGGTGCTGCCCCGTCCTCGCGGCCTGGCTCTTCGCCGCGCACGCGCGCACCGCGCTGTCCGTGCCCCCGGCGCCGTCGCCGTCGCTGGCCGGCGAGGAGGGCCTCGGCCCCGGGGACGACGGGCCCATGGTGCCGTACGACAACCAGCGGTGCGTGGACGCGCTGGGCGCCGCGCTGGAGCGGCGCGGGGTGGCGCTGCCGCGGCCCAACGCGACGTGCGACACCGTGCTCTGCTTCTGCGGCATCCGGCTACACCAGATCGGCTCGCTCCGCTGCCCCGCCGCGTTCGCCGTCGGCGGTGGCCGCGCAGCGGCCAAGAACGCTACGCCCACCGCCGCGGTCAGGGACTTGGAGAAGAGCTGCCGGAACGCCTCCTACGCCGGCTGTTCACGCTGCGTCCAGTCCCTGCAAAAGGTGACCTCTTTTCTTTCTTGCTTGTCTTACAGTAGTGCTAGCGCCATTGCTTTGCTTCGCCTTTTCTTCTTCCCTCTCTTTCTTGGATTCATGGTGCTTTTCCTGCTTAATTACTGTGTGTTGTTGATTTGCGAGAATACACTCGAAATAAAGTACTATATATTTTTTCATCAATCCAAAAACCGACTCGTTAGCAGCCTCGGTGCGGCACTATGATCGATGCCTTTTCACTTTGCTTCTCTTTTTAAGGTTGGCAAGAGAGACCATTTTCATAGCACCCTGGAGATCCCCTTTCCCACAAAGCTCCTTTTCTAACCACATCATTGTTTCCAAAGCTCAAATGTATATACCAGCTCGTTCTTGAGCCGATCACTGTAATCATTTGCTACTTGATACTCATGCCGCCTTTCCGAAAGCACCGTGTGAAACGGCAATCCCCATTACCTAGTGTTATTCAGCATTTCCAGTTAATTATAGGACCACATATACCTTGAACAGAAGTGTTGCATGGAAGTGAAGCTACACTGCAACAGTATCAGAACAGCGAGGCATTGGAAGTGTACAGACGCTACACCACTATCAGGACAGCAAGTCCTGAGTCACATAGTTCACTGCTTTTTCAATTATGAAATGCTTTAGTTATTTGGTTAACCACCACATTGCTGCGGTCCTGCAACGTTGAAAGCTGCGGCCAATTGAGCAGAGCTTGTTGTCAACCTTAGTTGGCATCTTAATCATCGATCAAGGACACATGTTTGACATCATTGGGAGCCATTCGTTTCATAGACTTAATCATCATGAAAAATTTCAGCTGTTTGCGTTGCTCAAGTTGGCCGGAACTAGGGTGCAGGAGCGATGCATCCTCGATCGATCGAAAGAATAGAATGTGCTTGTGCATGGGCAGGAAGCTACGATCTGCATCTGCCGATGTGGTAGTTATGCATGGGTAGCATTTACTGAGGTAGGCCGAGAAAGCCAAATGCAAGGAGTGGCGGAGCAGAGCCTACCAACTTCTCGATCACCTAGTACATTGCAGGAACGTCCATGCACCTGTTCAGGTCTCCGAATTAGGATATTCACGCTGGTTTCCTTCAAAGCATACTTTATAAATTATTCTTCTTCAATTTTTACAGTATCTATTATAAATTTACACATTTTTGATATGCTTTACACTATGCAGTTTTTTTTTTTAACCCGTAGACAGACTTAGTGGTAGATGCTAACCCGCAGTTTTTTTTTCTTGTTCGTGGCAGCTGAAGGGGAACGTGAGCCGCGAGGTCTCCGGCGGCGACCGCGCGCGGCGGATGCTCGGCCGGGACTGCCAGCTGATGGGGCTGACGTGGCTGCTGGCCAAGAACAAGACGGCCTACATCCCCACCGTCTCCGCCGTGCTGCGCGCCATGCTCTACGCCGCGCACCCGACAGAGTCCGCGGGGTCCAGCGGCAGCAGCAAGGGCGGCGGCGCGGCGGCGCCGCGGTGCAGCCCCGACCAGGAGAACATGCCGCTGGCCGTCGACTCGCTTCAGTTCGAGCACGGCAGCAGCACCGCGAGCTCGGCCGCCGTATTAGTTGCCCCCGCCGCCCTCCTCGGCGGCCTCGTGCTCTGCCTGGTGGTCGCCAGATGGGACACGTTGTTCTTGTAAAAATCGAGGGGCGATTAAGCTTTGTTGATACGGTATCGTGTAGGAGACTTGGTTTGTTAGCTTCTTTTGCACAGTGGTGAGTGATTAGCAGGTACGTATGTGACATCCCAGATCTTGGTGCGTTTTTTTCCCTGGGGTAAGTTTACCACTTGCTTAAAGTAGTGAACTACTCGCTCCATCCCATATACTCCCTCCGTTCTGAAATAATTGTCGTTTCAGACAACCAAATGAACTAGAAATGAACTAACAAAGGTTGTCCTAACGACAATTAAAACGAAACGGAGGGAGTATTATTTATCATTTAGAACAAAGATTGTAGTTCATTTTGAACTGAAATTTTTATCCTAAACGACAAACAATATGAAATGGAGGAGTAGCTCTCGATCGAACGAATTGAACTCCAGGTTGATAGAGAGAGGTGTTTCCATTTTCCCAAATCTGATCGGGTCTCAACAACGGGCTGGAGAGACTGGATCGAGACGGAGACGATGAGCTTTTGATTGGGTTCTCGCGCCAAAGAACAGTTCACGTGTTTGGTTAGGTAGCGTTGCCTGGCGAGCGTCGGAGTCTGTGTGTCCTGTAGTGTAGCGTCATCTCGGGCGCGCGGCCTTCCTCTCTCCTGCTTTGCTTTTCTTGTGGCCATGGATTCCTGCGCGCGCCCTGTTCTCGCCTGTTGCGCTGTGCCTCTCTTCGTGCTCCGAACTTCTCACGCCAGTGATCAAAAGGCTGTAGGCTTTCGGCCTCGGCGGTCGGGACCCCGCGCCGCGCTGCTGCGTCCAAGCCTTTATTTTTCTCGTGTTGTTTTGCGTCGTCGGCTGCAAACATCGTCCCGTCAAGATTAGGAACCGTGGCCGACATACTAGTTCGGCATCAATTTTTTGAACAGCCGTCGGAGTGTTTCTGCTCGTGTCAACGGTGAAATAATGCTTGTGTGAGAACTAAATACTACTCCCTCCTTCCTATAATATTTGTCGTTTAGGACAAGAATTCTAGTTCATTTTGAATTAAAATTCTTATTCTAAACGATAAATAATATGGGAATGAGGGAGTAGATCGTAGCAATCGCCTCGGCCCGCATCAAAATCCCTGCCCAGGGCCCATTCTGGTTATCCACCTGCATACAAAATACCGCAATGGGTGGAGAAACCCGGCGCGCCTTGCCGCGTTGCTGGAGCTTCCTCCTGCGCGATCGATGGGCGCCAGGTTCGTCTCCTCCAGCGGAGGCGTGCAGCCGGACGCTAAACTGGCGCGGCGCGATCGATGCGCGCCTCTCGACATCCGTGGCGTGCCGCCCATGCCGGCGTCGCACCTCATGGCGGAGTACCATGAGGACCCGGAGAGCGAGGTGTACAATGCGATGATGAACGTGACGCGCAGGAACCCGGAGCCCGACGGCATCCTGCTGAACACGTTCGCGTCGCTGGAGCTTCAGGCGGAGGCGGCGCTCAGGGACCCGCGGCTTCTTGCCGGCGGCGGTGAGCGTAGGAGGACGCCTCCGCCGTACTGCGTCGGGCCGCTCGTCGTGCGGCCACCCGAGACGAGAGAAAATAAGCACGATTGCCTCGCATGGCTCCACGAGCCGCCAGAGCGCAGCGTCGTGTTCCTCTGCTTTGGGATGCTAGGCGTCGTCTGTCACGAGGAGCTCAGTGAGATCGCCGGCGGGCTGGGAAGGTCCGGCCACCGGTTTCTGTGGGCGGTCCGAGCACCTATCACTATCAGCAATGGCCCGGATAGGACGTTCAACCCCCGCACTGATCTTCACCAAAGGCCGCGGCCTCGTCATCAAGCCGTGGACGCCGCAGGTGGAGGTGCTCCATCACCGGGCTACAGGCGCGTTCGTTACTCACTGCGGGTGGAACTCGGCAATGGAAGCGATCACGGCGGCCGTGCCGATGATTTGCTGGCCGCTGTACGCGGAACAGAAAATGAACAAGGTGTTCATGGGGAGGAGTCGTGGATCGGCGTTGAGGTAGTTGGATGGCAGCAGGGGTTGTCAAGACCGAGGAGGAGGCAAGGGTGAGGTTGGTCATGGAGTCAGAGGAGGGGGAGCACAGCGGAATGCCGCGGCCATAGCCTGCAATGATGCTGCCTAGTCGCGACTGTGCGAAGCTCTTACCCTACCCCATCGAGCTGCCTCCTACGTACCTCCTCTTCCACCACCTCCCTCCGCCACCATTGCAACATTGCACGTCAGCTCTACCTTCTTGGCTTCTGTATGCATGGCAAGACATACATAGAAATACTGAAATACCCTCACATAACTTGTACAAAAGGGATAGGAATAGTGAATACTGATACCGCACAGATGACAAACCCCTAGACCGACGACAGACCAATCCAAACCTTCAATCAGCTCCCAGTACCGATAAATAAAGTCATATGTACAACGGTGTCCAAACATAATGACTTTCAGACCAAAGATGAACAACACGGAGGTACTTCAGAATATCCCCAAAGTCAGAAACCTAGAACCAATGGACATATTAACCATATAAAAACCATCTCCCGGGTACTGACATAGTATCCACCTTTTCAGGCTTCAGTATGAACATTCCTGCTTCAGCAATTTTGACACTTTTCTATGAGACATCAGAACCCCTCACCTGAACTATTAATGCATTTCTGCAAGAACTACATCTTTGAAGATTATGTGGACATGCTTTCCTCATGTGTAGAAGACAATCTTCCATTACTCTCCGGTGCTGGCGAGAGGTGGGCTCCAGAGTGATTACCTGGAGCATCTAGCTCATCTCCTGAACTGACTTCTTCAGACTGGCCAGATGGGGATGCATATATCAAGTTCAACATAGCGTCACCACACCCACCCAACTCAATTGATGGGCAAGTGATGCTGCCATCCTCATGGACAGACTCTTGGTGAAACAACCTCTGTGTAAATTTATCTTTAGGGGTGCTTTCCAAAATATTTCCTTCACGTATCTTCTGAGAGCAACTTAAGCACAACTTAAATGGGCATGCTGGGCAGCTTCTCAAGAATTGGCGCCCATAGAGCTTACAGTTATTGCTGCTTTCAATAATAACACTTATAAGATCTCTTGCTATATATGAACTTGCAACTGTATTGTTTAATTAATAAATACATATTGTTCACAAATATATTTAACAAATACATGAAAACAGCATATCTGCTACAGAAGGCATACTGGATAGTCAAAAATGCATAGACCTATTGAAGATATCATGAGTCATCATCGCATACCAGATAAATGTAACAGAATGGCTTTGTTCAATGACTTATATATATATACATGAACAGGTGAAAATAACCGACAAAAACTAGAACAGTAATGGTCTTAAGCTAATAATAACCTAAAGATCACATTTCTATGAAGTCCACAGTCATGTGCAACACAAGTATATGAAGGTAAAAAACTGCTAAAACAAGAGCTTTAAACTATGTCACGGTCAGCATAACCATATGCAACAATATGAACAAAGGGAACTGGGAGCATGCTAGTTACCAACTTGTATTTAACGGATAGCAACAGCATAGAGAGAGCTTACCAGCAGAGTGACTCATTCTGGCCGTTTTCAGCAACTTGGATACGAACATCAGATATTTTTGTCCCTATAAAGAGTCGAAAATTAAATCAAACAAGAACCACAGGAGCCCTGACTACAAAATAGGCACAGTCATACCTTGTAATTTAGCTTCTAACTCCAATTCATCAAGCTGTACCTTGTTAAGCCTTACTGGTAAAAGTTTGTAAAATTGATGATTGGAAATTTTTATCCTCAGTATGTTCCCTTTGTTGCTCGGTGATTCCTGGAGATCAAAATATACAGAACAAATAAATACCATCAATAAAATAGCACTGTCACCGCCAGGATGCAGTTTAATTGACTGAAATATCACCTTACACATAGCACCCTTGGTTTGGCCAAGGATGCATGGTCTACAATTGCAGCGACCGCGGCAAACCGGACAGCGTGTCTTTAATTCATTCCTGGGCATCTCAGAGTACCTAAAGTATTGCTAACAGTAAGGGCCAAAAATATACAAGAACTCAAATCAAACATCGGAATGTCACAAATCCAAAATAATTAATCACTTCACTGGTTGCAACAAATTCATGCAATGCATAGCAAACTAAACTTGATCTGATCAACCATTTGTAACTACTTCCCAATTAAATTAACTATGGATCTCAAACTTCTGCATGGTTATTGCTAAAATTAAATGCACTAGCCAAAAACATTAGATAAGTTACAGCATATAAGCTATCCGTATTCCTGGACAAAAACAGTATCAACGCATTCATGTAGGACAAGTTAAAATAAACAAATGTATCACCCATGACACCCTGCCCCCAATGGAAAAATGAGCACAGCAAACACAGTATCAGCAGGAACAAAATTCTAAGTATCCAAAATTCTGAATATTTAAATGCTTTATAAGAACATGTGCCTATTTCCTGGCCTTGACCTGGTGGGGCAAAAAATGCTATTCCTTTTCCTTCTCCTACTATTTCAGTCCTATGAATGCCTAGTTGACATTGAAACTGCCAAGACAGTGTAACATTCTCACGTCTTATTTTCTAGAACAATACATGAAGTCAAAATAGCATCCATGACAAACGAATAGATGGGGCTACTTTGCAATTATATGTTTGCTCTG
The DNA here is from genome assembly GCA_036927565.1 of Tuctoria greenei. Lineage (NCBI taxonomy): Eukaryota > Viridiplantae > Streptophyta > Magnoliopsida > Poales > Poaceae > Tuctoria > Tuctoria greenei. Next base: position 215,808,858 of record JAYESD010000005.1, on the reverse strand, counting down.
CTCTAGGCTTCAAGTGAAATTATATCTAATACATAATAAACATGTAATGCATCACATGAAGATGAGGTCCATATCTGATGCAAAATAACATTACCATTCGGATTAGAACATCATATGTATTATGACATAAGTGCCTGATCTAAATGCCACATTCTTTTTTTTTTCAAATCTCAGAACCAACAAGAGAAAAATTCTTGTAATTCTATTGTATTCCTTAACACAACTTAAATTAAGCACTTAAATGAAAAGAAAACATGACACAAATTTTTTGCAATGTAAAGTGTTAGTTGAAGTTTCCAAGTGTCATCCCAGGAAAAAAGAGTAAACAATGGACACTAGCCTGTCAAATACAAGCCATGTGAATCTCCAACTCATGTTCAAGAGTATAACGCAAACAGAGTTGCCCCTAGCTCTTATGTATTGCGCGGCAAGTTTATGTGTATAACACAAAAGATATACATTATGAACAAAGAAGCACCCCGAGAATTTGAGAAGTATGTTAACATAAAACAATCTTATCCTCATAACATGGACGTGCAACTCGTTTTTTTTTTTTCCTAAAAAAATGGAAAATAGCTTCATAAGGCCTTCCAAGGCCAACCAAGTATCATAAATATGAAATAAAGAAATGCAAACAGTGGGAGAAAAAAATTCCCAAGCAACAATGATTATATATTTGATTGGGACATGCAGGCACACTGAGAGTTTTTAAATCATAACTGACTAGCCCACATGCCAAAAAACAAATTAATCAGCTGCAGCACAAACAATATCTGCTATATCAAAATACAAGACGAAATGAAATATATCTGTTCCCTATCTAAATCTAAAATCATGAACATTTGTAACTGGTAATCCATACTCAACTAGTTGTCATATACTGCTGATTGTCCTGGACTTCAGGCTATCATATAACACAATTCTCAATTTCTATGCAGAATGAACCAAGTAGCTCTAACTCAGTAATGACTAATAATCTGAACATCATTTAAATCTAGAATTGATGATCACGATTACAGTAAAATGTGACCACAGAAATAAGTCAATAACCTCAATCAAACTGCATAGTCTACTTTAGTTCCACATCCTGTGCAACCAGTCAATCACTAACAAACTAAATATCATGCAACATAAATTTGATAAGTCATTCGGTCAACCAAATTCTCAATACTTGGCAGTGAAGTAAAAGCTAAGCATCACCTTGAATCTTAAACATAACTTTGTGATGTACTGATGCAGAAAGATGCAAGGCAAACAAGCATACCAAATTACCAATGAAGCTATGCAAACAAACCCAAGACTTACCATTTGTTGATGCAGCTGTTGCAGAAGTTCCTGTCACAGGTCCTGCAATTGGAAACACGCGCTCCCTTCTTCAATCCGCAACGGTGACATGTTCTCTGTTTTGCCTTTGTCATACTCATCGTGCGAGGAACAACCTAATACACACAAACGTTAGGTGCCAACACAAAAGTAAACAATCAATGGAGAACAAATAAAGCTTAGCTAGACGACCTTCACAGGACCGACTGGCATCGGCTCAGCATTTTTGGATCGGTAGCACCGCTGAATTGGGGGAGGAATATCAAATCCAACCTTAGTCGTCACAGGCGACAATGCAGCAGGCCCACTGCTACCTGGTGAGATCGTCATCAGTCCATTCGGGAGATCTCTGGTCAGGTCATCTGTGGATGCCGGAGGTGATGCCGGTGGATTAACTCTCTTCCTGCCCTTCATGTTTTTCTGTCGCTGAAGAGCAACAGCAAGGATCTCATTATCCGCAGGTGCCTTCTTGCCCTTGTTGGCCCTAGCATAATGGTACTCACAGAAACTGACTGTTGGCAGCGCACGGCCTGTGCAGCGCCACTTCTTCCCATCACTGCGGCGGCACCGCAGGTGGTCAGGCAGTGGAGGCGGAGAATCACCACGGTCCCCCGACTTCCGCCGGCGCCGCCGACGAGTGGGCTGCACAGGGGTCTCCTCCTCAGCTTCGTCATCTTCAGCAGCTGGTTCACGAGTGGCCGCTCGCTTACGGAGACGGCCGCGGGCAGGAGGGGATGGAGAATCATCTGGAGCATCACCTTCGGTGTTGGAGTCCGCCCCCGCGTCTTCATTCTCGCCACCGGCCTCGGCGGCTTCCTCTTCGCTCTCGCTGTCGGTTTTGTGGGCATCCTCTTCACTCTCGGCGTCGGTCTCCTCGGCTTTGGCCTCCGGATCAGCGCCCTTGGCATCCGCCTCGCGCTCGGAGCCGGTCTCCTCGCCTTCCGTTTCGTCCTCGGTCTCCGAGGCGTCAGCTCCGGCCTTGGTCTCAGCGGCTCCCACATCGGCCTCCGCCTTGGTCTCGTCGGCTTGCGGTTCAGGTTCCGCATCCGTCTCCTTCTCGCCGGCCTCGTCCTCGGCCTCCGCATCCATGGCCTCGGCGTCGCTCTTAGATTCCTCCTCCTTGGCGTCGTCGCTCTCGGAGTCCTCCTCCTTGGCGTCGTCGCTCCCGGCGGCCTCCTCCTCGGGCTTGGCGTCCTCCGCCTTGACGGGTTCCTCTACGGGCTTAGCATCGGTGTCTCTTGCCTTCGGATTGCCCCTCCCCTTCCCTCTCCCACGGCGCGGCGGCATGGCAGCAGCTGCAGGCTAGGGTTCCGGCGCGTCGGCGGCGGAGTCGGGAATGGTAGATCGAAGTGGGGAGGGCAGTGCGGGTACTGGCTCGGCGAGAGAAACGCAGGCAGAGGGGTGCGGGTGGGGTTAAGAGCTTGGCGTTTCGTGGGGCCCGCTATCTGACAGCATCAGGGGGAGGTTACTGGCGACTCGAACGTCGAGGAGGGACACGTTAGGAGCGGTCCCGCCGTTGGATTGACTCTGGACGGAGGAGATTGTATGATGTGCATTTATGTGATTTTTCCCTGATTTGGGAATGGCTTATGAGTGAATTCGCATTTTAGAAATCATTTACTGAGAGATTTGGGCGAGATGCGTCTGATCTGGCGCGTGTTAAATCTGGATCAATTGACGTGAAGGGATTCCTGATTTGGACTCCTTCGATGGGTCGTGATTCGGTTTTCGTCTCTGAAGCTACAGCCTATGAAACTTCAGAAAAAGGCTAGAGAACGGCCCATGCTAAAGTAGGCAAAAGTAAGTAGCCCATATGTCCAGCCCAAAACCATGCTCCTTCCTTCCAGTTCCAGCTCAGGGGCGAGCCCGACCTTTCACCGCCGACTTCGCTGGCCAACGCCCGCCCCCGGTCATGCATGCTGGACAGGTACGAATATCCCTCTCCCCTCGCCGCATGACTCACTCTACCACCGAACTTAGCTGCCTGAAATTTTGGCCAAATCTAATCCGTTAACTAAATTTTGCAAGGGTATTTCAGCTTGAAGAAGACCCTGCGTATCTTGAGCGTTTGAGCACCACACAACTGCTACTGGAGAACATAGACTATGCATTGGACTTGTTCCTGATCTATACACTGACATTGTCAATTTTCCCAGAGTTTTAGCTGTGGATCACACAGCTTGGGCACCTGGTACTTTGCCATCTGAATTTGAACTTCTTCAGTTGACTGTCTATCTGTAGGACCTAAGTTTGTGCTGTTTGAAAATTACAACAAATTGGACTAATGCTATAGCACATCATTATGCAGGTAAGCACTTGTCTTGATCGCGAGCTATAATTTATGGGATCTGATTGGAAATATGTACCTCCGATTGAACAAACCAAACTGACATCTCGAAAGGGGCTTCTAGATATCATCGTCTTCGAAAGGGAGCTTAACCTTAAGGTGGGCATCCAGTTAACCGGAGAAATTCGGTTTGGTTTTTTTTTTTAAATTTGTTTTTTGGAAAATGGAAACCGAAATCATCCATAGAAAAGCAAAAACCGACGCTACGGTTAACCGTAAATTCTGGTTCAGTTTTCGGTTAAACTAAAAAAACCGAGCATTAACACATCTGGAGCCGCACGACAGCGGCGGGGCGGCGGAGGTGCAGCCGGGTGCAACGGCGGTAGGGGCGGCGGAGCCGCGGCCGGGTGCGACAGCGAGCGAGGCGGCGGAGCTGTGGCCGGGCGCGATGGCGGGCGGGCTGGTGGAGCCGCGAGCCCGCGACGAGAATGGGCGCAACAGTGCTCTGGCAATTGGGTGCGGCGGTGACGGCGCTCCGGGGGTAGGTGGGCGGCGCTCCGAGGCGGGCAGGGTGGTGCTCCGGCGGTGACTGGAGGGGAGGGGCGAGGCTCAATCGATAGAAGGCGCGCGCGCATGGGCTCTGCCGCTCTGGCCTCTGTAGTCTAACGGCTGAGGTGGGGAAGAAGAGCAGTGCATGGATTAGGGTTGCCGGTGGAATGGTGCTGACCACTGTTGGGCCTGAAGTGTGCTGACCGCTGCTGGGCCTATGGTACTGGGCTGGTTTTCGGTTAACTTGATTAACCGGATAAATTAACTGAAAACCGAAAAAATACCGGTTTTCACATATCCAGAACCAAAATTTGATTCAATTTTATCGGTTTGATTTATTCGGATCCGGTTTCCGGTTATTATGGTTTCGGTTCCGGTTTCCGGTTTTTTTGCCCACCCCTACTTAACCTAGTTGTTACGTACTCTGAGTAGCACTACTCAGATTTTGAGTTCGATTCTAGATGGGATCAAATTTCAGACTGAATTTCGCAGTACTAAATGCAGGTAATATACAGAGGATGTCATAGACGCTAGATCTGGGATGCACTTACGAAAAATGTGAAAGGGGTGAACGTGTTGCAATATTAGCCTACGAAGTCCGATCCACAGTCGTGTGCTTAGCCATCTAGTTATCGTCGTCTTGTTCTGGACAATAAGTTGTGAGTGTCTGCATTTGTACTCGCTTATAATAAATTAGTCATAACTTCCTTGGAGGGGATGATTGGAATTTTCCATCATCTAAAAAAAAGATGCCATCGTCTCACGGTTGTTGCTTATTCCTGTGTTTTACTACACTGCAAAATATAACCATTTTAAGTTTTAACATGATTTTTTTGGTCTGAGCAACAGATATCTCAAAGTCTATTGTCCCACAGAAACGTTTTTTTAGAAAGACATGATCTAGTCGACTTGTATTAATAAGCAAGTGTAGATTATAAGTGTTTACAACTGAGAATGTAAAGATGATGGCAGTGTATCGGGAGTACACTGACCAGCCACTAAGACTATTCGCAGTGGCACACTGTAAAGCATATTGGATACACTGTTTCGCAGTGTAATCTAGAGTGCGTACTGTAAAAATAGAATGAAAATAGTGTATAGAGTATGCTTTAGAGATCGTTGGTGCGGATGATCTAAACCTATTACAAGATCACTAGAGCAGGGGAGGGTGATGCAGCTCCCGCTCCCCCGTTGCACTCCAAAGCGAGAGAAGCTCTGAAATACTGGAGATAATTTGGTGGAAGGAATTTTCAGGTGATCGAAAACTCGTCGATTGCGCTCACACCAGGGGATCCAACGGACCAGGATCGCTAGAGATCGTGCACCTTTGACTTGTGGGTGTCGAGGCGTCGTACCGAGTTGCTAAAATCACTGCCCAATGCCTAAGTCAATGCTCCAGCAATCCGGATGGATGCACGATATTCCAAACCCATTTTAGATGCAGGTCCATACTCAGCGGGATAGCGGGCACTCGGCAGAAAGTTGAATCGCTGTCTCCACGCTCTTAAAGCACAAGGCACATAGATATTGATTGGGACATCCTCGTTGTTGCAGCCTCGCAGCCGTCCATAGCTTATATTGCACCAACAAACATGAAAAAAACTTTACGTTTCGGTGGCGCCCATGGCTTCTAGATCTTTGTGGAGAACCACGATTGTGTGTCGCCTTCAAACTGAAGTATGTAGGTTGAGCGCACTGAGTAAGATCCATTTGCCGAGAAGAGCCGGGTGATTTCATCATGCTCGTGTGGAACATCCAGGAGTTGCACATCTTGTAGCAGTTCCCATAGCAGAACAAACTCCCGAAGCATATCCAGTGAGATATGATGAGCGACGTCACATATCCAATTTTGATTGGAGAGAGCATTCATCACTGATCTAGTCTTTTGTCTACTCGGTACAGGACGGGAAAGCTCGAGCAAAATGGGTGACCTGCCCTCCAATTTGATGTCCAGAAACGAGTCTGAAACCCATTCTTACGACTCGTACCAATATGGCATATAAACTCTCGCCCGCCAGATTCACTGGCATATGCATTCTGACCCATGGATTAGAGGGGAAGCGCCATTGTTGCCACAAAGAGCGGAGTCTGAGAGCTCGTCCAAATCTATCTACATCTAAAATACTAGGACCTCATTGATCTGTGGGCTGACAGACTCTCTGTCAGCTAACTTTGCACTTAGCCCCGTGGATGTCATGTGTTCCGTCCCATAGGAAACGGCAACACAATTTATACAAGACCTTTATGAATTGCTTTGGAGCATTACCTTACCTATGAGTTGTAGTCACTTGTGAAATTAGACAAACAAGCATTTATAATAATTATATTAATTTTAAAAGTGGGCACCTAGGTAGAAGAGTAATTTAAGCTCATGCATTCAGATTGAAATATCATCTAGGTTGAGTAGTAATTTAGGCTTTGTTTAATGTGCACACATTCAACTACATAATATTTTTCACTCTCAAATCTAACAACCCACCCATACCTAACAAATAGTTTTTAAACATGTTTCACACGGGCTCTACTGATGAAGAGAATGAAGCATTACCCAAACGATCACACCTACTTTCATATAGAAAATCACTCACATGGCGATCATGATTTCTTTTCGGTACTAGTTTTATTTACATTGTGAAATAAGATTATTTGATTATTGAGACAGCAAATACCTTTGTGTTGTTTACATTATTTGTGAATTATCCAGTGTCAACTTGAAAACAGAAAATATTGGAAGCACGCATGAGTTGATCATTATCATATAAGATAAATTACATGCACCTGATTATGGATGGTAACAGGTTGAGTGGAGGAAAAACTTACCGAATTGAAAAAGTATGTGAGCGAAATTTGAAACTTGAACCACAACCAACAGGTTTTGAACGGGTTTCGAGTGCATGTCGGGTCTCAAGAAAGCAATATCAAATGTTCAAATTCAATCATTTTTTCTATAACTATTTGTTCTATGACGCTTATCAAAAACCTCATTTAGAATCTCTATAAATGGCTCAATATTTACTTTTGCTACATTATCATCAAAAGCGTATTTTTGTTAAACATATTTTTCAAGCCTTTTAGTATATTGTAAATACGACGAGTACCCAAAACATGACGGGTGCGAGTGTGGGTATCAATTTTCGAACATTGTATTACAACTGTTTTGAGTATTTTTTTCTTATAAAGGTATGTGATATATTTGTTCACCTTCTTAACAGTCCAAAATAAGATAGAAACATTATAAAAATATTTATATTCTCTCTATATACATGATATATAGGCAAAACATTTTTGCTAGTTTTTTCTTATATTGACTAATCACAATTTATGTGTTCAATATTCTGATAAGCATCAAGCGAGGTCTGACAGCTATCAGATGATGCAGGAGAGACGACTAAAGCGCATAAGGATCTGATGGTGTGGTTTGACAAACAACTCATCGCGCTTTCAGATCCATTCACCGTCGATTTCGACAATGAGACTCGAATGTGACCTCGCACGATTGAGACAAGTTTCTTCAAAGTTATCATGTGGATCCCCCTAGGCAATGATGTTGTGGTTGGATTCTCGTTGTTAGTAGCTGAACTCTTACTCTCATTGAGGGAGAGGATATTTCTCACATTAGGAGTTAGAGCAATTTTCTGGTTTATTTCTTACACAATGTCATGTCCAACCTGAGGGATTGGGTTTACATATTTATAGCTGGCAAAGACAGTCAAGCATATGTCGAGATGCTAGTCTAAGATGATGTCCTAAGATACTTTCCTAGTCACAAAGTGTTGTCCTAAGATGTTGTCCTAGATGCTAGTCTAAGATGTTGTCCTAGCCATAAAGTGTGTTGTTCTAAGATGATGTCCTAGTTGGGGCCACAAAATAATAGTACAAGACTTACTCCATCTTCGTCTAGGGATCTATACTTGCTTGGTTGAAATTCTTTGATTACTGAAATAATATGTGCATTTGTGTTGGTTAGATCATTTATAAATTAACAGACATCAACTTAAAAACGGAAAATATTGACAGCACACATGAGTTGGTCATTGGACTTTCTTATGGGGACACCTAGGATAAATTTGATGCACCTGATTAGGGATGATAATTGTCAGATAGAGCAAACATTCATCTGAATTAAAATGGAAATATCATTAAAACTATTGTTATGCAAATATTTTTATGACTTTTATAACTACTATAGTCCTTCAATCACGGCAAACTATGTCTATTTTGGCTACTGTAAGCAGAGAGTGATAAGTGTAGTCGTTTAGTCTATCTATGAGAGAAAATTATTCTCAACCTTTATGCTCTATTTATACTAGTATTTACAACTATGTAGATGTAATAACAATTTCTGATATTTATCTTGAATTGATATTTCGTAAATTCCTCACTGCACAATCAAATATCTGAAAGAAAATATCATAAAATATCAACGTTGCAATTGTTGGTGCAAGTAATGAGTGACACGTGTAGTTGTTTAGTCTATTTATATGAGCTACCTTATCTAACAACTTCATATTCTGTTTGTGCTAGTATTTACACCAATGTAGACATTCATGCTTAGATAAATGATTGCAAATTATTCTCTATTGGACAATAAAATATTATGACAATATCAATGAAAGTATTAATAATGCAAACACTGTTATGATCTGTACAAATACAATAGTCACTCAGTCATAATAAATGTTCTTGTTGTTGTAAGCACTGAGCAATAACTGTAGTTTTTAAGTCTATCTTCGCGTACCCTCATTGAGTCCCATGTGTTTGGTACCGAGATACAGAACCCCACCATTATGTGTTTAATATTTTGATTTGCACCGAGCAAGATTTGACAGTTATCAGATGATTCAGGGGAGACGGCTGAAGCGCATAAATTAAAGATCTGATGGCGTGGGTTGACGAACAACTCATCGCGCTTTCAGACTCATTCAACGTCGATGTCGACAATAAGACTCACACGTGGCCTCGCATGTCTGAGCCAAGATTCTTCAAAGTTACCCCGTGCATCCCTCAAGCAAGAATGTTGTATTTGGTTTCTATATTCAGGGTCGTTGATACTCGTACGATGATGTGAGGTTGGAAGAGAGTGGATACTTGTAGCACACCCATGAATGGCTCAGGTTTGAAGGACGATAAACGGATATCTGGTTCCACAAAGCTCTGCTGGGGGTATAATAATCTCATTAGTGTCATTGACACATTGATCCACTACCCTAGAAAAAGAGGAGGAATGAGGTTGATAAGATCTTTTTTTTTCAAATAATTGTCATTGTGGCGGAAGCTAAAAGATTCTTAGAATGGCTTGAGTGACTTCAAGAAGTGCTTGTCTTAGGAGATGACATAATTGTTGAAAAATTCATCCAAAAAATATTCCATAGCTGGGACGACATCAACAAGAAGGTGGTCAAGTGACATGAGAGGTTCACCGGTATACTTCATTATTCAACTTACATTAAAATCATTTGTGTTCTCTCAGTGATCCTCCGTTTCGCTATGTGACTGTGAGTCATATATTATGATATTGTGACTATTTAACAAAGAAAGTTGACTTTGTTTTACACGAGTAAAATATCACCGGACCGTCAGGATGATATGATTTGATATACTTCAAATGCCGCTTATAAATCGTTGTCTCCTCCACTACCGCTTCCACCACCATTATCACACGCCGGCCAAATGAATGTGAGTTGGGGACACAAGTCGATTTAGGATTAGAGATAGAAATGTTTTTATGGTTGGTTTTATTGGGGTGGTGGGCTAATAATGGGGTAATATATTAAACAAGCTCAAAACGGGACACTTGGTATAACAATTTCATCCAACTATAATCTACATGGGTCAAATCGAAACAGCTTTTATCGGATACGGTGTTTGAATAGAAGGCAACGACTGCTATGCAATCAACCTTCTCGTGCAAGCGTGCAAGCTGATATTTTGAGCCCTCTGATTACAATCTAATGGTGCCTTCAATTTTTTCACATAAGTCCTCCCACCTCAACCTATGAAATATGCAAAAGAACCCCTAAGAAAAGGCACTGTTAGATTGTAATCTGAAGGCTCAAAACATCTGCTTGCACGCTTGCATGGAAGGACTGCTTGCACAGCAGTCGCTGCCTGAATAGAATCATAGATGTAAACATGTCATGCGTCAATGATAGGTAAGCTTGGAATACAGATGAAATTGCCTCAAACGGGTTTAAGCGAACGACGCAGAATACATCACATGATATTGCATCTCTCGTCTCTCTCGAGTTATCAACGGCACGACGGCTCCGCTGCCTTGTCTGGTTGTATCGAAAGGCGCGAGTTGACTTCCTCTACCCACGTCTCCGAATCCGGGCGGCGAGCCGAGTGCTCGGAACTCGTCCCGTTTCGCGCTGCCTGCTCTCCGCCACCTGCATGCACTGATGCACCGCCCACGCCCACTGATGGGTCGCTCGCTTGGTGCCGACTGCCGAGGGAAAACGGAAAAAGGTAAAGAAGAGGACAAAAGCGGGGCAGGCCACCTCCCGGCCGGGACACCACGCGTGATCCGCCGCATCTGGATTCCGGAACACGGAATCTGCCCCATTTGCCAGTGCCGCGTATTCGCACAAACCACCAGCTTGCACATTTGGCTTCACGGCTTGATAGTCGCGGGTGTACACCAGTCTGCTTGCGGCTAGAGCTGAGCCCGTGAGCTTTGCACGGCGTCACGCGCCAGGTTTCTTCTCCGGCGGATCAGTCGTCAGGTTTGTCCTCTCCAGTTATCCTCACCCTCCCGCCCACCGCCGCCACTCTGGTCTAAGTCAGTGTGCTGCCCTGCTTTCCAACACCGCCGCCTTCTTACTCCATCAGCACAATAACACGAGCGATCGGGGTTGCGCGGGAGTCCCGTTCCTCCCCTGGTTAAGGTAGAAGCCGAAGGACTGACTGGGCCTCGTTTTGCCTACTTGATCGTCTGCTAGAGTCGAGTAAAACGAAGCGCTGGATTTGAGTGGGGCGTCCCTACCGACCATGCATCCATCGCCTTCGGGGTACAGAGGAAGCCAGCGAGTTGGACAAGACAAATCGGAACCCTCCAAAGCCAGCGCTCGGTTTCTCTGATTTGCTGCTAGTATTATTGTTTATATTATCTGGTTTGATACGGAGATGCTTGTCGCGGTCGGGCGCCGGGATTGTGTCTGGCTCTGTCGGTCAGACGATTCTGCCTGATTAACTAACCGTGTTCTACAGTTCTATAAGCAGACCTCATAAACTATTCCACAGACCGAAAAGGCAGTGCGGATTTCAAGTCCAGCCTTGCTATTTTATAGTAGCGACCTGGAATCTTGTCCGTTTTCTTGTTGTTCACTCTCCTTCATCTCTTTAGTGGCGGCACACCAAAGATCAAGGTTGTCTGCCTACCAAGTATTTTATTCTGTTCTCACCCTTTGTTCACTTACTCGGTCGCCACGATTTCTTACGAATTTTCAGGTTAAGAAACAATTTCTTACTAATTTTCAGGTTAACGAAGTATGATCGGTGCAGCAGAGGGTGCAGGAGCACCTCAACTCAAGGCAAGCAGCCCGTGAAGGCACCTCAACTCCTTATATTGAGCTATGTTAGCTTTGTGATGAAATGAGTCGAGTCCTTTTACTGTGTTGGTTTTGGACTTGACAGGGAAAGCATTGCGGTATGCTTGTGTGCTTTATACTGGGGAATGGGTGCCTCTTCCCGTGGAACAGTATGCTTACCATCGAAGACTACTACGTCTACCTGTTTCCAGTACGTGCATTCTCAACAAAAAACAGTACACAATCGCTTATTCTCACACAGTCAGCAGCCAAGTGTGCGCATCAGAACATATACCAAACCCACTCTTTCGTTTATTTATGAGTTTAATTTTTGAATTACATTTAAAATATATTCAGATTTTCCTTCAGGTTTCAGGTACATATTTGATATCTTATTATCAAATCACTACTGTTTGTGACATTAAGCTTCTGATCCTTTATGTTCGTTTGTGCCGGATGGGACAGGAAGCTAGAAAAATACATTCATAAAACCCTGTTATGACAAAGTTTGATGACTGATAACATATCACTTGGTATTGCAGAAGAACCACCCAACCAGAGTCCTCACACTAGCGTACCAGCCATTTGCCCTTGGAGTAACAGTCCTACTAGCATATCATGAAGCAAGGATCAACACCAGACTCCGGAACCTGACAGGATATACACTCTTCTTCTTAAGTTCTTTCACAATAATAATTGTAAGGACCTCAGTTCCTTTCTCTACTAAGGCAGAAATAGATTCATAAGTTATGCAGGTAGTAATTAGTTTGGTTTCCATAAGTTATGTTTATTTCGTAAATAAATTTATTTCTTAAAGTGGTATATGTTACTATTGGATTTTGGATAACTGTTATGGACCTAATGTCATCATGCTTTCTGTATTAGCTGAATGTGGCCACTAAAGGACGAGGTGGACTAGGAGCCTTCGTTGGAGTATGTGTGATAAGTGCAGCATTCGGGATAGCGGACGCTCATGTTCAAGGTGGTATGGTTGGTGACTTATCCTTGATGTGCCCAGAGTTCATTCAGGTGACATTTTCAATAACTATTGGTGTGTTACGATGTTTCGTGGACTGAGAACTATCTCAGCTGTAATAGTCTACTGACCTTACGCATTCATCTCATGTTTTGGTTTACAGTCCTACTTAGCAGGTTTGGCTGCATCAGGAGCAATAACGTCAGCTTTGCGGCTAATTACAAGAGCAGCTTTTGAGAACTCACAACATGGTTTTCGCAAAGGAGCTAGTATGCCTCATTCCTGTCAACTCAAACAAGTCAATAATTTTGTCTTTAACTTATACCTTTCTGATTTAGATCAACGTTTTCAACTACTTCATGCAGTGTTATTCTTTTCAATATCATGCTTCTTTGAGCTACTGTGTGTTCTTCTGTACACATTTGTCTTCCCGACATTGCCAATTGTCAAATATTACCGCTCGAAGGCAGCTACTGAAGGTAGCAAAACCGTTGCTGGTGACCTAGCTGCTGCAGGAATCCCAACTGATTATAATGAACAAGTATGCCCCATACTAATGCACATGATAGCTTTACTGATGAACCATGGAAACATAACATGAATACTACTTTCTGCAGGCTGAGGAGGATCCGAAAAGATTAAGCACCAAACAATTGCTGCTGCAAAACATGGACTACGCGCTTGATATCTTTCTGATTTATGTCTTGACCCTATCTATTTTCCCTGGATTTTTGTCTGAAGACACTGGGTCGCATAGCCTGGGAGTTTGGTCAGATTTCTTACATATTTGCGTTTTACTAACTTGTGCAAACTGGCACCATCTGGCGTTTGACACTTTTCCCTTGTGCTGTGTGATTCAGGTATGCGCTTGTTCTGATTGCAATGTATAACGTGTGGGACCTCGTAGGCAGATACGTGCCCATTATCGTGAAGCTGAAATCTCGGAAGTGCATTATGGCAGCAGCCGTCACACGTTTTCTTCTAATTCCTGCATTCTATTTCACTGCGAAGCTCGGTGCTCAAGGTTACATGATCTTTTTGACGTCTTTCTTGGGGTTGAGCAATGGGTATCTTACTGTGTGTGTCCTAACAGAAGCACCCAAAGGATACAAGGCAAGTTTTACATGCGCTACACGTTTCGTGCTCTGATAGTCATCTTAGGCAGATGAGCGTTACTAGTCATCTTAGACAGGCAAATTTGATCTTTTCTCGTTTTTTTTTTTTTTTTGTGCAGGGGCCAGAGCAGAATGCGCTGGGGAATGTTCTTGTTGTTTTCCTTCTGATCGGGTTATTCACTGGCGTTGTGCTTGATTGGTTATGGCTGATAGGCAAGGGTTGGTGAACAAGCGTTTCTTCAGCAAGGATGTTTCTTCTCAAACATCTCTGGTGTTGGTGTATGTGTTTCGTTTTATTTGACAATGGTTATCAAAACGGAAGTAACCAGTGTCAAATAAAATAAAATGGAGGGAGTACAATGGAATGGAGTAAAATGGTTAAGAACTGATCGTTCTGATTTATTGCTGGTTCTGTTGCTATCTGCTTGTCTGGTGGTATTTACATCCTGTAGGATTTTATATGTCTGTTTTGGAGGTCTTTATGTGCTACTATATTGAGAGAGGAATGTATGTACTACCAGTCCAATGGTTTGAGACTTTGAGTCACTAGCAGAAACATTGAACCAATTCCTTCATATTGGGTTTTCTCTGCAGGCTTTGTTTTCAATAGTGTCGTGGTCAAGCGTCCCCTGAACAGGTCCAGCCCAGTGGCATTGGCTTTCCGCCCAAAGGCCTGTGTGGGCGAGCGGGGACCACCTGCATCCCATGGCGCTGGCAGCCTGGCACAGACAGCTGGAGCCAAGTCAGCACCAGCAGGGCTCGGTAATTTTATAAAAAAAATTACGTGGGACCACCACGGACGGCATGGGAGTATGGGACATTCCGTCCAGGTCCAGGTAAATAATTTCAAGCACCGGACCAATGCCGGAGGGTGGAATGATTGGCCCCTTTGTTTTTACCATTTTTATTGCGACTAAAGCTGCTCCGATCTCGTTAGCATACGAGTAGGACCGTGAAAACTTTGAGTTGATCTCCACCGGACACCGTACATAGGAACATCAAAGCTCCAAACAGTTTCTGAAAACGCTGTCACATTTTCTTATCCATGCTAACTGAGTGACTAAGTGAGCAATGTCATGCTACTTACTGTGTATAGCAGTATATACGATCTTATAAGCGCATATGTTCTACTAGCAGCAGTTATCTGCGAGAATGGATAGAATATACGTAGGAGCTTGTTATAAAACTTTATCTCGGGACTTGATCATTCGTCAGTGGTGGGTCAACCTCGTCCAAACTAAGGAGCAAATTTATGGGGCCGTTTGATCCGAGTTGGGACGAAATTCGTGCCGGCCATTGCGTTGCCACGGTCGTGTTGGGGCTTGAGATGAGAGAGGGCGAAATAACAGGACCCATGTCGTCTCCCTAGGGAACTGTAAGATCTACGGGTCGAGGCGAGGAGGATGTCCTCGCTTCTTGGCTATAGGGATCAATGATTTGGTTCCTTGCCGGGTCCCGGGTCCGTCCTTGTAACCCGATTTGAAACTACCGACACTACAGCGCGATCATTTTAGTTGACAGACGATACGGTTCCATCCAACCATCCAGGAAACAGCATAAATCCCGAAAAAAAGAACAGAAACAAGAAACAAGTATCAGTACTCGAAAAAAAACGAATCACCTATTTTCGAAATTCAAAATTGAATCGTGACATCGGAATTTGACAAATCAATCTGACAATCTCCCATGCGCTGCCGGATCCAACAGCTAGCACCTTTCTATATACTAGGACCAAAATAGAAACCCGTCTCCCCGCCACTGCGGGCCCCACAGGCCTCTGCTCCTCCCCTCGCAACTTGCGATTCCCAAATCCCGATGCCCCCACGCAATTAGCATCTCCGCCTCCGTCCCCGCCACTTCCCGCGGCCGCAGACGATGACGCCGTCGCACCAAGCCGACTCGTCCACGACCTCCTCCACCCCTCGGTCCGGCGCCACCGCGGGCAACGGCGGGAACGGACACCACCCGCGGCCGCCGACGATGACGTCGTCTCACCACGGGGACTCCTCCTCGTCCTCCACCCCGCGGTCCAGCGCCAGCGCGGGCAACGGCCTCCACCCGCGGCCGCCGGCGATGGCGCCGTCGCACCACACGGACTCCTCGTCCAACTCCACCCCGCGGTCCGGCGCCAGCGCGGGCAACGGCGGCAACGGCCACCACCTTCCTCCTCTTCCTCCGGCCCCGGCCCCGGTCGCGGCTGCCCCGCCCGCGCAGCCGCAGCCGAACGTGGGCCCGCAGGTGCGCTTCATGACCAGCTTCGGCGGCTGCATTCTGCCGCGCCCGGGTGACCGCAGGCTGCGCTACGTCGGCGGGGAGACCCGCATCGTCGCCTTCCCGCGCGCCGCGGCCTCCTACGCGACCCTCCTCACCGCGCTCGCCAGGGTGGCGCCGCACCTCTTCGTCCCCGGCGCGCAGCGCCCCACGCTCAAGTACAAGCTGCCGCAGGACGACCTCGACTCGCTCATCTCCGTCTCCTCCGACGACGACGTCGACCACCTCATGGACGAGATCGACCGCCTCCAGGACCTCAACGCCAACGTCGCCGTGCCGACCCGCCTCCGCGCCTTCCTCTTCGCACCCCAGCCCCCCGGGGGCGCCTTCGGATCCATCCTCTCCGGCACCGGCGGGGAGGCCACCTGCGACCAGTGGTTCGTCGACGCGCTCAACGCCCCCGCGCCGCACCCCATCGAGCGCGGCCGATGCGACTCCTCCTCGATCATCTCCGACGTGCCCGACTACCTCTTCGGCCTCGACAACGCTTGCGACGAGCGCAGCCCCAGCACCATCGCGACCCGCAACAAGCCCGACACCGAGACGCCGCGCGGCGACGACAACGCGCCGGCTCCCGCGCCGGGCGAGTTCGCGTCTCCCTACGCCCCCTTGGTGGGATCGTCCTGGCCCGTCCCGCCGCCGCCGTACATGGGGCAGCCCGTGTACTACTTCCCCGTGGCGCCCGTCCACTACCCGTCAGCGCAGGGTGGCGGCTACATTCCTGGGCCGGTCTACCACATGGTCGGTGGCGGAGGAACCGAGGCGCCCGTACATCCCCACGCGGCTCCAGGAGGCACTGGTGGCGTTTACGGCGTGCCGGTCCCGCACCCCATGCAGCCATTCCCGCCGATGATATACGCGCCGCCGCGCCCGGTTGTCTACGCGCCGGAGGGGAAGCCGCCGGCCGAGGGTGGGGTCCAGTCCTCGCCAGAGTCCAGTCCCTAACCAGCTGCTGAGTTGTTGATTCTGATGATTGCCTATGCTGCCTAAGCCAAGGAATTTTGCATTACTGCGTGCGTGGTAAATCCTTTTCGTTTCGTCTGGTTCTTGTGGATTGGTGTATAGACGAGGGAGGTGGGTGATTGATGGATATTGCAATTTTCGTCGAGTGAGATATACTCTTTAAAAGTAGTTATGGTAGTATAGTATTCGGTGTGATTAGTAGCGAGTAACAGTAATGTGGATTCATCATATATTCTATGGGTTCTAGGTGGCCCAGGAGACAAATTTTGTGCACTTTGTTACATAAACTGGATGCTGCAATACAGTATGGATATTCTAAGCAGTATGTGCTGTTTTCATGGGCCCTTCAGTGTTCTGTGAAACCTGAATTTGTGATGAGTGGTTTATTGTATTGAACAGCTGGACTTTCCTGCTTGTATGGAATGGTTACTCAACCATTGAATCCTCTCGAGTTATATAGAGTTTTTTAGTAGTTTCTCTGGTACTGAGTTTGTATGTTTGTAGTTGATCTCCATCTTTCTTTCTGCTAATCATCAGTGAGCCAGTGATATTTTGTGAAGATTCTGAACTATAAACATATTGCAGCATCCACATTTCATCTGATAATATGGAATGACAATTTCTGTGCGTTTTGATATATAATCTGGGTGCTGAATGAAGTTCTAAGCATCTTGTGCTGGGACCTTTTTGTTTTGCTGGGTACTTCGTGTGTTTTGTTGAACCAATGCATGATGTACTGGTCTACTGGATCGGTTCAATCTTGTAGTTCCTTTGTTTCTTTTTTTTGAGCCAGCGTTCTCTGCTGATGGTTCTGAAACTTGCGATGGCTTGTAGAGTGTCCAGCTCTCATCTGAATAAAGTGCAAAATAAACTCTGTCCAATGGTTTCATTTGCTCATTCTGCTACTACCGAGTTTCCATGCCCGTGGTTGACCTCTTAACTCCGAATTGCTCGTGTTCTGGTGAGTGATCCAGTGTTCTGTCCTGAATTCTGAGCTTGTGAAGGTTAAAGTATCCACTTTTCATCTGAGTAAAATGCAGAGAGAAACAAGGCTCTCTTTTTACGAGAACAAACGTAGCAAGCCAAGCGAAGCAGCCGCCACGGGTCCTTGCTGGTCCATCATAAAGTCGTTCTCCATGTGACGGACGACGTGGCCTTGCCGTCGCGAGCGTCGGTGTGAACCATTGCCAGCGGCTCCGAGGCGGGCGCTGCCCCCGGCGTTGGTGGCGAGCGTCTTTGTCGAACGATCGATGACGTGACCGCGGCGGCAGACCTTGGCCCAGCCTGTAAAATGGGAGCACCGCTAAATTTTCGGCCTGGCGTGATATGCCTGGATGGGCTCGTTACTGCCAACATCTCTGGAGCCATTCTTATGTAGTCCGTTCCCACCAACTGGGCCAAGCAACATACAGTGAATTGGGCTTCTGTTTTGTGGACCTACACACCCGACGGCCCGTACCCGTCCCGAGCTGAGACGAGAAGCTGACGATGAATGGGCTCGCCAAGTTTGCCGCTCGCGTATGCCCAGCCAGCGAAAGGCCTTTGCTGCAGGCTGGATCCCCCTCTCCTCCTCGCACGCAGCGGCGGCACGGGAGGTCGGGAGCACCAGTGCAGCGCGGCATCGCGCAATGATGTTGCCGTCGGCACGGGGAGAAAAAGACCATGGCGCCTGGCCCTCGTCTCGCTCCCGCCGGGCCGGGAGCACGCAAAGCGCGCTTGTGCAAGCGCCATCACGCACGCACTGCTCCCTTATGCATTCTGTAGCATCGGCAGATGTGCCTTGTTGCACACGTATAGCATCCAGCCACTTGAAACTCGTTGATCAGCTGGGTCCCTCGACCGATCTCTGTTTCACTACAGCTGATGCCTTCTTCCGGCGCTAACGACGCTGCATTTTTTTACTCACATGTTTCAGCAGCTGGGGCTCATTAGTTCTTCGGGCGCGTCAAAATTACCATTCCTCTCTTGATTGACACGGCCGTACTACAGTTCGAGGCATCACGATCCAATCCATCATGTACCGTCCAAACATGTTCAGACGAGTTAAGTTGCTATTACCACCTGCCCGCCCGGCCGGCCGGCGTACCACCACGTCGTACAAAAGTGCACCGCCGTGCATGCAACACGCATCCGTACGTCTGGTAAGTAATCGGCCCGTAAGCTTCTTCACTTTTGCGAACCTGATCCGACCGACCTGCTTGTAAAATGTCGTAGTAGGCCTCGCTCGCAAACCGTTGCCGCTAATACTCCCTCCGTTCCACAAAGATAGATGTTCTAGCATTTTTTAGACATAATAGTGGAGCATGTAAATGACGCATGTACCCTCAACTTTAACTCTCACTATTGGCTGACATCGAGTTCCTAGGTACGGGGAACAACGCTGGTTGAAGCTGATTGGAGGAATTTAATGTTGGCTTTAAATTACTACACACTTTACATGTTAAAAAGTCAATTTTTATGGAACAAACTTGCAAGCCCAAAACCTCCATCTTTATGGGACGGAGGGAGTAAGTCAGTGAGCACTGACCCCAGCGTGGAGTACTACTACTGGGAGGTAAGGCAAGGCGACAACAGACAGACAGGTTACAAAGCAACAAGCAGGGCATTGCGAAAGCAAAAGCTCGTGTCTACTACCGAGGCCAACAGCTGCAGCTGCAGATCTGCGTCGCCCTTTTGTCCTCGCGAGCGCATCGCGTTGGGGTCCGTCGAGGTGGTGGTCGCTTCTGCTCCCTGCTTTGCTTTCGCTCGCACCTATGTATGCAAAGAGTAGTCGTAGGCTGTAGAGAGAAGCCAAAGCAGAGCATCCGCCAAAAGCACAGCACGCGGCAGCAGGTGGACGGAACGGACGCGGCGCATCATTGGGCACATTCCGTTTGGCTGGTGCATGCCATGCGTACGCATGTGCCCGTGCTGCAAGCAAGCGATTAGTAACCCGGAAATGTCGGCCTGCGAAAGGTGAACAGGCAAATCGTCCGGCTATTTCTAGCTTCATTCCCTCTAACAATTGGCGCCATCTCATCTAGTATTGCAGCAAATTGTTGGGAGACGATGGGACCTTGTTGACCAGTGGATTACTTACAGGGAAAACCCAGAGGAGGCTGGGTGACAATCAGTCGGACCATGCATGGGTGGCCCTGTGGCTGATCGCGCGAATTTAGCTGGACAGTGACATGGCCAAAATAAAGCAGGCAATGCCAGGACGCGCGACAATGCAAATGATGGGGCAGCCTTTTCTGTTGTGCCCCGGCCGCTGCGGCCATGCATTATGTCTGCTAATGGCGTGGAAAAAAGGTCCCTAAACTTCGGTCCTTCTGATGATAATCTACGTACGTACTGTACTACTCTAGCTAGCTAATTGAGACGGACGGGACTAATTAAAGGCGGTTTGGAATGTTCTCCTGGCCGTATCTGGGTGCTTGCTGCTGCAACTTTGGCGCCACCTCCCCCGGATCAGATCCAAGGTCCTTTGCCGGGGTCGATCGGCCATGGATGGGTCAGATAGCTGCTGCTTTTGATGGAACCGCGCGCCCATATGGATTGCATGTGCAAGAGATGGATGCATTGCGGCGTGGTGCTCTAGCTCTACAGTCTACACCAAACTCATATGTGCCTTCTTCTTTAAGCGGTCGTCTACACATGGAGAATGCAGCGATCTCCATGCCCTTCCCCAATCTTTTCGGCTTCTTTCCAAGCCTCAGAAGACGGCCTGTGCTCTCCTGTCCACATGGGCTCCTTGACTCATTCTCGAACGGTCTATGCGGTGCCGGTGCGTGATGGAGTGCCATTCATTCGCGCGCTGCCTGCCATTGACGACGACGCATGTCAGCGTATGAATGTCCATACTACTGTAGTCCTTTGCCACGCTTCCACAAGCCCTTCTCCATCCAGGGCTCTTGTATCATGGATCTCTCCAGCCATCATGGCTCTGACGCCTGACGGTGCCGTTTCCTCCCCTCCGCCCTGTTCGAAGCCACTTGCCACGTCCCTGTCAGTTGCACAAGGTTGGCATCGCCACATCAGAATGAGGATTGTACTGTATTGGACGTGTATCCTGCAGTTTTGTCTTTGTATGCCTGAACTCGTTGCTGGATCGGAACCGTGATCTTCATACGCAGTCCATGCACCGCCTGTGTGGCCTGCGACTTGGCTCTCGCTCTCATTTCGCATTGGTTTCGCCCAGTTAGCATCCTACTGTTAAAACTATATATCAATGAATACAGTACTCTCGAAGGAAAAGGGAAAAAGAGAGCGTGTGACAGCTTCAATCAGTCGCATTTTCTTATTGGCTCTCCGGTCCGGTCAGGGGAGAACAAGATATCTCTCTCAGCCAGTAGACGTTGCAACGGATCAAAAGCGCCAGAAGCAGGTTCAGAGTCCAGAGATACGTACATCCAGAGATCACGGAATCCAGCGATGCCCTGGCACTGCAAAACCTTTGCAGGCAGGCAGGCAGGCAGGAGACCCCGAGAAGGATTGGATTACGCGCGCGTGGGTCGTGACTCGTGAGGTGAGGTGCACGAACAAGCACGCTGGTCCAAGGGAGCCAGCACATATACTCATAACGGCAGTGCCGTACTGATGAGAGCCGGCTGCTTCCCTCGGAGAAGAAAGGTGGTGCCGGTGCAGCTAGCGCCCGGCGACGCGGGCTGATGCGTGGACCCTAGTAGAAGACGAGCAATGGCTCGGCGGCCGCGGGCGGGCTGGCGGCACCTGCTGTGAAACCATCCGTGATATTCTAGGGGTCTTTTTCCCAGGAATTTGGAGCTCTCGTTGTCGTTGAACCTGGTGACGGACGACGGCGCAGGGCGCATCGCATCTTTGTCCCTTGGATTTTCAACCACGGTGGTCACCGGCCGGTCAGTTCAGACATCAGAGCCAGGGCGCCGCGCGCGGCAGCCACGCCACTGGACGGACAGCGCAGTGGGCTGGGAGGTAGACTTTGGTGTGAGGCGTCGATCGCCTCGAGTGATCACATCAGTCTTGAGCCCTTCAACGCCAGTGCTTTCGGTTTCGTGTCACCCTGTACCGGCCCCTGCCGTGTACGTACGGGGACGTGGTGACGCGCAGGGCGCCATGGGTCAATGGGTGAGCTGAGTCGTCGTCGTCGCACCGCGCGGCAAGTCAAGTTTTACTGGCTCGTCTCGTCGCCCGAAGGAAAAGAGCATGCGCGCGTGGGTGCCTGCCTCTGACTGGCCGTTGCCTGTTGCAGCACGGTTAATCAGTTGAGTTCCCCTTCCGCCAGGTGACGACGCCGTTCGTCGTCTTCTTCTCGACGAGCTCCCCCGGTGCCGTTTGCCCAAAAGATTAGTTTTCGGTCGCGAAAGAATCCGTCGTGCTACTGCTAGCAAACTGGCACGATGCTGCTGTACGTACTAGTAGCTTCACATGTTTACCTCTGTTTCCTCGTAAACGGCATGCTTATACCGATGTCAACTTGGCCGTGGCGACTGGCGACCCACCACTCGGCTTTTTCATTCACCGGAGTCTCTTCAAAGCGTCCGAACACACGGCACGAGATGACGCGCGTGGCACCGAAAGGTAACGTGCAACGCCACGTTGGGGTACTGGATGAACGACGTTGTGTTTAATAGGGTTTTGTCCTGGTATCAAGCCATCAGCAAATGATTACGAAACCCAACCATCAACAGAAGCAAGCACGCAGCACGGAACGGAAGCCTTACATGGGATCGGAGCAACACGATTACACAGGCAACCAACCTGCAGCCCAGGTGCGGGTTTACACGCTTCGCCCCGTGCAACGACTTGGATTCTATGAACCGGCCCTGAGCCAGGGCATGAGGGGCGACCGCCCCGGGCTCCCGAGTTCTAAGAGACCATTTGAATGTACATATACATCATATACATAATTTTATTTTATTATTTAGTTTCATAAATATTCTTAAACTACAACAAAGCCTAATTAAAAAATAGTGCTGCTAGAAAATCTAAAACCTAGCCGCAGCTTGAAGTAGGCAAGTTACTTATAGAAAATCGACCATCCAATCTTTTTTCTTGTACAGTGCAAATTACCAACACAAATCATTTTTTCTGACATGTCACTTCTGCTTTTCTAACATAACCCCACCCCTACAATCGCCGCTAGATTGTTTTAGGTCATGAGACTACAATTTTGAACCCCTTCCTCTACCCCTTTCCAATGTCGAGAAATAGGACACAATTGGTATTGTGTACGTAATACAAATTTATTTTGTTTTAGCACTACATAAATTTTCATCATTATTTTTTCAGGATTATTCTCTTTAATATGTATAAAATAGCTTTTATGAAGTGTATGTTATAGTAGTTTATGTGATACATGTATCAAACATATTTAAATTATCTTTAGAAGTGTTTTTCGTTGTAGATTGTGTGCTACATATATCAGTTTATCTCTGCTACTATTGAAATAAATTTGTGATATCAAAACTATTATATATCTTTTTAGAAAAAAAATCTTATTTCTCTCTATCTCTCTAAAAAAATACGATTTTTATAGATCAAATACGTATATAGTATTTTCTATGACTAAGGGGCCTCTGATTTATTTTCGCCCCGGGCCCCGAAAACTTCAGGACCGGCCGTGCTCGCTTCACCGTAGCGGCAAGCAGCAGTTCCTTCTCAAGCCATGCGAAGCGTACCGGAAAGCTTATTATAAAGTATACTACAAAATTTTAGTAATAAAACATACTAAAAGTATGAAATATATAGAGTATAGTTTACAAGGTAGAATATGCTCTAGAGGGGGCAGAAGGTGTAGCAACATTCTCACGCATCTAAAGTTCTAGAAACATATAAACATGACATCATCTTCCAACTGAAATCCTCTAGACTAACTGCACTAAAGTTACTGCAGGTAATAATTAGGCCCCACGCTCTCTGACATCATCTGTTAGCTAAAGTAACAGCAGTGTAATTACTGCAAACGATTAGGTTCCATCGTCTTCACCTTTTTTCCCCTCCCTGCACATGATGTTCGTGTGCGAGAAAAATAGAGCTCTATGACAATGTACGTTGTCACGTAAATCTCCTTGTGTCGCTGGTGTTTTTGGCGTTCTTTACTGTCCCACCAAACGTAAACCCAGCTTAAACTCGGGCTTTCGAAATTACCATGTAAACGTTCAGATTTCGGCAACAAACTCAAAGTTCAACCGGGTATCTTAAACGGTGCACTACAATTAGAAGACCACGGCACACGATAAAGTTTTTACTGTTCCATTATCGTGGTAGCTACTTCATCAATGAGGGGAAACACGCCTATATGTAGACTGCTGGTAAAACAAAAATCTCAAAAAACAAAATAGCAAACGAGATGTTGCTACAATAGGACAAAAGGCCCGATGCCAATGCGTGTCATCGATCTTTGGCGGTTCTGGTCCAGAAGAAAAGCTGAGCAAAAATCTGCAAAAGTAATACAACCTCAACGAGGCATTTCAATTTTGAAGAAACAGGCATGGACATTTTATGCAAGAAAAGAAATGGAATTTGATAATTTTCAAACGTCTCAAATTAAAATATCCTTTTGAACCTATGTCTAGTGTGTTCATATTTCTATAGTTGATTATATAAATATTATATTATAGTAAATATACAATTATAAAACAGTAAAATTACTGATAATAAGTGCACGAATCCTAAAATAGATTTGATAACTTAGAATATAGATTAAAATGTAGATTTCAGATAATTAAAAATTAATACCTCCCACCCCGCAAATTATTAATCTATCCCTGTTGTATCTGAGCGGTAAAGACGCATGCAGCCGGCCTTGGAGCACCAGCCGGGGCAGGAGTCCCAGTTTCATCTCACCGACACGTGGGTCCGAGCAGCTTTGTTCTACCCTTCGTCCTCCTGGACCTCCTCTCCTCTCCCTTGCAACCTCGCTCCGCGCCTCCGCCCGATCTTTACAAAAAGAACCCTGAATCCCAACCTTTTGGTACCATTGTCCCCGACCCCCTTGCTATCTAGTATAATAAAGGCCATCGCCCAACCAGACACAGCTAGTACTAGCACTGCGCCGCAGCAATGGTGGCTTCCCCCGCCGCATAAATCCCACCACCCGCGGCCCCTTGGCGTGTCCTCGTGGCGCCGCCGTGAACATGGAGGCGGAGGGACTGCCGAACCTGAATCTTGAGGACGGGGACGCCTACGAGTACGAGTACGACCTCGAGAACCCCTTCACCAGCCCCGCCGACGAGCCGATCGCCCGCCTGCTCGACGCCGAGCGCGAGCACGCGCCCTCCGTCTCCGCTGCGGCATCCGCCGCCCGCCGCGCCGCCGCAGGATTCATCTCCAAGGTACGGGTGCACCCGTCGCATTTCTCGGCTCTGCTCTTCGCCCCCCTCTCCGATTCCTTGCTGCGGCTTCCTCTGTTTCGTGACCCGATCGGCCTCGATCGGTCCAGGTGCGGTTTGGCGGCGTGCTCGCGGTGCACCCCCGCGTCGCCTACCTCGCGCTCAACTATGTGGATCGCTACCTCTCCAAACGCCAATTGGCCGTAAGTACGCGAGCGATGAGACTTTTCCTGATGAGATTTGTTCGAGACTTTGGTCCGATCTGACCCCCCGTTGTTCCCATGCAGTGCGAGCAGCAGCAGTGGGCGCCGCGGCTACTCGCCATCAGTTGCCTCTCCCTTGCCGCCAAGATGCAGCGCGTCGCCGCCTTCTCCATCGCCGACATCCAGGTACTTTATTGTTTGTTCCTATTTGGTGGGCGATTTGTTTGGGGGATTAGAGGTTGAAATCGGTGGTGTCGATTGGTTTTGCAGAGGGACGAGGAGTTCATGTTCGACGCGGCGACCGTCCAGCGCATGGAGCGCCTGGTTCTGAACGCGCTGGAGTGGCGCGCGCGTTCCGTCACGCCGCTCGCCTTCCTCGGATTCTTCCTCTCCGCGTGCTACCCGTCGCCGAGGCATACGCCACAGGTCACCGCCGTCAAGGCTCGCGCCGTGGACCTCCTCCTTCGTTCTCAACCTGGTACGTTCGCGCGCACGCCATCCCGCTACCAAAGCTATGGCATCATATTGAAGGCCAACGTACGACTCAGCGAGAGCTCTGCTCAAATCGTGGAGTTCGGTTCCTTTTGCAGAGGTGAAGATGGCGGAGTTCTCGCCCTCCGTCGCGGCCGCGGCGGCGCTGCTCGCAGCCACCGGAGAGGTCGCCGCCGAGAACCTTCTGGCGTTCCGTGCCGCCGTAGCCGCCTGCCCCTTTGTAAATAGCGTGAGCATGCTTCTACAAATCCACTCTGTTTATTTCCACTGATCTCTTATTAATTGGACACTGAATTACGCAAATGACCGACCCTGACATGTCAAACACACTCCGTATCCTTTGTGCTTGGCGGTTTCTGTGTTCCAGTGTTTTACAGCCTTTTTTCCTACTACTAGCTAGGAGTAGTTTCCTCGTGAAATGGTGCAAACGTGGCAACTGACCGCCCCCAGCAAAAGCTTTGTTGGTTTCTCCCTTCTCGAATTAACTACCCCAGTATCTGATCACTGTACAAAACCCTCAGGATTTGGACGTGTTAGTGTCAGGTCCCTCAATGATTAACTACCTCTGTTCCAGCCAAATGTGAGATCTGCCGAATCAGGTTTTCGTGCTAATTTGTGGTGTCTTTTCCTTTCTCTGACCAGGTGAAACTCCGGGAGTGCGCCGAGGTGATGGCGGCGGTGTGCGGCGTCGGGCCTGGCCGAGGCGCGGCGAGCGCAGACACGCCGGTGACGGTGCTCGGGCACAACCGCAGCGCCAGCTCCGAGAGCGAGTGGACCGTCGGATCGGTTGGCAACGGCGGAAACACGAAGAAGCGCTGCATGGGCCCACCGTCGCAGTGGGGGTAGGCGGCGGCGAGACCGAGTTAAAGGAACAGCTGGCTGGAAGAGTTGGAAATTACTCTTGTCCTGCTTTTTTTTTAACTTTCTTTTCCAACTCTTATTTTCACTTCAATCCTGTGGAGGTAAAGCTAGGATGGAGAGAATTGGTGGTGGCTGTCGTTTAGTTGCCTTTAAGCTTGTCTTTTTCGGGGACCTAGGTCTGGTTATTTTTGCGGCAGTTCTCTAGAAGGCTAGGCTGGTTGATGAACATATTGGGATGAGAGTGGGAGGGGGGGCCAAATGATGTGAAATTGCACAAAATAAAACTAAAAGACATGTTGCTTGTCACCTCTCCTTGGTCTCTTTTGTGTCACCCTTCTTGATTTTTTATGGTGTATTTTTCTTTGCTACTTTCTTCATCACACCATACTTATAAAAATTTTAGTTTACTAAAATTCTTTCGCTAAGTGATAAGTATCGTGGGATGGAGAGAGTATTATTTATGATTTTCCATTTTTTTCTTCTTTCACTGGCCGTGCGGATTCAGACCTCATGAAAATTTGTGGGTTTTCATTTGTTTTCTTTTTTATTATACTGTTTTCGATGTTTTTAAAAAATGTTAGTGGTCAACGGAGGATGGGATGGGGCAGGAGTGCGACGTGTCAGTGCAGGAGGTCGCAGCCTTGTACTTTGCGCCCTTTTCAGACTGGCATGGCAAGCTGCTGGATGCACGCCACGTGTAGGCATGGTCGCATCGCTGCCCTAGCTCGCCGTGGGCTACCTGGCTCGTGGCTCCCGCCTTGTGCATGCGGTCTGCATGCTGCTGTACACGACCCCGTCACGTCCACACGTATGGTACTCGTACGATTACGTATATAGCACTGTACTGTACCTTCGTTTAGTTAATGTAGGTGTACGCTGTGCAAACCACATGACTGCGGCTGAGGCAAATACTCTGTGCTGCGGGCCCTGATCGGGTTTGCTCGGATGTGGTTGATTGGGTCCACGGTGAATTGATTTTCACGCACGCAAAGTGGTCGCATGTGGCAGCATTGCTCACGTTCCTGAGCTCTGATGTTGCCTTTGAAGTTGAAAAAGGATATGGAAACAGAGGAAACAAAATGTGAATAAATAATAATGAAAGTATAATGCGCAATGGGATTGGAAGTCCTACGTGAAACGAGCGACAAAAAATTACTGTAGTTTCATTTTTGTCATCCATCAATTTAAATCATCGCATCGAGATCCGTGAAAAGCTAAGGAAACGGTACTAACCGTTCCTTGTTCTCATCCTGACCAGATGGACGGCGATCCGGTTTTCAGTGCGGTGAGTATGGTAGTAACGTGAAAACTGCAAAGTTGTGACGGGACCGCGTGAAGAGATACGTTACGACGTTACCTCTGCGACACCATGAGTGCTGGCTATGGCACTACGCGTCTCTTCTTTTTTTGACGCGCGGCTATATACACGAGTAGCTTTTGTCGTAGCTACCCTTTTTTACCCGAAATGTCGTGGCAACTTACGTTTGACGTGCGGGACAGCCGGAGAGCAGGCGCACTTAAGTGCCGTCTCGTCTACCACTTATTGCGTTTGCCGCTGGCATGCTTTTGTTGTCGTCCCTGCCATGGTCGCCGGAACGAATCGACAAGCATGTCGAATTCCTGCTTGTATGCGACGCCAATGAATAATCGGAAGAACGGCAAGCGCAGCCTGGCCGTCTCGTTCTACGATAGAATTTAGTACCGGATCTGGGTTGACCATTAAACATGGACAGGTGACGTCGTGAACAGTTTTGGAGGTGGATATGGAGATGAAGTGAACCGATCGTCTGCCTGCCTGTCAAAAGGCTGGACTTACCTAAAAGGAGGAGGGCCGGGAGCCTTCAGAGCTATCGTTGCGTACAGCACAGCTGATCGGCGAGGGCAATGAACGCATGAATGCAGGGGTCATTCATTATGGCTGCTTTTCCATGCCTCGGTGCGTGTTCGCGCGTCCATTTCTCTTCTCCCCGCAGCCGTCAGCCGTTCCGTTGTTGCATTGCCCGGGCACTAGCTCGACATGTCGCCGTGTTTCGTGCGCCGGTTCTGTCTTGGAAGCCAAGCCCTGTCGTCGCCGTCGCGCGCGAACGTACTAATGTAACTGTCGTCGACCACGCTGACCGGAGCGGCACAGCTGGCGTGATGACTGGCCATGATACTAGCGCGGCACGCTTCCGCGCGCCGCGGGGCAGCACAGCAGAGCGCTGTGCCTGCGCCCGCTGCAGTGCACGCGCTGACGCGCAGGCAACAGACGACGACGACAACGAAGACGAAGGGACAATGGGCTCGCGCATGTGTCGGTCACTGCCACCCCACGCCCGCGCCCGCTCGTAGTTATAAAGGCTGACCTCCCCTGCCGCAGCACTGGCTGCTGGCTGCTAGAGCGGGCGCGCAGCACGCAGGCGGCAGGCGCGCGTAGACGGGAGGGAGAGACAGGACACGGCAGGGGCCCGTCGCCCGCGCGGCAGCAGTTGCATTGCATGCCGCCCTCCTGCTCATCACGCTGCGTGCTGCTGCGGCCCGCAACGTGCGCGCGCGCGGCGTCCTGATCGTCTCTCCTCTTTTCTCGCGCAGCCGCTCCGTGGATCCGGGCTTTCCGGTCGACGGTCGATCTCGCGCGCTTCCACGTACGCGCGTCCACGCCTTCTCAGATGTCTTGGCCATGACCCACTCCTATATATGTGGACCTGTCCATCATCAATCTCATCCGAAGCAGGGAGTAGTTACCTCGACCGTACTACGTCCGTGCTGTCAAACGGGACGGACTCAACCACGGCTCGAGGGATTACTACGCCGTAGGTTCATGACTTGCGGGGTGGTGCCGGGGTCCGTGGTCCGGCGACGTGCGCACGGCACCGGTCAGTAAGGTAAGTACGTGCGCGGGTGGTTATGGCGCAGAGACCGGGCGAAGCACGCACTGTACGTAATCACGCAGGCGCCGTGTCACAAGACGACGCAAGCGGGGCGGATGGACGGAGCCGGAGCACAGCAGGACTGGAGCACGGCGGAGAGACATCCCGTCCCGTCCACCGATTCCCGCCGTCCCTCCTGCCAACGCGATCCGCTGCTCGCACAGGCACACCTCGCAGCACGTTGTACCTGCTCGCTGCTCGGCTCGGGTAGTCGGGTCTCGCGTCCTCGCGCGCGGTTGGCCCGCGGACCGGACGTGCGATGGATGAACCTGGCGCTGCATACGCGCGCGTGGGTGGGTGCTGCCGTGCTGGTGGTGGATGTGTCCTTCCTGCCGCATCTGTATGGTTGGTTGGAGCATTGTCACGTCCAACATTAGCTATATATACTACTATAGTCGTCTTTGCTTAGTGTTTGTTTGTTTTACTATCATATCTGCTGCGACGTGTCACAATAATATCTCAGATGTTATAGTCGACTCAAATCCTTGGTAACCACACTTTTAACGAACTTTAACAAATATTTTTGACAATATTTGTCGATCAATTAAACGGAGACCTACTACCACACGTACGCGGTTCTGATGATCATCCGTGGGTGAGTGCCATTATTAGTTCGTCGATCGGTTATTTACAGCTTGAAGCATCCAGCTGTGGCTATACAGCTACCTTGCTCAGTTGAATACATGCAGCGGACGTACGTTGAGCAGGAATAGGACAAGTAGCTAGCAAATGTGACAGTATAAGTATCCTTATAGATCCCATGATTTGAGTGAAACACGTAAACAGTTCATTCTATTGTTTCTGGAATTACAAGTGCGTGCGTTACAAACCTTATCCCCCCTTCTGGAACACCACAATTGTGAATGTGAAACTTTTCTGTCAAGACATCAGACATGTCGCACCATATGGCGGTGGGGCTTTCATCCTAGGAACACCAACAAACACGAACAACGGAACAAGTAGATGATGGTAGTGAATATACTAAACAACAACAACAACTTACTTACTAGTACCCTCTCCGTCCCGAAAAGTTTGTCGTTTTGTAGTTTAAAAATGAAGGGAACGGAGGGAGTACTTGTTTATTCTTCCTTCGCCGCCAGGGATCTGAGCTTTGGATCGTATAAACTACGCAATCAACGGTATGGCGCTTGGCGCCAGAGCACAACCCTGCATGCCTAGGTCAACACGAATGTCTTGGCACGTACCCTTTAAATACGCTTCGATCCCTGGGAAAAAAAAAATACGACGCCTACAGTATGTAGTACACCGAGGATCCCTTTCCATGGCGTGACCACCTTTGAATGCATGCATGGATGTATGGGCCTTGCTTTATGACTCGGTGGTAGCATGAGTAAGTGAGGGAGAGGCCTTTGTTGCTTTCTCGGCCTCTGCTTCTTTAATCCTCCCTCCCTCCCTCCGTCCCTCTGCCTTAGCAGGAGATGCGACCATCATGAGCGCTGAGCCCCAGAAGCAGCTTGCGTTGCGTTGCGTTGCGTTGCGTCGAGTCGACGCAATGCTTTTCCTAGACACGGATGATGGAGTGGGCATGATGGTTACTCTGACTTCGAAGAGCGGGGAAAAAAGGAGGCCGCATAGCGAGTGGCGATGAGTCAAGGGCGGCAGCCGTGAGGAGGGAGGCTAACCTCACTGCATGCGGGCTTTGTTTTCAGTAAATAGCACGTCATGCTAATAATTTTAGTGACATGATTAGTAATTAACGAAGAATATAAGAAGTTAATTGTTCCACTGAGAATATCCTGAGCTGAACAAATACTACTCCGCCGTTTGAAGAAACGACTGACTTTGGCCACCTCTTCCAATGACTTGGGAAACAGCAACCGAAGCGAAGCGCCCCGCACCTCACGGCCGGCCTCCCGCTCTGTTTCTGTCAGCGCGCTTCCGGCGGCGGAAGATCAGGGTGCACACCAATGCAAGATCCCCAGCGTCCGCGTCGCGGCGTCGATGGCAAGCGAGAGCCCCGTGCGCGCCCCCGGCCGGCATGGGTGAGATTGATTGACGCTACTGCTCACTACCGCCCACACCAGACACCACCACCGCTGCCACCGCGCAGCCGCCGGCCTACGAATCCCGTGCACGTCGTTATGAGCTCCGCGACGACACCGGTGTATTGTGTAGGCCTGGGGGCACCGTGTCCGTCCGTTTCTGTCGCGTCCCCGTAGGTGCCGACCTCGTACCGGACGCGCGTGGCCGGCACCGGCATGACGAGAGTCGATAGTCTGTAGGGCCGTGGACCTGCGACCCCGGCCTGTCCCTCGATCGATCGAGCGAGCGAGAGCCTCCAACATGCCGTGGTGCGTTCTGGGGCAAGCTAGACGCAGCACGTACGTACGGAACCAGCGGTTAACTGCGTGGGATTCAGCACTTCAGCATACCTACCAGCCGTGTAGACCCGGCCGTTTTACGTGGTTACTGTCACTTAGATTTCACTCCAGGACTCGTAGACAGAGACAGACAGATCGAGCACAGTCAGGAATCGGTCCTAGACTAGAGTCCACGTAACGTACAGACCGTATGAAAACCGAGGAGGAAATAATTGGCTCTCTTGTTGCCATTGCCACGTTATCTGCGGGAGGATTTGTGTGGGGTTCAGTTCAGGCAGGAGGCATGTTCTGCCGAACGTGTGTATGCCCTCGCCTCGCGTATGCGAACAAAACCGGGTTTTGCACTAATGATAGCGAAAGCTCACATGCATGTGAGATGTTACCGTTAATTTCCCTTTTTTTTCACCAAATGTAGTACTGTGCAGTTACAGGTAGTAGTATAGTAAACGTACTTGGCTGCTCACGGAACAATGTGATCACCAAGTTCAAAATGATGCATCATTAAGCTGTGATGAATTGATGAATTCGAAAACGACAAGCAGAAAACAAAGTTCTAATGTTTCTGCATCGATGTACTCCCTCCGTACTAAAAAGTTTGTCGCTATGTAGTTCAAAAATGAATTTGAACTACAGAGTGACAAACTTTTTAG
Source organism: Tuctoria greenei (assembly GCA_036927565.1). Taxonomy (NCBI): domain Eukaryota; kingdom Viridiplantae; phylum Streptophyta; class Magnoliopsida; order Poales; family Poaceae; genus Tuctoria; species Tuctoria greenei. The sequence goes on along the minus strand of JAYESD010000005.1, from coordinate 215,776,097 downwards.
GACAGAGGGAGTACTTACTTGATTGCACGGCAAAGTGTGAGTAACTTGCAATTGTATAAGGATGCTTAGCGTTTAGTACCCGTATGCATCTTGATGCGCACGAACAAGGCACAGGCGGCGGCGGCGGCGAGGGTCGTGCGTGACACGGCGGTGGTGGTGTTCTGTAACGACTCTTGAACTTGGCATTCTTCTCGTTGGATTCCCTCCCTCGTCTCTGAAAATTTCGTTCGCATTGCAGTGCAGCACATATCAATGAATGGCTGTCTGTTAGTAGTACTACTACGAAAGCAAAGTTACAATGCTTAATTGTACACAACCAAAGGACGTACGTGACGATGACGTGTTACTTGTATCGGAACAAGACAGAGTCCTGACTTTGCTTGACAATGACATCAGTGTAACGGCTGATGAGGTGTGAGACTCTGGCGGGGACGAGGAACGGCATGATAGAGCAGCGGCGCTGCGAGAACAGGTCTCCGCCGATTTCGGGAAGCAGTAAGTATCGCCGGGACAAAGGGTCGCAAACCGCTAGCAGGCGCCTCGTCACGCATTTCTCAAGGAGGACACGGCCGTCGCGGGTGTCAACCGGATACCAGCTGTCGGGGGAGGGGAGGAAGGAGAAGGAGAGGTCAGCCCCCCCAGCGAAGGCTCGCGCGTAGGGCGCGGACGAGTGGGGCGGCTCGGCGGGGCGGATCGATGAGGCGCGTATCAGGCCGAGGAGCGGGGCAGGATGTACGGATCGGAGGCGGCGGAGGAAGGCGCGGCACGAGGCCACGCGGCGGAAGGCGGCGCAGGAGACGGCGGCGCGGCCGAGGTCAGCGAGGGTGGGCAGGCGGAGGAGGATCTCCGCGAGGAGGTCGTCCGTGAGGAGCACGATTGGCGAAGCCTCGGTGGCGACGCGCTTGGCGCTAGGCCGCGCCGGAGAGGCCATCTGGTCGCCGGCGGGCTCCGGCGGGCAGTTGTGCGGCGAGATGGTGAGTGGGGAATTGAGGTAGTCGCTGCAAATTGGAGGGATCCTATAAAATGGGCTTGGTCAGATGGACCTACGGCATGTGGATTAATGGTCCTTCTGTAGAAGCGGGCCGGCCTGTAGCTCACCATGACGGGCTGACGACTAGGCCCAGACACGGCCCACTGTTCGTGTTGGACCAACCCGAAGCCCGGCTGTGCAATGTACATTCAATCTCAACAGAAATATATATACAATTCATTTTTCAGCATTTCAATTCAGTCATTCAGCAAAATCAGCACATTACAAATCACAATTTAAATTCACGAACTCACAGTTTATAAAGTTTGCAAATATGAGATCATCAACCTTTAAAAGACCTTCTGATAGTTACAAAAGTGGTTGTCTCAATAAAAATCTTTAAGTAAAATCTCATTTCAACTATACGAGGACGCAATTTAAAGGAGAAAATAGTACAACTCAACTCTTTTAATGATCTACAAATAAAACAAGTCTCAATCAAACTCACTCATATACGTCACCCAAACTGTATAAAGAAGTAAACAACTCAATGTTCTAATCAACGATTGCATCAACAAGTAATTGTTCTAATAAAAGATTGCATAAAAAACTAACTGTTCAACATTTCATAAACAAGTAAACATCTCACAAAAAAGAAATAACTACGGTGCTTGTAGTTGGTCTTGCATCAATATCCATCGCCGCCGCCGGTGGTCTGCTAGCCCTAAGCAGAGCTTTGACACTTGCAGATATGTCGTCTTGGTCATCGCCGACGAGACCCCGCATACAAAGATTTTCGTTGATCGATCCATCGTTTGAAGTAGTGGATGAAGATATGCGCTCTGCAACCATGAGAGGCGATGGGGTGAAGAGGGTTAGGTTAGGGTTAGGATTAGGGGTAGGTGGTGAGAGTCGAGGGGAGATGGGGGAGGCAGCAATTGCCGAGGGGCCGAGTGGAGGTGGGCAAGTGGTGATGAAACGAGATGCTCGAAAGGCCTGATATGGGATCCAGCAACCAGAGGCACCGAAACTTGAGAGGCGCTATCGCGTCGAGGGGTGTCAAGCAATCGATTGGAACGACGAGGGAGCGCCAGACTAGAACGACGACAAGGGATGCGGGGGAGCGATGGATCGAAGGCACCGAATCAGGCAAGCGACGAGTGCGAGAGGCAAAAAAGTTGAGAGACGAGAGACGGAGACGAGATGCGGAGATGATTAAGGTTCTGAGGGCACGACATGGGGGTCATATAGCCTTGACGGGTCGAACCCGTGCTAGCTTGAGCAGGCTACGCGGACCAGGTGCGTGTCCATCAGAGGCACCCGTTAAAACAAGTCGCGCTGGACCGACACGACATGCCTGCGACTGATCTCAAGCACGACCCGAGCTCGGCTCGAGGCCAACCCAGACTCGGTCCCTTCATGACAGGACGTGATTGGGCCGGGCTTTGGACTGGCCCGTTTAATCTGTCCGATTTGACCATCTATAATGAGGGCTGCAAATCTTTTTGATGACCAACAGTGTTTGATATTAGTGTACGAGATTGACCGCTAAGATTGCGGGGCGGACGAAGGCCAAGCTTGACGTGGACCGAGTGATGACACTTGTCAAAACGTGTCTAAATCTTCAAACCATTTTCCGTTTCAAATTAGAAATCCGTTTTTGGTTCCGTTTAGACCAACAGGTTATTTAGAATGAACTAAAAAAATAGGTTCGACGTGAAATTGTTGATATAAATTCGCTACATTGTTAAACTAGGTAACAAAAGTATTAAATTATTGATCCTATTATTTCGAAATGTTGAATGTATTTGGAAGCATGAAATATGAAAAAATAGAATCATAAGCTATTGAGATCGAATTCTTGTTTCCTCTGACGCACGCATGCTTTCGATATAAGCCAGTCCGATGCCAAAGCTGAGCCGTTGAAGCCGAAGCAAAGGCTATCCGACCTATGCGAGGTCTCCTCGCCGAAAAACACGATTTCTCTCCTTCCATACTTACTTCCGCATACCTAACGTCTTTTCATTTAATTTAGCATGAATATATTAATCGCAAATAAAACTAAAAACCAATGAGATAATTCCACTATGCAGAAGTACGTATGGAAGGAAAATTTGAAAAGAGAAAAGCCGTGTCCCTCGCCCATGCACCCTTCCCGGGCCAGGCCTCCGCGCTCCGCAGGACTCGGCCACTCGGGAGTGAAGACCATCATCGTATGGAGATCAGACTCGAGTTCAACTACAATGCATGTCCCAATCAACGGATGGCCCAGCCCGTACACACACACACATATTTAGTGTCTTTTCGTTGAACTCAAATGAATATTACATGGCTTGACCCACTGGTAAACCCGGAGACCAACGTGCCAAATTTCAGGCGGAACGTTATATATACACAACAGAGCAAAAAAGATTACAAGACGATTTAAACAAGATATAATACTAGAACGGTATGAGAAACATTGGCTATCAGGAAAATGGCGCTAAGTTATCCGACAACGAAGTCTGATCACAAGCAAATATTTGGTCAAACCCGAAGGGGGCGTTGAGTTCAATCTAGAGTCCCCCATACTACCAACAAATATTGGTTAGCACTTAGCAGACTTCTTCCGGTAATCGCAAAAATTTCCCTGATACTCATGGGGGCTAACTACCTTCGGCAATAATAACTTATGACAGCACCAACTATGAACAAAATCGACAACCTGCCTTCCAGCTCCACAAATAAAATGGTTTGTGCAGACAAGGGAATGAATCTGGCGGATATCTCCAGCTTATCATCAAGAAGACTTGTTCAGTACTTGGGTGTAAAGAATGTAGCCTCCTTGCTGACCCCCTAATCTGTTACCAGAATAGTCGTTCAGAGTACAAATCAACTCCAGCTGATCGTACAATAAGGATCAAAACCAAAGTGCTGTTTGCATATTAAATATTCTGAAACAACTAGATCAGATCAGACTTACCTAGTAACAAGCGTTGTGTTGCCTACATGAAGGCATCTAACTTTGATCGCTTGAGGTGCTGTGGTCTGAAATTCTCAAACTTCAGACTGGAACTTGACTTGGTCTCATTCAAGAAAGAATCCCCCTTTTCTAGCTTGATAGATTCCAGAACCGCCGCAAGAATATCAGCTGCAATACCATCTTGTACGAGGCACCCTGGCTCTTCTCCACCTTCTTGAATCAATATACCTACCTCTTGCAAGGGCAATATGTTTTCCAGAACAAACCTTGCAAGAAGTCGTCCAAGGTACTCTGTGGCTCTTGGAGCATCACTTAGAGTATCTTCTAATGAAGAAAGAACAGATGCAAGTCTGCAAAATAATCATACATGAGTCCACTTCCAGACCAGCTTTTGTGCTTTGCCTTAAAGTCCAAGAGAAAAAAAATAAGGAAAAACACCTACCCGTCAATGAGCTGCCGCTTGCTCAATAAATCATGTCGACCACTGCAAAGGCTGACAAAAAGTTTAGCCAACAACTCTCTTTCCATGTCTTTTCTCTCAAAGGAATCATTTACCCAAAGTGATACTACAGAAGGATAGAAGCTTGGAGCATTCAACTCCTCAATACACAATGCAACCTCCTTTTCATCTTTTGCACTGCCCAAACAGAGTAATTCATTAGCAGACAAAATAGAACTGCAGAATCAGAAGTCTGGTTTCTGACAGCATAAGAACCAGAGCGTCCAGAAATAAACAAGTATAACTAGATGAAAGTAGTACAAGAAAAGTCCCACAACGAAATACAATAACTTATAAGGGAAGCACGTATTTGCAGATATCTAAGGATAGAATTCTCTGGAAGTATTAATGTGCACTCGATTAAGTTGTAGTTATGGCATGTTTCTCGAGAATTATCATCAGACATGTTAATGTGCAAAGTTCAATACTCCCTCCTTCCTTTTAATGTGCAAAGTTCAAATTTGTGCTAACCAGCGACAAGGAGGGATTATATTATTATCAGATACACCACCATTATCTTAGGAATAGGAATATTGAAACCTATATAACACTGAAAAATAAGCAGTTACTGAAACAAATTTGGTGCAATAGTCCCACATGAATATGCATTAAAAAGTATTACCTATAATATTCCCGAATGGCGGCAACAGATTTCTCTCTTAAATCAACCTCCGAGTAAGATCTACTTCCTGAACGGCCTTCCTGGCTGGCAGGTCTGTGTGAGGATACAGTAGATTGAATAGAAGCCGCTGTTCTACCAGGGGTTCTTGAACCAGAATCCTCCCTTCCAGTTGAAGATGTCCAATCAGAGCTTGAGTTAAAACCATTAGAACCAGACACCATCCTCCGATGGTCGACAACAGAAGGAAGTTCAGCATTGGATGGTAGTGGCTGCCCTCTTATAGACATGCCCCTAGCAAGGCCACCTTGTGGCCCAAGAGTAATAGCTTCGTCCTTGACAGGACACTGAGGAAGAGGAACAGTTCTACTATCAAACTGATGCCTTTCATCAGACCGAATGTCTTGTGAACCAAATCCACGTGAATGTGGATGCATTCCTCGAATGCTCCCCTGGTGCGAAATTGGGGATGCTAATGCTGCTGAGCCTCGAGGACCGTAATCCATGGGAGGTGCTCCTCTTCTAGAACCTGAACTAGCTGGACCACGTCCTAGCCTACTCGTTTGAGCATGTCTCTCCTGAGCTGCATCCCTGTGAACCTCCTCAATCTTCTTGGGTCCTTCAACTTTACGCCTCTGCTGCCACTTATTTTTCCTAAGATCAATTGAATCTCTCAACATAAACCTTACACGAGAAGACAGCTTCTGACTTGTTGACAGCTTGTGCATTATATCAAAATAGGCATCAATATGTTCCTTCGCCTTTGGATGATCTATCATCTCTCCAATTGTACTCATCAATTTGCATAGTGCTTCAATATTTTCCTCATCAGGATCTTCTTGGTAGTTTCCTAGCAACTTCTTAATGCACTCATGCATGATCCGTTCCGTCAACATCCTCTTTTTGTACAACTCTCCAATCAACCTAATGTTTCCAAGCATACGCCTTCGAACACGGATTCTCTTTTCCTCCCTTTCTTCTTTAGTTTGCTTAACTTCACCTTCCTCTTCTGTTTTATCAGCTTCAGCCTCTTCTCTCTCCCCCCTCTCGAACTCCTCTTGACATTTGTTCAAAAGTAATCTCTTGAATGTGATTTTTTCATTGTCCTCATTGAAATCTGGCAAAGCGCTAGCCAAATGGAAGCAAAAATTAGCATACATTTCACAGAAAGTTGGTTCCATTAAAGCTTTGTCAAATATCTGTGAAATAACCCCAGTCAGAGTTGCCACACTGTCAATATTGACATCCTTAACCTGCGCAAAAAGTTTCTCAAAGTTTTGTGGAGTCAGCTTATTAAGAATGCCTTTAAGCTGCCTCTGCTTTGCCTCTTCCTCGTCTGAAACTTTGCCAACGACATACTTTTTCTCTGCTTTGTGCATTGTTTGCATGGGTGTGACGGGAGAAGGCATCAGACCCCTTTGCTGCCACCTATCTGCATCGGAGCCACTTCGAGACATCTGGGGAACAATGGACTGCATTGGTCCACCACCATACTGATTCGATGGTTGACCACGTGGATTCCGTAAAACACCATGATTATGTCCTGGGGCACCACGGTAATTGATTATTGAAGGGCCATTTGTCAAGTCCATGTGGGCATCACGGCCAGGACTCAGAGGAACTTTCATCCACCTATCATCAGCCATGGCACCAGAGCGGCGATCACCACGAGAAGATGGCCTATCAATCCCTCTTCCAGGACTAGGGTGAGGTTCACGATCAACAACATAGGACTTTCCTGCCAAGCTATCCATGAGAGCACTGGCAGCATCACTCATCTGAAACCCCATAGGAAGATCAGTAGAGTGCTGTGACAAAGTTAGCAGAAAATCTCGTGAGTATTTCTTCTTGCCGTTGACTTCAGTTGTATCTGAATCTGATGCATGTGTAACATCAGCCTGATGGACATATTCTGAACTTCGTAGCTTCGGATTAGACATGTCTTCTGCATCTTCCCAGTCATCAGGCTCCACTTTTTTCTTACCATCATCTTCAGATGTATTGACCTCCCTTTTGGATTCATCAGGCAGCACATGGGTTGCATTAACAGAACTACCAACACCTGCAATGCCAATGCTTTCTAACTTATCTTCTGGTCCCTTGTACGCATTATAAAGATCTGAAGTCCCAGCAGCATCAGCTTTAGAGAGCATTTCCTTCCTCTTTTTCTTCTTCCCAGCTGTGGACTTTGTCCTTGCAATCTCAACAGTAGGCTTTTCCCTTGATACTGGTTGAATTGAAGCTGTTGGTACCACACCTGGTTCATCATTTACCCTACCTTCAGATCTCTGTACCTCTGGTACAACTTGAGAATTATTATGAAGAACACCTAGGCCTGTTTCCTGACTGATATCTAAGTCACCTGTGGCACTTCCAACCGTAGACTCTGAAGTTTCAGAAGTTGTCACAGCCACAGCATCACCATTAAGAAAATCTGATGAAGATCCAGAATTCTTGCCCGAGTTATTCAACATACCTTGTTCCTCAGATCCAGATAGTGCTGAATCTTTCAGCAATTGTTCCTGATCGGCATGAGGTACTGCATCTGAACTATCAGTATTAAAAGTCACTGCTGATGCCTGCTCACTGATGTCTGTTGTGCATACCTCATGAGATTTGCAGTCAGTAACATCCATAATAGACTGTGCAGAACCTTTGTGAGTTTGTTTGCTTTCCTCATATTCTGTACCAGTAACAGCAAAGCTTTCTACTACTTGGGGCTTACCAGCACCCACTGAAGTTGGTTTTGCAGAGCTCTTATCTGTCCCTGGAACATCAGAAGCTGCCAATAAAAATGAGTTAGAAAAATGAGCACACTGTACCATTCTGAAAACTTAAGGTTCATACCATTTACTTGCATACTATCAACTTCAGCTGCACCAGCCTTTGGTGGCATACCACTTTCAGGCAGTACAACCATCGAGCTGATCAAATCCAACTCTATAGAGATCTTAGCTTCCAGGCACTTACCATCACCAACTCCATCTTTTACAGAAGTTTGCACCTTGAAATCTTCAGCGGTCGGAACTGCCTGAATAAATGCAACATGCAAACACGTTAATGAAATGCAAAACCAGGTATAATGCCTAATATGGTTCATTAGAAAGAAGCAGGCAGAAAATATCATGCCTTTGGCTGCTGAGATAAATTCTTGGAGTCTTTTTTAATGGCATTTTTCTTATTATCCTTAAGTGACCCAGTCCTCTGAATTGCTTCTTTGTTCTTCCCATCACCTGAGGGCACAGGTGAGACCGAATTTGCTCCAGGAGATGTTGTCACTGTAATTTCTGGTTTAGCATCTTGAATTGGTCTGGACTGGCTTACCACAGCAGGCCACTTTTCCATGACTGATGCAACTTTACTCTCCTTCCCATGGTCTGATTTATTAGAGATGGCAGCCCCAGAAACAGAAATAACTTCATTATTCTTCTGCTGACTTGGTGCAGCATCCTCAGTAGGCCTTAACTTAAGTTCATCTGATTTACTCGGTGGTGCACTTATTGTGACAGTATTGGCCCCAGACTTTTCCATCTGCAAACCACCAGAATACGGCTTAACTGTGCTTTGAGACTGGCCAGATACCGAAGGCCCTACAGATGGGCTGATGTACGTCATCGTTTGCCCAGATTGAGTGACAGGATAATTAAACCTAGGACCCGAGGAACCTGTAGGAACCTGGCTGATACCAGTAGTAGGAGGGTAATAAATAGCTGACTGATTGTAGGAGTTAGGTTGCTGATTGTAGAAGCCTATATGAGGAGCATAACTACTGACTGTCTGGGATTGTGGTGGCAAATTAGGTGAAGCCCTCTGGCCAGAAGATTCCATTCTTTTATCAAGCTTCAACTCTTCATGAGTGTCTGGATGGGTAATTTTTACTGTAGTCTTCCGAGAAGCAACATACTTATTTGGTTGTTGAGTATATTGTGGTCCCATGGTCATAGGAATGCTGCCCAACTGAGGTGGGAATTGATGAGCAGCTGAAGGAACATAGCCCATCTGCCCTTGATGCATCATTGCTTGCTGCTGCAATTGATGGTGCTGGATACTTGGCGCATATAGCTGTTGCGGAACTTGCGGCACATTGCCTCCTGACAATCCCATTGACATTTGCATGGAGCTAGGCACAACAACTTGTGCTTGCATATGTGGACCATGGCCACCAAACTGCAAGGGAACCGGTGGCTGCTGATGATGGAAGGGAATTGACATGGGCACACCAGATATTGGTTGAACAGGAGGTCTCAGAGGTGAAACATTGGGGATAGATGGAGAAATATGCACATCTCTCTTCATTTGTGATGGAATATGAGGGTTGACAGAGTTAGGTTGGCTAGAACCGGATGCATCCTTTATAGTTTGTTGTTGCTGCAGTTTCTGCGGCAGCTGCGGTGGCTTCTGCTGCTGTTGCTGTGGTGGAGGCATCTGCTGCTGCTGAACTGGCTGCTGTTTAAGAGCTGGTTGTGTAGGCATAGAAGGTGCAACTTTAAGTTCCTCCAGAAGAGCCTGAACATGAACATAGTTTACCATAAAATAGGCATGTAAAAAATGCAGGTCAAGGCAATATCGACAACACAAACTAAAGGAACCACTTTTAAGCTATATAAATTGCTCATAGGGACAACGGCATTCTTGCATGGTCTAGCTAAAAGCTGTCCAATAAACAAGCACTAAAATACAAAAAAGTTAAAAGTTGCAACAGGCCAAAAAATAATAATTAAGAAAAATCAGAGATGTTACTTTGAGTGAAACAAGAGACAATACCTGATTACGTTTCTGCTCATCTAAGTTTGGAGGAGCTGAGCTTGTCCTAGCAGGAAATTGCTATAAAAAATATTAAATCAAATGGTAAGTCCAAAAAATCTGTGAAAAAAATGCATGTTCCAGGCTGCAGAAAAAGAGGATAACAGAACATACCGGAATCCCGTTCATATTTATACTACCAAACTGAAAGTTAAATGTCTTGGATGGTTCCCCTGGGAAGAAGGAAATCACCAGAAAATACATAAGCCAGTAGACCTAACCATGGGACATGTTCAAAACAGGTTTGGAGACAACCAAGCAAAGACAATTGTGCCGTTCGTTCAAGAGGATCTGCAAATGCAAAACAAGTAATACTCTAAAATGCATAGAAAATACCGCCAAACCTTTGGATGCTCCCTGAGGAACCGGTGGGACGGAGCTCTTCTGTGGTGCCCTGGGGGCGGCATGAGGGCTACTTTTTGGCAACTGCGTACCGGCCAGATTCTCAGTAGCAGGTGACGACGATGGCACTTGAGGATCTGTTCATTTAAAACATATGTAGAATTAATCAAAGGAAAAGGTCAAGTCAGGTTTCATGCAGTGGCTTGTGTAATCCAAAATAGCAGGACAGAGCGTTAGACTCACCATGGTGTTGCGGCCTTTGTGCAGGGACCGGAACATGTGTAGCAGCATTCTGCGGGGCGGGTGGGGGGCGCGCCGGCGTCTGAAGAGGCCCGGGTGCAGGGGCGGGCTGGAAGCCGGTGGTGTCGGGCTGGCTCACAACCCTCTGGTACCCGCCGTGGCCATTGCCAGGCTTCTTGAAGCTGCAACCGAGATCCAAAGTCCCATCAAAACCCTACCTCCCCGCCAAGATCAAGCCGATCGGGCGGCAAAAAAATATCGCCTGAGAACCAATTAAGGTACCTGCGGTTGGATGAGAGAGGAGGCTGACCGGAGGGGGCCCCGCCACCCCTGCCCGCGCCGCCGACTCCGCCTCCGCGGTGGGCGCCGAAGCTGTGGGACCGGCTGGGTCTCCTGGCGTGCCCCTCGCCCCTGTCCCCTCGCTGGGACATAAATTCCGCTCTATCTCCTCACCGATCTCCTCCTCCAATTGCTCTCTGAGATGTTCCCTGATCCAATCACCAAGCAACAACAACAACGAAAAAAAAAACTAAATCGTCTGGTACCGAAAATCCGCGAGGAACAACAACGAACCCTAGCGCGCGAATCGACCGCGAGGGGTGTTCGACCGAATCTCGCCGGTGGGAAGGCGTACCTGGGGGCCCGAGGGCGGCGGCGCCTAGGGTTTGGTCGTGGCCAGTGCGAGCAGGCGACACGGGGGGGCCGAACGAACTGTGATGGGTTTGGGTTGGGGGAGAGGGGGAGAAGTGGAAGCGAAGCGAAGGGCGGACGGGGGCGGAGGTGTAGTAGTATAGCAGGCAGGCAGGCAGCTGCGGCTGCCGCAAATCGGGGTGATTACGGGAAACAAAATGTGTAATCCAACTCTAATTTCGTGTTTAACTAAGGAGGCTTGAAGCGGTCAAGGGGCTGAGTGGCTGGCGTGGCGTCCGCTCGCGGGGCCGCTTTGTTCGGCTTGGGCCTAGCGGTGGGCAGAGACGAGTGCGTGCGCTCCCGGGACTCCTCGTACCAGCTGGCTCGGTTGGGCCGGGATTCGATGCCTGCATGGCACGCGTCTACCTGGAAGCAGCGGAGTAAGCGACGGGATGCCCAGTTTCACATGTACGACTCTTAAACGACAGATGATAATTTATCATGGACATGTAACAATATACTTGTCGATATTAAGCTGTATAACTAAAATAAGAAATAAACTAAACCAAGACATAACAAACGAAAATGAAAATGGGCCAGTATATGAGCCTATATGACGTGGGCTGGCCCCTTGGGTCTTGTAGGTGGTTTGAGGCCCGTGCTAAATACTTACAACGGACAGTCGGCCGAGGCCGTTTCAAACAACTTACACTGGGTCATTGACGTGCCACATCAGTTGAAGGGTAGAGCGTTCGAATTCTGGAAACAGATTTCCATCTAAACAGCATGCCGCCAACTTGAAATAGCTTGTTTTGTTCGATGTAGCTAATCGGTGAAGCTGCAGCAATCTAACAACAATTTATGTTTGCTATTGCTGGAAAGTCTTTCCTACAAAGAATACCAGTCAACACCCCAGACTAACACGACTGGAGCAAAGGGTTCCGCCTGTATCCATATTCTCTCGGGAGACAAAACAGTGTGTGCATTGTCAATCTAATATGGCAGACCAGCAATTCATCACACAAGTCAACCAAGTAAAAAATGGTGCTGACAGATTCCTTTTGACACCAAAGACTGATGGTAGGCAGTTACAACATGGTCAGAGGAAGAAATCATGTATCTAACGACTGGAGGACGAACCAGGCAAGTACCCCACCTGACATACAGTACAACTGACATCCTGGTCAGGTCATAATAGATCAATTTTGCATCATATACCTTGTCAACGATTGTATCAATCTCTTTAAATCAATCAATTCAATTATTGTTTTGAACGATCAAATCAACGATATCTCGCGCTGATGTAGTTGAATAAATTTTAGAATCAGTTGGACAAGATATAACTGATCTTGCTTGTTTATCTCCACGACACTGCCAGGGTTGTATCTATGCCATGTTAAGCAAGCAAAGAGAACAATAACAAATTCTTATTGGGTTTCATTTCCATGAGAAGCATCCCACGGATAAAGGCAGTGTTTCAAAAGACCTATTATTTGAAAAAAAAAACAGCAATAAGGACTGCATGACCTATATCAATGCTCTGTACTCAGCCACGGCAATCTAGAGGATTGTAACCACATGGACAAAACAGACGAACACTACAGAGAAATCCATCATCGTTCACCATTAATACATATAATGAAAGAGTAAAGACCTAAAATATTATGGCCCAGGGTACATACAATAAAAGGCTAAAGCTTGCTGAAACCTCCCGCATATAATCAGTGTTTTTGAGGCGGCGCCTAGTCGTCCAGTCGGTCCTCCGCGGACGCCATGGGTCCTCGCCTCGCCTGGACCGACCATGGCGCCCGCCTGGGGCAGCGAGGCGTCGCCGTGGCGCCTAGGCGTCGTGCCTACGCGGACACCTAGAGCGACAGGCGCGTCGGGGCGAGCCCAGGGAGAGGTGGCGGCTGGCTGGATCGAGCAGGGGCGGCGGCTGGACCGAGCACGGGAAGAAGCGGGTGACGGCGGCCCGAGCAGAGGAGCAGGAGAGATCGGGTGGAGGCAGGAGGAAGAGAGAGAGGGGAGGCGGTCCGCGGTCAGGTGGAGGCGGAGGCGGAGGTGGGGGCACACTCGACAGGCACGTATTAGGGTTAAGGGTAAGTGAACTAGGGACGTTGGATCAAAATGAATGGTTGTAGATAACTGGGCCAATTGGGCCTTAAATATACCCAACCCTAGGCGCCAGCCCCGCCCTCATCCCTGTCGTTCTTCTCCCGTGCGGCCGCCGCTCCCGGCTCTGCTCGTTCTTCTCCCGTGCGGTCGTTGCTGCCTCCCCGCCTCCGCCATGGACCATGGTTCGATTCCAGCGTTCGGCCTGCCCCACCCCCTCTCTCCTCCCCGCCCTCCTCCAGCCCCAGGCGCGCGCCGATCTCCTGCTCCTCCCTGCCTCATTTCTAAGGTCTGGAACTCATGGTTGTTGCTTCGCCTGGTCCAGGCGCTATTTTAAAACACTGCATATAATGAAAGACTAGAGACCTAAAATGTTATGGCCAGTGCCTATGGTACAGGTGGGCTGCCTAGAGCTAGAGGCACTGCCACCACCAACAGGGGTGGTGCCAACAAGTTTAAAATTATGATGCAAGCCTTTCCCCATACAAAAGAGAGTATTTGTACCGCATATGATCAGACCCCCCCCCCTCCCCACCCCCTAGTGTGCAGCATTTAGAAGGCACCTAGGCATACAGGCACTCCGGCCTGGACGCCATGGCCAGTCGACTCGCCTTGCCGGCCGTCACCTAGGCCGCCGACGCCTCCCCCGCCACCTCTCAAGTAGTGGTGGGCGTTCAGGATTATCTGGCAAGTCAGAGTTTCACGATCTCTACCCGAAAATTGTACCCAAATATTCGAGTCCGGGTTACCCATAGTAACCAAAAACAGAACACATGTTATGTATCACCATAACAATAAAGTGAAATTATTGGAGGCATTTGTAATACTGGATTATTCTTCCATGGAACAGATACTGGGGTATTTGCAGAGAACACACGTCACCTGACAAAGAAAGGCAATTCGACTAGCATTTCGTAATCACAACATTCCATAGAAGCAGCTAAGCAGACTGAGGGGGGTGGGGGGGCGCACTGGCAGACGGGCATAGAGGCTGATTGCTGATGTCGGTGGCGCAGAGGCGAAAGGAACACATTGTGTGTGGCGCCGCGTCCCCTGGGCATTGCCGTGGGACTACCGGCCTGGGAGGCAGCTAGGGTTACCGGTTGTAGTCTGGGGGTGGGACGCGGGTACTGGTGGTTGGGCACATGTGGCTGGGCCAGGGGAGTCGTGTACTCGGGTGGGCTGGTCTGTAGGATCGGGTATTTCGAGAAATTGGGTACCAGGTTTATAGCCTGAATACACTTGAAACATGTTCAGGTTTTGCCAATCCCTACCTGAAAAACTGTTTTGGGCTTCCGTGTTTGGTTTTTTCGGTTTCGGTTTTTTCAGGCTCGTTCTTTGGGTTCGGTGTTATGCCCATAGTTACTCCCAAACCTCAGTAGCCTCCACCTCCTCCCAGACCACCGATGCCTCCCCCGCCACCTCCCATGCCTCTGTCACTGCCTCCCACCTCCGTCCAACCAGCCTCCACCTGCTGCCTCATCCTAGTTCGCCCGGCGCTGCCTCCCAGGCCATCATCACCTCCCATTATGTTGCTGCCTCCTCAACCCGTTGGGTGCCTGACAGTGACATCCAAGATGGGGAGGGAGAGAACCCGAGGAGGAGCGGCGGCGGTGGGGGGCTCGAGCGGTCACTAGGGTTTATGCGATGAAGGGTCTCAAAAGTTTTGCAGGCCTGCCACTTTATATTGCACGTGTCCAGGACGAGCCATGATCTGCACCTTCAATTTGGCATCAAACAGCTCATTTTCTACACTAGCGCATTCGCCTGCATTTCCGGCCGTTCATCAGCAGCCGCCTCCTGATCAGAAGGGCCACAATGGGCCTGACCACACTATACATCCCGCCAGTGTCAACCCTCTTCTTCCACCACTGCCATTCACCGTCTTTGTCCCCGATACCTTTCAAGGCAGGCAGCAGTGGTACCTTTCTCGGTCCTCCTGAACCTAGTCACCATGCGCCCACCTAGGCATTCAGGCACCTAGGCATCCCCAAGCGTAAATCTCAAAGCCTGCTGACTGCTAGTGTTCTGCTGATCCCTTCTCCTCCCTTGAGCCACCACCCTCCCTCCCTGACCTAGCACCTAGGCAACATTGTTGTCTCCCTTCCCCATCCCGGCCAACGGCCAATGGATCATTCGTGACTTTCACCATCACATCCCATCACAACTATGCCCTCCATGAAAAACATGAACCACAAAATCTCCATCATTGTACATTACTTGAAGAACAGTTATTACAGAGATTTGGACAAACTAAAAATTACAGAAAATTATTTCTACTGTGATCAATGGAAAAGGGTGCAAGAGCACTCATCAAACCAGTCATTACTACTTCTGGCAGATACACCATTACAAGCTACATGGTGAACAGTATTTCTCAATGGATTAAAAATATATACCCACATAGAAAGCATAGATATCATAGTAATAGCTAACGTATGCCCCATTCCAGCTCACTGGAAAACTTTGGTCATTGGTGGTTAACATGAAGTTTCATGTACTATTTGTCAGAAAGTCCATAAATGGCATAAATGATTACAAGATAAGAAACAAGTACCTTTTTATTTTCAGAGTTTTATAAGTTTTCAGATTGCATGGGTTGAACTACACATTAGAATACCGAACACCAGAATAGCAAAGTACAAATGTATCAAACATATCATCATCACATTGTACTGTCTTCTCATGTGCAAATTAACAAGTAAACAAATACTATGAGCACAACCTTACCATGTTATATACTTGGTGGAGACAAAGCTGGTGGATGACCAGCATACAGTTCAGCATATAAGATGGAGCGACTAGTTTGACAGAACCACTCAAGCTGCATAGTGCTGAGCTCTAGAGAAAAGCAGACTATGTTTGGATTATGTGGCAAATTTATCAGGGACATGCCTTTTGGAACTCCTTGCAGTAGCAAATATCCCCCAGCTACACCCACGATGTTAAACTGACGCTGCAAGGGCAATGGGAGTACCTCCTCAGACTGCCATTGGTTTGCTAGCTCAGTGCCACCTCGTAATGTGACATATGAGAGGTGAACGGTGTCATGCGCAATGTCACTGCAGAGAGAAAACATGCCAAGCTTTTCGTCCGCTGCCTCGACAATGGCAATTTCTCTTCCGAAGTAGTCTTGTGGGAGTTCAACAGTGGAGAAGTTCATCCCACAAGTGTTGAGCACAAGTAGTTTGTTCCTCCGATGCATCAGCCAATAGAAGCACCTGTGAGCATAGTAGCGTTGAGACAACTCAGAGCCTGAAGCAGGATTGCCGAACCCTGTGATCAAAGCACTCCAGCCATCAAAGGTAACAGAATGCCATCGTCCCTCGCTTTTTGAGAAGATGAAGAGGACCAACTTGGTTGTGCATTGCGCCAAGCAGATCACTCTGAATGATGTATCCTTGCAATCCTCAGCGGCAGGAGCGAGGAAGGGCTCGAAATCGACAATGTCTTCCAGATGAACGGCGGCGGCTAGGTCGACGGGGATGGCCGGGAGCAGATGGTAGCGCCGGTGCAGAGGGTCGCAGATCGCAAGATCCGTGATCCAGACGAGGTCTCCGCGGTTGTGTCCCCTGCCCACAGGGACACCGGAGAGGAGGAAGCGGCCGTCGCGGCTGTCGCGGCGGCGCCAGCGGTGGGGGGTTGGGAGGAAGGAGAACGAGAAGTCGGCGGCGTCAGCGTGCACGAAGGCGCGGGCGGAGACGGCGGATGGGTGGGGTGGCTGCGCTGGGATGAAGCCGTTGGCGAGGATGCCGATGAGCGGCGGCGGGTGGATGTCGTGGTAGCGGCGGAGGAAATCGTGGTCGGTGATGACGCGGCGGAAGTGGGCGCAGGCGGTGGAGGCGCGAGCAAGGTCGGCGGCAGAGTCGAGGTGGAGGAAGATCTCCCGCAGGACGTCGTCGGCGAGGTCGGAAGGGGGTTGGAGGCGGCGCGGGGTTGGTGGCGGCGGCGAAGCCATGGCGCGGCGCGGTAAATGGACCAGGAGAATTTGTCGAGGTTTTGCTTGCTAATCTGAAGCGTTTATGGGCTCCGTTTGTTCGATGCCCCAACCCAAAACAATTTCAGTAAAAAATTGATTACGCCTCTATTAGTTATACACTGTACCACATTAGAAGTTTGAAGTACGTACTACTCCCTTATTATCTTTTTAATTGTCGTTCAGACAACAATTTGTAGTTCATATCTAGTGGAAAGTCTTGTCCAAAACGTCAAATAAAAAGATAAAGAGGGAGTATAAAATTAAAAGGATATTACTGTATAGATCTGCTTTGGAGTACGCTGGTGCTGGTGCGGATAGCTTTACTATTAATTTCAAGTTTTATTTTTATTTTTCGTTGTTAGCTAAATATAAAAAATGTACTATTAAGATGGCTCAATTATCATTATATTTTTGGGAGTATCTAGATTTCACAGGCATGAAATTAGACTAATTATCATACGGTGATTAACAGCTAATCGTTATTGTTAGTAGTCAATCATTACAATTACGGAAATTCTGGATCACAGGTGTCTGATTTCAGGCCTTTTTTCAGGCGACGTTGTGTGCTATCGGATTAGCTTTAGGATTCGTGCCCAATCTTTTATCTTCCTCCAACCCTACCGACTCTATCTATGGGTCATTCGAGTGAGAGTGGCGGCGGCCAAACAGGACGACCGACAGTGGAGCAGCCTGCACGGGCGGCGACGGCTGCGCGGATGGCGATGGCGGCGGTAGTGCAGACGACGGCGACGCGAGTGGTGACAGCGGGTGCGGTCAGAACCGCATCGACGCACGGCGGCAGATCTTGCATCGACGGCGCATCCGGCGGCTCCCACAACGTCCTATGGCGGCATGCAGCGGCCCCAGCACAGTGGTTGCGGCACCGTCAGATCTGCCCGAGCCGTGCTCGGCGGCGGCGCCGACCGCCGACGCCGGAGAAGACGACGAAGGTAAGATTTGTTTTTGTTTAATTTGTAATTGTAATTGTAAGATTATGTTAATTGGAAAATAGTTAATTAAAAATGTAAATGACTAACCTGTAGATTTAAAGGTTAAAAGTTAATTACAAAATTAGTAATTAATGATCCTAATTAACTGGTAATGATGTGGTGCCAGTAATTTTCTCAAATTTCAGGCACGTGATAAATAGACAAGACCTTACAATTAACAACAAATCCTTACAAGTAACACTTTTTCTATGATCCATATACTGATGAAGTCATTTTGATTGATTATTTTACAACTAACATAATTTTTACAAATTAATAGAAAATCAATAAAAATTTAACAAAAATAATCATTTTTCTTCTTCATTTTGATTGTTTATTTTACAACTAACATAATTTTTACAAATTAAAAGAATATCAATTAAAAATTAACAAAGGACTGTTTGAATTGTTTTCTTTGTTTACCTTTCCAAATTTGGTGAAGGATTTGGCCACCCAAAGTTTGACCGACATTGGTAGAGAAAATAAACTAGCACAACACTTTAGTCCATTGCACTACTATAAAATGCTTCATCGCGGACAGTTCTAAACATATTATCGCATACGGTTTTAAAAACCGCCTGTAACGAAGAGCCTGCGAAAATGATCGATTAACACAGGCGGTGGCATAATCCGCCTGTGAAACTACATTTTCACGGACCGCCTGTGAAAATCAATACATTTTCACGGGCGGTTGTTTGTTACGGACCGACTGTAATATTCTATTATCACAGACGGTTATTAACTCATCTGACATCACATGCGGCACTTTTAATAGACCGTCTGTAAAAAAAATATAGAAGCGTCTGTAAAAATGGTTTTTGTAGTAGTGTTGGCTTGCCAAATTTTGACTTCAATCCAAATACACTCATATTTTATGGTCAACTACTGAATTTTAGAAAAGTAATTATTCGCAACAATCCAATCACACCCCTAATCACCCCTCTTCTTTCTCTCCAGCGGCGAATTCTCTGCGGCCCGGCCGTACAGGCGGGCGCGTGCGACCCAGTTTCCATTCCTTCCACGTACGGTTCCTCACGAATCTAAAAGAGTTAGTTTTCCACCCGCCGCTTCAGTTTTTGCGGGCGCGGCTAGGCTCCGCGTCACTCGGTTCCCGATAGGGAAAGCATCAGGTCTCTCCACGGGAAAAGCAACGCGGCGAGACACTTCTAGGAAGAGGAGGATCACTCTGCCATGCCTGAGCTGCCGGTGGCAGAGCGTGAGCTTCCGCTCTTACCCAAGGTCGAGCTTCCGCACTTGCCCAACGCCAACCTTCCACCGAAACTAGAGCAGCCGGTTCCCGGAAGTGCACTAGCCGCCGAAGCCAGAGCTAGCGACGTTCCCTACTATGGAGATGCCTGATGCTTTTCATGATCGGGAGCCGCCGAGCGGAGCCGAGCCATGTCCGCAGAAAAAAAATTTGAAATTGTATGTTTTTATAATTCTATAGGAAAAATAAAGGAATCTGTAACATGAGCCAGGAAAGAAAAAAGAGGTACAAACTCATGTTAAGTTTCCTACAAAATTTAGCAAAGGAATCTATTCCTATGGAAACTATCCTTTATTTTTCCTGTGAGCCAAATGGTCATTTAGGAAAAAAATCCTTTACAAATCCTATCTTTCAAAATTCTTTTGTCATTCCTTTAATTCAAATGGAGCCTGAAGCGGCGTTGGAAGGCGAAGTCTTTGAGATTCGTACAGAACGGTTACTGAAAGACATCGAGTCGGGGTCGCACGCGCACGCATGTGCGGCCGGGCTGCAGAGAATTCGGTTCCGCGGCCGCGACCGTCGCCGCGCACAGGCGCTGCGCTGCTCGATGCTTTGTCCGCGCCGCACCACCGCCACCCGCGCCGTTGAGTCGAAGGAACAGCTAAGAAGACTAGCGTTGGGAGGGAATAGATATATTGCTCCACATGAATCTTAAAGTAAATGAAAGGCCTATCGCTTGAAAGAAATTCATATTTCAGTCTTTTTCCTTTTTAGAAATTTGTATGGCGAATTCAGCTAGTTGTCAAATTTAACAGGTTTACTGCAGTAATTTCAGTTAACGAGCACGCATCAGAACTGGATTGTACGTTCCCCTAACATCAACGTTGATCAGAATTGGTTTGTTAAAACAATGCAGGCACATTTCATTCTCGAAAGCTTTGCAGTGGCCATATTGAAACTAATACTCCATCTTAAAATGCTTTCACTTAGGAACAAGCAATCTGATTCGAAATGAACTATTTTTTTTATTTTAAATGACAAGTATTTGAGCTAGAGGGAGTACAAGCTTTACTTAATGCTCGACGTAGAAATTTGTTATTTATCAGTGAAACAACAAACATGCAGTTGCACGCATACTCCATCTAAATATCAGTGCCATCCGGAGCTGTTTTTAGGATAGGTTGAGCAGTAAGATTCCAGAAATAAAAACAAAAAGACGCGGAGGACACTGGCCAAACTAGCCTAAACTTTTTTTTTAGATAATGAAACTAGCCTAAACAAAGTGCAGTAAACAAACACTTGCATTCGGCATTTCCCAGCAGCAGCATAGCACAAAGGAAGCACCACAAATGCTGAATATACATGTAATCAAACGCACCAGATGACTCGTAGATACGAAACAGTAGCATATCACTAAAATTTGGGCTTTTCGAAAAAATATCTCTAAAATTTAAAATGCAGGACGGACTGATGCTGTTTAGTTCCAATGCAATTCAACACACTAGAGTTCAGCAACTATGCAATCACGCTTAATGATGTTACCATTACCAGGCATAAGTATTGGTAAGCCAATGCATAATGACAAGTCATCACCACCTATCTCTTTACACGTTATGCAAGGTCATACAAGGAAAATGTAGCTTCAACAATATAAATATTAGGAGACTTTCTGCGCTATTGAATAACAACGTCATTACTCAACCTCAAATAATAGAAAGTTCTGTCACCAAAATATCAATAATTCACTGATGTTCTAGATTGGACTCAGGGGCAGAGCTGCAGCAGTGCCATTGGGTTCAGTGAATCCAATAAAACTTTGTAAAACAAACACGATTAGTTTATTGCTGTTAGTTTGAACCTGTTGAATTCACGTAACTTATACTTTATTGGCACATATATTCTTAAGCAGATCTATTACCAAAATTTCTTAGTTCCACCACCAACTGCTACATATGTCTAGCAGCAGTGCTGCAATACAAAGCCAGCGGCATCAACAGCTCCATACCAATATACAATGAGTATGGCAGAGAAGAAGCTCCTACTTCAGTACAATCATAGGAGTTCCTCCTGCAACTGGATGTAGTTGGAAGATGTATACCATAGGCAATATAAACTGAAAGTCCACTTTTGCAGAGTTACTAATCACTAGCTTAATGAATCAAGATGAAGTGTGAAACATTACACGATCAATCTACTGATACTAAGTCCTCTAGCCATCTGATATCCTGGTTGCATCATAATATCATACCATGTAGAAAAAGACCTGGACACCACTTTAAGCTATATCAATAAAAGTCACTTTATAATTCTCTGAGCCGCCCATAAACTGAGTAGAAACAAAATTCAATACTTGATCTTCTATTTTGCAAGGCTATTGATCTAGAAATTCCCTGCTCTGTTTTCACGTCTCATCTATTTTTTAGGCTATAGAACTATAGATTCGCTGCTCTGTTTTCACTAGAGTTTAATGCACTTAAAAGTTGAAGCAAAAATTAACTATCACGAACTAGAATGGTAACAGTAGATAAGCTCAAAATCAACCTGTTGAGCTATTTCTTCATGTAATCACTTATGTGTTGTTCAGCTCAACGTGTCGGACCTCCAGCCCAAGCACCACACGCCATATCGGGCCATGCCGGCCCAGACATGGATTGCACCAAGCTGTGCCGGGTTAGGCGTGGTGGCCCATTAGGCACAACCCAATTGTCCAACTATTCTCTCCATCTCAAAATACTTGTCATTAAAACAAGAGTTTAGTTCAAAAATAAATTAATTTTTTTTCTTAATGACAAGTATTTTGGATGGAAATAATATATCACTTATGGAGTAAGATACAGTGGACAGTAACCCTGTACAAAAAATATCTTTAAAATATAAAGTGATGATTGCATTCTAATCGTTCTCACAAATATGAACATCCTACATCTGTTGTCCCCTAACTCTACCATAGCAAATTCCCTAACACGGTGTTCAGACGGAGGTCTGATGCGGTCGAACTTCATCTTGTCCATGTCGAGCACAGCCAAATCCTGCTGGACACACTCACAGCCCATGACATGCATGGCTTATCAACCAATAGAAACAGCCATATGCGTAGTTGCCGCAAGTTAGGGATTGGCCCATAGTCATGGAAGGCATGGTAGGGTTAAGATAGATCATGCCATCTGCGAGAGGCAATGGCTCCCCACTGCCCGCTGGACGAAGAGGAGACGAATGCGACGATCTTAGTTTTGGGCATTGGGCCATCCGACCAGATCACCCTGAAGGACCGCGGCTGATCCGCGGCCGCTGTCTCTTTGTCGGCACATGGAGAGCGAGGAAGATTTCGCATCTGCGCTGACAAATCCAGATGTAAGGCCGCTGGATGTGTGACTTCGGGACGGTGGTGGCCATGTCTTTAGGGAAGAAGCACGTAGCGCCGGAACACAGGATCGTAGACCGCGATGGTGGTGAAGGTGTCATCTGCACTATCGAGAAGGAAGCGACCATCGTGAGTCAGTGAGTGTTTCGGGCCACCCAGAAGGCCGAGTCAGGGAGGAACGAGAAGCGGAAGTCGGCGGCTCCGACGAGAGCGCGGGCGGCGTGTGCAGATGGGTACGGCGGCTCGACCTGCTGGAACCGCCCCATGAAGGTGCGTAAGCCGAGGAGGGACGGTGGGTGGAGCGCGTGCAGGCGGCGGAGGAAGGCGGGGCTGTGGTGATGACGCGGCGGGATGCGTGCGGCGTAGGATGCGCAGGCGCGGCCGCCGTGGTCGGTGAGCGTCGGGAGGCGGATTAGGATCTTGGCGACGAGGTCGTCGGTGCGGTTCTTGGGGTTCTCGTTGAGTGCGGTGCGTGATCCAAGGTGAACGGCTAAGACCATTCCGGAAGGTATACTGTAAAGTTTACTAAAAAAATAGAGAAAAATAGGTCTATAAATGTTTCTGGAATAGCCTAATTAAGAGTCGGTGCGTATTTCGCAGGACTGAAGTGTTTGAAAGAACGGGTTGCACCCCGGTGACAACGAACCTAAACCATTAAACTAGAAGCAACTTAAAATGACGGTCATGTTATTCGAAAAAACGTATGGAATGACACAGTACTATAGTCTCTTACATTATAGGCCAAGTAATAATCTAATTGAATGATGATATTGATCTATACAAAACTGGAAGGTTATGTCAAATCTACTTCAAGATCAAGAGATGACAAAAGCGAGATGATGGAATAAAATTATAAATAATTTGATATGTACATGTATAACTCTTTCATCACTAGTAAAATGCCAGCACAAGACAATAATCATGAAACCAAACACAAAATATTGCGTTTCTGATAATTTCCACCCTAGCACAAATGTTGTATGGCGTGACTTATCGACCACTGCACAATATTGTAAATCAACCTGAAGCTACTCAATGTCTCAAACTGCAAATGATTTCGTTCTTGGTGCGGTTCATGGCTTCGTCTAATACCATCACACAATCCAAAGGTACCAAACATACATCAATCGCACATGATTTTGACATACAATACATACTTGACACATAACTTTAGCAACCAGATATCACTGTCTTATCTTGCATACAACTCAGAGTTCAGGGCTCTATTTAAATGACAAATGACGACCAACACTAAGCCAAGACACTACTACAAAAAGCATTTTCACAGGCGTCTGGATTTTTCAAACACAGACGGTCTGTAAAAAAATACAACTGTGATGGCGAATGATACAATAACCGTCCATGATGACATAACATCACAAGCTTATTGTAGTAGTGAGAGAATGCTTCCTTCTCCGGTGCTTCTATCATAGCCCAGCTGGAACTAGTCGTCACATGATACAAGTTTACCAATACATCAACCACACGACATTGTAGCATAACATAAATCCAGTAACATTGTTCTTGGCAAGGGAGTTCAGGTACAAGATGCAGTAGCTACATCTTGCGCGCCACTTTGAAGTGGCACTTAAAATACATAGAACTACCAGAGTTTGATAACCAGGAGGGAAGGCGTGCAATATGACATTATCAGCTAGCTAGCTCCAGATCAAGCGGCTTGGCACAGAAGATGCCCCATCTGGTGCGAAATCAGTCCTGCAACTGGAAATAGTTAGAAAGTAATGTAGCAGATATTCAGCATAAACATTGACAAGGCATAATAATTTGTCAATTGCTGCAGTGCCCTCCAAACAACAGACGTGTAATCCTAATATTTTTCCAGGCTTGTACAACCGTTTTATTCCAGTGAAGGATTAATGTAATACACATACATTTACGCCACTATTTGCAATTATGAAGGGCAGAAAAATGAAAAAAATAGTGTAGCTTCGATTAATGTGTCATTGTGTTTTCACAACTATCTATAGGCTTTACTTATTTGGTAATATAATATCTTTGCTCCAACTTATTTTATCCCCATGCCGATAGAAATGGAATGAAGTATTCTATTACTTTACACATAACGCTGCCTCTATTCAAAAGTTCCCATTTCACTACATATTTTATAAAATAACAGGTAAGTCTGCTGTTGGAACTAGATGCTCAAGGTCGACATCAACAGGATGGAGTGCTCCATATTGCTTTTACTGGACACTACATAGAGTGAGCACACGAAATAACTTTTTTTTTTGAAAAATAGGGCAGGAGTGTTGCCAATGAAAAAGGATTAGACTCCCTTTGGATTGAAGGAATGACAAAGGAATTTTGAATGATAGGATTTGTAAATGATTTTTTCCTACATGACCATTTGGCTTACATGAAAAAGAAAGGGTAGTTTCTATAGAAATGGATTGCTTTGCTAAATTTTGTAGAAAACTTAACATGAGTTTGGACCTCTTTTTTCTTTCCTTGCTCATGTTACAAGTTCTCTTGTTTTTCCTATGATGCTGCCAAATGGCTTCGTATCTCAATTCAAATATTTTCAGTTCTTATATGATTGCAAAAACATACAATCTCAATTCCTATGTTTTTCTTATTCCTGTATTTTTCAGTTCCTTCAATCCAAATGGAGCCTTAGAATTACATCCTACGAAACATTATCTAAAGCAACCTGGAGAACAGGCCAGATAAGCAACTACAACAGCAATTACAACAGAAGAAGCAATCTCGGATTCTCGCAACACTAGTGCACAACTCGCATTGGTATCCCAAGGCTAACCCTAGTCTTTGGCATCATCGCTCCCCGCTAGGAGAGCATGCCTAAAGGCAATGATGTCGTGGATGATTTTGCTTTCCACTTGTCAGATGGAGGTTGCTTGCTGATAAAAAACTCTTCTATTACATTTCTTCCAAATTTGCCACTAAAAAAGAAGGCGTAGCCCGCGTTCTTTGTCTATGTTGTCTATCTCCCGACAAGATTAGGACCTGAAGATAATGAGCTACGCTGGTGTGCAACATTGTTGTCAACGGGGGGGGGGGGGGGGGTTGGATGTTGAGTTTATTTGTTATCTCTCCCCAGACTGATTCCACATAATTGCATCCTGTTAGAAGGTGGTCGAAGTTTTTAGGGAAACAGAGGCAAAGAGGGCAAATTGGGTCCGTCGGGATATGTTTCTTAGCCAAATAGGCTCTGTTTGGCACAGATGGAATTTGTTACAAAAGCAACTTGTTTGAAAAGTTAGTGGAAAGCAACTTCTGCTTATATCTTGTTTTTAGTTCATTCTGAGAAGCAGCTGAACTAATAAGCTGCTACAAAAGCTTACTGTTTCGCACACTCAGCTTATTTTTATGAAGAAGTTGCAGCAGAAGCTGTGCCAAACAGGATCATAATCAGTCGTGGAGGCTCCTAACCAAACAAAGGATTTGCATTTGGTTCCGTCCTTACATGTCATATGATTGAGTTATTCAGTTGGGCAGCTGCCCCATTGAATTGGGCTTCATATGCAGATTTCATCGTAAATTGCCCCGTGGTCGTCCATTTCCATGTGATAACATCGTCTTCCTTTGTTTAGATGCACCTCTGTCAAGAGGGAATAGAGGTGCACGTACTCATTCATCAGTGTTTCACTGTCGAAGTTTTGAATGTTGTTTATCCAACACATATTGGTGAGTTACTGTTTCACTGTTATTCTCTTTGCCCGCACTTAAGCATATAGGTTCGGGGCAAAGTGCCGTGGCGCTTGTCCATTGAGCCAACGAGCTTCCCAAAACTGAGTGTCATGTCCGTTCCCCACATTCACATAAGTGGAGCTGAAGAATAGGTCTCTGTCCGATTGATCATTGTGTTTCAGTAGGAGCTTCCATCGGCGTTGGTGCCTGTCTTAGTTTAGCTAGAGCCAACAAAGCCTCAACGCTATATTAAATGTTTTGATGTCTTTGATCCCTAAGGCACCCCATGTTTTCAGTCTTGTGCAGACCTCCTAGTGGACCAAGTTTTTGTAGTTTGATGATCCTTGAAGATCTCGCCCTTTTCCAGAGGAAACCTCTTCGGAGGCGATCAATGTGCTTGATCACCCACTTCAGAAGCTTGAAGACCGATAGTGAATAGGTTGGGATCGAGGAGAGAACTGACTGAATCAGCATTTCTCGTCTCGAGTATGATAAGAGGCTTCTTTTCCATCCCGGTATCCTCTGTCCAATCTTCTGTATCAAAGCATGAACTGAGGTCCTCTCCATCTTTTTATAATGTAGGGGTAAATCGAGGTAAGATGTTGGGAAAGAGGCTAGGTTGTACTAGGATTCCAATACTTCAGAGAGGTTTATGTCCTGTCCTTTGATTGGGTATATTTTGGTTTTGTCGAGGTTTGTTATCAATCCTGATGCCTCCCCAAAGATGTCTAGGATTTGCTTTGTGACCTCATACTCTCTTTTCTCTAGGTGGATGAAGACCGCCACATCGTCTGCGTATAAAGACACTTTGAAATTTGAAGTTAGAACAATTTGGATGTAAATGTCTCAATGTCCCGGATGACTGCGCATAGTTGAACATGCGGTGCAAGGGATCCATTGCTAGCAAGAAAAGCATTGGTGAGAGGGGATCCCCTTGCCTCATGCCGCATGCATGGTGAATTCTCTTACCCGACAATCCATAGAGCAAGAATGTTGAGGTGGCCGTGTCCCAAAGATTGGCTATCCAATTCCTCCATCGAGTTCCAAACCTTAGGAAGGTCAACACGTCTAGCAAGTTGGGTCAGCTCACTGTATCAAATGCTTTAGAGATGTCGAGTTTAATGAACAGAGTAGGGGTCTTTTTTTCTTTGTAGGTCTTTGATGAGCTCCTGGACAAATATGAAATTATCGTGTATACTCCTTTGCTTAATGAAGGCACTTTGGTTGATGGATATCATCTTCCCAAGGTGAGGTTGCAGCCTATTGGCCAGTAACTTGGCCACCAACTTTGCAAAACTATGCATAAGGCTAATTGGCCTGTAGTCCGAGAGTTTCGTCGCTTCTGGGTCCTTTGGGATTAGCGCTACATGGCCTGGTTTAGGAGGTGTGGAGGTTCTGCTGGTTCATGTCATAAAACTGCTTCAACGCTTCCATGAGATCAAACTTGATAACTTCCCAGCATGAGCTATAGAAGATCCCAATGTAACCATCCGGCCCTTGGGCCTTCTCTTTTAGGCTAGAACTGACCACCGATTTCACCTCTTGTTATGAAAAAGGAAGTTCCAACAACTCATTGAGTTGTTGGGGTTGCCAACCCAGCTGCTGTAGGTTGAGAGCAGTTTGGCGGGGGATCTGTGTACCCAGCCCCAGCTGCAATTGAAAGTGTTCATGTGTGATACTTGCGATGCCTAGATGGCACGGAAATTGAAAGGAAATTATTAGATCCACACATTTGAGTGATCTAGGCTGGTGAGCCTTAGTTCTAAGCCACAGGTCTATCATGAAGGCAAACAAAAATGAAGGGATGACAAACCATTGCTAAGTGCCGTGTAAATCTCCATATTGATCCGACAGCACCGGGGACAAGAGTAAAATAATGCAGGTTCAACAAGGATATCTATTGAAATATTGCTTCTAACATAGATGGGGCAATGAATCTAACTTAAAAGAAATTTATTCAAGGTATAGTCAAAATATAAGCTTTAAAAAATATGCATTTTGTTATCTTGAAGGCAAACTACTAATATAACATTAAAATCCTACAACGTTTAAAGTGAAGTGTCACATCCAGCGTATTATGACATCTGAGATAATAAATCATTGTCTGTTGTATTCATTTTTTACATGCAAATAAGAGTAATATCCACAAATGGCTCCAAAGAGATAATTAGAATAATAGACAGAATACTTGTTCTATATATTTACATGGGACTAGATATCATAGGAATGCCTTCCTGACTGTAACAGAATAAAACAGTGCTTCAACACCATGTTATTAGTATGAATGTTTCCCAGAGAAGGATGTTAGTATGAAAATACCTATATACAACTTCTCGCATTAGCACATTGTTGAATACCAGACACTAGACACTGTGTATAGTAACAACAACAATATCCAGAGGAGACAAATTCATAGCCACATTTCAACCTCTCATGAGCAGGAAAACACAAGTTCGTCACACACTATACATGCAACAAACATAGAACTATTCCTGCGTCAAATCCAGTGGCGAAGTTAGACCACAAGTAACCGTGGTGCCTGAATCAAATTTATGCTTAAATTCCAAACAATTAGCTAGTCAAAATAAGTATTCTAGTGTTTACTATTTTGTTTTACCTGGTGCCAGTGCACCAGGGTACTATAACCTGGCTTCGCCAGTGGTCAAATCGCATTTCGGAATGCAAAAGTGTAAAATGACAACAAGGACTCTATGATAGAAAAGCTTACCACTTTATATCCTTCTTGGTGATAGGAACGGTGGGTACCCGAAATATGGTCGGACATGACCATAAAATAATTTAGCCGAACATACCCTTTCAATCTTCAACGTCTTAATCTCAATTGAGTAAACTTTTGGGTTTGTTGTAGCAAGCCCTTCTTTATAGCCTATCATGAAAATGTATCCTGCAGATCCACCAACACTGCTACATTTGCAAGACCATCTGAATGTTTTCTCCATCTGCCACTGGTTGGCCCTCTCACCCTCGTTTTGTATAAGGGTGTAATAGTCCATAGTGTTGCTACAGCACATTTGACTAAATATAGCAAGCCTGCCTTCTCCTGCCTCTGCAATGGCAACATCCGCATAAGTGTGATCCGGCGAGAGGTCAATACAGGAGAGCTCCATCCTGTTGATGTCGAGCTTAAGCAACTTGTTCCAAGAGATCACTTTCCAGTAGAAGGAACCATGATCACATTGGGACCAATTCAGAATGAACAAGCCTGCTGGTGAGTTGAAGCCTAGATCGCTCCAACTGGTAGATGCACAGAGACTCCACTGATTAGACACTGACGAGAACAAAAATATGGCCAATCTTTTCGCGCAATACGTCCTGGCAATCACTTTGAACGAAGTATCCTCCAGGTGTCCAGATGGCACAAGGAAAGCCTCGAAGGAGGGGCTTCTAAGTTTCCAGACCTGAGCAGAAACCAATAGGTCATGACGAATGGGAGGAAGCAACCGGTACCGCCTGTAACAGG
Organism: Tuctoria greenei; assembly: GCA_036927565.1. Lineage (NCBI taxonomy): Eukaryota > Viridiplantae > Streptophyta > Magnoliopsida > Poales > Poaceae > Tuctoria > Tuctoria greenei. The sequence goes on along the minus strand of JAYESD010000005.1, from coordinate 215,746,234 downwards.
GGTCGCACACGGCGAGGTCCGGGAAGTCGTTGCCCTCACGGAGGCCTTCGAGCAGGACGCGGCCCTCGCAGACGTCGGTGTAGTGCCATCCGTTGCGGCGTGGGAGGTAGTCGAAGTGGCAGATATTGACGGCGCTAGCTAGTGCTCGGGCAACAGCAGCGTTACGGTGGGGCGCTTCGACGAGGTGGAAGTCGCCGCCGAGGAGGCAGCCGAGAAGGAGCGGTGGGTGGACGGCACGGTACCGACGGAGGAAATCCTCGTCAGTGATGACTTGCCGGAAGGCGAAACATGCAGCGGAGACACTCGCGAGGTCGACGGGGGAGGAGAGCCGGAGGAAGATTTCCTCCAGGAGCTCGACATGGAGGGGGAATTTCTGCCGCTCCGGCGGAGCCGCTTCTCTGGGGCGGCGTGACGCCATCGCCGGCGTCGCCGAGAGGGCCTAGGGATCGAGGAGGGCTATAGCTTGGGGGATGTTTTGGGGATCTGAGTCTCTGTGCGAAATGAATGGGATAGCCTGGCGAGTGAATGTGACTCGTGAGACGTATTTGAGGTGGTCCAAGCCAGTAAACGACCGCGTCACTCTCGTTTATTACCAAACTTGGAGTCCTGCCTGCCTAAGAACAGAAATGAAAAAGGAGTCCTGTGTAAATATCTTTTTTTTCGAATTTTCAAAAAAAATTGTTACAGCCCTGCCAAAAGTTTTCAGCTTCGTTGCCGATAGGCGCGCGGCGCCATTGACTCAGTTGCGCGCGGCGCGGGCTTGCTGCAGGGTAGACCTGCTAGTTACCTGAAGCTTTTGTATGGCAGAAGGCAAGCGGAAGAGGCACGACATTGTAATCATATGTCACGGCAGCATCTTGTCTACCTAAGAAATACTTCATCCGTCCTCGAAAAACTTGTCGTTTTCTAGTTTATTTTTAAACTACAAAACGACAATCTTTCAGAGACGAAGGGAGTACAGGATACAACAAATATCGCAAAATCTGCTCCTCTACCACTAGCACCCATCATGATGCCGCCCAAACAAAAGAGCAATTGAGGAGCAAGGCTCACTGGATGTGCCATCTGCCATCTGATTGGAGTCTCCAACTGCAAATAATGCTTATATTTTTGCAGTGCTGAGATTCCCAGTAATGCCTTCTCATACGTACGACGACTACATCACCAACACATCAACCACATGTGATGTTCCAAGGTAAGATAAGTCTACAAACATAGATCAGGTTTCTTACATGATATAGTAGAGTTTTGTAATGAGATGCATTTGTTACCCCTTACCATTCGACTCAGAGGTAATATGTAACACTCAAAATACATAATGCACTTGTTCGGTATGTCACTAAGAGCAACCGGAGTGCCAGCCTTCCACAGCCAATATCAACAGACTATAGTCTAATAGTAATAGGTAACCACACACACTGTACTATGAAGAGGCAAGCATGAAAGCCTGTATCACCTGTACCTCCACACATCCACATCAGCAGTATGGCACACAGGAACGATATATGCCAGAACTTTTATGCAAAGCCAGTCCTGCAACCAGATGTTGGGAGTTAATTAGAACTTTGAAAGCATCATATTGTACATAAAATTTTATAATCCACGATTTAAGTGCCCACGCATCACATGGAACCATGGGAATTAGATCCAGTTAATATCAAATGCTCAGTAAGCATAAATAGTGGCATGGGGCATCGCAGGTTTCTGGAGCTCCCCGGCTACCTGTTGTATGGTGGAGCACCCCTGAACTCTCTCTTGATTTTTTCGGTCATGGAAGAGAGGTAGAGGGCTAGAGGTTGAAGAGATTACGCGAGTTAGCCGTGCCTATAATTTTTGTCTGGATTTACCATTGAACATAAATGATGTACACATGCATAGATAACAGCAATCTTGCGTAATGAACGGTAGCAAAAAGATTCAAATGGTTTGCCTTCACAGATTTGCCTGTGCAGCAAAACCTACATTTATCTGCAACTTGCATCATGTCCATCTCATTTGTATTTTTAGCAATATATATGTAAAAACAGGATAAATTGGTACTGTATTTTTTAATCAATGAACAGAATATTTCAAGGGAGGAATGAAAGGATTCCAAAAGAAAGAAGTGGAAAAATGAAAATCATTATACTATAAGCAACTTAAAATAGGATCAAATTACTTGGAGAAATATGTATGGAATGACACAATATTAATCTCTTCTCTTATAGGTCAGGTTATCCAATTGATCCAGATCGATCTGTACAACTAGAAGGTTTAAGCTACTTCATGGTCAAGAGATGACAAAGTGAGGTGATGGAATAAAAAATTTGACATAAACGTGTACTGTGCCTTTCTGATTAGTAATGCCAGCTAGACATCAGCGTGAAGAACACAAATTATTCAGTTTTCTGAAAGTTTCCACCCTAGCATAAAGTCATTGATTGTTACCACAATATTCCCTCCATCTCAAGTTACTTGTCACTTTCCACTTCAAAAATGAACTAGAGTGACAAGTACTTTGGAATGGAGGGAGTACTCTTGATTACCACACACAATAATGTGCAATGAAAGAATAACAAGAATTATATATTTTGTTCTCAAACATGAAGAGTTGTGCATCAGACAACCAGTATAAAAAATGAACACAATATCTAGACTGGAGTAAAAATAAGAAAAAAAAGACATTGGTAACTTGAGCAACAGAGAAATGTTCATGCAATTAATAGAATAGGATACACAAGAAACAATAGACAAAAGCTCACTCAATGTGCAGGTCTATTGTAAGCTCCAAGTGATGCCTTGCTGTGTTAGAACTATGCACTTTCATTTGGCCTACACTTATAGGCAAATCTGAATTTCCATTGCTACGCATACATTAAGAATTGTATCAGAAATTACTACATATGCTCTCATAGCACCGATAGAAATGGAATGAAGTATTCTATTACTTTAAACATAATGCTGTCTCAGTATATATTAAAGTGTATCATTCCAATCTCTAAAGTACCAATAAGTCCACTGGATATTTGGAGGAAAATGTTTCCTGGAAGAACTAACAAGTGAGTTCTTACAAACTTAAACTATTATGCTAACATTAACTTGGTATCATTTTTTGGTGGATAGTTTATTTGGAAGGATAATGGTTACAGATCAGTCCATGTTATCATGAATCACTTATTAAGCATAAGATGAAATTGTTGGAAATAAGCCCGATCGCACGCCGCAACGCGACTCTGTTCAAGCAGAGTGTGCTGGCGAACGACAGGATCGTGTGTGCGTGCGTGTTTTCAATGTGTGATCGTGTAAGACTTGTGTGCGGACGATCGACGGTCGTGTAACAGATCGTGGGCTGTGGAACGGGTCAGCACAACGTGCATAGTGGACGAGCCATGTGCGGGAGTGAGTGCTCGCGGTGCGCGGTGAGCGTGTCGTGCAAATCGTTGCAGCCGGGAAGATCGGAGTCCGTTGCTCCTCCGTGTGTGTGGCACGGGTATATATAATCATCGGTTGAGAGTGTGGAACATGAGTTCACAACGACGTTTGTTGCTGAGAGCGTTCGCTGCGCAATTATCATGTGAAGTTACTATTCATCTTCTTCCTCCCGCCGCCGCAAATTCTTCGCCACCGTTGAACAATTCGCCGGAATTCCTTGGATATTCCAACAATTGGTATCAGAACGAGGTTTAGGAGAGAGATCGATGGTGATGGTGCCTCATGGCGCGGGAGGAGCACGGTGTCCATGGCGTACCAAATTCTGTCGCCGGCAAGCTACATGGCATGGGCAATCAAGGTTCAGGATATCCTTGATGCTCAGGGCCTGTGGGAGGTGGTGGACCCAGTGGACATTGCGCGGGTCGATGAGCGCAAGAACAAGACGACGAGGGCGCAGCTGCTGCAAGCCTTGCCGAAGGATATTCTTCTGCAGGTCTCAATGAAATCCACGGTGAAGGAGGTGTGGGAAAGCCTCAAATCGAGGTTCGTCGGTGTGGATCTAGTGAAGGTGACTCGATTCTCTACATTGAAGGGCAAATTTGACCGATTGCCTGTGGGCGATGGAGAATCGGTCGATGAATTCGCCGGCAAAATCAGTGGCATGGCGGTGATGTATGTCGGGCTGGGATCAACGCTCGACAACACTGCCATGGTCAAGAAGCTCCTCGACACCGTCCCAGATCGGCTCTACCCTCCCGTTGTGGGGATGGAGCAATTTTGCAACGTCGACAAAATGCCGTTCGAGGAAGCACTTGGGAGGTTGAAAGGCATTTGAAGAGCGCTGCCATTGGCACACTCAAGGCGGCGAGGTGTCTACTGGCGATGGCTAGCTTCTCCTCATTAAGACAGAATGGAAGGCGCGATCCAAATCGAAGAACTCTGTCGGGAAGTGTTTCAATTGCGGCTTCTGCGTCCACTTCGCCCGCGATTGCTGCAAGCTGAAGATGGTGGAGGAGGCTCTGCTCGCCAACGCTGATGAGGAGCCGGCACTTATGTGATTCAACCATCAATGATCGTGTTTAGGGGGAGTTTGTTGAAAATAAACCTGATTGCACGTCGGGACGCGACTCTGTTCGACCAGAGTCCGTTGGCGAATGACAAGATCGTGTGTGTGCGTGTTTTCAATGTGTGATCATGTCCGATGTATGTGCGGACGATCAACAGTCGTATAACAGCTCGTGGGCTGTAGAACAGGTCAGCACAACGTGCATAGTGGATGCGCCATGTGCGCGAGTCAGTGCTCGCGGTGCACGGTGAGCACGTCGTGCGGATCGTGGCAGCCGGGAAGATCGGAGTCCATTGCTCCTCCGTGTGTGTGTGGAGCGGGTATAAAATGGGAGTTGTAATCGTCGATTGATAGTGTCGAACACGAGTTCACAGCGGCATTTGTCGCCGGGAGCGTTTGCTGTGCAATTATCGTGTGAGGTTATTGTTCATCTTCTTCCTCCCGCCGCTGCAAATTCTCCGCCGCCGGCGAACAATTCATCGGAATTCCTTGAAGATTCCAACAGAAACTGTTTCACAACCATAAAATGAAAGAAGAGGATAATTGAAGCAAACATAAATAATGTGCCATATCTAGTTATTGTGATTATTTTCTTTAGTTATCTTGAAGACATGCACAAACTGTTTGCCATGCATTGTGATTTGCTTACATAAATGCATCACTCGAGCCCCAAAAGTGAACTGGTTGTCAGCAGTCATATATCAAATTTCAACACCATTGAATCGGAAAGCAAAACAATAGTGATGCACTAAGAAAATAAAATCAGATTTTGGACACATATAAAAACTGAAAGAAACACATTAGAGCGCCCTCATTGGCCAAGTTGTTTACCCCCCTCATAGCTTCAGGATACGAAATTTTAGTAACCTACAAATTATTTGGTGTGGAGTCTTACTACTCAGAATACACACAAGCTCTTATTGTAAAAAGCTATTTTCACATATAACTACATGTACTTCAAAAGTTCCCATTTCACTACATATTTTATAAAATAACATGTAAGTCAGCTGTTGGAACTAGATGCTCAAGGTCGACATATGCATCAACAGGGTGGAGTCCTCCAAATTGCTTCTACTGAACACTACATCTATAGTGTGAGCACACCAAATAACTCTTTACGCCTAGATGGCACCGAAATTGAAAGGAGCTTACTGGATCCAAACATTTGAGTAATTTAGGCTGGTCAGCCTTAGTTCTAAGCCATAGGTCTATCATGAAGGCAAACAGAAATGAAGGGATGGCAACCATTGCTAAGTGCCACATAAATCTCCATATTGATCCGACAGCGTACTGTGGATAAGAGTAAATGATGCAGGTTCAACAAGAATATATATTGAAATATTTCTTCTAACATGCATAGATGCGGGCATGAATCTAACTCGAAAGAAATTTATTCAAGGTATAGTCAAAATATTAGATTTAAAAAATATGCATTTTGTTATCTTGAAGGCAAACTACTAATATAACATTATAATCCTACAAACGTTTAAAATGAAGTGTCACACACATCATGTTATATGACATCTGAAATAATAAATCATATCCTGTTGTATTCATTTTTTACATGCAAATAAGAGAAATATCCACAAATGGCTACAGGAAATAATCTGATCAACAGACAGAATACTTGTTCTACATATTTCACTAAAGGAATCCCGATAATTTGTGACGGCCAGAGTTGTCGCAAATATGCATAAAACCGTCGCAAATAAGCTATTTGCGATGGTTTTTGGCTGTCGCCCATTTTTTTGTCGCAATTTAACTAATTTGTGACGGTCACTGTCGTAATTTAACTTATTTGCGATAGTAGCCCATAGACGGCACTAATAAGGGTCCGTGCCCGGCGGATTCAAACCTAAATTGAAATCAACTATTTGAAATCATAATGGTCAATTCAAACCAACTAAATTAATCCCAATTCAAACCTAATTAACCTCCAATTTATCACTTCATATCCAATTGATAAAATCATTGCAATTCATATCCAATCACTTCAATCATATGCAATCTATAAAATCATCGCAAGTTTAAACCTAATCCGAGTGGAGAGGTGCGACCGGTGGGGGATGCGTCGGTGCAGCGAAGAGGGAGATGCGGTGTCGATGCGGCCGACAACATCAGTGGAGGCCGGTAGTGTAGCTGGAGGCTGGCAGCATCGGGGGAGGATGGAGGCATTGGGGGCAACCGACGGCATCGGGGGAGGCTGCCAGCGTCGGGGGTAGCCAACGTCAGAGCGCGGCGGTGTTGGGCACCTCGGGGCAGAGCGGCACGCATTTGGGCGGTGTGCTGTCAGGGGAGGCTGCCCACGTGGGGTTGCCGATGGGGTTGGGTGGCGCGGCGTTGGGAGCAAGATGGAGTGCGGCGGCGGGAGGTAGGGGAAGCAAGTAGGTTGTGGCGGCGGGAGTGAGAGAGAGAGAGAGAGAGAGAGAGGGAGTCGATCCACGTGGGCCAGGGTATATTCCCTTAGTTTGTGACGGCCTTTGTAATTGTGACGGCAACTAGGTTTCGCCGTCGTAATTTAATATTCTATTTGCAACGGCCATCTAAATTGCAACTGTCGGTGGTTTGGAACCGGCAGATCTCCCGACACTACTAAAGTGTTAGAGGAGTTTGATGTTCGGTGTGGGCGCGCAGAGATTCAAGAAGGTGAATTATAAATGACACGGTAGACACAGGAATTTACGTGGTTCGGGCCGCCTGAGCGTAATACCCTACTCCACGGGGTGTGTTGATGTTGTATTGGATGTATGAGCCTGTATCGAGCGTCTAGAGGGTCTGTAGGGCGTGTCTGTAGACGTGTCCTATGTATCGTCAGCCTGTCCTTTTATAGTACAAGGGCAGGTCGTTACAAGTTAGCCTGGCCCGACAGGTGGCCCCGATGGTTACTGATATTGATATACATTCAACACGTTTAATTACCCTTAATGATCGAGTTATGGGCTTTGACAACACTGTTACCGGTAATTAAGGTCGTCCGATCGTGTGTCATTAATACAGTATTAATGTCACTTGATTGGGTCTTGAAGTCTGTCGACTGTTGGAGTCGGCAGATCCCCTAACACTATGAAAAGTGTTTGAAGGAGTTTGTGGTTCGGTCTGGGCGCGCGGAGATCTAAGAAAATGAAATGCGATTTGGACACGAGTGACACGGTGGTTTACGTGGTTCGGGCCGCCTGAGCGTAATACCCTACTCCACGGGTGTGTGTTTGTTGTATTAACTTGTGAGCTTCCCCATCTCCCTCTTGTGTATCGTCGGTTTGTCCTTTTATAGTACAAGGACCAACCGTTACAAGTCAGCCTGGCCCGACATGTGGCCCTGGCGGTTATTGGTATTGATACACGAGATTAATTGTTGTTAATAACCCTGTAACGGCTCCGACAGTGCCGTTACAGGTGTTAAGGCTGTTCGATTAATTATCATTAACATGGAATTAATGGTAATTAATCGGATCTTGAAGTCTGCGGCTGTCCTTTGGAGATCCGGAGCCGTTACAACGTCTCCCGGGGGCTTTAAGCATCTAGCTCCGTCGTGTGGACACGTGGCAGCTCCGGAGCTTGCTTGGGAGAAGCGGGAAGCTCCGGGGTGACCTGGCACGTGTCATGTCCGGAGCTTCTCTCGGTCGGGGGCTACCTCCGGAGGTGCCGTTTCAGTACTTGGCCCGGAGCTTCACCCTTGCGGGTAATAGCTCTGGGCTGACAGTACACGTGGCAACCTAGAGGTTAACCATGTTGGAGAAGCGGGTCCGGTCACGTCTGGCGAGTGGGCCCCCGAGGGTCTTCAATTTGAGTTGATGTCCTTCCTTGAGATCTTTGTAACCTCAGGGGGTGTATGGTTTTTAGGGTACCGACAGTGGCCCCCTGGACCTACCTCCGGGGAAGGCCAACGGGATGAAGTCGTTCCGCCGGAGGTGGGTCCATACTTGTGACTCTTGAACTGGGTCTTCAAGAGTCTTCGGAGGTGCCTTTGGCGGGGCTTTATGGTTGAGTCCCGACGCGTGGCGCACCTCAGGCGGCAGATAAGATCTTTGACGTGCGGATCTCTCGCAATTGAAGGTCGTCGGTTCCCGATACGAAAACCGTATCGGTTCCGCGCGCCTTGTCAGTCCGCCGCCTTTGGGTTTCCCGCCTCGTGATGACAACTGTTCGCCTGGGTAAGAGCCTCGACTTGATCGTCAGGGTGGTCCCGGGCCCTCTTGTCATCGGCTGGGTTGAATTCTTGAGTAGTATGCTTAACTCCCCTGCAGTTTCCATCCAAGCGTTGCGAGGGCTTACTTAAGAAGGAAAGCGCACCGTCGGGAGTTCTTTACGCTTTCCATCTGTTCTTGCGCTCAAACTCCCAACTCGTGCTTTGCTTCTCTTCTCTCGCCTAGCAGTGCTGCGATGGAGTTGGGTCTGCGTGAGAGTCGTTTGAAGACGGAGAGCGATCTGAAGAAGGTCCGAGCCCTCATGGGGTGGTCGTCGGACTTCTTCAACCGTTCAGTCCGCACTGGAGGAGAGCTTCCCTTTAAAAAGGAGCACTCCGGCGAAATGGTATACTTTTCATCGTATGCCATGGTGGGGCTGATCCCACCATTTTCTTCCTTCTTTTTGATGCTGCTGGACTTCTATGGTCTGCAGCTATACCACCTTGGCCCTCACTCCCTTCTCCTTGTGTCCATCTTTGTCCACTTCTGCGAGATGTGGGTGGGCATTCCTCCCTGCATCGAGCTCTTCCGCACTTTCTTCACCGTCCAAACCACCGGCCGAAGTGATGAGTACCTTGGCTTCTACTACTTTGTGAAGCGCAAGAAGTGCCCGTTCAAGTATCTCCGGTCGTTCCCTTCCGGGAAGTGGGATGACTGGAAGAAAGATTGGGTAGTTGTCCGGGTGGAGGAGCACGAGCGGTTGGAGCTGCCAGAAGGTCTGCCTGGCATTGACACGTCGGTGTGGAGCGAAGTTCCGGTGCTGGCGGCAGCCTTCGATCCCGTCCTATCAAGGATCCGCCAATGTGTGGAGGGAGGATTGACTCCCCAGGCGGTGTTCTGCAACTTCCTGTTCAACAGGTGGGCACCGCTGAAGAGGAGGGAGAAGCTCGCCTGGGCCCTCAACAGCGTGATGGACGAAGACCGGGTTGAAACCGGGTTGAAGTCCAGCATGGTGGGGAAGTCCTTGGAGTTTCACCTCAAGAAATTCCAGCACGGCATCGATGTAGACGGAGCGTACTTGACTCCGCCACCGGCTTTCCTCCCCCTGAACGAGGAAGTTGAGTTCAGCAGGGAGCTCCGGCGGAAGATGCCCGTGCTTGACGACCTTGGCGTCGTCGAGAGAAGATCGACCGCCTCGTTGGCGATCCCCGGGTTGTCGGAAGGCGGCTCCGCCCCTGTCTCTCAGCCAAGAGCTGAGGTCACCGGCAAGGGCAAGGAGCTGGCGGAGGAGCCAGAGAGTCGGAAGAGGAAGTTGCGTCATGCTGACGGGAGGTCCGTCGGGCTTGCTACTTCCCCGCCAGTTCCCCGTCCTCAGGAAGGAGGATCCTCTGCTGCTGTAGCGTCTGTCCCCGTGGTGGGGTCTTTTCGGAGCGCTACTGTTCCGGCGGTGGGATCTTCCCGGAGTACGGCTGTCCCCGTGATGGGTCCCTCCGGAGGTGCCAGCTCCGGACAGGCGACTCCGGTTCGAGAAGCGGTGAGGGCCTCCAGGTCTAGGAGTTCCTCCCGGTCAAGGAGAGCTCCGACCCGGGAAACGCCCGCGGCTACGGCAAGTCCTGGGAGTCCTCCCGGAGCTCCTACGCCGACCGTGGCCAGCCCGGAACGTCCGGGAAAGAGGTTTCGCGCAAGCTGGTGCGTGAACCTCCCAAGGTAATTTTTCTTGTTTACCTCAATTAACTTTTAATTATAGCATCTGTTTGCTCAATTTCTTCATTCTTCATCTGCAGCGTTCCCAAGAAGGGGAGTGAAGCTCCGCCCTCAGCCACAGTGTCTGAGGCTGCGAGGGCTTCTGCTCCAGCCCCGGTGCCGCCCCAGGCGGAGGCTGCGACAGCTCCGGCGCCGGCTGTCGTGGTCATGGACCTCGACTCGTCTCCAGAAGTTCCCGTGGTAGCGCCGGACCACGGGATTGAAGATGCGCCAGCGGCACCCGCTCCGGAGGTTGAAGCTCCGGGCCCTGGTGCTGCAGAAGTAGATGCTCCGGCTGTCGAGCCGGAGGAAGTAGCGGTCCCGGCTTCAGAGCCAGAAAAAGCTGGAGCTTCGGCGGTCGAGCCGGAGGCAGCTGAAGCCCCGGCGTGCGAGCCGGAAGTTGAAGTGGTTCCGGCAATTGAGCCGGTTACTTCTGAAGCTCCGGTCGCAAGGCCGGTAGTTATTGGAGCGCCGGCTGCAGAGCCGGTGGTGGTGGAGGCGGGGGAGCTTGAGCTCCCCTCAGAAGAAGCGTCCCGGCCGGAGCCATTGGAGGCGACGACGTCGATGGTACCCGTGGCGGAGCCAGAGTGCCTGAACGAAGTCGCCGGCCCCCAGCCTGAGGGGGCGAATGAAGATTTGGTGGCGGGACCTTCTTCAGTGGCGACTGAGGCCATCCCGGAGGAGGGCCCTAGTGCCTTGGAAGCTCGGGGTTCCGCTCTCGCAGAGTGGGACCCAATTTTTGTAAATGAAGACCCGCTGGAACCAGCGGAGGAGACCCCAGAAGGTCCGGAGCCCATCTCGCTGTCGATGTCCATCGACAACGCTTGCTCCAGTCTGCGCCAAGTCCAACTAGCCTTCTTCCACGACAGCAAGGTTCTTGAAGAGGAGCGCCAAACCCTTAGGAGGTGGCGTAATAGACTCCAATTCGAAACCAAGCTGGCGCAGTCGAGGATCGCTGCGGACAAGGAATGGATCAAGCGGGAGAAGGTCCGCTTGGAGCTCTGGGGTGAGATGCTGGACGAGAGGGAGAGCATGACTCACAACCTCGACGCCCAATCCCGGGAGTACCACGACCAGGCTAAAGCTGCCAATGATGCGGCCAACGCCCGGTACGATCAACTCGAAGCCATCAGTACCGCACTCATCAAGCGCCGAGAGGCACTTGAGGGAAGGGAAAAACGGCTCGAGGATGAGGAGCAAAAACTCCTGGAACTACGGGACGACGTCTTGCGACGTGAAGAAGAGCTCGCCGAGAAGACAGCTCTGGCGGACAAGGGCCTCGAGGAGCGCGCTAAAAAATTGGAAGAGCGCTGCCTCGAGGAGGAGGAGAAGACCTGGGTGCGAGGGCAGGAACTCTACGAGTATGAGTGTGCCCTCATCGCCCGGGAGAAGAAAATAGAGGCTAGGGAGAAAGACCTGGTCGACCGTCAGAACAAGATCCACCTCCGGGAGGAGGAGCTCGGGAGACTCGAAAAGCGGGTTGCTGCGAAAATTCAGCAAAACGCCAAAGAAGTTGAGCGCCTCTCCCGCGAGAACTCAGAACTGGCGGCGACCCGGAGGTCCCTGGAAGAAATGAAGGGCCTGAGGAAGACGGACTCCCTGCAAATTTGGGAGTTCCTGAGCAAGGCCGACGATGCGCTGGCGCCTATGGGTTTCAGCCCCGTGCTTCCGGATGATCCGGAGCCGGAGCCGGACCTTGCATTGCAGGCGTTGAGCGCTGCGGGTGGCAAGCTCTCCAAGGTGGGCGACGTCATCGCGGACCAGCTTGAGGTCGAGGGGCAATCCCTGGCTAGAAACGTCACAGAGTATGTATTGACGTGTTACACTAGCCGGAACCCTCGATTCTCTCTGGACCCGGTGCTTGAAGGTCCCGTCGAAGGAGAGGGCGAAGCTACCCGAGGCAGCGTGTCGGAGGTCGCCCAGAAGGTCGCCGAGTTCTTCCATAGGGTCTAGGACTATCTTTCTTAGCCTTTATTTGTATCTTCTCTTCTTCCTCAATTTTGTAATCCTTTGTCCCCAGATGTAATCTCTGGTCTTCAAATGAAATGAAATCCCCAATTTTTCGTGAATTTCATTTTTTGTCTTCAACATCTTTGTCTTCACTTGGCCCCCTGGTAGATGTGCACAATGTGATTGTGGACATGTACCAAAAGGATGTTGAGTTTTGTTGAAGACAAATTTGCTTCGAACTCGTGTAGTTTAGGTCCGAAGTCTTCGATAGTGAAGGTCCCTTGAAGTCGTCGGAGCTTAGAAGCTCCGGCATTGCCCATCGTCGGAGCTTAGTAGCTCCGGCAATGGCCTCTACCAACACGTTGAGTGTCGATAGTTAATACTTCAAGGTGTCGGAGCTTAGTAGCTCCGGCAATGACCCTTGCCACGCCTGGCTTGCTGGCAACAGACTCTAGTGATAGAGTCTTCTCACCATCTTCAAGTTAACGCCGGTGGGAGTCGGAGCTTGGTTAACTCCGATTTTTCTCCATCAATGTTGGGTTTATTCTTCCTGCACACTTAGGCCAAGAAAAACAGTAAAATTCGTTCCTTATCTATAACTTCGTTGCGGCTTACGGTTCTCAAGAGAATTTCAAGTTGAACACGATTTTTAGTATGATTGGATGAATTGTCTTTTCTTTTAGATCTAATTGTCCATGGACCCACCTTACTTTGGCCTGCCGGGGTGTAGGTAGAGTGGCGTACTCAGGGTGCTTGACCAGGCTAAGTCGATAGCGCACTCCAGCCCTAGAATGGCTTGGCGGCTTTCAGGCGAGTTGGCCACAGACGATATTTAAATCTAAAAAATCCGACAATTCAACTCAAATCGTACATAAATCGGTTAAACTAGAACTTCTTAAGAATTGCACGTTTCTGTTATAGACAAGAAAGAGAAAAATAAAAATGTCGAGCCTTATGCAAAAATGAATGCACGTGGAGTCTATTTCACATGAAGATGTCTTTCATTATAGGTCCGGGGTACAGGGGAAACAAGTACACTCTTAGGGTACGCAACCAGGCTAAGTGTGTTTGGTTTCTCGTTTAACCCAGGGTAATTAGCTACACTTCTAGTCCGGAGACTGTATCAAGTGTTGCATGAGCTTTTCAAACCTTTCGGGAAAGGTCCGGCTGCTCTCCCGGAGGAACTACCCGACTCTGTACAATGACTCTATAACATACACTTCAAGTTACTTAAGACTCACCTCCGTGGAATTAAGTGTAGAACTTACGGAGGTGCTCGATGTTCCAAGGATTTGGGAGAGGTGTCCCATCCTCGGTAGCCAAGCGAACGCTTCCGGGACGGGATACTTTGATCACTCGGAAGGGTCCTTCCCAGCCGGGGGAGAGTTTGTTTTGCCCTTCTCTGGATAGTATTCTCCGTAGCACCAGATCGCCTTCCTCGAGCTGTCGGTTGTGTACATGCCGCTGATGATAGCGCCGTAGAGCTTGGCGGTATCGGGCATTCCGAACAGCTGCTTGGCACCTTCCCTCCTCGAGGAGGTCTAGGTCTTCACGCCGGAGCTGGTCCTGCGCGGCTTCGTCGAAGGTCCGGACTCGGAGGGAACCCAGGGTGATCTCCGGAGGAAGGATCGCTTCTGCTCCGTACACCAGGAAGAAGGGTGTTTCTCCGGTTGCCCGACTTGGAGAAGTCCTGTTAGCCCATAGAGTGGGCGGAAGCTCCTCGATCCAATTAGCTCCGTGCTTTTTCAAACGCTCATAAGTGCGCGTTTTTAGTCCTTTAAGGATTTCTGCGTTTGCTCTCTCGGCTTGCCCATTGCTGGCAGGATGAGCTACGGAGGCGTAGCAAACTTGTATGCCGAGGTCTTCGCAATATCCTTGAAATGAGGAGCTTGTGAACTGAGTCCCATTATCAGTGATGATCTTGTTTGGGACTCCGAATCTGCTCACGATAGATTGTAGAAAATTGATTGCAGATTGTTTGTTGATCGTCACAACAGGAGTAGCTTCCGGCCACTTGGTGAACTTGTCGATGGCGACATACAGGAACTTGTAACCTCCGACGGCTCTTGGGAAGGGTCCCAAGATGTCCATCCCCCACACGGCGAAAGGCCACGTAGGAGGTATCATTTGTAAGGGCTGAGCAGGTGTATGAATTTGCTTTGCATGAAATTGGCATGCTTTGCATTTCTTCACTAGCTCAGTAGCATCCTGGAGCGCTGTTGGCCAGTAGAAGCCATGCCGAAAGGCTTTTCCGACCAGCGTGCGGGAAGACGCGTGGTTCCCACACTCGCCTCCATGGATTTCTGCGAGGAGCTCGCAGCCTTCTTCCCTTGTGATGCACCGCATTAGGATGCCGTTGGCACCGCGCCGGTAGAGATCCCCTTCTACCAACGTGTATCTTTTAGCCAATCTGACTACCCGGTCAGCGGATACATCATCGTCAGGAAGGATGTTGTCTTTCAAGTAGTTCCGGATCTCCGAGATCCATGCATCGGAACTGACTTGAGCATTTGAGTCTTGCGTGCTGGGTTGCTCGGAGCTTCCGGCAGCACCTACGACCCTTGATGGCTGCCATGGTAACAGGGCCATCGGGACCGTCAGCTTCGGGATGCTGATCTCGCCCCCTTCGTTCAGCTCGGCAGGTTGAACTGTGGGTTTTGACATCCTCCGGACAAAGGTTCCGTCTGGAGCCGGAGCTCCGGTTGACGCCTTGGTCGAGAGTTCGTCAGCTTCAACGTTGTGAGCACGCTGAACATGGTGAAGGTCGAGGACTTCAAAGTCCTTCTGAAGCCTCTGGACTTCAAGGAGATAAGCAGCCAACTGGAGATTATTGCAGGAGCATTCACCCTTCACCTGTTTGATAACAAGTTGTGAATCTCCTTTGACCAGCAACTGCTTGACACCAAAGGATAGTGCCACCTTTAATCCATATATGAGTGCTTCGTACTCCGCCATGTTGTTGGTTGCCTTGAAATCAAGGTGCACCATGTATCTTACCTTCTCCCCAGTTGGTGTGAGGAGAAGGACTCCAGCTCCGGCTCCCTGCTTCTGCATGGAGCCGTCGAAGTAAAGGGTCCAGTGAGGCTTAGTGAAGGCCGGAACTTGCGGTTCCTTCTTCTGCTCGCTGGGCCCCCAGGGTTTAATGGAGAGGGAGTCCATTCTGCCACGAAATCTGCCAACGCTTGACTCTTGATTGCTTGTCTTGGAATGAATTCGAGGTCGAATTCAGCCAGTTCCGCTGCCCACTTTGCAATATTCCCAGTTGAATTGGGATTATGCAGGATCGCTCGAAGTGGATATGAGGTTACCACCGAGACTTTGTGAGCTTGGAAATAATGTCGAAGCTTCCTTGAGGCAATAAGAACTGCATAGAGCAGCTTATGCACCTCTAGGTATCGAGTCTTGGCATCATGTAACACTTCACTGATGAAGTATACTGGGCGTTGAATGGTACGGACCCTCCCGGAGGGGTCCGAAGCTTCCTCTTCATTGATCCGGACCCTGTCGGAGGGGTCCAGACTATCTTCGGGGACCTCCGGGTTCTGGGTGGAGTAACCCGGAGCTTCTTCAGGAATGACCTGGATCCTATCGGAAGGATCTGGGTCCTCTGAAGTGACTTCTTGAGGATTCAAGTCTGGGAGCTGGGACCCAGACCTGCTTTCGGGAACCTCCGGATCCTCCCGAAGGGATCTGGATTCCTGAGTATTGGGTAGTTCCGGTCTCTCCGCAACCAGAACCATACTGACGACTTCGTCAGCTGCTGAAATATAAAGCAATAAAGGCTCACCAGGGTTCGGAGCTACCAAGACTGGTAGAGTGGTGAGGAACTGTTTCAGCTCCTGGAATGCCTTCTCTGCCTCTTCAGACCATTGGAATGGTCCGGACTTCCTCAGTAACTTGAAGAAGGGAAGTGCCCTTTCCGCCAGTCTTGAAATGAATCGACTGAGGGCTGCAGGAAACCAAGAAGCTTTCCGGAACTAACCCCGAAGACGCATTTGTCTGGGTTTAGCTTCGTGCGGGTGGCCCGCAGCTTGTCGAAGACGGCCTGCAAGGTATCCAAGAGGGACTCCTTGTTTTTGACTTTGACCACAATGTCATCAACGTACACCTCCACTATGTCTCTGATGAGTTCTTCGAAAGTTTTGTACATTGCTCGTACAAAAGTTGAAGCTGCATTCTTGAGACCAAAAGGCATGGCTGTGTAACAATACAATCCATCCACTGTGATGAATGAAGTATGTTCTTCATCTTCTCTAGACATCCGGATTTGATGATATCCTGAATATGCGTCTAGAAAACACAGCAACTCACACCCAGAGGTGGAATCCACTATCTGGTCTATTCTAGGTAGTGGGAATGGATCTTTTGGACATGCCTTATTCAGTGTGGTGTAGTCGATGCACATCCGAAGTTTCCCGCCGGCCTTAGGCACAACGACTGGGTTTGCCAGCCATTTTGGATGGTAGACTTCTCGGATGAATCCGGCTTCGAGCAACTTCTTCACTTCTTGTCGGATGAAGTTCTGTCGCTCTACAGATTGCTTCCGAGGTTTCTGGTGTACAGGCCGAGCGTCGGGGTAAATCTTCAGATTGTGCTCAATCACTTCCCTGGGGATCCCAGGCATTTGTGACGGTTGCCAGGCAAACACGTCAACATTAGCCCGGAGGAAAGTGATGAGCGCGAGTTCCTATTTGTCGTTCAAGCCACCCGATATGCGGGTAGTTTGAGTGACATCGGAACCAATTTGGACGACTTTGACGGGAATGTCGGTGTCGCCGCTTGGCTGCACACGGGGTGCAGAGGTCGAGCCTCGTTGACGAATGCTCGGAGGTTGTGGAGCTTGCTTCTGTCTGGAATCCTCCTCTTGCGCTGTGATGAGTGCATGGAGTTCTTCCAGAGCAGTTACTCCGGCAGTGCGATCTCCACGGATCCGGAGAACGCCTACTGGTGTCGGCATCTTCAACACCAGGTATCCATAATGAGCAGCTGCCATGAATTTGTACAGGGCAGGTCTACCCAGAATGGCGTTGAATGGTAAGTTGATCTGAGCGACGTCGAAGACCAACTTTTCGGTGCGATACTTCTCCCGGGTCCCGAAGGTAACAGGGAGAGTGATAGCTCCGAGTGGGGTTATGGCCCCCGGACCTACTCCGGAGAAAGGTCGAGAGGGCTGGAGGTCTGAAGGTCGAAGCTGAAGCTTAGTGAAAGCTTCGAAGCTGATGAGATTAAGCCCCGAACCTCCATCTACCAGGACATGATGAAGCTGGATGTTGTTGATGGTGGGGGATACCATCAAGGGCAGCTGGCCAGCTCCGACCATGCTTTGAGGACAATCCGAAGCATCGAAAGTGATGGGTGTGTCCATCCACTTTCGATGTGGCTCCGGTCTAGCTGTAGGAGCTACAGCAGCCATATCCCGTCGCATGGTCTTAATGACGCGACGAGAGGTGATGTCCCATGATCCACCAAAGATGGTGTTCATGGTTTTTCGACGTTCGTTGTCGGAGACGTCGGAATCATCGTCGACGGAGGTGTAGACGGCTTTCAAGACCTTTTTGGGGTCTTGAAACCCTAACTCCTCTTCAGCCGGAGCTTCATCGACCTTTTGTTTTCCCTCCCTCTGGCGGAAGGGAGACCCTTCCCGGCGCTTGTGGTAGCGCTCGGCAAGGTTTTGGACCTCCCGGCAATCCTCCAGCTTGTGGCTGCCCGTTTTGTGAATGGGGCACCACATCTTGGATTTGCCACCGTCTTCGGAAGACGGTCGAGGTCGCTTCTCGGGGCGTGGCCCCCGGCCACCAGGAGTTGCAGTGGCTGCAACGTTGGATGTGCCGGCCGACGGCTTCTTCTTGCCGTTGGTCTTCTTTTTCTTCTTGCCACTCCCGGAGGTAGCGACTTCTTCTTTGGAGGATTTTTTATGATCCTCCAAGGCTGGTTTGGAGTGCATTTCACGGCCCTCCGCAGCTCTGGCACATTTGTCAGCCAGGCTGAAGAGCTCCGTGACACTGGTGATCTCTTTGACCGCCAGTTTCTCCAACATCTTCTTGTCTCGTACACCCTGTCTGAATGCTACAATGACAGAAGCGCTTGAGATAGAAGGGATTGTGTTACGTACCTGAGAGAATCTCTGGATGAATGACCGCAAAGATTCCCCTCCTTTTTGCACGACCGCAAAAAGGTCCAGTTCGGTGCCCGGACGGGTGTATGAACTCCCGAAATTGGCGGTGAACTGGCGGCATAGCTCCTCCCAACTGTCGATAGAGTTGGGTGGAAGGCTCATAAACCAGGACCTAGCAGTCCCAGTTAAGGCCACTGGAAAGTAATTGGCCATTACAGCCTCATTTCCTCCAGCTGCTAGGATCGCAGTGGAGTATATCTGTAGAAATTCTACGGGATTGACAGTCCCATCGAATTTTTCCGGCAAGTGTGGCCGGAACTTCTGTGGCCATCTAACCATACGCAGGTGCATGGCTAGGGCGGAACAGCCTCCTCCTACTCCTTCCAGAGTAGAAAGATCTTGAGCATCTCGTCTTTCTCGAGCTCGCTCGATGTGGACACGGCCATCCTGTTGGCGGTATCGGCGATCAAGCTCCGCTCGGAGGTCGTGTGTCGAAAGCCGAGATGCAGTATGGGCACGTCGTGCCCCAGAGGGCAACGACGTCACTTGCTGTGACGCAGCTCTTCTTCGGTTGTTGGAGACATGTGGACCAAGTCTTCCAGACAACGTTCGTCGCTGTGACGGGGCCCGCCCTGAAGGAGGTGGACCCTGATTGTTGAGGCGTTCGGCCGCTGCTGCGACCAAATGCTCAATATCAGCTCTCCATTGCTCCATGGCACCTTGAGATGCATCCGGAGGTGGTGGTCGCTGAAGGAGAGCACGCGCTGCATGGAGTGCGTGTTCTGGGTTGTCACGACTTGCCGGCGCAGAATGTGACGCCGGTGCACCATCATGTCGTTCGGCATGTCTTGCCGGAGAAGATGGTGGTGGTGGGAGTGTGACTCCCGCTGGAACCGAGGCTCCTGCCGGTGGTTGCATGTTGGAGGGATTGCCTCCGACAGTTTGAGCAGCAGGTTGCCCGTTGGATGATCCAGCTGCAGAATTCACCATTCTTGAAGATCTCAGGCCCCCCTACCTGGCGCGCCAACTGTCGACTGTTGGAGTCGGCAGATCCCCTAACACTATGAAAAGTGTTTGAAGGAGTTTGTGGTTCGGTCTGGGCGCGCGGAGATCTAAGAAAATGAAATGCGATTTGGACACGAGTGACACGGTGGTTTACGTGGTTCGGGCCGCCTGAGCGTAATACCCTACTCCACGGGTGTGTGTTTGTTGTATTAACTTGTGAGCTTCCCCATCTCCCTCTTGTGTATCGTCGGTTTGTCCTTTTATAGTACAAGGACCAACCGTTACAAGTCAGCCTGGCCCGACATGTGGCCCTGGCGGTTATTGGTATTGATACACGAGATTAATTGTTGTTAATAACCCTGTAACGGCTCCGACAGTGCCGTTACAGGTGTTAAGGCTGTTCGATTAATTATCATTAACATGGAATTAATGGTAATTAATCGGATCTTGAAGTCTGCGGCTGTCCTTTGGAGATCCGGAGCCGTTACAACGTCTCCCGGGGGCTTTAAGCATCTAGCTCCGTCGTGTGGACACGTGGCAGCTCCGGAGCTTGCTTGGGAGAAGCGGGAAGCTCCGGGGTGACCTGGCACGTGTCATGTCCGGAGCTTCTCTCGGTCGGGGGCTACCTCCGGAGGTGCCGTTTCAGTACTTGGCCCGGAGCTTCACCCTTGCGGGTAATAGCTCTGGGCTGACAGTACACGTGGCAACCTAGAGGTTAACCATGTTGGAGAAGCGGGTCCGGTCACGTCTGGCGAGTGGGCCCCCGAGGGTCTTCAATTTGAGTTGATGTCCTTCCTTGAGATCTTTGTAACCTCAGGGGGTGTATGGTTTTTAGGGTACCGACAAAGTCCTTGATTCCCCTTTGAAGATCTGGAGCCATTGTAGAGTCTTCCGGAGGTTAGAGGCTGAAGATCCGACGGTTGGACACGTGGCAGCACCGGAGCACACTGTGGAGAACAGATGGCTCCGGTGTTACCCGGCACGTGTCAGCACCAGAGCTTCCCTCGGTCTGGGGTCAGGTCCGAAGGTGCCACTTCGGTACATAGCCCGGAGCTCCCCCCCTTGCGGGCGGTAGCCCCGGTTTGATAGTACACGTGGCGTCCCTGGGACTAACCATGTTGGAGAAGCGGGTCCGGACATGTCTGACATGTAGGCCTCCGAAGGTCTTCAAATCAAGTGGGTGACTTTCCTTTGAGATCTTTGCAAACCCAAGGGGTATATGGTACCCAGGGTACCGACAGTGGCCCCCTGGGCCCACCTCCGGGGGAGACCTCTTGGGTGAAGTCATTCCGCCGGAGGTGGGTCCATCCTTCGATTTTTGAACTGAGTCTTCAAAGGTCTTTGGATGTGCCGTTGGTGATGGTTTGGAGTTAAATCCTCGCCGCGTGGCGTATCCCGTGTGCGCCAGGTGAGATCTTTGGCGTGCGGATCTCACGCAATTGAAGGTCACCGGTTCCCGATACGAAAATCATATCGGTTCTGCGCGCCTTGTGAGGCCGCCGCCTTCGGCTTCCCGCCTCATGATGACACCCGTTCGCCTGGGTAAGAACCTCGACTTGATCGTCGGGGTGGTCCCGGTCCCCCTTGTCATCGAATGAGTGGAATTTTTGAGTGGTATCTTCGACTTCCTTGCGGTTTCCATCCAAGCGTCGCAAGGGCTTACTTAAGAAGGAAAGCGCGCACCGTTTGGGGTTCTTTACGCCTCTCATCTGATCTTGCGCTCAAACCCCCAACTTGTGCTTTGCTTTTCTTCTCTTGCCTTGTTGTGCCGCGATGGAGTTGGGTCTCTGAGAGAGCCGTTTGAAGACTGACGGTGACCTGAAGAAGGTCCGGGCCCTCATGGGGTGGTCCTCGGACTTCTTCAACCGCTCGGTCCGCGTCGGGGGAGAGCTCCTGTTTGAGAGGGAGCATGCCGGCGAAATGGTGTACTTCTCCTCGTATGCCATGGTGGGGTTGATCCCACCTTTTTCCTCCTTTTTCTTGATGCTGCTAGACTTCTATGGTCTGCAGCTGTATCACCTTGGCCCCCACTCCATTCTTCTTGTGTCTATCTTCGTCCACTTCTGTGAGATGTGGGTGGGCATCCCCCTGCATTGAACTCTTCCGGACCTTCTTCACCGTCCATACTACCGGTAGGAGCAATGAGTACCTTGGCTTCTACTACTTCGTGAAGCGCAAGAAGTGCCCATTCAAGTACCTCTGGTCGTTTCCCTCTGGGAAGTGGGATGACTGGAAGAAGGACTGGATAGTCGTCCGGGTGGAGGAGCACGAGAGGCTGGAGCTGCCTGAAGGCCTCCCCAACATCGACACGACAATCTGGAGTGAAGCTCCGGTGCTGGCGGAAGCCTTCAACCCTGCTCTGACCAGGATCCGCCAATGCGTGGAGGGAGGATTGACTCCTCAGGCGGTGTTTTGCAACTTCCTGGTCAACAGGTGGGCACCGCTGAAGAGGAGAGAAAAACTCGCTTGGGCCCTCAACAGCGTGATGGACGACGACTGGGTCGAGACCGGGCTGAAGTCCAACATGGTGGGGACAACCTTGGAGTTCCACCTCAAGAAGTTCCAGCACGGCATCGACGTCGCGGGTGACGACTTGACTCTGCCATCAGCTTTTCTCCCTCTGAACGTGGAAGTAGAGTTCAGCAGAGAGCTCCGGTGGAAGATGCCTGTGCTTGACGACCTTGGTGTCGTCGAGAGAAGATCAACCACTAGGGTGGCGATCCCTGGAGCTTCCGAGGGTGGCTCCGACCCTGCCCCGAAGCCAAGGGCCGAGGTCGTCGGCAAGGGTAAGGAGCCGGCGGAAGAACCTTTGAGCTGGAAGAGAAAGCTGCAGCATGCCGACGGAAGGTCCGTCAGGCCTGCTACCTCTGCATCAGCTCCTTCTCCCCGCAGGGGGAGGTCTTCTACAACCGCGGCGACCGTACCCGCAGTGGGGTCCTCCCGGGGAGTTAGCTCCGGGCATGCGACTCCAGCACCAGGGCCGGTGAAGGCCTCTAGGTCCGATGGTTCTTCCCGATCGAGGGGGGCCTCGACTAGGGAAACGCTCGTGGCTGCAACGAGTTCCGGGGGGCCTTCTGGAGCTTCCACGCCGGCTATGACCAGCCTAGAACGCCCGGGAAAAAGGTTCCGCGCAAGTTGGTGCGGAAGCCTCCCAAGGTAATTTTTCATCTTTAGCTTGGATAGTTGTTTAGATGTAGTAACTATTTTTTTAAGTTTCTTCGTCCATCATCTGTAGCGTTCCCAAGAAGAGGAGTGAGGCTCCTCCCTTAGCCACAGCAGCTGAAGCTGTGAGGGCGGAAGCTTCTGCTCCTGTCCCAGTGCCGCCCCAAGTGGTGGCTGAAGCTGCGACAGCTCCGGCGCCAGCTGTCGTGGTCATGTACCTCGACTCATCCCCAGAGACTCCCGCGGTAGTGTCGGACTACAGGAGAGAAGCTTCGCCCGAACTCCCAGCGGCACCTGTCCCGGAGGTTGAAGCTCCGGGTCCTGGTGCTGAGATGACAGAAGCTCCGACCGTTGAGCTGGAGGAAGCAGTAATTCTGGCCCCAGAGCCGGGAATTGTTGAAGCTCCGGCGGTTGAGCCGGAGGTGATCAAAATCCCGGTGTGTGCGCTGAATGTTGAGGAAGTCCCAGTGGTTGGGCCAGCTACCTCAGAAGCACCGGCCGCAGAATCGGTAGTTGTTGGAGCTCTGGCCGCAGGGCCGGTTGATGATGAAGATCTTCCGGCTCCCGAGCCGGTTGTTGCAGAGGCGTCGGAGCTCGAGCCCCCATCGGAGGAGGTGCCCAGGCCGGAGCCAGAAGCGGCCCCTACTCCGGAAGTGACGACATCGGAGGTACCCGCGGCTGAGCCGGAGTGCCCTGGTGAAGTCGCTGGCCCCCTGCCTGAGGGGGTGAATGAAGACCTGGCGATGGGGCCTTCCTCGATGGCGACTGAGGCCATCCCGGAGGACGACCCTAGTACCACGGAGACACAGGGGACCACTCTTGTGGAGTGGGACCCAATTTTTGTATCTGAAAACCCGCTGGAACCAGCGGAGAAGACCCCAGCAGGTCCGTAACCTATCCCGTTGTCATTGTCTATTGACAACGCCTGTTCCAGTCTGCGTCAAGTTCAACTAGCCTTCTTCCACGACAACAAGGCTCTTGAAGAGGAGCACCAAACCCTTAGGCGGTGGCGTAACCGGCTCTACTTCGAGACCAAGCTGGCGCAGTCGAGGCTGGCGGATGACAAAGAGCGGATCAAGCGGGAGAAGGTCCGCCTGGAATACTGGGGTAAATTATTGGATGACAGGAAGAGTATGACTCACGCCCTCTATGCTCAATCCCGGGAGATCTATGAGCAGACCAAAGCAGCTAACAGTGCAGCCGATGAACGCCAAGAAAGGCTCGAGGCCAAGCGCCGAGAGGCACTAGAAGAGAGGGAGAAACGGCTCGAAGATGAAGAGCAGAAACTCCTAGAGCTGTGGGATGACGTCCTGAGGAGGGAGGAGGAGCTCAACGAAAAGGTGGCTCTGGCTGACAAGGGCCTTGAGGAGCGCGCCAAGAAATTGGAAGAGCGCTGCATTGAGGAGGAGGAGAAGGCCTGGGTGCAAGGGCAAGAACTCTACGAGCAAGAGTGTGCCCTTGTTGCCAGGGAGAAGAAAGTGAGGGGCAGGGAGAAGGACCACGTTGACCGCCGGAATAAGATCCACCTCCGGGGGGAGGAGCTCGGAAAACTCGAGAAGCGGGTTGCGGAGAAGATTCAGCAAAACGCCAAAGAAGTTGAGCGCCTCGCCCGTGAGAATTCCGAACTGGTGGCGGCCAGAAGATCCTTGGAAGAATTGAAGGGCTTGAGGACTGCAGGCTCCCTACAGATTTGGGAGTTCCTGGGCAAGGCCAACGACGCGCTGACACCGATGGGCTTCAGTCCCATGCGCCCGGATGATCCGGAGCCGAAGCCGGACCTAGCATTGCAGGCGTTGAGCTCGGCAGGTAGCAAGATCTCCAAGGTGGGCGACATCATCGCGGACCAATTGGAGGTTGAGGGGCAATCTCTGGCGAAGAACGTCACAGAATATGTGTTGACGTGCTACACCAACCGGAATCCCCAATTCCCTCTGGACCCGGTGCTTGAAGGTCCCGTTGAAGGCGAAGGCGAAGCTGCCCGAGCCAACGTGTCGGAGGTTGCCCAGAAGGTCGCCCGATTCTTCCATAGGGTCTAGGACCATCTCTGTAGTTCCTACTTGTATTCTCTCTTCTTCTTCCTCAATTTTGTAATCCCTTGTCTCCAGATGAATGAAATCCTCAAGTTTTTGTGAATTTCACTTTTTGTCTTCAACACTTTTGTCTTCACTTGGCCCCCTGGTAGATGTACACAATTTGATTGTGAACATGTACCAAGAGGATATTGTGTTTCGTTGAAGACTTATTTGCTTCGAACTTGTAGAGTGTAGGTCCGAAGTCTTCGATAGTGAAGACCCCCTGAGGTCAAATTGACTACCGTCGGAGCTTAGTAGCTCCGGCAATAGTCCCTATCAATGCATAGAGCATCGATAGTTAGTCTTCCGGAGTTTCGGAGCTTAGTATCTCCGGCAGTGACCTTTGCCAACGCGTAGCTTGTTGGCAACAGACTCCACTTGTGGGGTCTTCTCACCATCTTTTATTTTACGTCGACGGCTGGCCCCCCTAGCTTTACCGGAGCTTGGTTGCTCCGGTGATGCTCGTTTTCAATGCTTAACATCGATTACAAGCCATCTAGGGGAGTCGGAGCTTTGTTAGCTTCGGCTTTTCTCC
Source organism: Tuctoria greenei (assembly GCA_036927565.1). Taxonomy (NCBI): domain Eukaryota; kingdom Viridiplantae; phylum Streptophyta; class Magnoliopsida; order Poales; family Poaceae; genus Tuctoria; species Tuctoria greenei. The sequence continues at coordinate 215,721,051 of JAYESD010000005.1, read as the reverse complement.
ATCAACGTGGATTTTATTTTTCCTGCACACTGAAGCCAAGAAAAATAGTAAAATTCGTTTCTTGCCTATAACTTCGTCACGGCTTACGATTCTCGAGGAGATTTTAGGTCAAACACGATTCTAAATACAACCAAATGCGTTGCCTTTTCTTCCAGATCCAATTGTACTTGGACCCGCCTTACTTCGGCCTGTCGGGGTGTAGGTAGAGTGGCGTACTTAGGGTGCTTGACCAGGCTAAGTCGATAGCACACTCCGGCCCTAGATTGGCTTGGCGGCATTCAGGCGAGTGGGCCATGAACAATATTTGAATCCAAAAGAATCGACAATACATCTCGAATCGTATATGAACCGGTCGAACTAAAATTTCTTAAGAATTGCACGTCTTTGTTATAAACAAAAAAGAGAAAAATAAAAAGAATGTTGAGTCTGTACAAAATAAATGCACGTGGAGTCTGTTTCACCTGAAGATGTCTTTCATTATAGGTCCGGGGTATAGGGGAAACAAGTACACTCTTAGGGTACGGAACCAGACTAAGCGTGTTTAATTTCTCGTTTGACCCAGGGTAGCTAGCCACACTTTTAGTTCTGGGACTGTGACAAGTGTTGCATGAACTTTGCGGACCTTCTAGGGAAGGTCCGGCTGTTCTCCGGAGGAACTACGCAACTTTGTACAATGACTCTATAACATACACCCCAAGTTACTACAGACTCACCTCCGAGATATTAAGTGTAGAACTTACGGAGGTGCTCGATGTTCCAAGGATTTGGGAGAGGTGTCCCATCCTCGGCAGCCAAGCGAACGCTTCTGGGACGGGATACTTTAATCACTCGGAAGGGTCCCTCCCAGCTGGGGGAGAGTTTGTTTAACCTTTCTCTGGATTGTATTCTCCGTAGCACCAGATCGCCTTCCTCGAGCTGTCGGTTGTGTACATGCCGCTGATGATATCGCCGAAGGGCTTGGCGATATCGGGCATTCCAAACAGCTGCTTGGCACCTTCCCTCCTCAAGGAGGTCTAGGTCTTCACGCCGGAGCTGGTCCTGCGTGGCTTCGTCGAAGGTCCGGACCCGGAGTGACCCCAAGGTGATTTCCGGAGGAAGGATTAGTTCAACTCCATACACCAGGAAGAAGGGTGTCTCTCCAGTTGACCGGTTTGGAGATGTCCTGTTGGCCCATAAAGTGGGCGGAAGTTCTTCAATACAATTGGCTCCATGTTTTTTCAAGCGCTCATAGGTGCGCGTTTTGAGTCCTTTAAGGATTTCAGCATTTGCTCTCTCGGCTTGGCCATTACTTGCTGGGTGAGCTACGGAGGCGTAGCAAACTTGTATGCCGAGGTCTCCGCAATATCCTTGAAATGCAGAGCTTGTAAATTGGGTCCCATTATCAGTGATGATTTTGTTTGGGACTCCAAATCTGCATACAATGGACTGCAAAAAGTTGATAGCTCATTGCTTGTTGATTGTCACAACTGGAGTTGCTTCTGGCCACTTGGTGAACTTATCAATGGCAACGTACAGGAACTTATAACCTTCGATGGCTCTTGGGAAAGGTCCCAAGATGTCCACCCCCCACACAGCGAAGGGCCATGTAGGAGGTATCATTTGTAGGGGCTGAGCCGGTGTGTGAATTTTCCTTGCATGAAATTGACATGCTTCGCATTTCTTCACCAGCTCAGTTGCATCCTGGAGTGTTGTAGGCCAGTAGAAGTCATGCTGAAAGGCTTTACCAACCAGCGTGCGGGAAGACGCGTGGTTCCCACACTCGCCTCCATGGATTTCTGCGAGGAGCTCGCAACCTTCTTCCCTTGTGATGCACCGCATTAGGATGCCATTGGCACCGCGCCAGTAGAGATCCCCTTCTACCAACGTGTATCTTTTAGCCAATCTGACCACCCGGTCAGCGGATACATCATCGTCAGGAAGGATGTTGTCTTTCAAGTAGCTCCGAATATCTGAGATCCATGCATCGGAACTAGCTTAAGCATTTGAGTCTTGCGTGCTGGGTTGCTCGGAGCTTCTGGCATCACCTACGACCCTTTATGGCTGACATGGTAACAGGGCCATCGGGACTGTCAGCTTCAGGATGCTGATCTCGCCCCCTTCGCTCAGTTCGGCAACCTGAGCTGTTAGTTTTGACAACCTCCGGACAAAAGTTCCGTCAGGAGCCGAAGCTTCGGTTGATGCTTTCGTCGAGAGTTCGTCAGCTTCAGTGTTATAGGCACGCTGAACATGGTGGAGATCTAGGACTTCGAAGTCCTTCTGAAGCCTCTGGACTTCAAGGAGGTAAGCAGCTAGCTGGAGATTGTTGCAGGAGCATTCACCCTTCACTTGCTTAATGATGAGCTGCGAATCTCCCTTGACCAGCAGTTGCTTGACACCATATGACAGTGCCACCTTTAGTCCGTAAATGAGTGCTTCGTACTCCGCCATGTTGTTGGTCGCCTTGAAGTCAAGGTGTACCATGTATTTCACCTTCTCCCCGGTTGGTGCAAGGAGAAGGATTCCAGCTCCGGCCCCCTGCTTTTGCATGAAGCCGTCAAAATAGAGGGTCCAGTGAGGCTCGGTGAAGACCGGAGCTTTGTGTTCCGGCTTTTGCTCGCTGGGGCCCTCAGGGTTTGATGGAGAGGGAGTCCATTCCGCCACGAAGTCTGCCAATGCTTGACTCTTGACTGCTTGCCTTGAAATGAATTCAAGATCAAATTCGGCCAATTCCGCTGCCCACTTTGCAATATTCCCAGTTCAATTGGGATTATGCAAGATTACTCGAAGTGGGTAAGAAGTCACCACTGAGATCTTGTGAGCTTGGAAATAATGGCGAAGCTTCCTGGAGGCAATAAGAACTGCATATAGCAGCTTATGCACCTCTAGGTATCGAGTCTTGGCATCATGTAATACTTCACTGATGAAGTACACCGGGCGCTGAATGGTCTGGACCTTCCTGAAGGGGCCCGGAGCTTCCTCTCCACTGACCTGGATCCTCCCGGAGGGATCCGAATTTTCTTCGGGACCTCCGGGTCCTGGCTGGAGGAACCCGGAGCTTCTTCAGAACCGACCTGGACCCTCCCGGAGGGGTTTGGGTCTTCTGAAGTAACTTCTTGCGGATTCGAGTCTAGGAACTGGGACCCAGACTCGCTTTCAGGGACCTCCGGACCCTCCCGAAGGGGTCTGGATTCCTGAGTATGGGGTAGCTCTGGTCTCTCCGCAACCAGAACCATACTGACAACTTCGTCAGTTGCTGAAATGTAAAGCAACAAAGGCTCACCAGGGTTCGGAGCTACCAGAATTGGTAGGGTGGTGAGGAACTGTTTCAACTCCTGGAATGCCTTCTCCGCTTCTTCAGACCATTGGAATGGTCCGGACTTCCTCAATAACTTGAAGAAGGGGAGTGCCCGTTCCGCCAGTCTTGAAATGAACCGGCTGAGGGCTGCTAGACATCCAATTAGGTTTTGGACATCTTTGATGCGGGTTGGTGGCCGCATGTCTTCAATGGCTTTGATCTTCGTCGGATTAGCTTCTATACCCCGGTGACTTATCAGGAAACCAAGAAGTTTTCCGGAGCTAACCCCGAAGACACACTTGTCTGGATTTAGCTTAGTGCGGGTGGTTCGCAGCTTGTCGAAGACAGCCTGCAAGGTGTCAAGGAGTGACTCCTTCTTCTTGACCTTGACCACGATGTCATCGACGTACACTTCCACTATGTCTCTAATGAGTTCTTCAAAGGTTTTGTACATAGCTCGTACAAAAGTTGAAGCTGCATTCTTGAGACCAAATGGCATGGCTGTATAACAGTACAATCCATCTACTGTGATGAATGAGGTATGCTCTTCATCTTTCCTATACATTCTGATTTGATGATACCCAGAATATGCGTCTAGGAAACACAGTAATTCGCACCCGGAAGTGGAATCCACTATCTGATCTATTCTAGGTAGTGGGAATGGATCTTTTGGACATGCCTTATTTAGTGTGGTGTAGTCGATACACATCCAAAGCTTCCCGCCGGCCTTGGGCACAACGACTGGGTTTGCCAGCCATTTTGGATGGAAGACTTCTCGGATGAATCCAGCTTCAAGCAACTTCTTTACTTCTTGTCAAATGAAGTTCTGTCGCTCTACGGATTGCTTCCGAGGCTTGTGATGCACAGGTCAGGCGTGGGGGTAGATCTTCAGATTGTGCTCAATCACTTCCCTGGGGATCCCATGCATTTGTTACGGTTGCCAGGCAAACACGTCGACGTTAGTCCGGAGGAAAGTGATGAGCGCGAGTTCCTATTTGTCGTTCAATCCTCCCGATATACAGGTGGTCTGAGCGGCATCAGAACCGGTTTGGACGACTTTGACGGGGATGACGGTGTCGCTGCTAGGCTGCACACGAGGTGCAGAAGTCGAGCCTCGCTGACGAATGCTCGGGGGTTTTGGAGCTTGCTCCTGCCTGAAGTCCTCCTCTTGCGCCGTGGTGAGTGCATGAGTTCTTCCAGAGCAGTTACTCCGACAGTACGATCTCCGCGGATCCGGAGAACGCCCACTGGTCTTGGCATCTTTAACACCAGGTATCCATAATGAGCAGCTGCCATGAATTTGTACAGGGCAAACCTACCCAAGATGGCATTGAAGGGTAAATTGATATGAGCGACGTCGAAGACCAACTTATCGGTGCGATACTTCTCCCGTGTCCCGAAGGTAACAGGAAAAGTAATAGCTCCGAGTGGGGTAATGGCCCCCGGACCTACTCCGGAGAAAGGTCGGGAGGGGTGGAGATCCGAAGGTCGGAGCTGAAGCTTGGTAAAATCTTCGAAGCTTATGAGGTTAAGCCCTGAACCTCCGTCTACCATGACATGGTGGAGCTGGATGTTATTGATGGTAGGAGATACCATCAAAGGTAACTGACCTGCTCCAACCATGCTCCGAGGGCAGTCTGAAGCATCAAAAGTGATGGCTGTGTCCATCCACTTCCGATGAGGCTCCGGCCTGACTGTAGGAACTACAGCAGCCATATCCCGACACATAGTCTTGATAACGCGGCGGGAGGTGATGTCCCATGATCCACCAAAAATGGTGTTCATGGTCTTCCGACGCTCGTTGTCAGAGACGTCAGAATCATCGTCGACGGAGGTGTAGACGGCCTTTAGGACCTTTTTGAGATCCTGAAAACCTAACTCCTCTTCAGCCGGAGCTTCGTCGACTTTTTGCTTTCCTTCCCTCTGTCGGAAAGGAGATTCTTCCTGGCGCTTGTTGTAGCGCTCAGCAAGGTTTTGGACCTCCCGGCAGTCTTCCAAACTGTGGCTGCCCGTTTTGTGAGTTGGGCACCACACCTTGGGCTTGCCACCGTCTTCAGAAGACAGTCGAGGTCGCTTCTCGGGGTGTGGCCTCCGGCCACCCGGAGCTGCAACAGCTACAATATTGGATGTACCGGCTGACGACTTCTTCTTGCCGTTGGTCTTTTTCTTCTTCTTGCCGTTCCCGGAGGTAGTGGCTTCTTCTTTGGAGGATTTCTTGTGACCCTCCGGAGTTGGTTTGGAGTGCATCTCACGGCCCTCCGCAGCTCTGGCACATTTGTCGACCAAACTGAAGAGTTCCGTGACACTAGTGATCTCCTTGATCGCCAGTTTCTCCAGCATCTTCTTGTCCCGTACACCCTGTCTGAATGCCACAATGATAGAGGCGCTAGAGATAGAAGGGATAATGTTTCGTAACTGAGAGAACCTCTGGATGAATGATCGCAGGGATTCTCCCCCTTTTTGCACGACTGCAAAAAGGTCCAGTTCAGTGCCTGGTCGGGTGTATGAATTCCCGAAGTTGGCGGTGAACTGCCGGCACAGCTCCTCCCAACTGTTGATGGAGTTGGGTGGAAGGCTCATAAACAGGACCTGGCGGTCCTAGTTAAAGCCACTGGGAAATAATTGGCCATTACGGCCTCATTTCCTCCGGCTGCCAAAATAGCAGTGGAGTAAATCTGAAGGAATTCGACAGGATTGACGGTCCCGTCGAACTTCTCCGGTAGGTGAGGCCGGAACTTCTGTGGCCACCTGACCATACGCAGATGCATGGCCAGGGCTGAACAGCCACCTCCTACTCCTTTAGGAGCAGGAACGTCTTGAGCTTCTCGTCTTTCATGAGCACGCTCAATATGGACTCGGCCGTCCTGTTGGCGGTATCGGCGATCAAGCTCCGCCCGGAGGTCATGAGTTGAAAGCCTGGATACCGTGTGAGTGCGTTGTGCCCCGGAGGGCAATGACATCACTTGCTGTGATGCTGCACGTCTCCTATTGTTGGAAACGTGCGGACCAAGTCTGCCAGACAAGGTCCGCCGCTGCGATGGGGCCCGTCCTGAAGGAGGAGGACCCTGATTGCTGATGCGTTCGGCTGCTGCTGCAACCAAATGCTCTACATCGGCCCTCCACTGCTCCAGTGCATCCCGGGATGCATTCAGAGGTGGTGGGCGTTGGAGAAGAGCACGTGCTGCATGGAGCGCGTGTTCGGGGTTGTCATGCTTTGCCGACGCAGTGATGGATGCCGGCGCACCATCGCATTGTCCAGCTTGATTTGCTGGTGGAGGCGGCGGTGGTGGCAGTGTGACTCCTGCTGGCGCTGAGGCTCCTCCTGGTGGCTGCATATTGGAGGGATTGCCCCCAACAGCTTGAACAGCAAGTTGACCGTTGGATGATCTAGCAGCTGAGTTCATCATTCTCGAAATCTCAGGCGCCCCTACCCGGCGCGCCAACTGTCGGTGGTTTGGAAACGGCAGATCTCCCGACACTACTAAAGTGTTAGAGGAGTTTGATGTTCGGTGTGGGCGCGCGGAGATTCAAGAAGGTGAATTGTAAATGACACAGTAGACACAGGAATTTACGTGGTTCGGGCCGTCTGAGCGTAATACCCTACTCCACGGGGTGTGTTGATGTTGTATTGGATGTATGAGCTTGTATCAAGCGTCTAGAGGGTCTGTAGGGCGTGTCTGAAGACGTGTCCTATGTATCGTCGGTCTGTCCTTTTATAGTACAAGGGCAAACCGTTACAAGTTAGCCTGGCCCGACAAGTGGCCCCGGCGGTTACTGATATTGATATACATTCAACACGTTTAATAACACTTAATGACCGAGTTATGAGCTTTGACAACACCGTTACGGGTAATTAAGGTCGTCCGATCGTGTGTCATTAATTCAGTATTAATGACACTTGATTGGGTCTTGAAGTTCTTGATTCCCCTTTGAATATCCGGAGCCGTTGTAGAGTCTTCCGGAGGTTAGAGGCTGAAGATCCGACGATTGGACACGTGGCAGCACCGGCGCACACTGTGGAGAACAGATGGCTCCGGTGTTACCCGACACGTGTCAGCACCGGAGCTTCCCTCGGTCTGGGGTCAGGTCCGGAGGTGCCACTTCGATACATAGCCCGGAGCTTCCCCCCTTGCGGGCGGTAGCCCCGGTTTGATAGTACACGTGGCGTCCCTGGGACTAACCATGTCGGAGAAGCGGGTCCAAACATGTCTGACATGTAGGCCTCCGAAGGTCTTCAAATCAAGTGGGTGACTTTCCTTTGAGATCTTTGCAATCCCAAGGGATATATGGTACCCAGGGTACCGACAGCAACGACACTAGGTTTCGCCGTTGCAATTTAATCTTCTATTTGCGACAGCCGTTTGATGTGCGGCGGCTTTTGAGCTCGGCGTCGCAAATAATGCTTCTGTTTGCGACAACTCCGTCAATTGTGACGGGCCAGTGCGGACCGTCGCAAGTTATCTTATTTGCGACGGCTCACCATCATTATCTTATTTGCGACGGCTCACCATCACAAATTATTTCAGCCGTCATAAATGATCGTGTTTCTTATGGTGTTTACGTGGGACTAGATCATAGGAATGCCTTCCAGCTGGCTGTAACAAAATAAAACAGTACTTCAACATCATGTTAGTACGACTGTTTTCCCTAAGAAGGATGTTAGTATGGAAATACCTATACACAACTTCTAGCATTATTAGCACATCGCTGAATACCACAGACACTAGACACTGTACAGTAACAACAACAATATCCAGAGGATACAAATTCATACCGCAATTCAACCTCTCATGGACAGGAAACTCAAGTTCGTCACACACTATACATGGAAACACAAAACTATTCCTGTATCAAATGGCACGTCGGAATGCAAAAACGTGAAATGACAACAAGGACTATGACAAAAAGCTTACCACTTTATATCCTTCTTGGTGATAGGAACGGCGGGTACCCGAAATATGGGTGGAGATGACCATAAATTATTGTAGTCGAACAGAGCTTTTCAATCTTCAACGTCTTAATCTCAAGTGAGTAAACTGTTGGGTTTGTTGTGGTTAGCCCTTCTTTATATCCTATCAAGAAAATGTATCCTGCAGATGCACCAACAATGCTACATTTGCAGGAACATCCGAATGCTTTCTCCATCTGCCACTGGTTGGCCCTCTCACCCTCGTTTTGTATGAGGGTGTAATAGTCCATAGTGTTGCTAAAGCGCATTTGACTAAATATAGCCAGCCTGCCTTCTCCTGCCTCTGCAACGGCAACATCCGTACAAGTCTGATCAGGCGAGAGGTCAATACAGGAGAGCTCCATCCTGTTGATGTCGAGCTTAAGCAACTTGTTCCAAGAGTTCACTTTCCAGTAGAAGCAGCTATGATCACATTGGGACCAATTCAGAATGAAAAAGCCTGCTGGTGAGTTGAAGCCTAGATCGCTCCAACTGGTAGATGCACCGACACTCCACTGATTAGACTCCGACGAGAACAGAAATATCGTCAATCTTTTCGCGCAATACGTCCTGGCAATCACTTTGAACGAGGTATCTTCCAGGTGTCCAGATGGCACAAGGAAAGTCCGGAAGGAGGGACTCCTAGGTTTCCAGACCTGAGCAGAAACCAATAGGTCATGACTAATGGGAGGAAGCAACCGGTACAGCCTGAAACAGGGATCGCATACGGCGAGGTCCGGCAAGGCGTTGCCCTTACGGTGGCCTTCGAGCAGGACGCGGCCCTCGCAGATGTCGGAGTAGTGCCATCCCTTGCGGCGGCGTGGGAGGTAGTCGAAGTTGGACATATTGACGGCGCTAGCTAGTGCTCGGGCAGCAGCGGCGTTACGGTGGGACGCGTCGACAAGGTGGAACTCGCCGGGGAGGAGGCAGCCGAGAAGGAGTGGTGGGTGGACGGCACGGTACTGACGGAGGAAATCGTCGTCAGCGATGACTTGCCGGAAGGCGAAACAGGCAGCGGAGACACTCGCGAGGTCGACGGGGGAGGAGAGCCGGAGGAAGATGTCCTCCAGGAGCTCGTCGTGGAGGGGAAAATTCTGCCGCTCCGGCGGAGCCGCTACTCTTGGGCGGCGTGACGCCATCGCCGGCTGGATACCCGCCGCCGCCGGCGTGGCCGAGAGGGCCTAGGGATCGAGGGCTATAGCTCGGGGGATGTACGTTTTGGGGATCTGGGTCTCTGTGGAAATGAATGGGATGGCGCCCTGGCGAGTGACTCGTGATACGTATTTCAGGTGGTGTCCGAGCGAGTAAACGACCGCGTCACTCTCCTCATTTATTACTCCTGAAAAACGAAAATGGAAAAAGAGTCCTGTGTAAATATCTTGGTACTTCCAATCTGCTACAGTTCCATTTCCTCTTTGAGACCTGTCAAAATGGTTGTCGTCCATAGACATGCTGCTTGAGTTAGGGCATATTCGGCTGTTTGGATGAAAACTTTCAAATTCGGTCTCGTCTAGGTATAGGTGTCAGTAGTTACAACGAAGGTTTCCAGCCCTGAAAATAAAAAAAATGTTTACAGCCCTGTCAAAAGTTTCCAGCTTCGTTGCCGATAGGCGGCGCCATTGAGTCAGATGTGCGCGGTGCGGGCTTGGTGCTGGGTAGACCTGCTAGTTAGCTGAAGCTTTCATATGGCGGAAGGCAAGCGGAAGAGGTACAGCGTTGTATTCATATGTCACGGCAGCATCTTGTCTACCTAAGAAATACTCCATCCGTCCTCGAAAATTTGTCGCTTTGTAGTTCATTTTTGGACTACAAGGCAACCATCTTTCGGGGACGGAAGGAGTACAGGAAATATAACAAATATCGCAAAATCTGCTCCTCTGCCACTAGCACCCATCATGATGCAGCCCAAACAGAAGAGCAATTGAGGAGCAAGACTCACTGGATGTGCCATCTGCCATCTGATCGGAGTCTCCAACTGCAAATAATGCTTATATTTTTGCAGTGCTGAGATTCCCAGTAATGCCTTCTCATACGTACGACGACTATACTGTGTCCTGGTTCTCCAACATAGTTCTTAGAATGAAAAAAACAAAAAAAATCACCAACACATCAACCACATGCGATGTTTCAAGGTAAGATAAGTCTACAAACATAGATCAGGTTTCTTACATGATATAGTAGAGTTTTGTAATGAGATGCATTTGTTACACCTGACCATCCGACTCAGAGGTAATATGTAACACTCAAAATACATAATGCACTTGTTCGGTATGTCACTAAGAGCAACCGGAGTGCCAGCCTTCCACAGCCAATATCAACAGACTATATAGTCTAATAGTAATAGGTAACCACGACCACTGTACTATGAAGAGGCAAGCATGAAAGCATGTATCATCTGTAGCTCCACACATCCACATCAGCAGTATGGCACACGGGAACGATGTATGCCAGAACTTTGATGCAAGGCCAGTCCTGCAACCAGATGTTGGTAGTTAATTAGAACTTTGAAAACATAATATTGTACATAAAATTTTATAATCCACAATTTAAGTGCCAACACATCACATGGTACCATGGGAATTAGATCCAGTTAATCTCAGCTGCTCAGTAAGCATAAATAGTGGCACGGGGCATCACAGGTTTCTGGAGCTCCGTGACTACCTATTGTATGGTCGAGCACCCCTGAACTCTCTCTTGATTTTTTGGGCTATGGAAGAGAGGTTGAGGGCAAGAGGTTGAAGAGATTACGCGACTTAGCCGTGCCTATAATTTCCGTCTGGATTCACCATTGAACATAAATGATGTATACATGCATAAATAACAGCAATCTTGCGTAATGAACAGTAGCAAAAAGATTCAAATGGTTTGCCTCCACTAAATTTGCATGTGCAGCAAAACCTACATTTATCTGCAACTTGCATCATGTCCATCTCATTTGTATTTTTTAGCAATATATATATGTAGAAACAGGATAAACTGGTACTGTAGTTTTTTAATCAATGGACAGAGTATTTGAAGGGAATGAAAGGATTCCAAAAGAAAGTAGTGGAAAAATGAAAGTCATTATACTATAAGCAGCTTGAAATAGGATCAAATTACTTGAGAAATATATATGTATGGAATGGCGCAATATTAATCTCTTCTCTTATAGGTCAAGTTATCCAATTGATCCAGATCGATCTGTACAACTAGAAGGTTGAAGCTACTTCATGGTTAAGAGATGACAAAGTGAGGTGATGAAACAAAAAAATTGACATAAGCGTGTACTGTGCCTTCCTGATTAGTAATGCCAGCTAGACAACATTGTGAAGAACACAAATTATTCAGTTTTCTGAAAGTTTCCACCCTAGCAAAAAGTCATTGATTATTACTACAATATTCATTACATCCCAAATTACTTGTCACTCTCGAATTCAAAAATAGACTAGAGAATGACAAGTATTTTAGAATGAAAGGAGTACTCTTGATTACCACACAGTAATGTGCAACTAGAGAACAACAAGAATTATCTATTTTGTTCTCAAACATGAAGAGTTGTGCATCAGACAACAAGTATAAAAATGAACACAGTATCTAGACTGGAGTAAAAATAAGAAAAAAAGACATTGATAATTGAGCAACAGATAAATGTGCATGCAATTAATAGAATAGGATACACAACTACACAAGAAACAATAGCAAAAGCTCATTCAATGTGCCGGTCTATTGTAAGCTCCAAGTGATGCTTTGCTGTGCTCTTATAGGCAAATCTAAATTTGCATATTGCTACGCATACATTAAGAATTGTATCAGAAATTACTACATATGCTCTCGTAGCACCGATAGAAATGGAATGAAGTATTCAATTACTTTAAACATAATGCTGCCTCACTATATTAAAGTGTATTATGCCAATCTCTAAACTACCAATAAGTACACTGGATATTTGGAGGAAAATGTTTCCTGGAAGAACTAACAAGTGAGTGCTTACAAACTTAAACCATTATGCTAACACATTAACTTGGTATCTTTTTTGGTGGATAGTTTACTTGGAAGGATAATGGCTATAGATCAGTCCACATTATCATGTATCACTTATTAAGCATAAGATGAAACTATTTCACTACCATAAAACAAAAGTGGAGGGTAACTGAAGCAAATCATAAATAATGTGCCATACATAGATATTGTGATTATTTTCTTTAGTTATCTTGAAGACATGCACAAACTGTTGCCATGCATTGTGATTTGCTTACATAAATGCGTCACTCGAGCCCCAAAAGTGAAGTGTTTGTCAGCAGTCATATATCAAATTTCAACACCATTCAATCGGAAAGAAAAATAATAGTGATGCACTAAGAATAAAAAGATCAGATTTTGGACACATATACAAACTGAAACAATCACATTAGAGCGCCCTCATTGGCCAAGTTGTTTACCCCCCTCCTCATAGCTTCAGGATACTAAATTTCAATAACCTACAAATTATTTGGTGTGGAGTCTTACGACTCAGAATACACAAGCTCTTATTGTAAAAATTAAAGCTATTTTCACATATAACTACATGTACTTCAAAAGTTCCCATTTCACTACATATTTTATAAAATAACATGTAAGTCAGCTGTTGGAACTACATGCTCAAGGTCGACATCAACGGGGTGGAGTCCTCCATATTGCTTCTACTGGACACTACATATATAGTGTGAGCACACCAAATAACTCTTGACGCCTATATGGTACTGAAATTTAAAGGAGCTTACTGGATCCAAACATTTGAGTAATTTAGGCTGGTGAGCCTTAGTTCTGAGCCATAGGTCTATCACGAAGGCAAACAGAAATGAAGGGATGGCAACCATTGCTAAGTGCCGCGTAAATCTCCATACTGATCCAACAGCGTACCGTGGATAAGAGTAAATGATGCAGGTTCAACAAGGATATATATTGAAATATTTCTTCTAACATGCATAGATGGGGGTATGAATCTAACTCAAAAGAAATATTAGATTTAAAAAATATGCATTTTGTTATCTTGAAGGCAAACTACTAATATAACATTATGATCCTACAAATGTTTAAAGTGAAGTGTCACACACAGCATATTATGACATCTGAAATAATAAATCATATCCTGTTGTATTCATTTTTTACATGCAAATAAGAGTAATATCCACAAATGGCTCCAGGAGATAATTTGATCAATAGACAGAGTACTTGTTCTACATATTTCACTAAAGGAATCTTGACAATTTGCAACGGCCAGACTGTCGTAAATAAGCTATTTGCGACAGTTTTCGGCCGTCGCCCGCTTTTTGTCGCAATTTAACTAATTTGCGACAGTCACCGTCGTAATTTAACTTATTTGCGATGGTAGCCCGTAGACGACACAAATAAGTGTTCGGGCCCGGCGGATTCAAACCTAAATTCAAATCAACTATTTCAAATCATATTGGTCAATTCAAACCTAGTTAACCTCCAATTTTTCACTTCATATCCAATCGATAAAATCATTGCAATTCATATCCAATCACTTCAATCATATGCAATCGATAAAATCATCGCAATTCATGTCCAATCGCTTCAATCATATGCAATCGATAAAATCATCACAAGTTTAAACCTAATCCGAGTGGAGAGGTGTGACCAGTGGGGGATGTGTCGGTGCGGCGAAGAGGGAGATGCGGTGTCGATGCGGCAAACAACATCAGTGGAGGCTAGCGGCGTCGCTGGAGGCTGGCAGCGTCGGGGGAGGCTGGCGGCGTTGGGGGCAACCGGCGGCATCGGGGGTGGCTGGCGGCGTTGTGGATGGTCGACGCCAGAGCGCGGCGGTGTTAGACACATCGGGGCGGAGCGGCACGCGTTGGGGCGGCGCGCCATCGAGGGAGGCCGCCCACGGGGGGTTGCCGACGGGGTTGGGTGGCGCGGCATTGGGAGCGCGATGGAGTGCGGCGGCAGGAGGCGGCGGAAGCAAGGAGGCAGCGGTGGCGGGAGTGAGAGAGAGAGAGAGAGAGAGAGAGAGAGAGAAAGAGAGAGGGAGTCGAGCCACGTGGGCCGGGGTATATTCCCTTAGTTCGTGACGGCCTATGTAATTTTGACGGCACTAGGTTTCGCCGTGGTTATTTAATATTCTATTTGCAACGACCGTGACAGCACTAGGTTTCGCCGTTGCAATTTAATCTTCTATTTGCGATGGACGTTTGATGTGTGGCGGCTTTTGAGCCTGCCGTCGCAAATAATGCTTCTGTTTGCGACAACTCCGTCAATTGTGACGGGCCAGTGCGGACCCTCTCAAGTTATCTTATTTTGATTTCAGCCGTCGTAAATGATCGTGTTTCCTATAGTGTTTACATGGGACTAAATCATAAGAATGCCTTCCTGGCTGTAACAGAATAAAAACAGTGCTAGCTTCAACATCATGTTAGTATGACTGTTTTCCCTAAGAAGGATGTTAGTATGGAAATACCTATACACAACTTCTAGCATTAGCACATCGTTGAATACCACAGACACTGTATAGTAACAACAACATTAATATCCAGAGGAGACAAATTCATACCGCAATTCAACCTCTCATGAACAGGAAACTCAAGTTCGTCACACACTATACATGGAAACACAAAACTATTCCTGTATCAAGTGGCACGTCGGAATGCAAAAACGTGAAATGACAACAAGGACTATGACAAAAAGCTTACCACTTTATACCCTTCTTGGTGATAGGAACGGCGGGTACCCGAAATATGGGCGGACACGATCATAAATTAATGTAGCCGAACAGAGCCTTTCAATCTTCATTGTCTTAATCTCAAGTGAGTAAACTTTTGGGTTTGTTGTGGTTAGCCCTTCTTTATATCCTATCAAGAAAATGTTTCCTGCAGATGCACCAACACTGCTACATTTGCGGGACAATCCGAATGTTTTCTCCATCTGCCACTGGTTGGCCCTCTCACCCTCGTTTTGTATAAGGGTGTAATAGTCCATAGTGTTGCTAAAGCACATTTGACTAAATATAGCCAGCCTGCCTTTTCCTGCCTCTGCAATGGCAACATCCGTATAAATCTGATCCGGCGGGAGGTCAATACAGGAGAGCTCCATCCTGTTGATGTCGAGCTTAAGCATCTTGTTCCAATAGTTCACTTTCCAGTAGAAGCAACCAAGCTGATCAAATTGGGACCAATTCATAACGAAGAAGCCTGATCGTGAGTTGAAGCCTAGATCGCTCCAACTGGTAGATGCACAGAGACTCCACTGATTAGACTCTGACGAGAACAAAAATATGGCCAATCTTTTCGCGCAATACGTCCTGGCAATCACTTTGAACGAAGTATCCTCCAGGTGTCCAGATGGCACAAGGAAAGCCTCGAAGGAGGGACTTCTAAGTTTCCAGACCTGAGCAGAAACCAATAGGTCATGACGAATGGGAGGAAGCAACCGGTACCGCCTGTGACAGGGGTCGCACACGGCGAGGTCCGGGAAGTCGTTGCCCTCAGGGAGGCCTTCGAGCAGGACGCGGCCCTCGCAGACGTCGGTGTAGTGCCATCCCTTGCGGCGTGGGAGGTAGTCGAAGTGGCAGATATTGACGGCGCTAGCTAGTGCTCGGGCAACAGCAGCGTTACGGTGGGGCGCTTCGACGAGGTGGAAGTCTCCGCCGAGGAGGCAGCCGAGAAGGAGTGGTGGGTGGACGGCACGGTACTGACGAAGGAAATCCTCGTCAGTGATGACTTGCCGGAAGGCGAAACATGCAGCGGAGACACTCGCGAGGTCGACGGGGGAGGAGAGCCGGAGGAAGATTTCCTCCAGGAGCTCGACGTGGAGGGGAAATTTCTGCCGCTCCGGCGGAGCCGCTACTCTGGGGCGGCGGGACGCCATCGCCGGCGTCGCCGAGAGGGCCTAGGGATCGAGGAGGGCTATAGCTTGGGGGATGTTTTGGGGATCTGAGTCTCTGTGCGAAATGAATGGGATAGCCTGGCGAGTGAATGTGACTCGTGAGACGTATTTGAGGTGGTCCAAGCCAGTAAACGACCGCGTCACTCTCGTTTATTACCAAACTTGGAGTCCTGCCTGCCTAAGAACAGAAATGAAAAAGGAGTCCTGTGTAAATATCTTTTTTTTTTCGAAAACTCTCATGTGTAAATATCTTGGTACTTCCATTCTGCTATAGTTCCATGTTTCCTCTTTGAGACCTGGCAAAATGATTATCGTCCATAGACCTGTTGCTTGAGTTTAGGGCATATTAGGCTGTTTGGGTGAAAACTTTCAAATTCGGTCTCGTCTAGGTCTAGGTATCAGTTACAGCCCTGAATTTTCAAAAAAAATTATTACAGCCCTGCCAAAAGTTTTCAGCTTCGTTGCAGATAGGCGCGCGGCGCCATTGACTCAGTTGCCCGCGGCGCGGGCTTGCTGCTGGGTAGACCTGCTAGTTACCTGAAGCTTTCGTGTGGCAGAAGGCAAGCGGAAGAGGCACGACATTGTAATCATATGTCACGGCAGTATCTTGTCTACCTAAGAAATACTTCATCCGTCCCCGAAAAACTTGTCGTTTTCTAGTTCATTTTTGAACTACAAAACGACAATCTTTCAGAGACGAAGGGAGTACAGGATATACAACAAATATCGCAAAATCTGCTCCTCTACCACCAGCACCCATCATGATGCAGCCCAAACAGAAGAGCAATTGAGGAGCAAGGCTCACTGGATGTGCCATCTGCCATCTGATTGGAGTCTCCAACTGCAAATAATGCTTATATTTTTGCAGTGCTGAGATTCCCAGTAATGCCTTCTCATACGTACGACGACTATATCACCAACACATCAACCACATGTGATGTTTTAAGGTAAGATAAGTCTACAAACATAGATCAGGTTTCTTACATGATATAGTAGAGTTTTGTAATGAGATGCATTTGTTACACCTTACCATTCGACTCAGAGGTAATATGTAACACTCAAAATACATAATGCACTTGTTCGGTATGTCACTAAGAGCAACCGGAGTGCCAGCCTTCCACAGCCAATATCAACAGACTATAGTCTAATAGTAATAGGTAACCACACACACTACTATGAAGAGGCAAGCATGAAAGCCTGTATCACCTGTACCTCCACACATCCACATCAGCAGTATGGCACACAGGAACGATATATGCCAGAACTTTTATGCAAAGCCAGTCCTGCAACCAGATGTTGGGAGTTAATTAGAACTTTGAAAGCATCATATTGTACATAAAATTTTATAATCCACAATTTAAGTGCCCACGCATCACATGGAACCATGGGAATTAGATCCAGTTAATATCAAATGCTCAGTAAGCATAAATAGTGGCATGGGGCATCGCAGGTTTCTGGAGCTCCCCGACTACCTGTTGTATGGTGGAGCACCCCTGAACTCTCTCTTGATTTTTTCGGTCATGGAAGAGAGGTGGAGGGCTAGAGGTTGAAGAGATTACGCGACTTAGCCGTGCCTATAATTTTTGTCTGGATTTACCATTGAACATAAATGATGTACACATGCATAGATAACAGCAATCTTGCGTAATGAACGGTAGCAAAAAGATTCAAATGGTTTGCCTCCACAGATTTGCCTGTGCAGAAAAACCTACATTTATCTGCAACTTGCATCATGTCCATCTCATTTGTATTTTTAGCAATATATATGTAAAAACAGGATAAATTGGTACTGTATTTTTTAATCAATGAACAGAATATTTCAAGGGGGGAATGAAAGGATTCCAAAAGAAAGAAGTGGAAAAATGAAAATCATTATACTATAAGCAACTTAAAATAGGATCAAATTACTTGGAGAAATATGTATGGAATGGCACAATATTAATCTCTTCTCTTATAGGTCAAGTTATCCAATTGATCCAGATCGATCTGTACAACTAGAAGGTTTAAGCTACTTCATGGTCAAGATATGACAAAGTGAGGTGATGGAATAAAAAATTTGACATAAACGTGTACTGTGCCTTTCTGATTAGTAATGCCAGCTAGACATCAGCGTGAAGAACACAAATTATTCAGTTTTCTGAAAGTTTCCACCCTAGCATAAAGTCATTGATTGCCACAATATTCCCTCCATCTCAAGTTACTTGTCACTTTCTACTTCAAAAATGAACTAGAGTGACAAGTATTTTGGAATGGAGGGAGTACTCTTGATTACCACACACAATAATGTGCAATGAAAGAATAACAAGAATTATATATTTTGTTCTCAAACATGAAGAGTTGTGCATCAGACAACCAGTATAAAAAATGAACACAATATCTAGACTGGAGTAAAAATAAGAAAAAAAAAAGACATTGGTAACTGAGCAACAGAGAAATGTTCATGCAATTAATAGAATAGGATACACAAGAAACAATAGACAAAAGCTCACTCAATGTGCAGGTCTATTGTAAGCTCCAAGTGATGCCTTGCTGTGTTAGAACTATGCACTTTCATTTGGCCTACACTTATAGGCAAATCTAAATTTGCATATTGCTACGCATACATTAAGAATTGTATCAGAAATTACTACATATGCTCTCGTAGCACCGATAGAAATGGAATGAAGTATTCAATTACTTTAAACATAATGCTGCCTCACTATATTAAAGTGTATTATGCCAATCTCTAAAGTACCAATAAGTCCACTGGATATTTGGAGGAAAATGTTTCCTGGAAGAACTAACAAGTGAGTGCTTACAAACTTAAACCATTATGCTAACACATTAACTTGGTATCTTTTTTGGTGGATAGTTTACTTGGAAGGATAATGGCTATAGATCAGTCCACGTTATCATGTATCACTTATTAAGCATAAGATGAAACTATTTCACAACCATAAAACAAAAGTGGAGGGTAATTGAAGCAAATCATAAATAATGTGCCGTACGTAGATATTGTAATTATTTTCTTTAGTTATCTTGAAGACATGCACAAACTGTTGCCATGCATTGTGATTTGCTTACATGAATGTGTCACTCTGAGCCCCAAAAGTGAAGTCGTTGTCAGCAGTCATATATCAAATTTCAACACCATTCAATCGGAAAGAAAAATAATAGTGATGCACTAAGAATAAAAAGATCAGATTTTGGACACATATACAAACTGAAACAATCACATTACAGCGCCCTCATTGGCCAAGTTGTTTACCCCCCTCCTCATAGCTTCAGGATACTAAATTTCAATAACCTACAAATTATTTGGTGTGGAGTCTTACGACTCAGAATACACAAGCTCTTATTGTAAAAATTAAAGCTATTTTCACATATAACTACTTGTACTTCAAAAGTTCCCATTTCACTACATATTTTATAAAATAACATGTAAGTCAGCTGTTGGAACTACATGCTCAAGGTCGACATCAACAGGGTGGAGTCCTCCAAATTGCTTCTACTGAACACTACATATATAGTGTGAGCACACCAAATAACTCTTGAGGCCTAGATGGCACCGAAATTGAAAGGAGCTTACTGGATCCAAACATTTGAGTAATTTAGGCTGGTCAGCCTTAGTTCTAAGCCATAGGTCTATCATGAAGGCAGACAGAAATGAAGGGATGGCAACCATTGCTAAGTGCCACGTAAATCTCCATATTGATCCGACAGCGCACTGTGGATAAGAGTAAATGATGCAGGTTCAACAAGGATATATATATTGAAATATTTCTTCTAACATGCATAGATGGGGGCATGAATCTAACTCAAAAGGAATTTATTCAAGATATAGTCAAAATATTAGATTTAAAAAATATGCATTTTGTTATCTTGAAGGCAAACTACTAATATAACATTATAATGCTACAAACGTTTAAAATGAAGTGTCACACACAACATGTTATATGACATCTAAAAAAATAAATCATATCCTGTTGTATTCATTTTTTACACGCAAATAAGAGAAATATCCACAAATGGCTACAGGAGATAATTTGATCAATAGACAGAATACTTGTTCTACATATTTCACTAAAGGAATCCCGACAATTTGCGACGGCCAGAGTTGTCGCAAATATGCGTAAAACTGTCACAAATAAGCTATTTGCGATGGTTTTTGGCCGTCGCCCGTTTTTTTGTCGCAATTTAACTAATTTGTGATGGTCACCATTGTAATTTTACTTATTTGCGATGGTAGCCCGTAGACGGCACAAATAAGGGTTCGGGCCCGACGGATTCAAACCTAAATCCAAATCAACTATTTCAAATCATATTGGTCAATTCAAACCAACTAAATTATCCCAATTCAAACCTAATTAACCTCCAATTTTTCACTTCATATCCAATCGATAAAATCATTGCAATTCATATCCAATCACTTCAATCATATGCAATCGATAAAATCATCACGTCAATTCATATCCAATCACTTCAATCATATGCAATCGATAAAATCATCGCAAGTTTAAACCTAATCCGAGTGGAGAAGTGTGACCGGTGGGGGATGCGTCGGTGCGGCGAAGAGGGAGATGCGGTGTCAATGTGGCTGGCAACATCGATGGAGGTCGGGGGCGTCGCTAGAGGCCGGAAGCATCGGGGGAGGCTGGCGGCGTCGGGGGCAACCGGCGGCATCGGGGGAGGCTGGCAGCATCGGGGGCGGCCGACGTTGGAGCGTGGCAGTGTTGGGCACCTCGGGGCGGAGCGGCACGCGTTGGGGCGGCGCGCCGTCGGGGGGTTGCCGACGGGTTTGGGTGGCGTGGCGTTGGGAGCGAGATGGAGTGCGGTGGAGGGAGGCTACGGAAGAAATGAGGCGACGGTGGCGGGAGTGAGAGAGAGAGAGAGAGAGAGAGTCAAGCCACGTGGGCTGGGGTATATTCCCTTAGTTTGCGATGACCTTTGTAATTGTGACGGCACTAGGTTTCGCCATCGCAATTTAATATTCTATTTGCGACGACCGTCTAAATTGTGACGGCACTAGGTTCTCGCCGTCACAATTTAATGTTCTATTTGCGACGGACGTTTGACGTGCGGCGGCTTTTGAGTCTGCCATCGCAAATAATGCTTCTGTTTGCGACAGCTCCGTCAATTGTGACGGCCCAATGCAGACCGTCGCAAGTTATCTTATTTGCAACGGCTCGCCATCGCAAATTATTTCAGCAGTTGTAAATCATCATGTTTCCTATAGTGTTTACATGGGACTAGATCATAGGAATGCCTTCATGGCTGTAACAGAATAAAACAGTGCTTCAACATCATGTTAGTATGACAGTTTTCCCTAAGAAGGATGTTAGTATGGAAATACCTATACACAACTTCTAGCATTATTAGCACATCGCTGAATACCACAGACACTAGACAATGTACAGTAACAACAACAATATCCAGAGGATACAAATTCATACCGCAATTCAACCTCTCATGAACAGGAAACTCAAGTTCGTCACACACTATACATGGAAACACAAAACTATTCCTGTATCAAATGGCACGTCGGAATGCAAAAACGTGAAATGACAACAAGGACTATGACAAAAAGCTTACCACTTTATATCCTTCTTGGTGATAGGAACGGCGGGTACCCGAAATATGGGTGGAGATGACCATAAATTATTGTAGTCGAACAGAGCTTTTCAATCTTCAACGTCTTAATCTCAAGTGAGTAAACTGTTGGGTTTGTTGTGGTTAGCCCTTCTTTATATCCTATCAAGAAAATGTATCCTGCAGATGCACCAACAATGCTACATTTGCAGGAACATCCGAATGCTTTCTCCATCTGCCACTGGTTGGCCCTCTCACCCTCGTTTTGTATGAGGGTGTAATAGTCCATAGTGTTGCTAAAGCGCATTTGACTAAATATAGCCAGCCTGCCTTCTCCTGCCTCTGCAACGGCAACATCCGTACAAGTCTGATCAGGCGAGAGGTCAATACAGGAGAGCTCCATCCTGTTGATGTCGAGCTTAAGCAACTTGTTCCAAGAGTTCACTTTCCAGTAGAAGCAGCTATGATCACATTGGGACCAATTCAGAATGAAAAAGCCTGCTGGTGAGTTGAAGCCTAGATCGCTCCAACTGGTAGATGCACCGACACTCCACTGATTAGACTCCGACGAGAACAGAAATATCGTCAATCTTTTCGCGCAATACGTCCTGGCAATCACTTTGAACGAGGTATCTTCCAGGTGTCCAGATGGCACAAGGAAAGTCCGGAAGGAGGGACTCCTAGGTTTCCAGACCTGAGCAGAAACCAATAGGTCATGACTAATGGGAGGAAGCAACCGGTACAGCCTGAAACAGGGATCGCATACGGCGAGGTCCGGCAAGGCGTTGCCCTTACGGTGGCCTTCGAGCAGGACGCGGCCCTCGCAGATGTCGGAGTAGTGCCATCCCTTGCGGCGGCGTGGGAGGTAGTCGAAGTTGGACATATTGACGGCGCTAGCTAGTGCTCGGGCAGCAGCGGCGTTACGGTGGGACGCGTCGACAAGGTGGAACTCGCCGGGGAGGAGGCAGCCGAGAAGGAGTGGTGGGTGGACGGCACGGTACTGACGGAGGAAATCCTCGTCAGCAATGACTTGCCGGAAGGCGAAACAGGCAGCGGAGACACTCGCGAGGTCAACGGGGGAGGAGAGCCGGAGGAAGATGTCCTCCAGGAGCTCGTCGTGGAGGGGAAAATTCTGCCGCTCCGGCGGAGCCGCTACTCTTGGGCGGCGTGACGCCATCGCCGGCTGGATACCCCGCCGCCGCCGGCGTGGCCGAGAGGGCCTAGGGATCGAGGGCTATAGCTCGGGGGATGTACGTTTTGGGGATCTGGGTCTCTGTGGAAATGAATGGGATGGCGCCCTGGCGAGTGACTCGTGATACGTATTTCAGGTGGTGTCCGAGCGAGTAAACGACCGCGTCACTCTCCTCATTTATTACTCCTGAAAAACGAAAATGGAAAAGGAGTCCTGTGTAAATATATTGGTACTTCCATTCTGCTACAGTTCCATTTCCTCTTTGAGACCTGGTAAAATGGTTGTCGTCCATAGACATGTTGCTTGAGTTAGGGCATATTCGGCTGTTTGGATGAAAACTTTCAAAATCGGTCTGGTGTCAGTAGTTACAACAAAGGTTTACATCCCTGCCAAATGTTTTCAGCTTCGTCGCCAATAGGCGGTGCCACCGAGTCATTGACTCTGATGCGCGTGGCGCGGGCTTGCTGCTGGGTAAACCTGCTAGCTATACAACCAATATGTCACGACAAGCGGAAGGCATGGTGTTGTAATCATATGTCATGACGGCATCTTGTCTATCTAATAAGAAATACAGGCTATACAACCAATATTGCAAAATCTGCTCCTCTGCCACTAGCACCCATCATGACGCAGCCCAAACGAAAGAGCAACTGAGGAGCAAGGCTCACTGGATGTGCTATCTACCATCTGATCGGAGTCTCCAACTGACAATAATGCATGCTTATATTTTTGCAGTACTGAGATTACCAGACGTAATGCCTTCTGATACGATAACGACTAATGTCCTGGTTCTCCAACATAGTTCTTAGAATGAAAAAAAAATCACCAACACATCAACCACATGTGATGTTTCAAGGTAAGATATGTCTACAAACATAAATCAGGTTTCTTACATATAGTAGAGTTTTGTAATGAGATGCATTTGTTACACCCTTACAATTCGAATCAGAGGTAATAGCACTCAAAATACATAATGCACTTGTTCGGTATCTCACTAAGAGCAACCGAAGTGCCAGCCTTCCACAGGCAATATCAACATACTATAGTCTATAATAATAATAGGTAACCACACACACTGTACTATGAAGAGGCAAGCATGAAAGCCTGTATCAGCTGTAGCTCCACACATCCACATCAGCAGTATGGCACACGGGAACCATGCCAGAACTTTGATGCAAAGCCAGTCCTGCAACCGGATGTAGGTAGTTAGTTAAATTTGAAAGCATCATATTGTACATGTAGTATAAAATTTTGTAATCCACAATTTAAGTGCCGACGCATCACATGGAACCATGGGAATTAGATCCAGTTTATCTCAACTGCTCAGTAAGCATAAATAGTGGCACGGGGCAGCACAGGTTTCTGAAGCTCCCCTACTCATCCCTGAACTCCCTCTTAATTTTTTCGGCCATGGAAGAGAGGTTGAGGGCTAGAGGTTGGAGAGATTATGCGACTTAGCCGTGCCTATAATTTCTGTATGGATTCACCATTGAACATAAATGATGTATACATGCATAAATAACAGCAATCTTGCGTAATGAACCGTAGTCAAAAATTCAAATGGCCTGCCTCCACTAAGTTTGCCTGTGCACCAAAACCTACATTTATCTACAACTTGCATCTTGTCCATCTCATTTGTATTTCTTAGCAATATATATGTAGAAACAGGATAAAATGGTACTGTGTTTTTTAATTAATCAATAAACAGAGTATTTCAAGGGAATGAGCAGATTCCAAAATAAATAAGTGGAAAAATGAAAGTCATTATACTGTAAGCAACTTGAATTAGGATCAAATTACTTGGAGAAATATGTATGGAATGGCACAATATTAATCTCTTCTCTTATAGGTCAAGTTATCCAATTGATTTAGATCGATCTGTACAACTAGAAAGTTGAAGCTACTTGATGGTCAAGAGATGACAAAGTGAGGTGATGGAATAAATAATTTGACATAAACTTGTACTGTGCCTTCCTGATAGATTAGTAATGTCAGCTAGACAACTGCGTGAGAAACACAAATTATTGAGTTTTCTGAAAGTTTCCACCCTAGTACAAAGGCATGGATTGTTATCACAATACTATTTATTACCACACAGTAATGTGCAACCATAAGAACAAGAATTATCTATTTTGTTCTCAAACATGAAGAGTTGTGCATCAGACAACATGTATAAAAAACAAACACAATATCCAGAGACTGAAGTAAAAATAAGAAAAAAAGACATTGATAACTTGAGCAACAGATAAATGTTCATGCAATTAATAGAACAGGGTACACAAGAAACAATAGACAAAAGCTCATTCAATGTGCCGGTCTATTGTAAGCTCCAAGTGATTGCCTTGCTGTGGGGGAACTATGTACTTCCATTCGGCCTACACTCTTTTAGGCAAATCTAAATTTGCATTGCTACGCATACATTAAGAATTGTATCGGAGATTACTACTACTGTGTGCTCTCATAGCAGTATTAAACTATGCATAGCTTAAAAAACATATAAGAACTTAAAATATCTGTTGCAAAATGTAAATTTACATAACTATGCATACTCTGAGAAAACCTCAAAATGGTCATAGAATAGACATTTCACCACGTTGATGGAGGCAGAGATAGACTAGAGAAGGGAATAAGCCCATCATCAAATTTGTATTTATAAAATTTAGTTCTATATAAAATATTCAGTTGTGTTACTATATATTGTTTCAACAAAATTAATATGAATAACTTGATTGGCCCACTTCTCGGTAAGGCCTCCATTGAAGCTCCATACAATGATTAGTAGGTTAGAAGGTCTGGCCACTAGATCCCATTCATTTAACAGATAGCAGACGCAGATTATTAAGTACACATTATTCATTAAACTCAATAATGTTTTTTTTTTAGTTTTCTCATGAGGCATATGGCTAGACAATTATAGTTTTAAAAACAAATACAGGAAACTTTGTCTTCACAAAAAGGAAAACTTGAAGTTCCATAAACCTCATCATAATAAACTGTGTGTGGCGCACGTGATCTCATATTTTAGTTAATGTTTTCTTGTTTAAAAGAAAAACTTGCACGCATGGCAGAGTAGTAGACATGCAGTGAATGCATCGAAGTGCAACAAAACCTAACCAAACTGACAACTCTATCAAGAAGGTCAAGATTCTGGATAATCATGAAACAAATTTTGCAGCTCACTACTACCAGTAATGGTGAAGGTTCAATACCCACATGGCGCAAAGTGCCCATGTAACCATTGAAATGATTAATTTGAAGAAAAACATGCACTTAAACTGTCAGACAATTTGACGTTTCCTTAAAAAAAATTGATGTTTCCTTGCAGATAAACACGAGAGCATGCCCCCCCCCCCCCCCCAAAAAAAATGCTTAAATCCTACCCTCTGAAGATGTACAATCAAACTATAAGCTGATAGGGTATGCGAGTTATCATCTTGATGGTGAACTAGGGATCTAAATGCCCACTTAATGTTATGATTCACAAATCATACAACACATTAATGTGACAACGTACAAGTCTCAGACATCAATAAAATTGTCAAATAACATACATGCTATATTTTTTATGACAAGATCCTTGGAAGACTAAGATGTGCTATAACATAATTCAACCTTTCATAAACAGTAAAATGCATAATGCGCAGAGTACGAACATGAACCTATTGGAGCATCAATTAAGAGAGATGGTGAACTATAAGCTGATAGGGTATGCGAGTTATCATCTTGATGGTGAACTAGGGATCTAAATGCCCACTTATTGTTATGGTTCAAAAATCAAACAACGCATTAATGCAACAAAGTACAAGTCTCAGACATCAGTAAAATTGTCAAATAACATACATGCTATATTATTGATTACAAGATCCTTGGAAGACTAAGATATGCTATAACATATTCAAGCTTTGCATAAACGGTAAAATGCATAATGCGCAGAGTACAAACATAAACCTATGGGAGCGTCAAGTAAGAGAGATGTCCAAAAAGGCCCGGATAGCACAAAAGGATTGCAAAGACTGACCTTATATCCTTCTTGGTGACATGGGTGGTGGGTACCCAAAATATGGAAAAATACGGTGCAAGAATCCCATCATCCGACCAACCCTGTTGATCTGCAAAGTCTCAATCTCAATTGACAAACACGCTGCTTCTACTGGATTTTTCTTTGATTGACCTAATAGGAAAATGTATCCTCCAAGTGCACCGACAATGAAGCAGAAAAAATCCGAAGGCAAAGGGTCTATGTTCACCATCTTCCACTTCCTGGATTCCTGGCCCTCATTCTGCCAAATGGAGTACCGAATCCTCTGCGCGTTAATTTGACTAAAGATCCCAAGCATGCCTTTTCCAGCCTCGACAATGACTATTTCCAGCTTATCATGTTTAGGCGGGAGGTCAACAGTGGAGAACTCCAGAGTGCTCATATTGAACTTGAGCAGCTTGTTCTTCTCGTACACTTTTCTGTAGTAGCAGCCATATGCGAAACAGTTGTGATCACGATAATCTAGCACGCAGCCATCTTGAGGTACGGTCAAGCTTAAAGCTTCCCAGGTTGTAGATGCGGCGATACTCCAGCTGGCGGTGCCGGAGGAGAAGATAAACACCGCGAATTTCTGAGGGCACTGTGTCATGCCCATCACTCTGAACGTCGTGTCCTCCTCGTCGTAGCTGGAAGGGACGATGCAGGCATTAAAAGACTTGATTTTACGTTCATCGACCTGGATGGAAGCAAGTAGATCGCCGGGGATGGGAGGCAGCAGCAGGTATCGCCGGTACAAGGGATCGCACACCGCGAGGTCGGGGAAGACGGGGACGGAGCCGTCCTTTTTCTCCCAGGGCCCGTACTTGAGGAGGACGCGGCCGTCGCGCACGTCGCTGGTGCCCCATACGTACCGCGCGTCGTCGCGGGGGACGTAGCCATCGAAATCGAAGTCGGCGGCGCGGGCGAAGGCACGGCAAGCAGGCGCGGAGGGGTCCGGCGCCTCGGTGGCCCGGAATTCGCCGTCGAGGAAGCCGAGCAGGAGCGGCGGGTGGAGCGAGCGGTACTGACGGAGGAAGGACGGGTCGGCGATGAGGCGGCGGAAGGTGGCACAAGCCATGGAGGCGCGGGCGAGGTCGGCAGGGGAGGCGACGCGGAGCAAGATCTCTCTCACGATTTCTTCGAGGAGGGCCGGCGGTTCTCGCGGCGTCGTCTCGGCTTCGGGGCTAGCCAGGATCTGGCTTGCCGGCGACGCCATATCGTTTTGCCACCGACGGGCGACGGCTGCTGGAATGGAGACTGAAAGAGAGAGGCCGGCTTGGACCGGGGTTGAGCTGCCTCTTAACTGTGTCGGACTGAACTTTGAATGGAAAAGCTCGTGAGTGAGTCAGGACCAAGTTGTCAGTCACTTGCCCAGTTGTCTCCATCGCCGTCACCAATCTTGGATTTTTTTTTAGGACATCCGGTAAGGTACGCAAAGTTGCACGTCGGTGTACAGGTTCGGCCCTGCTAGATTTCAGTCACCAAAAATTTGATTAAAATTTGTAGACGTGGCACCGCTAATGTTGTTATTTTCGTTAAGGATTGCGATGGATTGGAGATAAATTCTCCCTTAGTTACATAACTAATATGAGACTATTTATCGAACACACTCTTATAGAAGGTCTATGTTCACATCCGGCTAATGCTGCAGAACCTTTAGAGTTGGAACCTTGGAGGAGATCATGCATAGATAGAATTAGGGAAGATCAAAATAGGTATTAATTTCAACATTCATATTATTTTTACTAGAAGTAGACATTCGAGCTCAGGAATAGTCCCTCCATCTCATATTATTTGTCATTTAGAACAAAAAAATTAGTTCATTTTGAACTAAAATTCTTATCCTAAACGACAAATAATATGTGATGAAAGGAGTAATATTAATTTTGATCTTGGGATATATTCTCGTGTCTCGGGGATGACTACCATAACGGTTTCCTTGGGGGCTACAGTGATGGCTGATGAAGCAGAAGAGGAGCTAAGTGGGTGCTCCACGGAACGAAGTACAGTAAAATACTCTTTTCGTTTTAAAATTTTATCGATTTATAGTTTAAAAATAAATTATAAAACGCTTTGCAAGGCATATAACAACGAATATAGGATTCTAAAGCAAACAAGTCCATTTCTAATATCGGAGTAGAATTTAATCTGCCGTGATGCATGCTGTGGACCTTTTTTGGCGACTTTGGGTTCAATTAACTTCGTCACTGTGGTTCACAGCACATTTAAACTTCCGTGGTGTACTGGGCTGGGTAGTAGGAGATGAATAGGACAGGCCCATCCCGGGCGACACACGATCCAGTGCTTCAAGTGAGCCCAACAGACGATCCACTGCATCCAGTGAGCCCAACATACGACCCATTGCATCCTGGGAGCCCAACACATCAATCATAAGGTCTAATGGACCCCTACTCGCACGATGATGGCTCCTCGTGGCAACCTGGGCTTCCGACTTGCGAGCGTGGCCTCCCATGTCGCCGCGCTACTGGTTGCGCCCCGGCCAGCGCGTCCACGGGCCATGGCTACGTGTGGACCGCGGACTCGGACCGGAGCGCTGGCAGAAAGGGCGGCGCCTTGCCGACTTGCTTTGCTCCGAATTTTTTTTATTTTGTCATAATTAATTTATTATTTAATATTAATAGCGTCCGGAATTTTTTTTGCAAAACTAGCGTCCCTGCCGGCCTTGTGACGACTTGCCAGCGTCGCAGCAATGTGTCAATGTCAAAAATTCTGGTTTTTGCTCATTTTTGGGCGCCTATTTTAAAATATTTAGTAATATATTTTTGAAATGTTATTATTGAAAAACTATAGTAGACAATTTGTACTACAACTACTTAAGTAACAACATTTCCAAAATAAGTATCTAGATATTTCTAAATAGCTATCCAAATGTGAATAAAACTCAGCAAATTTGCGCTGCAGAGGCAAATTTGCTGAGTTTAGTCACATTTCGACGGTCGTTCTAAAATACACAGATAAAAATGTAGAAAATTATGATACTGGAATAACTGTAGATAAAGATATTGACTACATTTTATTCAGTAACCACATTTCCAAAATATATCTCTAAGTATTTTAAAATAACCATTCAAAAGTGACTAAATACAGCAAATTTGCCTTTGCAACACGAATTTTCTTAGTTTCATTCGCTTTTGGACACCTATTTTAAATACCTAGAAACATATTTTACAGTTATCCAATATTAAAATTTCATGAATATGTATCTAGTTATTTTAAAATAGTCGTCGAAAAGTGATTGAACTCAGCAAATTTGCATCTGCAGTCCAATTTTGCTGAGTTTTATTCAATTTTGAACGGCTATTTTGAAATACTTGGAGACATATTTTGGAAATATTGTTTTTGAAGAATATGTAGTACACATTGTCTACCACATTTTCTTCAATAAAAACATTTCCGAAATATGTCCCTAAGTATTTTAAAATGGGCGTCCAAAAGTGAAAAGAAAAACAGAATTGTTTAGACCGCCACATGTGCTACCATCGTCCACGAGGTGAACGGTTACCTTGCCACGTGACAAGTCGTCTACGAGGTAGACGGTAGGGATGCTAGTTTTGCAAAAAAAAAAATCAAACGCCATTAATATTAAATAATAAATTAATAATGCTAAAATAAAAAATTCCCTTTCTTCGGCGGATGTGGTCGTGTGCTCGTGGTTCGTGGCTACCGAAGCACGGCACAAGAAAGCTCCGGGAGAACCGGAATGGCAAATACTGCGGTCTGATCGTCGGCGGAAGGGCCGGGTCTCTGAACTACTGGGCTACTAGGTGTAATTTGGATGGAGCAAAGTCCACGGCCTGTTATTTAATACTCCTTCCGTTTTTAAAAAATTTATCGCTTTGTAGTTGATTTTTGAACTACAAAATGACAATCTTTGGAGGATAGAGGAAGTAACAGGTCATGGGCCTCTACATCTGGGCCCATCTTTTCCCCACTCCACATCCCTAATACATATGCTCGTCACGATTACTAGCGAGAATAACAAGCAACGGGATTCGGGATGCTCGCAAGTTGCTGCTAATGATTGGCTTCAACGGCTTACGTGCAATGCGTTCACTTTCCCGTGTACGCGAGCGTGATAAGATTACCAAATTGAATGCCCGCAACTGATCGCCAGAACGGGCACGGCTCGGATAGCCGTCCCTTTCTGCGTTCCCCTGTGGCCGCACGACATCCCATGCTGTATTCTAGTCGCCGTGTGTGTGGAAGCAAACAGCACTGCGGTGTGGTGTTAAAACAAATCTCATCGGCTCAGAGATTGTTGGCGCATTTTATCAAGTTTCGGATGGTTGCGATAACAGTGTGCCGTCAAAAACAGGTCAGTTGGCTGACCCGCAGGAGATAGCCAGATAGGAACGCCACCGGTGACAGGCACTCAACTATTCCCGCTGACACGGCGGCCCCGCTGGTCAACCGCCAGTCTGGCGGCCCGACCGAACTACTCCAATCACGAGCGTCGTTATTTTAGCGTCCCTTTTTTACCTGCCCGTTTTAACCAGAGCACCACGTCATACCGTGCCCACGCCTTTTATCCATCCACCTCACCGGGACGTGGGACAGGTGCTTGGTCTGGACCCATGTGTCGGTGGGTGCGGCAGAAATGGAACATGTTAAAGAGACGCGTCCAAGATTTACCGACCAAACGGGCGCTTCCCTCCCCTTCATGCCTCTCTTAATTTCAGGTAGAGAGATTTAGACGGTTAAAACCCGTCGCCATACGGAACCCAGCAGCGACGGACGGAGAGAGAGAGAGAGAAAAAGGGTAATGGCAGAGCGCGAGCGGGAGGAGGAGGTGTCGACGGCGGCGGCGGCGGGGCGACCGGAGGAAGAGCGGCCGCGTGGGGACAGCGAGAGCGAGGGGGAGGATGGGGTGGCGGCGGTGCTCGACTTCGACATGCTCTGCGCGTCGGTGGCTCTGGCGGCGGAGAGGCGGAAGGGCGCCGCGGCGGCGGAGGCTGGCGGCGACGGCGGCGGGGTGCAGAGGATGTGGGAGGGGGACGTGGTGCTGGATTGCCTGGAAGACCGACGGGTCGCGCTCGAGGCCGCCTGGTAGGTTAGGTGGAACCAACTCCTCTTCCTCCTCTTTTCGTAATTCGTACAGAGCTTGGTTCTGGGTTGCTAGCCGTGTTGGATTCATTTTTCTCCCAACTCCCCAGAGCGTAGGGATTTGGCCTTTGAATCAACGCGGATTCCATTTCGCTTACAGACTTACAATACAGACGGATTGATTTTGTGCTGGGGATGATTGCTCTTCGTACAGACCTTTACGAAAGGAATGATATTGTTAGAAATTGGGGTGAGATGTTCGTCCAGAGCAGGAAGTTCTTGGGAGAAAAACCAGTCCTTTTTTGTCCTCAAATTAGTAAGCTTTCGCTTAGAATGGCGTCGGCCCGAATATAGCAACGAACTCTGGATTGAACTTAAGGAAGTTCTCTTTGCTACAACTATAAGAGAAAATTGGCATAGTTAAAGATGGATAACGCGGAATATTCCCCAAAATGATGTCTCCCCTCCTCTGCACTAGTTTTATCAGTTACTCAGCTATTCTCGTGTTTATTCAAAAGTTGAACATTCCTCTGTTGCACTACATCTGTTTTGGTTAAGGTTAACTGTGATTAAACTTTGTTGAGTCTAGTTAAAATATCTTGTTTGCTTGCAACTGTTTACAGCTGCCCGTGCTATGGGTTTGGCAAGAACATGTGGAGAGCCAATCTCGGATCTTGTTTTCTTCAGGTAAAGATAACCCACTCGCCAGATTACAACCATATTGCAACCATTCCTGCTTGTTACTT
This sequence comes from Tuctoria greenei, assembly GCA_036927565.1. Classification (NCBI taxonomy): domain Eukaryota; kingdom Viridiplantae; phylum Streptophyta; class Magnoliopsida; order Poales; family Poaceae; genus Tuctoria; species Tuctoria greenei. The sequence continues at coordinate 215,688,378 of JAYESD010000005.1, read as the reverse complement.
TGATGTGCAAAAGGTGATCTCATTGCTGTGTAGGTAGTCATGTAGGCCGCATGTAACTGTAGTTTCTTGTTATATTCTGATAAGTTCTGAAACGTAAGTTGCTACCATGCTGATTATTTGGACAATAATAGAAATGCTGTATTTTTTCTTAGCCTTGTGCTTATACGATAATGTGTTTGATGGGTAACTCGTTTGATTTTGCAACATGAACAACATTTTTGTGCAGATAATCCTGTATTATCTTGGTCTTATAGCTTGGCATTCAGGGTGCCTGGCTCGGGATGGCACAACACGATTGCTGAAGCGGGTTGTGCCATACCAGTCCACGGGTGCAGGTGGGGATCCACGGCACAGCAGAAAATTAACTTTGCTGCATCGTGCCGGCCTGTTTGGCAAGAGGGTATGGTGGCACGATAGCCCATTGCCGGGGCCTGGAATGATGGCAGGGGTAGCGAGGCTCGAGGCAAGAGGGGATATGGCCACTGGTGGGTTGGGAGCCTGGGACGCTGGAGAGGCTAGACCGAGAGCGAGTTGAGGCCTTTTTGTGCAATTGTGCCATGTCTCCCATGGGCCTGGGTGGCGGCCTAAGCATGGGCACACCTACGGGCCGTGTCGTGCTCGTGCTGGCCATTTGCACTGGGCCAGATGCTAGGTATAGTCATGTCTTAGACTTGGTCTACCTTTTTCTTTAGAAAATGGAATTACATTCCAACCTCTGTGTGTCCGCGAACAGCCGACACACACACAACCTGGTTTATTGCATAAACCAAAAATGAAGAAAAAAAAATATGAATCTGGTACATGAATATTTGTGCTAAATGTCGCCTGCATCCAGTGTATAGTGAGTTCTCCTGTCATCTTCATAAGTGTTTGCTACTAATATATCACCACATAAAGATCGCTAATTAGAGTGGTCTACCTACATAGCCTCATGACTTTTTTCCAAGCCCTTATAGGATAAGTTCAAGTAAAACACTATATTCTAATATCTTCTGTTTGTTGGAATCTGACTGTGCATTGGACTTACTAGACAGATTAGTATTCAATACTAGGATATTTTACTATCTTTACCACCCTGTCAATGTCGAAGGACCATCTTAATTATATCTTTAACTTGTTTTCTATAATAGTTTTATCTTAATTTCTCATCTTAGTTACTGTCGAATATTTCTGTTTCTTTGTTGCACTATGGCAATCTTATCCTTAAATAAATCATGAAAGGAAATTATACCCTTCAACATATCTCTGCTAAAAAAACATATCTCTGCTACATGTACTAAAGATAGCTCTTGCCTATTCCAAATTGGGTGGCTTTGCCCTGTGTGTCTTCAAAATTTGCTGTGCTGTCTGCTCTGCCAATTCATAGTTGAGGAGTTGCGCAACACTATTTTCAGAATTCCACGTTTATCACAATTTTTCTTGAGCGTAGCTCCATCCTATGCAATTAATTCGATTTTTTTACTTTGTCTTGTGCAACCTGATAATGCTTGATGAAATGCTTTCAGGGAATGGTTTACTTCATTCTGTTAGTGGCTGTTTTGATGAGCCTAATTGCCTTTTCGGTAACAAGGCATCATATATATTTATACATGGGGCTTGGCTCCGTCCTCCTGATAGCAATCTATACTGGTTACTTCCGGAGAAGAATCAGGAGGCAATTCAACATCCGAGTAAGTTGGGATAGCCATTTTTCAGATAACGTAATCAGAAAGTTAGCTTGTTTGCTAGCCTACTAGAGCTGTTATTGCAACTGTTTGTAACACTGAAACTTGCTACACCATTTTCTACGTTAAAACAAAAACAGCTGAAGTTTGAATGTGTATTGATAGTTAGGTGGTGCTAGGTTTTATCTGTAACATTGTTGTCAAAATGCGAGTATATATTGGCATATATGTACTTAAAATTAGGGAATTTAAATAGGATATTAGGGAGATGTCATTCATCATATTGGTTGGAGTCTTCATGTGAATCAAGCTGACCAAATCCTTCTGGGGTTGCAGGGTACAGAGAGCAGTCTGGATGATTGTGTTCTCCATCTCATTTGTCCTTGCTGTACACTATGCCAGGTTATATCTAAAGGCTCAATTGAAGACCGATTTTACTCTATTCATATTTTTTGGCTATTGGTGTCTTAAGCTCACATTTACAAGCCTTTGAATTAGCAGGAGGCTAGAACATTGGAGATGAATAATGTCCAGTGTGGTGTCTGGCATGGCCGTGGTGACACCATTTGTTTAGGGAGTAACGGTGAAGGGAACAAGGCTTTTACTGCCTTGAACAAACCTTCATTGGTGCCTCTAAAGTCCCCAGGGTTATGTGGCATGGACAGAACGTCAAACGGAGCTGATGAGCATGAGCCACTCGTCCCACCAGCCCAACCAGAGCAGGTGTAGGGGTAACAGCAGTGATATTCTGTCTCTCCTTGAAACTCTGCAAATTCCAGAATGGTTTTGGACTGGCTGCAAGAAAATCATTGGCACTGCAATTCTTTGCCTGCTAGTTGCTTGCTTCCAGGCTGAAGAACTGAGCTTTCAGCAACCATGCATGGGAATCATGGCCGCAATTGGCCTGCTGTTGTAAAATTCAGTAAACTTTTAACGCACAATTGAGTTATTTAGGTTCAACGTCCAAAACCTACATGATGCCGTGATGTGTGGCCCGGGCTTTCCTGAATCCAACTGTAAATTTCGGGTGTAACTTAGGAGTTCCAATGGTATGTTTACATGAATGAAATGAGAATGCTCTTTGCACCAGTTCTGTTTGTACCTTCTCTTACGGCTGCTGTCTGTTGTCGAAATTCTTCCAAGACCTTAGGTTAACATCATTTTCTGTTCCAAAAATCTTCAAGAACTATTATTGACTACTCCTGTTCGGAAATAAATGATGTTTAGGACAGCTAACTGATTAGCTATCCTAAAGAACAGAGAGAGTATTTATGTGTCGAGTAGACTTGCAAAATGTTCTTAGAGAAACATATATGCAAAAAATTGTTACAAGGCTCATGCTTCTGAATCTTCACCTGCCACAGAAACGATCTGAGATTTTATTCCCATTCACCTGTCATGTGGTGGAGATTTCAGAGCACCTGTGTTTCTTTATCCAGGACACGCCGGAGTGTCAGTACAGTCATCCAAAAGGACTCGGCCTCATAAAGCCTTGCAAAGTCGCAATAATGCAGCGTGTTTCTTTCTGCCTTTTTTCCACCGTGTGTGGTGTGGTGGATGGCCTTTTGAGTTATATTAATTCTGTGGGATAACGAACGACACCTCGCCACGGGCTCCAGAGTTCGGCTCGCCTTTCACTGACCACCGGAATGATTGTGCTTGTGCCCACGGATTGATATCTCATTGTTGTTGAAAGGCCGGTCTTCTTTTTCTGCTGCTGCACTATTTCTCTGTATCAACCATGCATCCTGCCTCTCAGCCTCTGACTGCAGCTTTCACATGATCAACCTTCAGTCATCGCTTTTCCTTCGCTGATACGCTGATAGCAGCGCGTCTGAATATCTACTGCCCTACGCGTACAGGTGTGTGTGTTTCATCAATCATCATCTGTTTCGAAATTGATAAGGTTCTCGTCTTATCACATCATGATACAAGACGAAGTAGATACAAAACTGAGTTAGTCGGCCTTCGTTTAATTGCTTTGATCTTCGACATACACAACGCAAAGCTCGCCAACCTGCAAAGTGCATCCCCAGCAGGTAGTACATAAGTTGGCTTAAACATGCATGTGAAGGTTATGCCCAGGATGATCACTCAAGATATTGCCGCGTGGTCTTAGAATCATGTTTATTACCGCGTTCCGTGTGCGCATGCGCTCCACGAGGCCCATAACAAGCATGTTGATTAATCCGATTAATCATATGCACTGGCATGTTCCAGTTCTGGTAAAATATTCTAATTAAGCGCTTTACATTACTGACCATATAGATATAGTAGTAGTGGAGGATGCCATAAAGAAGGGAAGGACGTGCCCATTGGATTAGTTTAGTCCACACGGAGACACGGAGCTGGTCCATGGCTTTTGAAGCTTTATTGTCGATGCATCATTGTGGATGGGAGGACCCCAGTCATGAACTCAGGCTCCTCCGTTTCTTAGTAACGAAGCTATGGTTCGATGGCTTTGTATATAGCCTTCTCTTCTTGGCACCATATGGCTCATTCATGTGGGTTCCTCCTAAAGTGAAAGTGCATTGTGAATGAGGACGCTAGCTCATCACTGTCGTCTGAACAATCCCATAGGTTCAGTAGCATTTCAGCGAGGAGCCAGCAGCCTGTATGTAGACTTGCGAAACTTTCTGTGAGCTATGTAGCTACGCCCGTGAGGTTGTGTAACTAGGACAAGGAGGCCGTGTAGTCGATTGCATTGGTCAGTTCACTCTAGTTGTTGTGGATCAAACGAACCTTGCTCTAGGAAGTGGAACATTCAAGGAAAAAAATTCGGCAAAAATTTAGATGAAATTTCGGGAATTTCATTTTATTGATGGGATCCGATAAAAAATATTTCGCTTTTATCGTTCAAATTTATTTAAAATTATTTGAATTTGTTTGAATTTCATTCGAATTTATTTGAATACGAATCTGAAACGTCTTTATCGTTCCCCTCCGATATTTTTTTATGTTTCGAAGTTTTTTTACTTAGGAACATCACATCACATCAGGATACAGGACAGTGGACGGCCCATTAGCGCGACGATTTGATTAAGTTAATCATGAGTTATTTTGCTTACATCACATCAATGCTTTCAGTACATGTCGCTTCACTTTCCTTAACCTCCAGGTCTTCCTTCAGTTAATGTGTGCACAATACATAATAATTGTGAATTTTGATATTCTTCAAATACTTATTACTTTTTAATTCATTTTTAAACTAACAAATCATATGTATTTGAGGACGGAAGGAGTTGTTATTAGTGATCGGTGAAATACGGTGTTGGACACACGACAACAGTCATTTCATAGTTGATACGGTGCTTGACATAACTTTGCGGGTTATAAAGCTAGTACTCCTTCCGTCTCGAAAGTTTGTCAGGTGATAAATTTTTAGAAACGAATAAAATATGCTACGAGACTACAAGGGCGAAACTGCCATCAACCTTAGAAAAGAAATATGATCTTTTTCTAACAACTTTCACTCAAGCATGAGCGGCCAGGTCATATCTGCGAGCTCTTACAAAGTTACTACTCTCGTTTTTCAAACTTCCATCGTTGCAAAGATAACATATAAGTTACACTTCCACTAGCTGTTGTTCGCGTGAATACAACACGTATGTGCACTGTGGAATCCGTGGCCGCCTAGCTTGCAATGAACCATCGATGATGATTGCGAAACTCTTCCCTGCTCATCTGAGCAAAAAGGAAGGAGAAAAAGGCATCAGTACTGCTTCCGGTTCCTCCCTAACCACCTTCCTCTTCGCCGCCGACGACGACACGTACGTCGCGGCGGCGCGCCGCCTTGTTGCGAGCCCGTCGGGGTAAAAAAGGTAGAGCGCGGTGGACGTGAGCAGCGTCGCCCCGAGCCGGCCGCAGAGCACGACCATCAGCAGGCACAGCACGACGACGGCGGCCCCCACGGCCGGGGACGCCCGCCGCCGATTCCGACGAGGAGAAGGAGGCGCCCGCAGTAAAGAGGAGGAGGACGACGCGGAGACGGACGAGGAGCGGGAGGAGGACGAGGACGACGGCGCCGCCGAGCTCAGGCTCAGCGGCACCGACGAAGACGCCGTGGACGACGACGCGCCGTAAACGTAGTCCGCGGTATCGGTCTTCTTCTCCTCGGACAAGAAGAACAACTTCTTCTTCTTGCCTCCTCCTCGTCCCTTGCCGCCGGGAAAGAACTTCCTCCGGAACGACGACGCCAGGCTGACGACCCGGCGCTGGCCCCGACGGCGATCCTCCACCGCCGCCGCCGCAGAGGCCTCCTCGTGGCCGTACGCGCCGCCACCGAAGCACGTGAACTTCATCGCTTGTTGCTCTCTTACTTGGAACTTGGAAGGGAGACGTACGATCGACCGCGTGCACACGTACGGGATCGATCGATCAGTGGTCGATGCTGCCGACGACGGATCAACTGCTACGGGGATCGGCCGCGGCGGCGTCGCGTCTGTCCAGTTCAGACGGATCAACTGCCGACGGATCAGCAGCAGCGCGCCCCGGGCGCGGAGATTTATACGTGCGCGCGCAAGCGTCTGTCCGCGTCCCTTGGCGTGGCGCGTGGAGTGGTGTGGGAAACGGAAACGGGGCGGGCCGATGCGGAAGCGGAATTAAGCGTCCCGTGGGCCGCGGTATCATCGGTCCGTGGTGGGTCCTGCTTGTTCCGAAACGGCGCTTTCGCGTTACTACTCGGGTTCGCGTTTAGCACGCTCTCGTCGAACTGATTCGCGTGTCAGCTGCTGTGTCCTTTTCATACACGGCGAATGATCACGGACTCGGCATAGATTGATAAGAAACGGGAGGCCATCGCGTGCGAGGTTGTGGTTGTGGACGTGTCCCTCACTGTCCGTCCACCGAGCAGCGGAGCAGTACTACTGGGACGGGTGGTGGAAGCGAGGGCGTGAGCCGCGCGACGGCCGGAACGCACGTCCCTTCGCGCACGCGGCCGCCGGGACCATGCTTCCCCCGCGCGCACCCGTGCAACCGGACGCGCGCGGCGGACATGCCACGCACGCGGTTCGGTTCGCGAAACCACCACGCGTTTCCCTCTCGTGCATGCCGCCCTGCCGGGGGTCACTATCACACAGACACAGGTTGTAAGTACGGCGAAGTGGCTCTCACTTGTTCCGTGCCTTCCTCGAGTTCCGGCTTGCATGGCTTGTGGTGGGGTCGTCTGGTTGTTTTGCCTTTCCTGTTGCCGTGCTGCCGGGTGAAGTAAAAGCTCACTCAGCTCTCGGAGGCAGGAGACGATCACCGCACAAGCTCTCTCATCTCGCTTCCCTCCCCACTCGAATGCTTCTCCGGTGGCCTTCACACCATATTTGCCTGTTTAGACATACACGGTTTCTGTAACGAAAACCAGAGTAAGCTCGATCGGAGCTGCATCCTGTTTTCAGCATCACATTTCACATCCCACCTCCTCCGCATTGGCTTGTTAAGTTGTTAGCCTTGGCACCAGATAATAAGGACATGTCGGTAGCAGAAGGTTCCTGCTTCTTAGTAGCTTCCACATCTGATGAACAGCATCAACAACATCCGCGCGCATCCACCTTGTAAAGCTGCTCCGCTTTTTCAGAAGGCCCCCTTTGGATTGCGGTCCTTTTTTTCTGAACCCTGATTTTTTACGTGAAAATCCTACCTTGCATAGTACTACCCTTCTTTCCTCGTAGCCCCGTCGGAGCTGCTGAGTCTGCAACACCAACGACAGACATGACTGACTGATCAAGCACATCGAATGGCACCAGTGAAACGCCAGCATAAAGGCCGATTGGATAGTGGGGAAATGGCAATTATGTATAGGTCAAAAGCTGAGATGCTGCTGCTTCTGTTGCATCATCAGGAAAACAACACGGATCTGCATTCATCACAAACTGTAGCTTACGCTTCACTACAAGGAGCAGATTCAGGCTGTAAACACCAACCTTGCCAGAATTTGGAGAGTTACCAATCATAAATTGACAGGATATCAACAAATGAAACAAAGTTCTCTTTCTTGTATTTGCATGATACTTCACAAATGCAAAAAAAAAAGATTATTGCACATTCTTCCTTATTCCAGGAGTTTTCAGACCGATCTGGTCCTGAGTGCAGGAGAAACAGGGAAATAAACAAAAGGTCTTCTGTCTTGGATCAGCTGGCATGTGCCAACAACCCAGAATGAGTCGAGACTGCCTCCCAAGCAGTTCTGGTTCGCTTCTCAATCGATTGTACTTATCTGTCGTCATCATCCTTCAAGTGATGCAGCTGCTTCCTCTCCATCAGAAAAGTAGTCTTGTCTGCAAAGGCAATAAACATGAACCATGACTACCTGACACTCATGAGTCGAGCAGTAAATGTGGAAACTCTTGGAGGTTTTGTAACATACTCCTACCTTATTTTACGTGAAAGTTGATACAAGCCTGTCCCGGCCATTGCAACATTGACGCTGAAAAGGTTCCAGTTTTTCTGCAATATCATAACATTACAGGGAACGAAATAAGCGTGGTAATTGACACGAGTGGGAAAGATAAATGTTCTTTTAATTAAGGATAGCTATTATATTAGGCAGTGAGAGACTAAGTACAACGAAGCTATTCAACTTTCTGTTCCCAATTGTGCAGACATTATTCTCTTGACATGGAGACAGCAGAGTTTATAGGAAATATAGATTCAATAAGCAACTTCATATCAACAGTACAATCTGCAGCATGGTTATATAAATATTGGTCAAAGTTAAAAGGTTAGTTCAGAGGAAAATAGTATAAACTCTGAATCACAGATCCAGTACAGAATAGTAACAAAAGATTGTGCAATTTGAAAAGAGAGCTTACTGGTGTGATAACCATGCTGTAACGCGACCAAACGATTCCAGTGCAAGCCACAGCTATAAGCAATATGGCAGAGTAAGCACATCAAAATTGCATGACACACAAGTAAATTTACAGGCCTAATTCAGAAACAGATTGAATTAATTGGAAAACTTAACATACCAACTTGCTGAGGATAGGATATCTTTTCAGGTGGTTTAGTAAAATCAGCAATGTTGGCAATGCTGATGCCCCATTTAAATGTTGGAGCCCAGAAATGAACTGCAACGGAAAAGGTTTGATTAAAGTTTCAGGTATAATAATTGGTCAAATGCAGAGCCTGATATACGTCACATCCCATTTCCTAGTGAAGAAACACACAAATATTTCATTCTTCACAGTAACCAATCAAATTATACCATGGATTATACACCACCTAGACTTGTTTGAAAATAGATTGTATAAGACACTAAAGAATACAGCTCTGGTGTTTCAAACAGTCAAGAAATATGCACAAGCTAGCATGCAACCTCATGGAATACCATATAACCTCTAGTTTGTGCAATAAAAGAAAGGATGACTACCACAATCAGAAATGTCAAACTGAAAATTAAAGTAAATAGGAATGTCCCTGATCATGTAAACAGAATCAAGAAAATAACAATAATACTCAACTGGTTTTGGGGCCAGCAGGATGGTTCCACAAGGCTTGGAACTTAGAAGCCATTCAAACTAACACAACCTTTTCTGTTAGTCAAGGGTAAAAAAGAAGTTGGTCAATTTTAAGTACAATGGATAAACAAATCTGAAGCAGAATAGGGAACAAAACAGCTCGAGTAAAATATGATCATGTAGATAAACCATCGGCAAAAGGAGATCAAATTGATGTAACTGAAAACTTCTTTAACAATTAGTAGCCACTCGGTCTAGAAAGCTGATTACATAGGTTATGTAAATAAAGTCAATAGCTGAAACAGAAGCAATGCAGTAACAAAAACCTCTGATGGGTTGGGGAATTCCCACTAGAACATCATTCCTATGAATTCGACACAGCTAAATGAGTTCCCGATTCCCTTGACGTGTAGCTAGATGAGTTTTCACTGGCACGTCTACATCGACATAACATAAGAGTGACACAAAAAATCAGGATTATATTCCTACGGGAAAAAGGCTCATTCCAAGACTTATCTAATTAATCCTGTATGTAATGCGACAAGGAGACCAATTCGGCAGGCTGTTCGTACACTAGAAATCAGAGCCTCGGTATTATTGTTGCTGCTTTCCACAACAAAAGGGTGGCTCCGCAATTGAGGTACAACCCCAATTCAGGTCGGCTCCCCGATTCACGTACAATTCAGGTACTGCTCAACGATTCAGGTACAACTCCAACATCATCACGCGGACTACTCCACGATAGAGACGCCGCGGTAAAATTAAAAGGACCCAGACGCAGGGCGTTACTGAACAGGACACCAGCGACGAGGCAGACGACGTCAACGACAAGCTGGGGGGGGGGGGGGGGGGGGGGGGACGCACGACGCCGACGAGGGCTTAAGGAGGAGGAGGAGGCGGCGGCGGCGGCGCTCACCAGTCACGGGAGAAACCACGAGCGCCGAGGTGGGAGCGAGGCGGCGCCGGCGGGAGGATGTGCCGGTGACGACCGAGCAGGGGAGGGGTGGACCGTGGACCGGAGGAGGCGGCAGGTAGACCAAGGATGGCTCCATCTTTTAATAATAAAGTACAGTTGTACTACGACGCAGACCGAGGGAATGGGCCGGCGGAAATTGGGCTGGTACTGTGGCTGCGACTTCGCACTGGGCCAGCATCGTATCGGCGACCGAAATGGAGCGGGGAGCCGGCCCATTAAACGGTTCCAGGGAAAGAATCGGCCCACTAAAACAAAAGGTCACACGAGCGAGCTGAAACTCTATCGCGCACAGGTCGCACGGACGTGCGTGCGGCTCAGCCCACTTGTACCCATGTGGCCCGGCCCACTTAGGACTGGATAACAGAGAGAGAGGACGTGGTGGCGGAGCCGGCTATGCGGTACCGGCGTACCGCTATCTCGCCGCCGCGTCGTCGAGGTGGAGGGGTAGACGATGGGAGCGTCACGCCGGAGAGGTTAGTGGTGGGTGGGTGTGGGCATAGTGTACGACTGGACGTAGCTGTGGGTTCCGGCAGTACAGTCAGACACATGTTAAAAGTCTGGAGAGGGTCGCACGACCGATCACGAGATGTCTTCCCTTAGCTAGAGTTAATAATAATAACAATATAATAATAATAATAGATAGTAATAATAGTAATCGTAGAGTGTCGAGTTGCTTCTTCCGCATCGAGACGGCGGCTAGCAGAAGGCGATCGAGAGGTGGCCCAACTAGTAGGCTGGAAACTCTGAATCCACCGGCTATGTGCGATGCACCTAGCCACCGCTGTACAGCGAGACATGAATGCGTGACAACAAAAGGACAGCACAGACCTGTCCTATTTGCTCGCCGCCCCCTTCACGGAATTCACTGTACTGTGCCCGCTATAGCGGATGTGTGTTCCCTACCATACACTCCATCTGCCCCTCGTATTGATGATGAATTAGTGTTGGATCCCACACCAATAAACGGCTCTTGAATGCATGAACAGAGCAATCCCTGGACATGCCTTGGCAGGAGCATTAAGGAAGACCGAGACTAGACGGAATAATTCAATCGTCAAGCAAGGCCACTCTTTTCAATTATAAACAATGAAAGTACTTTTACGGCTAAATACTCTAAGTAACGTCACTCTAAAAATAAAAAAAAATAAAAGGAAAAGGTAGCTACATTTCTACCACCAGAAGACGAGAGATCACGACCGAAGATAAACAAGAGGTGCAAATTCACATTCACCTGTGCCTCAGAGTCAGGGCAGCATCCCGTGATAAATCAATGACGATCACCAAAACCACAGTTCTGAAGCAAGAAGCTTACTGCGCGTGACAAATGAAAGCACCATCATCGGATAGAGACGGGCATCTAATTGGACTCGCCGTATGAGTAGTAAGTGGAGCCTTCGTCTTCCAACATGTATTGTCTCCTCTCCTCTTATCGTCGCCATCTAGAAGTCCACTCAAAGGAAAAGAAGAGGTGCTCGGCTCCAGATCAGAGATTGAATATTCAGCATTAGAGTTCCAGTAACCTGAGCAAAGCACTCGTAAGATGACGACAAGTCTTAAAAGATAGCCCGTGAACGACCGGCCGCGTTAAACTAGTCCAAGTCCACGCTGTCATATGGAGCGCATTTGCTCGCCGCAGCAAGTCAGCAACTCTTCCCCGCCTTCACACCGTTCCCCTTTTAGTTTATTCTGAAAACAGCAAATTTCCACCAACAGTCGGCACCAGATGTTAGCATTTCTGTTCAGCAGTATGGATCATTGCGAATATTAGGAAAATATAAAGTATGCCACCCCGAGGTGTTGAGGATGTGGGAAAGCACTGTTTCCAGTCAACATAGAAGACGCTGCTGAATATATTTTTCTTCTCTTGGGACTCTTCAGCAAATAAAATGTCGGGAATGAATCATGTTTAGGAATTTTAGTAGTACAAGGTTGCAATTACGTTAGTTCCACCATTATTCCACACCAAAAAGGCGGTGTGCATGTGCCTATCAAAGAGCAGGCTGCAAAATAGTACCAGGTCCAAGACGCCTCCTTTGTTATTAGTCCATTGAGTGGAGCCTTCTTGTCCATGAAAACCTGTCTCCACAGCTTCAACCACCACCAAAATTACTTCCAAAGGTCCAAGCCCCCCTCCTCCGAGCCCTGGCTGCTCCTCCAGGCTTCCATCCATGGCCCCTTTCTTCCTCCTCCAGTTCCTGCTCCTCGGCCAAGTACTTTTCTGCACGGCCGTCGACACCATCAGCTCCTCCACACCGTTGTCCGGGGCACAGAAGATTGTATCCAAGGGCAACAGGTTCACTTTGGGCTTTTACACGCCGTCCCAAGGTAAATCCACCACTTCCAGTTCCAGCCCCAGCAAGTACTACATAGCCATATGGTACAGCAGCATACCGAAGGTCACCACCGTGTGGACGGCAAACTCCGACGACCCGGTGTTGGACCCAACAACTGCAGCCTTAACCATCGGCGGCGATGGCAACCTTGTCCTCCTTGATCGATCCAAGAACCGGCAGCTATGGTCGACCAACGTAAGCACAGCCTCCAACTCCACCATGGCTGTCCTTCAGGACAACGGCAGCCTCGACCTCACTGATGCCACCAATTCATCCATATTTTATTGGCGAAGCATAGACCATCCAACAAACACATGGCTCCCTGGGGGCAAGCTCGGGTTGAACAAGATCACTAATGTCAGCCAGAGGCTTGTTCCATGGAGGAACAGTGGTGACCCATCTCCTGGGCTGTTCTCGCTGGAGTTGGATCCGAATCGCACAAAACAATACTTAATTCAGTGGAATGAATCCATAACTTACTGGACCAGTGGCCCTTGGGATGGCAGTATCTTTAGCCTTGTGCCAGAGATGACGTCCCGTTACAATTACGACTTCAACTTCGTCGACAACACCACTGAGAGCTACTTCATATACTCGATGAAAGACAACAACATCATCTCACGGTTTGTTATAGAAGTGAATGGACAGATCAAGCAGCTGACATGGTTGGACAACTTACAGTCGTGGACCTTGTTCTGGTCTCAGCCAAGGACTCAGTGCGAGGTGTACGCCGTGTGTGGGGCGTATGGCAGCTGCAGCCTCAGTGCCCTGCCATTCTGCAGCTGTGTCAAAGGGTTCAGCCAGAAAAATCAAAGTGATTGGGACCTCCAGGATTATAGTGGTGGATGCAAGAGGAACGTACCATTGCAGTGTCAGACCAATTCAAGCTCTGCACAACCGCAACCAGATAAGTTCTATACGATGACAGGTGTGAGGCTGCCAGATAACGCTACTGTGGTTGGAAGCTCTCAAGACTGTCAGACGGCTTGTCTGAGCAACTGCTCTTGTAATGCTTACACTTACAATAGTAGTGGCTGCTTTATTTGGCATGGAGACCTGATTAACCTTCAGGAAAATTACGGTGGAGATGGAGGGGGCACACTCTTCCTCAGGCTTGCAGCATCTGAGTTGCAAGACTCCAAAAAGAACAAGAACGTGATCATCGGTGCAGTTGTTGGTGGAGTTGCTGCAGTTTTGATTATAATCGGTATTGTACTGTTCATCTTATTTCACAAACATCGCCGAGAGAGGACTCTTAGGATATCCAAGACAACTGGGGGCACACTAATTGCTTTCAGGTACAGTGACTTGCAGCATGTCACTAACAATTTTTCAGAGAGGTTAGGAGGAGGTGCCTTTGGCTCCGTGTTCAAAGGCAAACTCCCAGATTCCACTGCCATTGCAGTTAAGAGACTTGACGGTGTTTACCAGGGTGAGAAGCAATTTCGTGCTGAGGTGAGCACCATTGGCACAATCCAGCATGTCAATTTAGTTCGCCTACTAGGATTCTGCTCTGAAGGATCAAGGAGGTTGCTTGTGTATGAATTCATGCCAAAGGGCTCCCTGGAACTGCAGCTATTCCCTGGGGAGACAACAGCATTCAGCTGGGCCATTAGGTATCAAATAGCACTTGGAACCGCAAGAGGACTAAACTACCTGCATGAAAAATGTAGGGACTGCATTATACACTGTGATGTCAAGCCAGAGAACATACTATTAGACGAATCATTTGTGCCAAAAGTGGCTGATTTTGGTCTAGCAAAGCTCTTAGGCAGGGACTTCAGCCGTGTATTAACAACCATGAGAGGAACAAGGGGCTACCTCGCACCAGAATGGATCAGTGGTGTGCCAATAACAGCAAAGGCAGATGTCTTCAGTTATGGCATGATGCTCTTCGAACTCATATCAGGCAGGAGAAATGCTGATCATGGAGAAGACGGCAAATCCTCCTTCTTCCCAGCCTTGGCTGCACGCAAGCTTCGTGAAGGGGATGTGCAGAGCCTGATGGACCCCAGGCTGAATGGAGATGCAAATGCTGATGAACTCACAAGAGCTTGTAAGGTTGCCTGTTGGTGCATCCAAGATGATGAAACTGCTAGACCCACAACTGGCCAGATTGTTCAAATACTCGAGGGATTCCTTGATGTTAACATGCCTCCGGTTCCACGAGCATTGCGAGTTCTTGGTGAAAACACTGACGAAATAAACTTCTTCTCAGATATATCTTCAAGTCAGTCTTCTCAGACACAGAAAAGCACGACAACATCCCAGACACGCAGTTCTACGTCATCCGGTCTGTAATTTGAAGCTCATAATTCAGATGGTTCTGCAATTTATAAGGGCAAGCTGATTAGTAGACTGAAGAATATCACTATGAGGCATTGAAGTTTTATTTTGAAGTGAGTATGAATTACCGAAGTTGTAGTGTTACATGTTTTTAGAAACAAATATGAGTCTTATTGTTCTACGTTTCAGTAATCTAGAACTGCAGCAGCATGGAATAACAATATAAATGAAATAAGACTGCTGTTATGTTTGCCATTCAGAACTCCCCAATGTTATGAATCATTATCAGTCTTCACGCACGAATATTATGCTTTAAAAAACCTTGCGAATTCTGCAAAAAAATACTTTATATTCGAAGTATTACTATTCTAGCACATCTCAACTTCATCAGTACGTTAGCGGGATTTAAATTAGTTGGATCAAGACTTGGTCATATCCCCATAAATTGGTGAAAGATCTGCATTGAACGAGCAAGGCAGATTTATGCTACAACTTTCTCCACACCGCCAAACACCAAACTCCGAGCTCGTATATTCTAAGAACTTTCCAGGGGAAAAAAAAGGATCAAGTAGCCGGCGACGGATGGAGCCGGCGACGGCGCGGCGTCTAGTAGAGACGCGGAACTCGGGCCAGGGTTCCAGAAGACGGCACCAACCAAGCGGGCGGAGGAGGGTAGAACGGATGGGGAAGCGCGGGGAAGGAACCGAACGAACCTGGGCGCTGCTGGGAACGACGGGGACTGCGCCGGCCGGCGCGACGGAGAAAGGTTCAGGCGAGCGAAGCGAAGAAGAAGAAGAGGCGCCCCCGAAGCCGGCCGGGCCCATGGTAGCGCTGGAGCGCCGCGTCGGGCTCGGCCCAGATGGAGGCTCTATTTGGGCTTCCTATCCTATCCATGCCACTGTGGACTGGGTCTATACGTCGCGGGCCTTCTCGTAGAAGAGCTCTAGATCAGAGGCCCAAACGTATCGCACAATCCCGGGCCTTTTCACTCTGCTCATACAAGAACAAAAGAACGGTTCTCATCGACGACGGCGACGCGCCGTCGACGTTACATGGCAGATTCCGCAAGGCCTCCAGCTCCAAGAATCTAGCTCGCCCGATTCTGATTCATTCTGATTCGATTCCATGATGGCGCTCCAGTTTGTTCACCCGATTGCACTAGCAGCCAGGAGATCTCTCTCTTCCCCGCAGGCTAAGCGTTGCTTCTCATATCCGATTGAGGACTTATTTGATACAGCTAGAACTTGTTACAAAAGCAGTTTGTTTGAAAAATTGGTGAAAAGCAACTTCTGTTTATTTTCTGAGAAACAGCTGAACTAATAAACTGTTACGGAAGCTTTCTATTTGGCACACTCTCAAATTATTTTTATTAAGAAGCTGCGACAAAAGCTGCATGAGTGTATCTTTGTCCTTCCAGTCTTCTTTTACTGGACGCAGTGGTAATCGGGTGTGCCACTTTTTTACAGAAGCATGTACGGTCTGAACGCCATCCAGATGTGTGGGCTTTTAAGGCAGCAGCTCCGGTAGGGTAATGATCTCCGTTCTGTGTTTTCATAAGTTGAGAGTGTTTTATTTGGTTTCACAACTAATGTTTTCCGAATTGAGAGCACGAGTTTATTTATTTTTTTCGGTTGACCTCAAAACTCGATCTGACGGTCACAAGTTTACCGATAGCAGCAAGTGTTCAACTAAAAGCTGAGCTGGATCTGGATCCGGATCTGGATCGGAGCCCGCTGGTTAGGGAACTACTAGCTGACTGCCGTACGAACACTGTCAAGCTGATATCGGGAAGGGATTGATGCTTGCCGGTTCACTAGAGGACCGTTCCCCTTCCACCCCACCACTCGTCGCTACGCCGGCCGCGCTGTTAATTGTCGCCCTCCAACTCGAGTAAAACGGGACGCGCACCTGAGGCCTGGCTGGAACGGACGAAATAAGAGACGAGAACGTCCATACAGGTCGCACCAAATTAAAGGAGGAGGCATCATCTCTCGACGGACAAAAACGTACGCATCATGATTGTGGTGGGCTTAGCTCTGGCTGCCACACCAATGGGGCGCCACATCACTACCTACAATAATGCTGACGGTGAACCAACACTCGTCTTGTATATGTAAGTGGCATGCAACGCAGGTGCCCCAACTGCCACGTAATGGACCACTGGACCAGCTGCGCGCGCGCGAGCTATAGCTGGGCCTACTGATCAATAGTGCGCGTGGCGGCGCACATATGGCTCCATGCATGTACGTCTCCGTTTGTTATAATTGGTCACGAATGTTGACAGTTTTAGATGCATCTGACGTACGGGCTCAAAGTCACCAGATTCCCCCCTCCTCCCCTACTACGTGTAAACGTCGCGATATTCTCTAGCTAGCTTTTCTTTGATGTGCAGCTCTTCGACTTATTGCTGATAGATGGTCAGCTTGTTCTCATCAGTGCACTACGTGTCTCGTTCAGCTACACTTATTGTTACTACCAGCTAGCCGCTGCAAATACTCCCCCCGCCTAAGAACGACTCTATATATTTCTAAGATTGTTCAAAGTTAAAATAATTCAAATTCTCCAGAGGTTGAACACGGTACACCTCATATGCCTAAATAATCTCAGGAAATTGGTACGTTCTATCTGTCCGTCACCAAGAACAAATGCCACTTATCACGTGTCGTCGTACCATGGGCGCCGCCGCCGTGGCAGGCACATATATCACAGCATAGAACGAAGATGGCATGCATTATATTCCACCTCTCTCGGTCGTTGGTCCTGCGTGTGCCGTGCCGACGGTCCTCTCTGCGCGCGCGCGTGGCCAAAACGAGGTCCAATCATGAGAAGCTCATGCGGATATTTCGCGCGTCGGAAGAGCACGTACTGCTACTGATGGCCTGGCTGCAATTAAAACGATGCGGCGGAAGAAGGTTCGCCGTCGCTCTTGCACGCATCGTCCTCATCATCAGTACGTAGTAGTACAAACCAACTGTGCTGCATTTGTTACGTTGCCGGAGATGGAAATGGACTTGGGTTGGTTCCATCCACCTCTCATGCATGTTGCTCTCGCTCGTCGTGATATATATCTTCTTCTCTTCGATCGACTGCCTGACGTGCTGCAGATGATGTCACCTTGGCGTACGTACGTGCTTCACCCTCCACGGGCCAAAAGATTTAAGAGCGACGACAGCGTCTCTGCATCCAAGAAAGGGATGGTGACACTTAGGCATGATGTAGTCTCGTACAACTCCCTCCGGTTCACAATGTTTAGTAAACTAAAAAAAACGCTGATGTGCCTGTCGGAACGATAAATATTAAGGACTGGAGGTAGTAGTAAATATGTATTCACAGTCGATACATATATTTACGGGGAATTGTTCAAAGTCACGGATCTAACTTTGACAAATTTTATATTAAAATGTATTAGCTTCTACAATATAAAATAAATATTATATTATGAAAGTATAGTTTATAACGGATCTAATAATACAAATCTGGTGTTATAAAAATTTAATACTTTTTATCTATAAACTTGATCAAAGGTAGATTAGTTTAACTTTGACTAACTCCAAAAATAGAGTCTGAATGGGATGGAAAGCTTATTGTTCTTCTTTACGGGAGGGGATGACTAATGATGAGAGGACGTGAGCACAGTGGTAAGACCTCCAGTCATGTGCAAGCAACAGATCCAATCTGCCTTTTGAATTAAGCTGAAATTTGGAGAGAAACACAAAGAAAACGAATGTGATATGATGTACACAAACTAGTTAGGCAAGGATCGATGGTCCCTTTTCGCCCTAAAACTGCTGACCAAGTGACCACTGGGTTATAAAGTATAAATAATTGTTAAACATGCAGCAGGCATGCACCTCGAAAGGATCTAATATAGAGATTAGGTATGTAACTGAATACAGTAATAGAGAGGAAAGCAAGGGAACCTAGCTAGTTTACCTCTGAGTCTCTGACCTTGCAGTCGTGAGGAACGTGTGGCCGTGTAGCTTTATTTGTGCCAAGCACTGCACTACGCATCCATCACCATCGGAGATGACAAAGTTAGAGCTGGACCGAAAGCTCCGCCAAGCGTCGCTGGCGCTAAGAGCCAAACCCGTGTGAAGTACGTGTGTGCAACATCTTTTTGTTCTGTTTTATTTTATTTTATTTTGGGGTATCTGAGATTCGTTTCTCGTTGGTGGGCCCGAATTGACACGCTGTGCATTCTTGGACTCTTATTTGTCTCCGGAACAGGAAATCTGAGTTTAAGTGCAGAAATGATAATGCAGCAGATGGACATTGGAGATATATGCATGCAACACAGTCTGAGCAGTTTTTACATGTAAAGGCTTAAATCTCACGATGTCCACACAAAAAAATTCGACACGTGCGAAGCAGGATTGAACTCGCGTGGTAGAGTGGAACCTGCTTTTGGACGTTTCTACGGTCTCTCCTGTTCATGAACCATATTGGAAATAAAGCACAGAAGTTCCATCACAGCACAGAACTGTCCAACGAAATTCTACTACTACGAGCGGTGGCGTCTTCAATGCACTACGGCCGTCTCTCGTGTTTTTCATGGGCATGTCGTTGGCTCGATATTATTGGGGTTACAGAATCATCGGCTGACCACACCACAGTTGAGACAAAACTCCTGATCAATAATTTTCTTGGAATCGCATCTTTCCATATTGAAAAGTCCCATTCAGAAGAGAGAGCAGCAGAACAATCAGATCAAACGCTTTTATTTTTATCTATCTTTTGAGGGAAAAGATCAAATGCTTTTATGAGGTTCACTTTAATTTCTAAAACAAAAGGTTCTCGATCTAATGATGATTTGCACCAATTGCCAATTGGATCGCAACATCTGATGCTGTAGTGTTGCATCGCTTCCTGATCTGTGAATGTGAAGGAAAAGTATGCCCTTTCGAAAAAAAAGAGAAGGAAAAGTATAAATTTTGGATATTAATTGTTTGTCTAGCTCTTTCTGCTGTGCTTCAAGGAAAAGTAGGAATGACTTTGCTTTTCAGGGCAGTATGAGTTGTGGATCGAAGTCGAGATGATCAACGTAACAGCTGTGTAAATCCATAAAATATGGTGACCAATATTCAAGTACTAATAAATGTAAACTAGCCTGCACGGGGTCCATGGCCTGTGTTCTCCTCGACATTATTTATTGATAGACCTTCGAGCTGAGGCTTCGAGCAACTGGAACACCCCTAACATGGAAGACTGACGCTGTGGAAGAACTGTACAATTACGAATACTTTTAATGGCCAGAAACAGTCAGATCTGAAGGAGAAGGTTTCAGTAATGGCAGATCTGCATCAGCCTGAATGTTGCCATTTGGGTTCAAACTCTGTTCATTTCGTTTTCTATAAGAAAAGAGATGTAGTAGGCTGTCCAGACTTATTTTACGATGGCGTAATATGCAGTTGAAATACATTTTTCTCTTACCACGATTGATTACACCGTACTCCACCTACCCCCTCTCATTTGTGTGTTAACATTCGGCCGTGACTAGTCCTAGCATATCTACGGCACTTTAATCATAAATTCCCATTATATATGTACTCCCTACATCTCAGAAAGCTTGTGACTTTGTAGTTCATTTTTAAACTACAAAACGACAAGGTTTTTGAAACGGAGGAAATACTTAAATCACACTACCTACTACTAATAGTCACGTTAGATTCTCCTCATTAATCAGTTGGCATGAATTTGTAGCCTATTTTCTGCAATCAATCAAACGGGCTTCTCCACAAAACTAGCCTGGTACTTAGCATCGTATGAGATCAGATCTCAACCACCGCAACAAGAGACCGATGCATGTGAGTACAATATTCGACAAAACCCCTGCTGGTCCTGCAGGATGGAAAACAAGACGGGAGACAGTCACATGGAGCACGATCATGATCGGCACATAAACTAATACAGGGACATGCATGCACCAACTTGCACTACACACCAGTAGCCAAACGTCCTAGATCTGAAAGAGAAGCTAGGGAACAAATGCACACAGGTCATTACCGTGTCCCTCGCGGTGAAATGAAAGATCTATATAGTTTCCCTCACACTGCCACTACCACCTGCTGTGGGCAAGACAGATCAGATCAGATCAACTTGCGTGATCGATCCAGATAAAAAGAATCCAAGAAAGACAAGATGAAGAAGTTACATAAAAAATTTCTACCGTATCTTCCACAAGAGGTGAACGTCGACCGAGGCGCGCGGCAACATGGCCATCAGAAGCTGACGACCTCGACATGCTCTGCAGGCATAGCCACGCGAGAAGTCACTGTGCGCTCATTGGTTGCAACTACTGCCCACTAGCTCATGAATATGCCTGACACAGGCGCAAAAGGGAAATCATCAGGGCTCCCCTCTGCACTAGAACGGGGCACGACGTGCGCCGCCCGTCAATCCCGCCCGTTGCGGCCGCACATGCGTCCGTGCCTCACGTTTTCGACATGCACGGCTAGCCGTTGTTTACTTGTTGGTCTCAAAACAAGGCCGGATTCCAACCATTCCTCTCGATCACACGCAGATCCAGATGCGTTTCCTCTGGTGTTTTCTGCAGCCCGCCGTAGTGTAGTGTAGTGTGTGAACTACACCAACCAGCAACACTCTGCTCGGCAACCCGGCCGGCCGACCGGGCCGCCTCTTCCTCGCCTATATACTGCCAGCTGCTCGCCCACTCTCTTCGTGCGCAGCTGCACTGGCTCATCAAGGGTCAGCGCCCCCACCATCCATCCCCCGGTCTAGCTTCTAAGCTCGAGACTCGAGAGGGAAAAGGAAAATAAAGCTGCTGCCAGCCAGGTTGCCATGGCTTCGCCGGCGCCGGCACCCGGTGCCGTTGCCGTCTATGTGGCCAATGGCGGAGGCCTCCTGGACCCGCTTCTAGTGAGCGCGGACGGCCACGTTGGCACGGCCAAGAAGGCCGGCCACCGTGCCAAGGGCAAGTACTGGGCGGCGGCCGATAAGGCGGAGAGGCGGGTGGCCAAGGAGTCCGGCGGTGAGGACGGCCGGGCCTTGCTGTTCCGGAGCTACAAGGTCAAGGGCTCCCTCCTGCATCCCTACAGGTACTCCTTCATCCAGCTTAGCTTAGATTTGCTTGAACATGCATAAGTATCGTCGTACATGTAATCTTTAAAGAATCTTGGGAGCATCCGACGCAATAATTGCAACTTATTTTGGATACTGTTTGTGTTTAGTTTCTACTGGGAGTTTATACTTACTTTGGAAATGTGCACCTTTCTCCAATTGTTTGTTCTTCAACTTTGCTTCTCATGAATAGATCCTACAATTAATCTGATACATTCTTCAGCGAGATTTTTTCATTCGTTAGTGAACAGCCGTTGACCTGACCACGTTCAGAACTCTTCTACTACCTTGGTTGTTACGGCATTAATTGATTCGATCGGATCCTGGAGCAGTGTTCTTTCCTTTCTGGTGGGTCACATACCCAGAAATAACCTGCCGGCCGTTGACCTGCTGATCGGCGTGTACTTCTCTGTTGTTATTACAGGGCGCTGATCTGCATACGTCTGGTCGCCGTCCTCCTCTTCTTCATATGGCGCATCAAGCACAACAACTCGGACGTGATGTGGTTCTGGACGTTGTCAGTAGTCGGCGACGTGTGGTTCGGCTTCTCGTGGCTGCTCAACCAGCTCCCCAAGTTCAACCCCGTCAAGACCGTCCCCGACCTCGTCGCCCTCAAGCGGCACTACGACGACCTCCCTGCAGACGGCACTTCGTCGTCCAGGCTCCCCGGCATCGACGTCTTCGTCACCACTGCCGACCCCATCGACGAGCCCGTACTCTACACCATGAACTGCGTCCTCTCCATCCTCGCCGTCGATTACCCGGTCGACAGGCTGTCCTGCTACCTCTCCGACGACAGCGGGGCGCTGATGCTCTACGAGGCGCTGGTTGAGGTCGGCAAGTTCGCGCCTCTCTGGGTTCCGTTCTGCCGTAAGTACAGCGTTGAGCCAAGAGCACCAGAAAGCTATTTCGAGCGCGTGGCACCGCCGCAGGCTGGAAGTGCGACGCAGGACTTCTTGAATGATTATAGGAGGGTGCAGCTGGAGTACGATGAGTTCAAGGCGCGCTTGGACAACCTCGCTGACACCATCCGCAAGAGGTCTGACCTGTACAACAGCATGAGAGGAGCTGAACAAGGGGGAGATAAAAAGGCGACTTGGATGGCGAATGGGACGCAATGGCCAGGCACATGGATGGATCCAACAGAAACACATCGAAAAGGACACCATGTTGGAATTGCTAAGGTACTAAACTTCACACATATATTAATGGTTGCTGGTGTTTTAATCAACAAATACTCCCTCCATTCTGAAATAATTGTCGTTTCAGACAACCAAATGAACTAGAAATTAACTAACGAAGGTTGTCCTAACGACAATTAAAACGAAACGGAGGGAGTACTAGATAACTTAGATACTGGTGCAATCAACTTTCTTCGTTATATAAAACTCTAATTATGGAATATTTAATCTTGTACATTAGTGTCAGTACGAGAACTTTGTGCGCTGATGGTTCGATTCCTTTATTTTAAAAGGTTGTGCTGGACCACCCAAGCCGTGCGCACCATCATGGTCCCAGTATCATTGGCGCCACTGACGAGCGCCTACCGATGCTTGTCTACGTGTCTCGCGAGAAGAACCCAAGCTACGACCACAACAAGAAGGCAGGCGCGTTGAACGCACAACTGCGGGCCTCTGCTCTCATCTCAAACGGGCAGCTCATCATCAACTTCGACTGTGACCACTACATCAACAACTCTCAAGCCCTGCGTGCGGCCGTCTGCTTCATGCTAGATCAAAGGGACGGTGATAACACTGCATTTGTCCAGTTCCCGCAGCGCTTCGACAACGTTGACCCGACGGACCGCTATGGCAACCACAACCGTGTCTTCTTTGATGGGACCATGCTTGCCCTTAACGGCTTGCAAGGGCCGTCATACCTCGGCACCGGTTGCATGTTCCGCCGCTTAGCACTCTACGGTATTGACCCACCCCGTTGCAGAGCGGATGACATTACAGCCGAAGCAAGCAAGTTCGGTAACTCAGCACTCTTCCTAGACTCGGTGTCAAAAGCCCTAAAGCAGGAAAGATCAACCACGCCGCCACCGCTTGACGATGACACATTTTTGGCCGAGTTAGAGAGGGTCGTGTCATGCGCGTTTGACAAAGGGACCGACTGGGGCAAGGGTGTTGGGTACATCTACGACATTGCAACAGAAGATATAGTAACAGGTTTTCGCATCCACGGACAGGGGTGGTGCTCTATGTATTGTACCATGGAGCACGACGCGTTCTGTGGCACTGCACCCATCAACCTCACCGAGCGCCTCCATCAAATCGTGCGTTGGTCTGGTGGGTCTCTAGAGATGTTTTTCTCCCACAACAATCCGCTCATCGGCGGCAAGAAGGTATGGCTTATTCAGCGGATCTCCTACCTCAACATGACAGTCTACCCAGTGACATCAATATTCATCCTGATCTACGCCCTTAGCCCGGTGATGTGGCTCATCCCTTCTGAGGTATACATCCAGAGACCGTTTACTAGGTATATCGAGTACCTTCTGCTAATCATTGGGATGATTCACATGATTGGTTGGCTCGAGATCAAGTGGGCCGGGATTACGTGGCTGGACTACTGGCGCAACGAGCAGTTCTTCATGATCGGCTCGACAAGTGCGTACCCAGCAGCAGTACTGCACATGGTTGTGAACCTCCTCACGAAGAAGGGCATACACTTCAGGGTCACTTCCAAGCAAACAACAGCTGACGACAACGACAAGTACGCTGATTTGTATGATTTTAGATGGGTGCCAATGCTGTTCCCGTCAGTGGTGGTTCTGATTTTCAATGTCGGTGCCATTGGGGTAGCGCTGGGCAAAACTGCGGTATACTTTGGAGTATGGACAACAGCGCAGAAGAAGCACGCAGCCATGGGTCTGCTGTTCAACATATGGGTCATGTTTCTCCTCTACCCATTTGCACTAGCAATTATGGGGCGGTGGGCAAAGAGGCCTATCATCCTCGTAGTCTTGTTGCCGGTTATCTTTGTACTGGTCGCTCTGTTGTACGTAGGTCTCCATATCTTACTTAATGGTGTTATTCCCTTCTAGTAGGTCATATAGAAGAAAAGAAAAAGAAGGCATTGTAATTGTAATTTCTTGTGTAGTTGCCAAGGAACCAATTATGTTCCATTGTATCAAATAATACATCATATATTCTTATTTGGGAATAATAGAAAATGGTTCTAACTATGTTGAGATTGTTTGTACGAAAATCCAGTTCAATAGGGTAAATCAGCCTCTTCTCAATTCTGCCATGCTAGTGTCCTGTAATATACTATCTATTTTGTGTTTTCAGATACCAGACAAATAAATTCGTGTGTGTGTATATAGGAGGGCTCTTCTAGATCATGCAGTATTTTGCTTATTGAAGTTGGTTATGCCTTTTATTCTAGTACTGGTCACTACTAATATCAAGAATGCATGACCCACAACTATGGTAGTATGGTCTATGCAACAGATCAACAGAGCCAAGCACATATAGCAAGGTGAACTGAATAAGCTAGAGGTTGATCTCAAACGAAGAAAACAATAAACTGAGACAAATATTGGCACAACAAATATACAACGGCACACAAGGTAACTGACGTTGTGAGGGGTATAAAAAAAATACGCGATTAGCTAATTGCACAGGCATTTGATCGAGCACTTGGCGAGCACCGCATAGAACGGCGGGAGCTGGCTCAGCGAGTCAGCGGTCAAAGCTGAACATTGAAACAACTTGAAGCAGAGGAGACAGAGGCTTACATGTACGCACGGGAGACGGGGTCGACGGAGACGAGGAAACAATTGAAGCGGCGACGGCGGCGGTGGGGACGGGGACGAAGACGAAACGCAGCAAGTCGCCTCTGCGTGCTGGACCAAACCGGAATGCTCGACCGCTTTTGGTCTCGGACTATGGACTCACGGGCGTGATCCTGAACAGTCGTTACAGCAACTCAATTCTCTTTTATATCCGCACGACTTTTGTCTCTAGCAGAGAAGGATCAAACTTTGTGCGCTCAAAAAATATACTCTCTCAAAAATTGTCATATTTTTTTAAAATAAATTAAAGTAATAATATTTTAAAAAATCAGGGAGTACATATATTGAACCGAAACGAGCGGACAGGATGACCCCACACGCTGTGGGCCTCGCCGTTTACATTTTTTTTCAGTTTTTTTTCTTTATGAAAGTACTCCCTCTGGTCTATTTTAGTTGTCGTCCGAACGACTTTAAGTAGTTGATTTTTTGTTTACTTCGTTGTCCGGAACAACAATTAAATAGGAAGTACTTGGACTCTAGTAGTATTTGTACTCCCTCCGTTTTAAAATAATTGCCACCGGCTAGTTCATTTTTAAACTAACCGGTGACAATTATTTCGAAAGGGAGGGAGTATTTGGAATGCAAGACCGTCCCACGCTACAGCTAAGACTACTCGCAGTGGTCCACCTCTATATTACACCTCTATACCCTCTTTTACAGTTACCTCTAAAGGATTCTCTCCTTTACAGTTTCGTTTCCCACACTGGTTCATCTCTATATTCCACCTCTATACCAACTACCATCTATTTTATATTATATCATACAACTATCTCTTCCTTTTAATTTTTCTCTATTTAATCTTTATTCCTATTATTTTGTTTTTTTCACCTCTTTATTTTCTCTTCCTCGGCCTCCGCCACCGCCGCCCCCGAGCCGACGACGGTGGAGCACCACCACCGCAAGCCGAAGGCTACCGCGCCAGGCTGCCGCACCCTCCTCAGCCTCCGCCAACACACCCCTCTATGGTCACCGCGCCCTCCTCGGCCCCCGTCACCGCCGCCCCCGAGCCGACGACGGGTGGAGCACCGCCACTGCAAGCCGAAGGCTGCCGCGCCAGGCTGCCGCACCCTCCTAAGCCTCCGCCAACGCACCCCTCCATGGCCGCCGCTCTCGAGCCGAGGGCCGCCATGCCCTCCTCGGCCTCTGTCACCGCCGCCCCCGAGCCGACGACGGGTGGAGCGTCGCCACTGCGAGCCCAAGGCTGCCGCGCCCTCCTCGGCCTCCGCCACCACGAGTCGAGGGCCGCCGCGCCGTCGCTGTCGCCGCGCGCGAAGCAACCGTCGCCGCGCCGCGCCGTCGCTGTCGACGCGCGCGAAGCAACCGTCGAACGTTCTCTCTCTTCGTAGCCATACCTCTACCTGTGGTGCAATACTGTTCAAAAACCTATTTTACAGATCCCTGAAAACACACCGCTGCGGCTGATTTTTTGGCTCCGGACCGCTATAACCTCATAGCGGTGGCTATACAGCCCACCGCTGCGACCGGTCTAACCAAGCAACCAAAACACCAAGACTACTACACTCCACGACGCGGCCTCAAGAATCCACGTCGACGCCTGCTGCCCGCACCATGACCTAAGAGGGGTGCAAATGTCCGGCCGGTGAACGGGTGATCGACGGGTGCGACGAGTGCCTTCCACACCAAAACGGCACGGAAGAGCCACCAAAACAACGGTTCCAATTACAAAACATAACTGCTTGTCAACGCAGGCCACGCAGCTTTAAGTTATTCATCACACCTGGCACGGCACTAAAAGAAAACTCGCTCCGGCGATCACCACGTCCGCCCACGACCTGCGACGCGATCCCGCTCGTCGCGGTCGTCAGCGCGACGGCACATGGCCGCCGCAGCGGAGGTGCTCTCTGTGGCACGCCGTTCGGCAACGACAGGCTGCATGTTTACGATGGCGGTGCGCCGTCGATGTTTGATCAACCGGCGGCCGGCCCGGCCGGCCGCTGGTGGTCCGGTGATCTCCCGTGGATCTTGGATGCAAATTTTTCCCTCCTTGCAGGTGTACAGCCTGTACAAGTCCTTGTCTCCTCCACGATCGAAGACGACCTCGTACATGCATGGGCGTGGTTGTTCCTTCCCGTCGCGCGCGCGGCGCGCCTCCTTTTCTTTATATGTACTGCTGCGTCTCGCTTGCTCACGTCGTGGTCATCGACTTCTAATGCACCACCGTAGCTGATCATCGTTATGTCCTCTCCTTCCTCGGGCCTCGGTAGAGAGAAAAAGGCTTATACACAGATTACAAGCTAGCCGGGACATCCTGCTAGCTGTCTCTCCTCGTCGACACGATGACTACTTCGCCGGAGCCGGCCGCCACCAGTGCTCTCAGTGGCGGCGGCCTCACTAGTCCACTTCTGGTGAACGCCAATAATGGGGCCGCAACGAAGAAGGCCGGCACCGAGGGCAAGTACTGGGTGGCTGCCGACGAGGCGGAGTGGCGGGCGGCGAGCGACAGCGGCGGAGAGGACGGACGGCCGCTGCTGTTCCGGACGTACAAGCTCAAGAGCGCCATCCTGCACCCGTACAGGTAAGCAATCGTAAGCCTTCAGCTTATAACTAGACTTCTTTAGACTATAATACGAAACATCATGCAGGCTGCATTGGTAGTTTGTAGATAGGTCCAAATGTATGTAGCTAAAAAAATTGTACAGTAGTATTTACTTGAGAACTGCACCAATTCTGAAGTTTTTTCCTAATTCATCTGGATCCTACAGGCCTTAGTATATCTTCTGCAAAATTTGATTTAGTAAACAGCTGATGTCTGTGCATCCACGCAGTGACACAGGCCCATGTTCCAAACTTGACATCAGTGGATTTTAATGGCATTCACAGGTTCAGCTTGTGTTTCTATGAGAAGACCTGATGACAGTCTCACCATTAACCAGCATTTGAATTTCTATATATGGCAACACCTGACAGCAAACTTTGATTTTACAGGGCATTGATCTTGGTACGCCTGATCGCCGTTGTCCTATTCTTCATGTGGCGCATCAGGCACAACAACTCTGATGTCATGTGGTTCTGGACAATATCTGTGGTCGGGGACGCCTGGTTTGGTTTCTCCTGGCTCCTCAACCAGCTCCCAAAATTCAACCCCATCAAGAGCATACCTGATCTTACAGCCCTCAAGCGCCATTATGACCTCCCTGATGGAACCTCAAAGCTTCCTGGTATTGATGTCTTCGTCACCACGGCTGATCCCATCGATGAGCCGATACTCTGCACCATGAATTCAGTCCTCTCCATCCTTGCTGCTGACTACCCAGTTGACAGATACGCTTGCTATGTCTCGGATGATAGCGGTGCATTGATCCTTTACGAAGCATTGGTTGAGGCTGCAAACTTTGCAACTCTGTGGGTTCCATTCTGCCGCAAACATTGCATCGAGCCAAGAGCACCAGAGATCTATTTCGGGCTAGAAGTGCTGCCACAGACCCAACAAGGCCTTGAGGGATTCATGACCGAGTACAAGAGGGTGCAGATGGAGTATAATGATTTCAAGATACGTTTGGATAATCTCTCTGATACTATCCGCAAGCGATCAGATGTGTACGACAGCACGAAAACGTCAGAAGGGGGTGCAAAGGCGACTTGGATGGCCAATGGGACGCAATGGCCAGGCGCATGGATTGATCCAACTGAAAATCACAGAAAAGGACATCATGTTGGAATCGTTAAGGTATTAAAAGTTCAGTGTATCGTCATTTATCTCTGATAAGCACATAATGCATACTAATCAACCCTCTGAGTACCTTTTCACGGATATTTAGCTTTGGAATATTTAGTCTAGTAGATAGTAATGTCACTACTGTGAGCTTTTTCCCACTGATACCTTAATTTAACAGGTTGTGTTGGACCATCCAAGCCGCGGGAATTATCACTGTCCAGAAGTGAACGCCGGAAACAGCCACATCGTCTCCACAGATGTCCGCCTACCTATGCTTGTGTATGTCTCCCGTGAAAAGAATCCGAGCTATGACCACAATAAGAAGGCAGGTGCCCTGAATGCACAGTTGAGAGTCTCTGCTCTACTCTCCAATGCACAATTCATCATCAACTTTGACTGTGACCACTACATCAAAAACTCCAAAGCTCTGCATGCAGCTGTTTGCTTCATGCTAGACCCGCGGGAAGGTGATAATACTGCCTTTGTGCAGTTTCCCCAGCGATTTGACAATGTTGATCCCTCAGACCGGTATGGCAACCACAACCGTGTCTTCTTTGATGGAACAATGCTTGCCCTTAATGGCTTGCAAGGGCCATCATACCTAGGCACTGGATGCATGTTCCTTCGTATAGCACTCTATGGAATTGATCCACCTCATCGCAGACAAGACATCACAGCCAAATCTAACAAATATGGAAAGTCCAAACTCTTCCTAGACTCGGTGTCACAAGCCATAAAGAAAGAAAGGTCAATTATATCGCCACCAATTGATGACACATTTATCACCGAGATGGAGATGGTTGTGACAGCATCGTATGATAAAGGGAATGACTGGGGAAAGGGTGTCGGGTACATCTATGACATAGCAACTGAAGACATAGTGACAGGATTTCGCATCCATGGGCAAGGATGGCGCTCCATGTATTGTACAATGGAACATGAAGCATTCAGTGGCACCGCACCAATCAACCTGACTGAGCGCCTCCACCAAATTGTCCGTTGGTCTGGTGGGTCATTAGAGATGTTCTTCTCCCACAACAACCCACTCATTGGTGGCCAGCGGCTACAATTACTTCAGCGTGTCTCCTACCTCAACATGACGATCTACCCAGTGACATCAGTCTTCATTCTGATCTATGCTCTCTGCCCGGTTATGTGGCTCATCCCTGAAGAAATACACATCCAGAGACCGTTCACCAAATATGTGGTATACCTTCTCATAATTATCATGATGATTCACATGATAGGCTGGCTCGAGATAAAATGGGCGGGTGTCACATGGCTGGATTACTGGCGCAATGAGCAATTCTTCATGATTGGCTCCACAAGTGCATACCCGACCGCGGTACTGCACATGGCGAAGAAAATTCTCACCAAAAAGGGTATCCACTTTAGGGTCACTTCCAAGCAAACAACCGCGGACACCAACGACAAGTTTGCCGACTTGTATGAAATGCGATGGGTGCCGCAGTTGATACCAACATTGTTTGTTTGGGTTGCTAATGTTGGTGCTATTGGCGTGGCCATGGGCAAGGCAGTGGTGTACATGGGAGTATGGACAGTGGCACAGAAGACGCACGCAGGGCTTGGACTCTTGTTCAACGTGTGGATCATGGTTCTCCTTCACCCATTTGCACTGGCAATTATGGGCCGGTTGGCAAAGAGACCAATCCTCCTTGCGGTCTTGCTCCTGGTAGCGTTTGTAGTTGTGGGCATGATTTATGTGGCTCTTCATATCTTACTGGCGAACATTATTCCAATTTAGATGACACAATACAAAAATTGTAATAACTTTTAGCTTCTGCAGGTAACGTGGAACCAATTATGTTCCAAATGTACTCCCTCTGTCCCAATCTATCTCTATTCCTAGAATTCAAACAGCAGAATCGCAAACAAGGAAAATTACAGTAATACCCATCATTCAAATGAGTTGAGGAAGGGAGCAGTCTCGTAACGGAGCAGAGTTTGTGAGACAGAGAAACAAGTTGATGTGACATGAGTTGATGGAAGTAGTGTTGCAGTGCGACAAATTTTGAAGTCCAGAAGTAAAGATCCATTGGGACGGAGGGAGTAGTACCAGTCAAAACAATGTATTATGATAAATAATTTTACTAAGTTCAGGCAATTTTGATTTTGGTCCTGTACGACCAAGTTAAATTTCAATTGGGCAATGGTGCCGTCCTACATACGTGGAAAACATTTTGTACATAGTAAATACGGTCTAAACTAAAACTTATAAGAGACGTCCTAGATGCAATATTTGACTTACACATACATGGCATAAGCGTTTACTTCTTTTTATTCTACCAACTACTGGAATTCTAAGAATGCCTCTTCCACGAGTAAAAAATTTGGGTCTATAATAAAATTTGTTTAGTATTTTTTTAAATTTGGTAAAACCAGTGACATTTTAGCCCAAGATCTTCACGTTTCACGGAATAAACACACAAGCAGTCTCAGTAGCATTTCATCGAGCACATTGAAGAACATACAGAGCAACACGAGCTACTTAGACAAAAAAGTTATTTTATGCAGAGGAAAACGGAAGCTTACAGGTGGGACATGCAAGTCTACGGAGGCGCGTAAGCCGACGGCGGCGACTTTGCCGGAGAGGAACGCCGCCCGCCGGGAAGCCCTTCCGCGTGCAACCGGCTTGCTTGCTGGGATTTTTGATCTGGTGCATCGGCTTGCCAGGCTTAAGCGACCTCAGATAAAGCACGCACATAAATGGGCCGACTAGTCAAAGATCCAAAGCATGTAGGCCCTGGACGAAGTATATATTTTTTTCTCCATGTTTTTTTCAAAAATATTACTCCTTTCTTTCCTAATTAATTATCGTTAGGACAAGTTTTTTTATATAGATATTGTATACATTTTTGTGCATTTATGTATTTCTAATTTCTTTCATTTTAATTCTATTTAAGTTCGAAAATTAAAATGATGAAATTGAATTTAATTTTGATGAAAGGCGAAACTTGAAATCTGAAATTAAAACTTGAAATTAAATTCATCAGTTTTAATTTGGGATTTCATCAAACTTGGAACTTTGAGTTTTAAATTTCATCAACAGGCCAGGGATGTGGAAAGGTGGAGCCCTCCTCAAGCAGGGTGAGTGAAAATAAGCGTTGATGGTCCCTTTGTTTCGACAGGCCAAGCCAGGGTGAGGACGTTGCCAAACAATCTTAATGGAGTTATATACCTTACGGCCTGTAGAGCTCTTTTCAGTTGCGGTAACGCTACGGAAGCGTGGAGGGACTAGCCTTGCAACCGAGTGGATCCACAGTCCGAACGTTTTTGGATTCTGACTGCAGTCAGATTGTGAAGGCCTCAAGTTCGATTGGGACAGGCTCCTTCGTGAGTGTCATTGATCTCATCAACAACAGTGATTCTAATACGTCTCCTATTTAGAAATAATTAAAGCCCTCGTTTAGCTGCCTAAAGAAATTTGCACTGATGTTATCTGACTGCCTTATTGAATACTCCCTCCTTATCTTTTTAATTGACGTTCAGACACAAATCTCAGTTCATTTTTAGTTCAAAACTTTGTCTGAAACGTCAAATAAAAGAATAATGAGGGAATACTTACGAAAATTCAACAGATATGGACTGGTCAAACGTATAGAATTTAGGTGGAATACACGGTGGTCGGTGGCAACATTAGTTTCCAAGCAACAGGAGAGCACGAATTACACTCACCCTCTTCGAAACATTCTTCGCGAAAACAGTTGGCCGGCTCCAGCTGCTTGCTTACCAAAGGCAGAGACTGGCGGCGGCGTTGCATGCTGATCTCCGTCACGACCGCGCGCTAGTTGCCTAGGTCCACATTGAGTTGGGCTGTCCGCCACTGCGGTCACCATCGTTTGACCCTCGCCATCTTCTTCCCTTAAAGTCAGTCGATTTGCAGAAAGTCTCGTGGTATTCTTAGTTCTCTGAAACCACAGCAAGTCAAGAACAGCAGCAGGAAGGCATATACAACGGCATCCGTGTAGACCAGATTGGTTGCCAAAACTTGAGAACTTGTCACATCTCGTACTCGAACAGGGTGAATATCACCATTCTGTGTGTGTGTTCTGTGTTCATCACCTTTGCCTTTCTGTCCAGCTGTAATTCCGATCTGACCTGGAGGTATGCATGCATATGCAGTAACATCAAAGCGCAATTGAGTTTCAGCGCATAGCGTACAAATTTTGCCAAGATGTCATCGTCCCAGTTGAAAAACGCAAGTTGGTTAGCCTCTGGTTTATATATTCTCCAGGTGACTTTTGCACGGCCCGTTGTATTTGATTGGTCGCCGTCAGAACCCGGCGATGATCTATCGCTGTAGCGTTCTAGCCTGGACAAAAAGGCATACATCAACGCGGCGGCTACCACTACCAGTTGTTGTATTTTGACCATGCAGTTAACCGCTGAAAACGGATACCGATGCCTCTCCTTTCCGCGCTCGCGGCTTGTTTGAGTTACGACGACCTTAGGTATATAATGGCATGATGCATGCCCATTTTGTTGGAATTGATCTCCAACGGAATGGGTCCAACGACCCATTCCAACCCCATTAGAACGCCCTGATCGGGGGTGTGGGCCACGTTTGTGGCTGTGGGCCCCCTCTCCCGCCGTGTTGTATAAAAGAAGGAGGATTAAGGGGTTAATCCTCTGTCTAAGTTAATCATAACCACCTAAGAATCCGATCTACCAAAACACGGAAGTGAGGGGAAGGCTCCAGCACCCGCGCTTCGTCAGACGACCTCCACGTCGCCGTCTCGTACACCACCTCTGCCGGTCTTCTACTCCGAGCCGCTGCAGCAACACCGCCCCCGTCTCCTCGCCGCCGGTCATCTCTACACCGCAGGTGAGTGTACCAAGGTACGGGCAATTTCATACTCTTGTATATTTTCTACTTCATACTGTGATTAGATATTGGTGCTTGTTTATCCACTACATGATTAGTCTCAGATCCCGACGGAAATTGCTATTAGGACTTGATTAAGTTAAGAATATCTCACAACATTGGTACCAGAGCCTGCCTATTAGCAAATCCACTCGGGATTTAGTCACTGCAGAATTTAGAAGGAGGGGAACTAAGCAACCGAACGAAATCCCCAAACCCCAAAACCAAACCCTAACCCTAGCACGAAAATTAGTAAGTGTAAGGACGGGGATGTACCTTCGGGTCCTCCACCGTCGCCTTCACCGGAGTTTCTCTGGCCTTCGTGTCGGCATCCGGAAAAAAAGACGTCGAGCCGCCACCGACGTGTGGCGCACGCGTGCGCTCGGGTCGCCTAAGAGCGCGCTGCGACGGGACCGTTCGACAGTGGCGCGTCCACCATTGGACGGGCGCGCACGCCGACGAAAGACCCCGCGGCGCCGCCGCTGTTGCTCGCCTGAATCTCGCCGCCATCCTTGTTTTCTCGCTCAGTGCGGCGCGTGGAGAGAGAAGGGGCGGAAGAGAAATGAGCTCTAGGGTTTTCGGGAGCCGGCGTCGCACGATTTTGTTCTGCCGATCCATGCGCTCGACCGTCGGTTCAGATCCGACGTCTGGCGTTTCGCTGGCCGTCTCAGCGGCCCAGGTGGGGGTGCGGACGATCGTGGACCCTTGGCCCAAATGTCTGCAGCCAGTGCGGGCTTCGCTTTAGGGTAAGAAGGCCACGGGCAGGAGCATACATGCCACAGCCGCATGGCAGCCACGCGCATACGCGCTAGTAAGCAAGCTCCGGCTGTACTCTCGATGCAGTAAGGCCACCATGTGGGCACGCACATGGGTTCGTGACCCATTTTCTCAGCGTCTCGTGCGGCATGGCCATGGGACGGTTTTCCTACCGGTGATTCAGTTAAGTAGCAGGCCCCTTTTTCCTACACAGGACCAAGGTTTCGGCCTTAAAGCTCAGCAAAAGGCTCACTCGTGGCAGCTAAACCAGTGCCCGCATGGGCCTTTTGTGGCCGCTCCATGTTGGGTCACTATGGGCCACTCGTTTGCCTTGCAGAGCACACAGGCTTACAAGCCTTTTAAGTTTTTGTCATTTTGAGTGGATTTTGTCATTTGTACATAAATCCATTTGGTCCTCACATAATAATAAGAAATGGTTGAGAATTTTATTTTTAATTTTAATTTTCCGATTCGATTAAGTTTAAGTGATTTATCACCGTGATTAAGCCTATCAAGAAAAAAAATCATATTCTCAGCTATCTAATTTTAATAATTAAGCTGCTATGGAGATTTAAATATTTTTTATATAAGTTTATTTTCATATTTCTATAATTTCAAAATTTGCTATATTTGAAAATTAGTGTAATATTTAGTTTAAGTAGCAAAAATGAAATCTCTCAGATTTGATTAAATAAGATTGTTATATTATAAATAAATAAGTATAATTAAGTTGATTAGCTTCCGCTGTTAAGTGTTAAGTTTATGACTTTTAGTTAAACTTTTTCACCAACGTGAGAAATCTAATTAGAATAATTTTCAGTAAGCTTTCACTGTGTTTAAATATTTTGTTATAAGTTTAAGTGTCCAATCGTGATTTAAGTAATTAGTAGTTCATATAAGTTTTATTGTTTAGTTGATTAGTGTAAGTATAGGATTAGTAAGATTTAACATTGTAATTTTAAGTATTTAGCTATAAGTTTAAGCATTTAGTCATCATTTAAGTAGTCAGTCACTGCTTTAAGTTTTTTGTATTTCGGGAATTAGTGTTTAAGAATGAGGCAATTTTCTTAAGTTTAAGTAAGATTTCATGTTATGAAAAAATTTGATTTGGATAATGATTAAATATCTTTTTGGCATGGTAGTTTTATATTGCGATCAAAATCGTTGATATAATTTTACTATGATATTGTAATAAGTTAATCTGAGAATTTTACGCTACTCCCTAAAAGTGACGTAAAATTAATGTTTAATCTTATTAAGTAATTAGATTTTGCCTCATATTTGTTTTTACTAAGTAACATGATGATTCAATCATCGTGATTAAAATTAGTAAGCTCTCATTAAGATTCAAATGTATATGGTGCACATATACATATAAGTTTAGTAAGTTCATAATTAAGTTTCTGCTGTTCTTTTAAGATCAATTAGTTTAAGTATTCTTCTATTTAAATTGGTTCTAACATGAAGATTTATTTAAAAGAATCAATTTATTAAGTTGTCCCTTTCATTGATTCAGTTCTAATGATTAAGCTTGTTAAGACTTAAGCTTCCGCTCTCATCTTTGGTGCGGTAAATTTATTGAGTAACCAACGTGAAAAATAAATTTACCATGTGTTTAAGTTTATTAAGATCTTTTGTATTAGTGTATGAAAATTATGTTGAGTAACCAACGTGAAAGACAAAATTTTCATACTTTAATGTCGTGTTTCGTCAAGTAACCAACGTGAAAGACAAAACACCTACTTATTGTTTTAAGAAATTTTTAGTTCGTAAAGAATTTCGTTGAGTAACCAACGTGAAAAACGAAATTTAATACGTTTAGAATGTTTTGTTTTGTCAAGTAACTAACGTGAAAGACAAAACACATATTTTAGTTGTTTAAGTAATTTTTAGTTCATAACGAATTTCGTTGAGTAACCAACGTGAAAATCGAAATTTGTTATGTTATAAATTTAGTATGTTTTGTCAAGTAACTATGTGAAAGACAAAACACAACATTTGTAGTTCATTAAGATAATTAAGTTATTATATATTTTGTTGAGTAACCAACGTGAAAGACAAAATATTACATGTTGATAAGGTGAATTAAGTTATTGTATATTTTGTTGAGTAACCAACGTGAAAGACAAAATTTCTATGTTAATTGAGATGTATTGAGTATTGTATTTTGTTAAGTAACCAACGTGAAAGATATAATACAATATTCTATTTAGTCATGTATGTTTCATTAAGACTATGATCAAAATATTGCATACACGTAGTAATGGGACAAACTTCTT
Organism: Tuctoria greenei; assembly: GCA_036927565.1. Classification (NCBI taxonomy): domain Eukaryota; kingdom Viridiplantae; phylum Streptophyta; class Magnoliopsida; order Poales; family Poaceae; genus Tuctoria; species Tuctoria greenei. The sequence continues at coordinate 215,651,196 of JAYESD010000005.1, read as the reverse complement.
TTAAGTAATTAAGTTTAAGATTAATTCAGATTTATTTCTGAATATATATTGTCTCGGATATTAAAAGTATTTCTCATGCCTTAAGTTTTATTTTAGTAATTAAGTCGCTTCATCGGGAATTATCTCGCGTGATAAGCAAATCAGGTATGTCTTTTATATGCTATTTTGCATTTTAATAAGTTTTTCATGTCGATAAGATCTTAAGTAAATTAGAAATTTTATGAGAGCATTCTCATTGTATCATTAATACTAGAATAATTATTAAGAATTGAAGATTTTCAGATAAATGTATCTTCAAATATGTATGTTAGCAGTTATTAGAATTGTTGTTTTACATTTTATTTAGTAGTTGTATATCATGATAGCATATTATTAAAATGTGCAATATTGTTGTTAATATTAAGTTATTTGACGTGAAGTTCAAGAGTAAGAAATTAGTTTTTCACATTTTGACAACGTCAAATATGTTTAAGCATATCGTTTAGAATATTTAGATGATGGCATAGAGAAACTTTTATATCCCAGAGGTGATGTACTCCCATTAGTATTAAGTGATGTTATTAGGATACTAAGTAAGTAATATAATTATCTTCTCATAATAAGTATTGTAAATTATCTTCGAAATTATGGCACTATTGTATATGCCATATTTCGAGGGGGAGAATTGTAGGTTTATCACTAAGATGATGACTGAGATCATTAAGTAATAGATTTTCACATCACAACTTTCAGTTTCTGTATAATACTTTGTGTGCATTGTAATAAGAATGATCTATACAATAAGGGGGAGTACAATAAATATTATCGTCTAATACCCCGAATTAGAAAGGTATGACTATTTCCTTACATTTTATTAAGTTTGTAAGGAAATATAACATAATTAAGGGAGTGATCTGGTAAGATGAAACTTTAGTATTTCACTCTTTCTTTCCTTAATCAGTTTTAGATTAATTAAGAGGATGCTTACAAACATCGTATAAGTTATATATAATTAAAGTTACCCAAATAATTTTAAGTATGAAATTAAGAAGATAAGATTATTATTAAGAAAATAAGTTGTCTTTTTGTTGGCTTTTTGATAAGATTTAAGATCCTCATTTTGAAATGGGGTATTATAGTCTTTTTAACCGATGACTAAATCAGGGGGAGTTTGACATTTAAAGATACCGATCTTGAAAATAAGTGGTTTGTGTAAGCACTTTTATTTTTCAAGATTCATTCTTTATGATGTCTAACCGATATTGCGTTAACAATGCTAGACATTGTTCTCACAGTATCTGCTATTTAATTTTTCATCATTATTGGCCAGTAATGATGAAGAATGAGAGCAGCCTCATCTAAGATCACAAATAAGCCAACTAATGTGTTAAGAAATTCAAATGATGACAATCACACTTCATATAAATAAGTTGTGAGTGATTGTAACTCATTTGAATGACTTAAGAATTTTTATTTCCCAATAGAGTCAAATCAGTAGACTGTAATGAGTCTATAAAAGCTAACGTGACTCTAAAAGGAATAATAAATGTTTTTTGATGTAAGTGTCAGCATAAGATGTTCATAAGTGAGAGTTTTCTCAATGAGTTTAATTGAGAATGTTTTAGATAATTCGAATCATGAGTTATGTCATGTAAGTTAGTGAAGTGAGATATCTTAAAGTAAATTCATTCATAGATTGAAATAAGAGTATATAAGTTAAGAATATCTCATGTTCAATAAATTCGCAATAGATTTGGGTATTATAAGATATTGAGAAGGAATATTAGCGTTTCTCTTAAGATAATAAAGTTAAGCATCTATTAGAGGATGATGTACTACAGTAAGAAATAATGTTGATCAACTTAAGAGTAAGTATATTATCCTCATTGTTGTTAAGTTAAGATCTTGGTGAGTTTTATTGTTTGTTAGTATGTAAGTTTCACCAAGATATAATAAGGGGGTATTTAGACTATGAGATAATGCATATCTATCATAGTCATAAGATTGAGTAGTATGCATAAATCAAGTTCACGTCTGCTCTTAAGGTCAAGGGTGATAAGTAGAGGAACAAATCAGAGATCGATCGAATAGAATCAGTTCCTTGTACTTCTGCTGTCGGAAGTTTCTTTAAGTTTGCTCAATTAATGATACACCTTGACATAGTTTAAGTTACCGGGATATTTTGGCATAAATAAATTCAATCCAGCTATAGATCTCTGGGTTATAAATAAGGAAAAGTTTTAAGGTTCTATAAGTGACTCAGACCTCATGATAAGATGAGTAAGAATCGACGTCATTTGAATAAAGTTTTAGTAAGATTCAGTTTTATGAGATGTGTAGCAAAATCCACAATTAATTGCTAACACTCGTATTTTGGAGTTTTATTGTGGAAAAACTCCAATCAAGCGGTCATTATATCATGAGTGATGTATGCTGAATGTTCTTTAAGCATGAGGTCGTCGAGCAGATACTATAATTATTTTACCCGGTTTTAAGAGTGGTCGACAGCTTCAAACCACTTAAGGTATTATATTCAAATTGCAACAAGTCATGTGTGTTGCCAAACACATTGACATTAGGTTGCAAATGATAAAATCCAGGATCATACTATTGTTTTGAGCAAATCAGTGACAAACGATTGCTTGCGGTACCGTTTACAAAAGGTCTTCCACCCAAGTGTTCAGTGAACACAAAGTCGACATGGGTTTAAGGAGGAGCCTATGATCAACTGGATACTAAGGGCCCATTAAGAGTAAGGTTACTTCTAAATGTGAGATGTATCGTGGTCGTTCGAGTCAGATAGCACGTAACTGGCTATTCTTGATGCGACGTGCCCTATATGTCAAACATAAAGAAGGTAACACTAAGTTTAGAATTAAGTAAGTATAAGTTTTAAGATTAAGTATTAAGTTAGTCTTGATCCTTGGAGATCAAGGGGGAGAATGTTGGAATTGATCTCCAACGGAATGGGTCCAACGACCCATTCCAACCCCATTAGAACGCCCTGATCGGGGGTGTGGGCCACGTTTGTGGCTGTGGGCCCCCTCTCACGCCGTGTTGTATAAAAGAAGGAGGATTAAGGGGTTAATCCTCTGTCTAAGTTAATCATAACCACCTAAGAATCCGATCTACCAAAACACGGAAGTGAGGGGAAGGCTCCAGCACCCGCGCTTCGTCAGACGACCTCCACGTCGCCGTCTCGTACACCACCTCTGCCGGTCTTCTACTCCGAGCCGCTGCAGCAACACCGCCCCCGTCTCCTCGCCGCCGGTCATCTCTACACCGCAGGTGAGTGTACCAAGGTACGGGCAATTTCATACTCTTGTATATTTTCTACTTCATACTGTGATTAGATATTGGTGCTTGTTTATCCACTACATGATTAGTCTCAGATCCCGACGGAAATTGCTATTAGGACTTGATTAAGTTAAGAATATCTCACAACACATTTGTCAAGCACCATCTCGGCACGAACAAGGAAGGTGTTAATATAACGATGGCTGCAGCAGTAGTGACTCGCAGGGTCATCAATGCCACCAGCCTCCACGTAGAGCCTATTAGCAATGGCGTTGGCGACGGGGAGAGCCGGCGTACCAGTAGTGCAGCAGCGGACTCATCGCCCGTGGCCAACAAGCGAACCGGCAACGCCAGCAAGGACAGTGATGATGTCTGGGTGGCCGTCGAGGAAGGGGACGTCGTCTCGGGGACCGGCGCTGGGAACAGCAGCCGCGCGGTGCTGTTCAGGACCATGAAGGTCAAGGGAAGCATCCTGCATCCTTACAGGTCTGCCTGATATCCTAATAGCTTGCCACAATTATATTTGCCGGTATCCATATGATGCATGCTGATGATGGGTTTGTGTACATATCCTTTATGCATGCATCAGGTTCCTCATTCTCGTGCGATTGATCGCCATCATCGCATTCTTCATATGGCGCATCAAGCACAAAAACCATGACGGTGTGTGGCTCTGCTGGGTGATGTCCATGGTCGGGGACGTCTGGTTCGGCTTCTCATGGCTCCTCAACCAGCTCCCGAAGCTCAACCCCATCAAGCGAGTTCCAGACCTCACTGCCATCATCAGTGATCAGTACTACGATTCCTCCTCGACCTCCACTACTGAATCCAACAAGCTTCCTGGCATCGACGTCTTCGTCACCACCGTCGACCCGGTGGACGAGCCTATATTGTACACGGTGAACTCCGTTCTCTCCATCCTCGCCACTGACTACCCAGTGGACAAGTACGCGTGCTACCTTTCGGATGACGGTGGGTCCTTGATCCAGTACGAGGCCATGTTTGAAGTTGCGAAATTTGCACAGTTATGGGTCCCCTTTTGTCGAAAGCACAGAGTAGAGCCAAGAGCGCCAGGGAACTACTTTGGAGTGAAGAGGCTACCATACATGGGAAGCATGCAAGAAGAGTTCACCAGTGATCACAGGAGAGTCCGCAGAGAGTATGAAGAATTCAAGGTGAGGATAGAGTCCCTTTTTACAACTATTCACCAAAGATCTGAGGCTTGCAATAGCAAGAAGAATGGCAAGGAAGACGGTAATTGTATACAAGCAACTTGGATGGCTGATGGGACACAGTGGCCCGGCACGTGGATTGAGCCAGCAGAGAACCATCGAAAAGGACAGCATGCTGGAATTATTCAGGTATCGATCATTTGCACCATTTTTAGTACGTAATTGATTTTGCATGCTAACGAGTTTATATATCATCAAGAAGTAGGCCGCTGCTGACACGCTCTTTGACAGGTCATACTAAATCATCCAAGCCATAAACCGCAACTTGGTGGATTGCCGGCGGCAAGCATCGACATTAATCCTTTTGTGGACTTTAGCAACGTTGACACACGCCTTCCCATGCTTGTCTACTTGTCCCGCGAGAAGCGTCCTGGCTATAACCACCAGAAGAAGGCTGGCGCCATGAATGTGATGCTTCGTGTCTCCGCCTTGCTCTCAAACGCACCCTTTGTCATCAACTTTGACTGTGATCACTACATCAACAACTCACGAGCCTTCCATGGTACCATGTGCTTCATGCTCGACCCATGTTTTGGCCAGAATACCGCCTTCGTCCAGTTTCCACAACGCTTTGACGATGTCGATCCGACAGATCGATATGCCAATCACAACCGAGTCTTCTTTGATGGTACCATGCTCTCCCTCAATGGTCTGCAAGGTCCCTCCTACCTTGGCACCGGTTGCCTGTTCCGTCGTGCTGCACTGTATGGCATGGAGCCACCTCGTTGGAGAGCGGTCAACAGCATCAAGGCGGTGACAGGCAAGATGAAAGAATTTCGTAGATCAACATTGTTCATGAACTCAATGCTAGCAGATGCTGCAAACCAAGAACGGTCTATTATGACACCCATGTTGATTGAAGAGTCAATCGACAACAACGAGCTGGCTACCTTGATGACTTGTGCTTACGAGGATGGATCTTCATGGGGGAGGGATGTTGGGTGGGTGTACAACATCGCAACAGAGGATGTGGTGACCGGATTCCGTATGCACCGTCAAGGATGGCGCTCCATGTATTGCTCCATGGAACCAGCTGCATTCCGTGGCACCGCCCCGATCAACCTCACCGAACGTCTCCTCCAGATATTGCGATGGTCTGGAGGTTCACTTGAGATGTTCTTCTCCCACAGCAACGCATTCCTTGCAGGTCCCAGGATGCACCCCCTGCAGCGGATCGCGTATCTGAACATGTCAACCTATCCAATCGTCACGGTATTCATTCTGGCCTACAACCTCTTTCCAGTGATGTGGCTTATCTCTGAGCAGTTTTACATACAAAGACCATTCAGCACATACATCATCTACCTCATCACAATCGTTGCGATGATCCACATGATTGGCATGTTCGAAGTCAAATGGGCGAGCATCACCTTTCTGGACTGGTGCCGCAACGAGCAGTTCTACATGATCGGCTCGACTGGTGTTTACCCAACAGCAGTGTTCTACATGGTTCTGAAGCTTATTACAGGGAAGGGGATATACTTCAGGCTCACCTCGAAGCAGACAGAGGCTTCCTCCAATGACAAGTTCGCCGATTTGTTTGTGGTACGGTGGGTGCCATTGCTAATCCCAACCATTGCAGTCCTGGTTGTGAATGTCGCAGCAGTTGGAGTGGCAATAGGCAAGGCAGCAACCTGGGGTTTGTTCACGGAGCAGGCGCAACACGCTATTCTTGGCATGGTGTTCAACGTGTGGATTCTAGTGCTCCTCTACCCGTTTGCACTTGGGATCATGGGAAAGTTGGGAAAGAAACCTGTAATCCTATTTATTATCCTAGTCATGGCAATTGGCGCAGTCACGATCACATATATTACCTTCCATGCCGTGTACCAGACGGCATGATCACAAATTGCAAGATCTATTAGAAATGCAGAATCAATGACCGGGTATTTCAGGGGTGGATATAGTCCATTTTTTATATATAATGGAGCGGCATAGTCGGTTCAATAATTTGGATGCCTTTTGTCTCTGGTGTTAGCTCAAGTAAGAGTTGTAATCATCCAACCGAGATGTTGACAAGAAAATATTCAAGGTTTTATTGTTTCTCTTACCGTATTCTAACTTATGGGTATGTGCTATGAAACGAAACTAGACCGACTGGGCAGCATCCAGCCATCCACTACCATCCCTTTCAGTTCTTAGGTTCAAAGTGCTCACCATATTAATCAGACAGCCAATCTCATGATTAAAATGTAAGTTTTAGTTGTTTCAGTAGCCTCTTGTAAGGAACAGAAGTGATCCTCTGATAAAATGGCACTAGCTTCAGGTGTTCTGGAGACCTTTGCAGAAAGAACTAAATAAAACAAGGAATATAGCACCAGAAAGCATCAAACATATAGTTCCAGAATAAGGGGGGATCTAAATTAATGCTATCACCATATCTACAATGTCGCATGGAAGCATCTAGATTCCAGTGTACTTTCAGTACGTTTCACTTTGCGAAATCATGCCATTATGAAACTTGGTCTTGGCAGGCGAACAAAAAGCGAACCTACAGAACTTGATGTTGTTTTGCATAGGCATGACATTTCAAGGTAGAGTATCTACGCAGGATTTGAAATGAGGGAGTCTGACAAAGTAGCTCATCACAGAACCAGAGCGGCATTGTAAGCATTGGCACATCACTTACCATACAGCTCGAGCAAGTGCGGGGTGAGCAACTGAAGATCTCGTGTAGTTGAAGGTTCCAACAGACAGACCCCTGCTTGCTGCTATCCATCCTAGCCCTGAGGCGTCCACTTCCGCACTTTATTAGTTCCTTCAGAAATATGCATTTGAACATCTCAGGCGTTTGAGACAAAACAACAAACAGACTGTGTGCACTTGTAAATCAAAATGACAGGATGAATCAGAATCACCGTTTGTTGCTGGAAAGACCCGGACGACAGATGGGATCCAAGCGTGAGAGTATGCAGCATAGGTTATTCCGTGCGGCAGATGGAGGAGCCGCCGCGAAAGCAGCGGCAAGAGGAGGGGAGCAGACGGACGACTGAGAGGCGCTCATCAGAGTTCAAGGCGTGACGAAGGCGCTACGGTGCGGAGTGGAGTCGATGTACGCTGTCGCTGCGTGGTGATGGGATGCTTCAGTGACGGACTGCGCTGCGCTCCCCAGCGCCGTGCATCCGCCGAGTGAGCTGGTAAGCGCCTTCGCCGAGTCGTTGGTGGTGAAGCGGCGTGCGATGCTTGGGGAGTCGATTGATGCGATGCGGCTGGCTTGGGGAGCCATGGATGCCGGAGGGGAATGGACGGGGCGAGGGGCGCGCCGGCGGATCGCTGAGCCGGCAGCGAAGAAGGGGCCGTCGCTGGCGGGGTTTTGACGGAATGACGGTGCGTCTGCCGTTCGCCGGGGCTCACCGACGACGAAGGGCACGCGTCGACCGAATTCCGCGACGGGCCTGATAACCGAAGGCGCACTCAAGCATTTGGGCCTCTACGTGGCCCAGCGCGACGCTGCTACTGGTCTGTGGGGTCGAACGCCGCAGACTTCGGATCCAACGGTCACGCGTGCCCCAGGAGTCCGCTGTTGCGCGCGCCGACACCTTCGCGGTCCCGCAGTCCCGAACCGAAGCACCTTCTTGGCTGCAAGCACGGCAAGCATCGCCAATACCGATGCCGAACCGCGCGGTCCGTGACTGGCTGCAGCGACACATCGAAGCTGACGACTGTGGGTGCGCTCCAGCGTCCAAACAGCAAAAGATCCCTTCGCAGGCTCATGACCCATGATAGTATCAGTGTGACACACACGAGCAGCAACGTGGCTCTGTTGAACGTTCTTCTTTCGAACAACAACCATAAAATAAAAAAGGAGTGAACAGAGTGCATGCAAACGTAGAGATGTTCAGAAACAGAAATAGTTGGGTGATTCGGTCTACTACGACTCCTCAAGTCCTCGATCGATATAACTAATTTCCAGATGTGTCTCATCGTTCGTCTTGAATAGCCCAGGCAAGTTCAGTTAGCTCAACTGTAGAGTACAGTACGGGCACTTGTATCAGCTGCCGGTTGCCGTTCTTTTCTTGGTTTATATTTTGCATACGCCTCACCGACACTCGCGACTTGCGTGCAGCCTGTCTCGCACAGAAACTTAAACCCAAAAAGATAAAATAGGATAGGACTCGATCGGTCCACTAATGCAAGATAATGCACGCAATGATGATGCGCGGCGCACACGGCAGATCGATCGATTAAAGCCAGGAGCGAACAAATAATTCTGGCAAGCATCCAAGATCGCGGAGCACCTGGTGAGCGCGCGGCGAGAGCTATAGCCCCTGTTGCTGCTGCTGCTGCACGCGATCGATGAAAGCTGGACGGGGATGGCTCAACTGATACTACTAGCTAAACCAATGCGTGTTTGGATGATCTCGTGACGATCCGCGCGCCCGACTGAAGAGAGATCGGATGCGACGTATCGTCTGCTCCGGAATTTGACCCGATCGATGCATGCGGCGCCGGCGCCATCGTGGTGGGGCAGCGAGACAACGAGCTGACCACCAACCTGCAGCCGTGACGATCGGAGATGCCCGTTCCGCCATCGGCTGTTTCGAGTTTCGACCGCGGTTTAATAACTTAACTGTATGCACGGGAAGTGTGTTAATATGATCCAGGAATATTTCGCCCACAGAAAATTTGATTATGAAATGATATATGCATAATGCATATCTCATTCTCATGTATTCTTAATTTTAATGACACCCTATTATTATACATTTTTAAAGATCCACGAGCTGCGCGCCAGCACACTAGTTAAGGTGCATCATGATCATAAACTATCCCAAGGCCCAAGGGTTAAACCATCCATCCATCATATGGATGCGCATGCCAAAGGAGTTGCGCATTTCATAAACTTATCTAGAGAGATTCCCAAATTTATTATGCTTGTGTTAGTGGCCTACAGCAGGCGTGCTTCTGGATCCAAGAGTATTGTTTAAATCATGCCGGCTCAGCATCACAGCATATATAGTGTTATATACGCATATATAATCATCTGATCTTGAGGGATGGGAAACTTCACGTGTTGCTCTTGAGATCGGGAGAACAGACGACGACGGCACCTTTTTTCAGTAACGAGGCGTGCACCTCATAAGGGGTATGCATGATCCGTGCGCACGGGAAAAGGAATGTACTGTATGAACGATTGCGAGCGGTTTGGATCTTCCTCCCATGAGTGCACGAATCGCGAGGCACGTGGCCCGTTCACACGCCGTCCCCTTACCGTTGACGCGCCAATAGAAATCAACCGACAGGGCCACGCATTGAGTTCATCGCATACCAGATCGAGGCGCTCGCGCCAGCGTGGATCTCACAGGCAGATCTGTGCATATGCAGGACGCCATACGTGACGTCCATGTCCACCGTTTCCAAGCTGGCGCCGAGAGCATTGTCACTACTACAGCACGATCAATCAGTGATGCGCGCACTACTCCCAGCACATGGAAGATTACTAATCTAGTGCAGCAGTAGTGCACAGGCGGTCCACGATCTCCGCGCGCACGCGGAATTTGTTTTTAGCTTCTTCTTCTACCCATGGATCCGTTAGGTCAATCGTCCTTCTCCGCGTGCATTTCGCCATCCATGGCTTCTTTGCATTGAGTTGGACGGAACGCATGGCGCGATAATCTATTGGTCCTGGCGACTGGCGGCATGTTATCAACAGATGCCATCTTTTGTTGCACCTCGTCGTGATGCCGAGACGAAACCGACAGCTCGCCATTCGCTCATCTTCCATTTTTTTTACTGTAGAAAAAAGTATAATGCAGGTGCTATATCAGTGTGCTATATATATAGCTGCTGCACACTCCATCGCACTAAGCGAGAGTGACCAGCTGCCTCCCTTCACTTGGCTTACAGGGCTAAGCTTCCCATTTATCACGAGCTGCTGGCATGGCTCCTCGGGCGGCGGGGGCGGCGGCGAACGGTGCCGGACACGGAGGCGGCAGCGATGGCGCCGTCGTCGTGGTCGACCGGGCGGCGGCGGTGGCGAACGGCAACGGCAAGCGGCACCACGGCCGCAGCACGAGGAGGAAGCCAGCAGTCGTCAACCCGAAAGACAAGTACTGGAAGCCCGTCGACGGGGAGGAGGCCGCGGCGGCAGTAGAGGACGGCGGCGAGGACGGGCGGAGGCCGCTGCTGTTCCGGACGTTCAAGGTCAAGGCCATTCTCCTGCTCCCTTACAGGTGAGTGTATATCTAATAGTATATACTGCTTGCACTAGTTTCGTATTTATTTTTTTGTTTTGAAACATCTGCTTCGTAAATCGTAAAATTAGTCAACTGTAAGAAGCTCGGCTGCAGAATTGTACTGTTCTCCTGAGTAGAGGAAGAAGCAGCCGCGACTGAACTTGCAGCTGCGCTTCAGTCGTCAGCTCCTTCATGCCATACGGCGAAGTCAAAATTGACACGGAAACAGTTGTACGTACATAACTTGACCGCGTTCGTTTTGCTGGGCCTAGTAATTGAGCAGGCTGCGGAAAAAACGCATACCCTCCAAGGCCGAAAGGCCAATGGGCTAAAAATAAAGCGTGGGCCCAAGATTCGGCCATACTGTACATCACTCGGCGTCGGCGACAACGATGACGACAGCCGGACGGCGACGGCGACTGTCCACGCGACCCTGCAGAGCGCGGGTCGCCCGACCTTGACGGCGGTTCGGCGATGCCGCGCCTGCTTCACTCCATGGCTTCCGCTTCCAGATCCCAGGCACCGCCGTTCAACCCACAAGCCGTCCATGTCTCAGTTCTCCGGCCAACAGCGCTTCGCGGCTCGCAGCACCGCAATGGACGGCTCGCCGGAGAGCGCCGGGCTGCAGCGCGGCGTGGGCGGCGATCCGTATCACCCTGGACTGGATTTTCGATGTATCCCAGCCCGCGACGTGCTCTCGGCGCTTTCTGCCGCTAGGTTTGTTTGACGCTTCGCTTCTTCAGGTTCCTAGACGTGCAGTGTTGTTAAGTTGCGACTGAAATGACTTATGTTCATTGCGCAATCTTGAACCTGCGCGTGTCGAAATGAATGTTTGAGCTTCAAATCGAAGCACATTATGCTTGGGGCAATGCGGAGCTGATGTGAAGGACTACTTACAAACTTATAATTAGGAGTTAGGAGTCCCCAACAGAAGGACTGCAGATAATCTTTTGTGTCACGCTAGCTTGCATTTGTGAAAACGTGATTACTAATATACCTATGCTGCAGAAGCAATCACTGGTAGATGCATATTGCTTTTGTTTTTTAAATTTTGTCATGCATTAATGAACATGAGAGTTGTTTGTTTAGATTTTAGTAACCAAGACAAGCTTGAGCTTGATCTGAATATTATTATAGGTGGCCCGTATTTTGAAAATTGTCGATTGGTACTTTTTCTATGATTTGACTGAGTGCTACTAGGTACCAGCTTTAATTTTATACATTATTTCTTAGTTACTTATTAATGCTTTGGTTGCATGGCCATGAGAAAAATGTACAGGCACATTTTATAATTGCCATGCCTCTTAAACTTTGTAGCATAATTTGTTTGTGCTACAAATCCCATTTAGATACAGTGACACCACTATTCCAGTTTTAATGTCAGGACTCATATCAATATCCCCTGGATAGATCTTCTGATGTTGTTTTTATTCATGTGCAACAGGTTGTTGACCTTGCTCAGACTGATTGCTATCATTCTATTTTTCATATGGCGTATCAGGCACCCATATGCTGATGGCATGTGGCTCTGGTGGATATCGATCGTTGGGGATTTATGGTTTGGCGTCACTTGGTTGCTAAACCAAGTTGCAAAGCTCGATCCTATCAAGCGTGTCCCAGACCTTGCCCTCCTGAAACAACAATTTGATCTCCCTGATGGCAACTCTAATCTCCCGAGACTTGATGTTTTCATCAACACAGTTGATCCCATAAACGAGCCTATGATATACACTATGAATTCTATCCTATCCATTCTTGCTGTAGACTACCCAGTTGATAGGCATGCTACCTACCTCTCAGATGATGGCGGGTCAATAATCCATTATGAAGGCTTGCTTGAAACTGCAAGGTTTGCTAAAATTTGGGTCCCCTTTTGCCGAAAACACTGCATTGAGCCAAGAGCCCCTGAAAGCTATTTTTCAGTAAAGAACCGCCCATACACAGGAAATGTACCAGATGAGTTTGTCAGTGACCACATGCTCATGTCTAAGGAGTATGATGAGTTCAAGGTGCGCTTGGACGCCCTTTTTACCAAAATCCCCCAACGGTCAGATGCATACAACATTGCAGAGGCCAAACAAGGTACAAAAGCAACCTGGATGGCAGATGGAACACAGTGGCCAGGTACATGGTTTGACCCAGCTGAAAACCACAAAAAAGGACAACATGCCGGAATTGTTAAGGTATCCAGTTTTTACTCTGCCTTTTCTGGAGGAAAACTGTCCTAGATAGTGTTAACTCATACATATGGGAACAACTGCTGTGCAATCTGATGTTTCGTGCAAGCGTGCAATCTTCGTATCTCAACCGTTCCTTACCAATCTAAAGATGGTGCACTTAGGGTTCTTTTTGTATATTGTCAGCAGCACCAGGTGGGAGGGTTTAAGTGCTAAAAGTGCAGCACCCTTGGATAGATAGGGAACGGTTGAGATTTGAAGATTGCACGCTTGCACAAAACAGCAGATTGCACAGCAGTTGTTCCCCATACATATTATGATTAAAAAGTATATTAATCTATTTACCCTGATATGTCTGTTCCATAGGTTATGTTGAACCACCCGGGAGATGAACCTCAAGTTGGTCAACCAGCAAGTGGTAACAACCCTCTAGACTTCAGTGACGTTGATGTGCGGCTCCCGATGCTCGTCTACATTTCCCGTGAAAAGAGCCCAGGCTATGACCATCAAAAGAAAGCAGGCGCCATGAACGTGCAACTACGAGTCTCTGCCCTTCTAACAAATGCACCCTTCATCATCAACTTTGATGGGGACCACTACGTCAACAACTCACTGGCCTTCCGTGCTGCAATGTGCTTCATGCTCGACCGGCGTGACGGCGACAACACCGCATTTGTTCAGTTCCCACAGCGCTTCGATGACGTCGACCCAACAGACAGGTACTGCAATCACAATCGCGTCTTCTTTGACGCCACCTTGCTCGGTCTAAATGGCATCCAGGGACCCTCTTATGTCGGCACCGGCTGCATGTTCCGCCGGATTGCAATCTATGGTGTTGACCCTCCTCGTTGGAGAGCTGACAACGCCAAGATCGTGGGCAAGGGCAACCCCAGCAAGTTTGGCAACTCAATGCCCTTTATTAACTCCATCCCGTCAGCCGCAAACCAAGAATGGTCCATGACATCACCACCGGCCCTTGATGATACATTCATGGCAGAGCTGAGCAATGTTATGAGTTGTGCATATGAGGATGGGACTGAGTATGGCAAGGAAGTTGGCTGGGTGTACAACATTGCTACAGAGGATGTTGTGACTGGCTTCTGTGTCCATCGAACAGGGTGGCGCTCTATGTACTGCCGCATAGAACCAGATGCTTTCCGCGGCACTGCACCAATCAACCTCACTGAACGCCTCTATCAGATTCTTCGCTGGTCGGGTGGATCCCTTGAGATGTTTTTCTCACACTGCCCACTCTTTGCCAGCCGTCGACTCCAATTTATGCAACGAATTGCTTACACCAACATGACAGCCTATCCAATCTCATCGATCTTCCTTGTTTTCTATCTCATCTTCCCAATCATATGGATCTTCCGTGGGGAGTTCTACATACAGAAGCCATTCCCCACATACGTGTTATACCTCGTCATCGTTATAGTGATGACAGAATTGATCGGTATGGTCGAAATCAAATGGGCAGGGCTCACGTTGCTTGATTGGATCCGCAACGAGCAGTTCTACATCATTGGGGCAACAGCTGTGTACCCACTAGCAGTGCTGCACATAGTGCTGAAGCTGGTTTTACGCGGGAAGGGTGTATCATTCAAGCTGACGTCAAAGCAGGCTACAAGTAGCGTGACCGAGAAGTTTGCTGAACTTTACACTGTGCAGTGGGTGCCATTGCTGATCCCAACAATAGTGGTGATCGTCGTGAATGTCTGTGCAATTGGCACAGCGATTGGCAAGGCAATAATTGGAGGATGGTCACTGCTGCAGATGGCGGATGCAGCCCTCGGTCTAGTGTTCAATGCATGGATTCTGGTTCTGATCTACCCGTTCCTTCTAGGGCTCATGGGGCACTGGAGCAAGAGACCATATGTTTTGTTCATCCTGTTGGTGATTGCTTTCATTGTAATCGCGTTGGTGGGTATTGCCATCCATGTCATCCGCCATGGTTTCGTGAGGTTCCACTTCAGACATTCAGGTGGTGCCAGTTTCCCTACTAGCTGGGGGTTTTAGGCTCGTGGTCTATGTTGCTTAGTGGTACGACTAGTGCCCCCTTGTCGATAGTTCTGTCTCCATTATTGTGGGGATCTCACTACATGATTGTGAATCATTCGTTACTTGTACAAGTCTGATGAGTAAATGAGAAAGTATTCATCTGAGTCCTGAATCTGTACATGATGGTGAGTCATTGTTACTTGTGAAAGATATCTTGGGTCAAATGAAAATGTAATTTGGAACCTCCATCTGGTGCAAAGTTTGAATTTGCAAGCCGTCTGAATAAGACTCGGGGCATGTTTTGTTCCTAGCCACACTTCGTCATGCCATAACTTCGTCGCGATTCGTATGCACTATGAAAAAAATACTGGCTCTAAGAAAATACTCTCTCCTTCCCATATTAATTGTTGTTTAGGACAAAGATTTTAGTTCATTTTGAATTAAAATTCTTGTCCTAAACGACAAATAATATGAGGAGGGAGTACTGAGGTGTGTGATGCTGAATGTGGACCTAACCGCAGGCTGGACGCTCATCGGACTCTCTGCACTTTTGACCTTTTTATTATACTCCCTCCGTTCTAAAATAATTGTCGTTTCAGACAACCAAATGAACTAGAAATGAACTAACAAAGGTTGTCCTAACGACAATTAAAACGAAACGGGAGTATTTGATTCTTTTTAAGAGAGAAAGAGAGAGGGGGTGAGAAGGGGATAAGTTCAAAATGGTGGCCATGGAACTTGCTTATGACTTTGGAGGCTTATCCTAACGACCTTGCAAGTTGCACATCTGATCATGTGAAAAGGGGAAGGAACCGTGTGCAGCAGGATAAGCCAAATAATCTCCCTAGATGTGCACAGTTTAGCGGATCTCGAGAACAAATCCACATCATGACGGTGTCTCTCATTTGTAGTATGATTAGAAGAATCATCCTATGCTTGTTCTAGGAGAAGGTTGGTGCTTGACAGGGCATGGGAGTAAAACGGATGAGCTAGCTAGCATTTCACAATTAACGTCAAGAAAAAGTCACGGATCTAGCCAACATAGGAGCATGGTTTCCTCGAAATTCAAGCATGATTCGAAGGTTAGGCAGGCCGTTCAACGAACAGAGGGGCAAATTACTCGAAAATACC
Source organism: Tuctoria greenei (assembly GCA_036927565.1). Lineage (NCBI taxonomy): Eukaryota > Viridiplantae > Streptophyta > Magnoliopsida > Poales > Poaceae > Tuctoria > Tuctoria greenei. Next base: position 215,635,206 of record JAYESD010000005.1, on the reverse strand, counting down.
ACGGATTGGTGATTCAGGGATCCAAAACCTCGTTCCTGTACGTTGTATACAGCGCGTCGCCAAACCGGATAACAGCCGGTACCAGCCGTCGGATCGCAGACCCGTCCAAGGGATGTCCCTGTCCGCCGTCCGCGTGCAGTCGCCACGTCCATTATCCGCGGCCGTCGCGTTTATCCCCTTCGCTTCGACCTCCGCTTGACTCTTCCTTCCTCCAAGTCGTCCATTTCTTCCAGTACCTTCCCTCTAGTCTCGCGACCGCAATCGACAACAGCGAAGCGCTCTAGTCTCGCGACCGCTCCACCCCGCCGCAGAAGACCCCGCCCCCCGAACGAACCGTCCGAGATGCAGGCTCCGTCGAGCCCGTCCGTTGACCTACCGCCGGTGAAGGCGCCGACCCCGCGCCCGCCTCCGCCGACGTCGCTGCAGCCCGAGTCACCGGGCGTCTTCTTCAGCGCCGCGGCCGCCGCCGCGCCCTCGGGCGCCCACCACCGACGCCTGGCCATCGCCGTCGACCTCTCCGACGAGTCCGCGCACGCCGTGCGCTGGGCCGTCGACAACTACCTCCGTCCCGGGGACGCCGTCATCCTCCTCCACGTCCGCCCCACCTCCGTCCTCTACGGCGCCGACTGGGGCGGCGCCGACCTCTCCTCCGCCAACCCTAACCCTACCGACGGCGACGACGACGCCGAGGCCGCCGCGGTCCGGATGGAGGACGACTTCGCCGCCTTCACCGCGTCCAAGGCCGAGGACCTCGCCAGGCCGCTCAAGGACGCCGGGATCCCCTACAAGCTCCACATCGTCAAGGACCACGACATGAAGGAGCGCCTCTGCCTCGAGGTCGAGAGGCTCGGCCTCAGCGCCGTCATCATGGGGAGCAAAGGCTTCGGCGCCGCGCGGCGCACCAGCAAGGGGAGGCTCGGTAGCGTCAGCGACTACTGCGTGCACCACTGTGTCTGCCCTGTCGTGGTCGTGCGTTATCCCGACGATGGCGGGAGCCTGACAGAGCGCGGGGAGGCCGCAAGTGCGCAGGCCGCGGCAGGTGCGGACGAGGTGCTGCACCCAGTGCCTGAGGACGAGGCGGAGTACCATGACGCCACTGAGGAGAACAAGGGTAACTAATTCCGTCCTTCCATAGTTGTCCCCGTGCACCTGTTAATGTTTGCATGCATCATGTGTACGAATTGTACAAAAAGGTCTACTCAGATTTTGATAATGTGCATTGCAATCAATCAGTTGGTACTGGAAAACTGTATTAATCTCCATGGAACTGATTAGGTACAATAAACTGACAAGGATTTATGTGGGTTATTTTTATGTTTCTTCCTTTCGTATAGACTGTATTTTGTTCAGGTTACTTTCTAGTAGGCCCACTTCACATGATTATGTAGGATAATAAGTTTTGAAACTTGACCACTCAGTATATGATGTATAAGAAAATCAATTAGTTAGGCCACTCCATTTCACCTCATCTCAAGGTTTAGTGGCCGTGTGGCTTGTTTGTTGTGTGCAATTGTCTGTATCCACGAATGTGAATGGCTGCTTTATGAATAGTCCATGCAGGCAGCAATTAATTCTGATCAGATTTGTTTTGTTCTCATTTGGGGTGTCAGTTTCCTTTTACCGTTTCACACTTTATATTCATTTTCCACCTAATGGGACAGTTGGCAGGAAACATCGGAAGCTTCTGATCAAATTTTCCGAGTTGCAATTCTTAGGCTTATGTAGGTTAACTAACTGGGATACTGGGACCAGAATTTAGACAAAGTGATAAACCCGACGAAAAGTTAGGATGACATTCTTATCATCTTACCACTTGTCACCTCTTCACAGGTGTGGCAATAATGTAGTTTAATGTTTATATAAACATTAATCATATACCACCACAGAAGTAACTCCTTTGTAGTAATATAATATCAGGCTGAGGCATTGTTACTTTCAGATCCCTTTGTCTAGTGTTCGGAATTCAAGGCGTTGGAATTTGGAAACTGGGCTTGTGCATTGTGGCGATCAAACTGTCCTTTCATGGTCATCCCGATCCTGATTGGCATGAGTGAGTGCCACTCGCAGATGCCCGGTGAATTACCATTTATGCCAGGATGCCTGTATATGAGGGGAGAACACATCACCTGACCTTGGAAGACAGTCTGTTTAGTTTGTGTAACCAATCAATCATTGAAATCAAATATGTCTTAATAAATTTGCCTTTCCCTTATCCATTAAGTGTGATGTAATCCCAACTTATAGATCTGAAGCTGCCTTAACTCACCTGCTATCTGTCCTTTGTAAATGGCTTCAGCTTATGTCCCACACGAGCTTCCTTATTTGCCCTGGCTTTGGCTGAAACTAAAATTAGGCATACTTGTACCATGTTTGCACTTATCCATGAAGCAAGATATAAGCTCACCATATAGCAGCTGAGGTTGCTATAACTCACCTGGTATCTATCCTTTACAAAGGGCTGCAGCTTGTGCCCCAAAGGAGCTTTCCTATCTGGCCCTGACTAGAGCTGAAATTGAGCTAAGGTGTACCTACAACTCAGCCTGCTTATCTGAGTTGATTGTCCTTAGAAATATAAGTATTTGAGTATAGGATCCATCTGATTTTATTATTCCAAATAATGCTATATAAAGAAGTACGTGAAACCAGCTTTGCCTGTTCATAGGAAATAAATAAACAGGTTGACAAACTTTCATTCAATTCTACCTGCTTCTGGGATATACTTTCAACTTTCTTTCTTGTGTTGTGCTGTGCTGTGCAAGTTAGTTAGAAAATCTGACCTAATTTGATCAAGATTTTGGTGTTATAGACCTTTGCAACTAACTGTTATATCCAAAAATAGAATGAAAACAAGTGCTTTTGAAAAGCTATGGCAATGCCAAACGGAGCCTTATTGTCAATGATGCGTGGGAAAAGGATACTTAATAATTGATGGTAAAACGGTTTATACACAATTTTAGATTCCCTTTGATTTTACTGTTCAAACGGTATGTTCAGTATGTGCTCTTTGTTTGGGTAGTTTAAATTCCCAGAAACAGTGGTGCCCATAGTTATTAAGGCGTCGCTAAAGCGACGCTAAAGCGGTAAGGCGGTCTGGTAGCCTAAGGCGTCCTCGTCGCCTTACTTTCGAGGGTAAGGCGGCGGCGCGGGAGCAGGTGGACGTCGGGGTGCCGCCGATTTCGCCGCCGTGAGCCAGATCTGAGGAAGGGGACGCTAGGATGCCGCTGATTTTGCCGCCGTGAGCCAGATCTGAGGAAGGGGACGCTGGGATGCCGGCGATTTCACCGCCGTGAGACCGATCTGAGGAAGGGAGGGCGTGGGGGCGCGGCGCCGATCTGAGGAAGGGAGGGCGGGGGGCGCGGCACCGATCTGGGGAAGGGAGTGGGGGCGACATCAATCTGGGAAGGGAGGGGGGAGGGGCGGTGCCGATCTGCACCGATCTGAGGAGGGGACCGGGCGTGCGGGAGGTGGCGCCATCTGAAGAAAGGGTGGGAGGCGGCGCCTGCAGGGAGGAGGGGAGGCTGACTAGGGTTTCAAAGGTCCTGGACTCTTAAATGGGCTGGGCTGGAAGGCTGAAACTGGGCTAAAATAAAAAAGGAGCAACAATGGGCTGAAATTTGCTATTTTTTTAAATTTCACAGCCAATAACTACTTCTATTTTCCTATTTTTACAAAATATTAAGGCGTCGCCTCGCCTTACGCCTTACCGCTTAAAAGATAAAAAGGGGTCCATTGCCTTAGTCGCCTTACCGCCTTAAGAACTATGGTGGTGCCATATCGTTTAATATTAATGCTTAACTACCTAGTAACTGCAGGATGATACTGAGGCAACTTGGCCTTATCCTTTTGTAGATATGCTCTGTATCACATTATGTTATGCGCCGAGGCATGGTGTTGTATTCGCTAAATAGCTTTGTGGACTTGTTGGGATACAAATTGTTATTTCTTTTTGAAGTCTAGTAATTTATGCACTTCAGTATCGGTTACATAATGATTATTTAACATTTGGGACACTTTGTTGTGGGAAAATCCTCGTTATCTGTGTGATATCAACTTACAATAATCCGTGTGTTAACGTTAACTTATTTCTGCCTGAACTCTGCTTTAAGCGTTCTCTTGATTTGAATTTGCTATAATTGCCTTTTTTATGGGTATATCAAAAATTCATTTGCATGCATCATGTCAAAGGTCCTGTGTGTCCACATAAGCTAATACATTCAATTGGTATGTATTATTTCTGCAGAAACTTGACTTTGTTGATGTATTATGAAGTGAAGCCCTTTCCGATCCAGGTTAGTATAGAATTAAGTTTTCTTAAGGGTAATTCCTATACTTGTTTTGCCTAAAGTTTTGCCTCCTCTGTTATCAATGTTACATATGATACGTGGTGATTTGTTAAAACCTCAGTGTGGATAAGATGAAAACTAAGTTGAATTTTAGATTCTGGTACCATAGGTGCAGTTGTGTGGCAAAATATTTTGAATGAAGTATTATAGTAACTTGTGAAGTTTGAAGATACAGGGAGCTTGAATGCTTGATTGCCCAAATCATCAATCATGCTCTTGGGCAACATGATATTTCATTGCTTGACAGCTGCACTGCAGTTTGCAGTCCCAGATGTGGCGGAGCACATTATGTATTATTGTAAAGCGTCCGTAGCCAAATTTATACTTCTGAAAGAACTAGCCCCCTTTGGTTTGATTGTTTTTCTGCCATCTCACTAGAGCTTTTAGGTTGTTCTGTTTCTGTAGTCTCCCTGCCTTCAAACGTGTAACTGCTTACAGTTTACTGTAACTTGTTTGTAACTGCAGGAGAACTTTAGTGTTTCATCAAGCTTTAGCATCTAGTTTGACAACTATCAAGAGCGATTCTTCCTTTTACACCTTTTAAATTAAACTAATTTATTTAACTTTTTGCTCAGTCTCTGATTCTTTCATTTCCTTCCACAGCATGTAAAGGTTCAACTGTTGGCTCGGTGCTAGCTGGGGTTTCTACTGAGTGCATGTGCTGTTTGTTGAACTTCTGTTCTCATATCTATCTGTGCTTTCATACTGTTGTATTTTCGGTTTGCTTTCACGTAGCTTGTGTGGTTCGACTTCCTCGTGAATTTTTATGCTTTGGAACCTTTTATTTCGCATTACACTGTTTGTTTCGGATGGAAGATGCAGCTTAATTGCTTTTACGAATTAATGATCACTGGAATTATGTTTCCTTTATGTTTGTATTATTTTACTTTAAATAATCTTATGATAGATTTTGTGAATTCTTATGTGCTCATTGCCAATATCTTGTACTAGGAAACATTTTCATTATTTTTCTGTATGTACCTAAGAAGGTGTCTATGTTTCTGAACTGGAATCTGGTAGGTTATATTATGGCCTCCAGTACTTTTCATGGTGGTGGTTGGGCTGTTTCAGCCATTCATCAGGACCTGGAAGCTGCGCTGTGGAATCTTCTCATTCAGATTTACCTTTATGGCACATGAAAACTACAAAGTAGCCATCTCCATCCTACGGTTTGTGCTGGATTAGTTTGTCATCCTCGTCCACAGTGATGACAGAACTCGATAAGCTGTTTTTAATCTCAAAATCTTGGAAGTTCCAGAGTCGTTCGATTATAAGCAGCAATTCCAACTCCTAGAAACGCTTTACACCATGGATTTGCTGGTGTTGCACTTTTGGTCTTTCGCCTGTATGAGACACAGAGATCCTACCTAAATATTGAACCGAAATAAGTAAGGTAGGGGTTCCGGCATGTGAATACTTTTTCTTTTTTGCCGCAGATGCCTGGGTAGAGCTGAGGAAGTTGTGTGATCCCAGCTGTTTTGCTGCTGGGAAGACGGGAAGCGAGGTCAGGCTGTAGAGTCTTCTTGACATTTAAAGGTTGATCCGGGTTTTCTTATTACTCTTTGGTACTTTATCTGTTCCTGGGTACGGTTGTTCATCTAATCCTATCTGTTACACGCGCGGACAATTTTTACAAATAATCTTTTCTTGCTCAAGGTGCTCTTTTTCCAGCTCAACTTGTAGCCTTTTTTGTGATGAGATGATTGTCCTGTCGCTGTCGCCACTGATGACGCCCCAGATTTAGCGCCGAAATTCTCATTTTCAGCCACTGACGTACGAGCTGTCGGCATGGGTCCTTTCAAGTCGCTATTTATTGCCCTTCATGTGGTGTTCTATTGTTGGCTGGTTGCGGCTAGTTTAAGAACACTAGTTGTCATTAAACGTCATTGTGGTCGTCGTCATGGTTTTCAATTCATGGACCCGGCCTTTCTCTGTTGGGTCACACACCTCCCCTGGCATGATGGTTGTCATTATCATGGGTTTTCATGATGGAAGAATATATAGCAAAGGTATGGGTGGTTCTTGTGCCGTTTTTCAACTTTGAAGTGTTGCGTCCCTCATGTCTTCCTAGTCTATATATTCTGTTAAACTCAGAAAACATGGAAGTTGGTATGATCCATGATCTCCATTTTATTAAAAGAAAGAAAGAAAGAAAGAAGCGGTGGTCAATCTGTCGCTATCTGCAGCTCCAGCCTGCTATATTTTCCTTGTAGCAGAGCCGGCCACCTGCGACTATGACGCAGAGATGAGAACGAATAGCTCTAGTGCTATTTACATCTGGCCTCGGAGGTTGTTTATGGCACATGCTGCAGTACAGCAGTAGCGCATCGTTTTGGAACGTTTTCATTGCGCAGGGCAGAGCGGTCCCTGTTTCCCGGATAGGGAGTGTAAGCTGTGAAGTACTCCCTCTTTATCTTTTTGTTTGACGTTCGGACATGAGTAGTTAGTTTATTTTTAGTTCATTTTCTTGTAAGAAACGTCAATTAAAAAGATAAGGAGGGAGTACTATAGGCTGCACCTGACCTGTGTGGCCGAAAGTCGCAACGCGTCCAATCCAACGACGGGGACCACCTGATGCGACGCTTTGTGAAATTCTCGTGTTTAATTCTTTTGACCACATCGACTGTTGTTATTCCTCGTGTTTAACCTTTTTTTTTACCATGGACTGTTATTTCGGTCAACATCGGAACAAGAAGCTTCCCGCTCACAAAAACCGAGGCGGCGGCTTTCGTTGCAGCTGGAGACCGGGTTCATCAACAAAGCTAAAATCTCTGTACCAATAGACAAAATCAGTACTACAAAGTGACAAATTTATAGGGACGTATGGAGTATTTAGACTCAAACCATCTTTCCAAGTCAGGCACACGAGCTGTGATCATCGTTCCACGGCAAGGCAAGACAGCCGGCAAACTCAGATGGCCCGCCAAGCCAAGGCGACCAAGCACCACCTTTCTCCCTTGGAAACCGAGAACCGCCGCTTTTGAGCCGTAGTTTCTGCTGCGGCACGGCAGGTGTCCCTTGAAAACACATTTTCCGTGTGTCTGCATTCTAAACGATTATTTGGCGTGCCGTTCACGTTATGGAAGCTTCTCACGTGTTACCTTCCCCAGAAACCATAATGGCTTCACGTACGTGTGCCCGGTGTGCGAGTTCTTGCATGCACTTGTAATTTTGTTCCTCGGCGACAGGCTACATCGTCGCTGCATGCAGAGGCCATCGATCCACAGGCTCAACCACAAGCCATGGACGGCAACGAAGATTGGAGTGCGACTGCCACCGAATACGCGTCTATGTTCTGACTCAGGATGCTGAAATTAAGGAAGTGTGAAAAATGTATTTGTACAGGAAACGAGGAGAAAAAAAGTTCAAAGAAAATTGCATCCTTGAGTGAGAACAATATCTATTTCGATAAAAAAATGTAAGTGAAATATCTATTTCGATAAAAAATGTAAGTGTTAGAATATCGTCTATTTTGAAACGGAACGAGCACCATGACAACAAAGCAAAGCTTGTTATGTCTTGTCACCATCTTTCCTCCGTGTGCGATTGCAGATCTAGCTTGACGAGACCCGTTTAAGACGCTTTAAGACAAATACTAAGCGCTAGTGGACCACAAAAAATGGTGTTGCCGTCGAGGTGTGAAGAGTTCACAGTCACGGCGGACCATCCTTTTTCTAGATTCTACTGTGTCCCCTTTCCTGGCATGAACACACAATCGCAGTCGGCTAGGGGGAACCACGTTCCGTTCCTACCACGGTCCGCATCGGAATCCACGCGCTGGACCCACTCGCCCACGCCCCGATTGAGCTCACCGGAGCGCGAGCCCGGCACGGCGAGCCGACCGCCCTTTCCGCGCTGGCCGGCCGCTAGCTCTGCTCGTTCGAGCGTCTCGCGGTCTCCCTCGCTCGCTGGCTCACTGCCACGCCACTCGCTTAAGCACTTAAGCCGAAAGCAAAGCTTAACGACGCTAATTAAAATTTGCTTGAACTCCGTCCTTGTGCGACATGCCCTCACTAAACAAAGCCGGTACGCAATTCTTTCTCGCCATGAAAAAAGCAGTCTTCTCTCTCCGTAGTGGAGTGGTTGGTGGTGCTCAGGAGGGTGGCCTACCGTTTATCGGTGGAGGAGAGACAGAGATGGGGAGGGGGCTACGGGGAGGAGGAGGAGGAGCTCGCTGCCGCTCCATGGCTTCCTCTTCTCCCCAGCTTATTCTGTTTTCGCTCCTCGCCGCCGCCGCCTGGCTCTGCAGTGTGGCGGCGGCGGCGGCGGAGGATACGCTGGGGCAGGGGGACTCGCTGTCGCCGGGGTCGACACTGGTGTCCTCGCCGTCGGGGGTGTTCGAGCTGGGCTTCTTCGCGCCGGACTCCAAGCAGCCGTCCCGCCGCTACCTCGGCATCTGGTACCGCGACATGACGCCGAGAACCGTCGTCTGGGTGGCCAACCGCGCCGCGCCAGCCGCCTCAGCGTCGCCGTCGCTCTCGCTCACCAACCGTGGCGAGCTCCGCGTCCTCGACGGACCCGCGAACGGCACGGCCGCGCCGCCGCCGCTGCTCTGGTCCTCCAACGCCACCGCGCTGCGCGGGAACTACTCGGCAGTCATCGACGACACGGGCAGCTTCAAGGTGCGCGGCGGCGGCGGCGACGTGCTGTGGGACAGCTTCGCGCACCCGACGGACACCATGCTGCCCGGGATGAAAATCGCCTGGCAGACGCCCGGGAAGGTCCCCAAGGAGCAGATGCTGTTCACGTCGTGGACAAGCGAGACGGATCCCTCGCCGGGGCGCTACGCGCTCGGACTCGATCCGGCGGGCTCTGGCCAGGCCTACATCTGGGAGGACGGTACTGCTAAATTCTGGAGGTCCGCTTCTTGTTCCCTGCTTATAAAAAAATGATTAATTTGGGTGGATTATTCAACATTTTGGTGGCATTTCCCTTCCGTCGGTTTTCTTCTTGATAGCACTCGGGATTGATTTAGGTAGCAATTTCTGTGTCAATGATGCCCTTTACAAGTTCAGAGTTATTAACGTTCTGTAAGGACTGCACTACTAGTACTAGGTAGCTGCTGGGTGGTGTTCTTGACTCTGGAACTTACAAATTTGGGAGGATATATATACTCTTGTGATTCATCAGAGCAATACAGGATTGTTGTTTACTATTTGTTCAGCAAGTTTTTTCAAATTTGATAGTTTTAATTGACAGGCAGTATAGTCTGTTTGGACTGCAGTTAATTCTCTGGCAGTTGCTTCAGTGTTTTGTCACATGATCCATCAACTATCTGCTATTTCTCAGTCTGGATTGGGTCTTCTGATGCAGAGGATGAATAGTATTGTCGGCGATAGGAAATGTTTTAGCACCTCCATCTCGTGGCTCATATAGAAGACCAGTTCTGTTTCATTACAAGAGGATGGAGGCGAGACATAAAAATATACTCATTTTAGCAGTTGTAGAAGGGAAGTTTTTATGTACCATTAGTAAGTTACTAAGTTTCAAATCCCTGAAATGCCACTGCAAATTTGGCACCTAACAGGGTCATACAAACTATTACGGATGTGTTAATAACAGCAGTAGTGCCTAGTGAAACAATACTTCTGTTGTAGCCCATTAATACACTTGCTTGTCAGTCACAATGGTTTAGTCATTCCAACAAGAATAACCTCTTACACAGTGGGGGTTTCTCCTGCTGTTTTCCCTTCAAAAAAAAGAATAGCCTCTCTTTCTTGATAGATTCCTGTTTCTCTTCATATATTATCATTTTTCTATTCGGACCCCTTTCGATGAACCCATGAGAAAAAAAAAACATGTCTTTGATAATTAGTATTTTACTATAAAGTTCAGTGTCCCCAAATGTTTCCACATTACATTGTACTCCCTCCGTCCCTATGAACTTGTCGCTTTGTAGTTCAAAAATGAACTACAAATCGACAAGTTCATGGGGACGGATGGAGTACTAACTTATGTGAAACCCCATAGTATAAATTATAGTGTTCAGTAGTAGCATAACTACTTGAATATAGGTTCTCAAGGTACTTGAGGGTCTGACGCGCGCGCGCGCACACACAGACACACACACAGAGAGACACACACGCGCACACACATGCGCGCACACGCACACGCGCGCGCGCGCGCACACACACACACACACACACACACACACAACGCGCACGCACGCGCGCACACACGCGCGCACACGCTCGCACACGCACACACGCACACGCACACACGCGAGAGGGGGGAGATATATCTTTTAAGATGGGAAAAAGTCTACATAACCCCCCAAAGTATGATCTACGGACTACTTAAACCCCTCAACTTCAAAACCGGATATTTAACCCCCTAACCTATACAAAATCAGTTAATTAATCCCCTAAGGTGGTTTTGAAGAGTGGTTTTGCCACATAACGTGGCATATCTTGCCACATCAGCTCTTCGATGACAGGAGTACTGTACTAAGGAAAGGAGAAGAGAATGGAGAGTCCATGAAAGATCCAAATCGGAGCAGAAGCGTGCACCACCCGTTCTCCACTGCATCTCAACCACGTTTCCCAGCACCAAGTCAAAGAAGACAAGCCGTGGTGCCAGTGGAACCTGGACAGTGTGTCTGTCCGTAACTGTGTTATAGCCACCTCCTGTTGTACAGTAATAGATTTTTAATATCAACTCCTTTTACGTGTAAGGAGGCCCAACGCCATGAAAAAGTTCATAGGCTTTGAATGACTGTTATCGTCCATCCTGTATGAGGTTGCTCTGCTGTACCATGCAATGCTAATGCGCATTACTCTCTCACAGTCACAGAACAGAACCACTGCCATGGCATTGCTACAGTACATGCACAAGCGCTAGTCCTGTGCGTGGGGCACTAAAGACTGCTTGGTGTTTAACCCATGGCTTTACCCGACGGGTGATGATGACTTGAGACGAAGCAAAGGGATTATGAAATGGGGTGTGGGCGAGCGGTAGAATATGAAGTAGCCCAAAGCTACTTCATTAGTGCGCTGCAGATTGATATTTTGTATTTTGTAGCGGGAGTGCGTTAAAAAAAAAACAGGGTGCTCTTTTGTATTTTGTAATTGATATGCGGCTTCTACTAAACAACACATGCAAGATACGCCACATCAACAGCTGATGTGGTAAAACCACTCTTCAAAACCACCTTAGGAGACTAATTAACTGGTTTTGTATAGGTTAGAGAGTTAAATATCTGGTTTTGAAGTTGAGGGGGTTAAGTAGTCTTTAGGTCATACTTTAGGGGGTTATGTAGACTTTTTCCTTTAAGATATGTCATAACTTGATTTGAATCCTTGAACAGGTCAGGGCAATGGAATGGGGTGAATTTTATAGGCATTCCATGGAGGCCACTCTACATGAGTGGGTACAAACCAGCAGTTGATCCACAATTAGGAGGGTTATACTACACTTACACCGCTACGAACATATCTCTGCAGAGATTTGTTGTCCTGCCAAATGGCATAGACATCTGCTACATGGCTAAGAAGTCTTCACAAGAGTGGGAAACTGTCTGGATGCAACCATCAAATGAGTGCGAACACTATGCTACATGTGGTGCCAACGCAAAATGTAGTGCCACCCAAGATGGAACGGCGAAATGCACCTGCCTGAAAGGTTTGTCGTATACTAAATCTTTGTCGTATGATAACATCGTTTGGAACAGTGGAACCTATGCGCAATTAGGTCTGCATTTTTGAACTTCAAGGAAGTGGGAGATTCAGGCCCCTTTTTGGTGCACGAGTATTTTATAGAAAGTGGAAACACCCCTGCAATCCAAACTTAATGTTCCTTTTGACCGTTTCCCAAATATTCTTATGAATTCAAACTTAATGTAAGGCGTATTTCGTTTTTCTAGGACAAGCCTTTGGCCAACAATTACTCTATTGATAAATAACTTTTGTTACATAAAATCGATGCCATTAGATTCATATTAGAAAAAAATACTTATTTTTACTATAATTTAGTCAGTCAAAGTGTTTTCCTAATGAAATGAAACGGAGGGGGTGTTGATTAAATTACCTGGTCCAAGTTTGCTGGTACAGTCGTAACCAATTCTTGAGCTTCAAAAGTTGAATGACTTGTTTCTGGGATATGTTTGAGTTGCGGTTACAAGTACTTGTTGAAAGAAAAGATTTTTGTTTGTCTCCGTGTCCGTTTTTAAATGGGTATGCTTCCTTTTCAGTTCAACCAACAATCTCAACTATTTACAATAAAATAATTGCAGTTAGGAGTTAGGACTTAAAAATTAAATACATAGGGGTTTTATCTGGCTCTTTTGGTACCTATACTCACATATATGCTTACAGATTACAAAAAAAAACTCGCTATAGATTAAGGACCTTAATTTAAATGCATAGGGGTTTTATCTAGTTGTTCTGGTACCTCAATCCTTGCATATTATGCTTACAAACAGCAGATGAGAAGACTTGCTGGGATGATGGCTTTAATATTGTTTATTACTTCAATAGGTTTTCATCCGAAGAATTCGGATCAGTGGAATGCAGGAAACTGGAGTCAAGGTTGCATCAGGGGACAACCTTTGGGTTGTCAGGTTAACCAATCTGGGGATGGGTTTCTACAAATCGGAAACATAAAATGGCCTGATTTCCAATATTGGGTAGATACCGTGTCTGATGAGACTGGGTGCAGGAATGCCTGCCAGAAGAACTGCTCATGTGCTGCCTATGTTTTCACGACTTATACAGGGTGTCTAGCCTGGGGTAGCGAACTAATGGATATGTATGAGTTGCAAACTGGAGCATATTCCCTATATGTCAAGCTTCCGGCTTCTGAGTTACGTAAGTAATGATGATTTTTCTAAACGACAGGTCTAACTTTTCACATTTCTATATTTCTTGACCTGTAAAATATGATGTTTATGCCAGTGTTTTTGTCCCCTAATGAACAGAAGAACATCACCCAATCTGGAGAATAGTTACAATAGTATCTGCTGTGGTGCTTTTTGTTTTGGTAGCTTGCCTTCTTCTGTGGTGGAAGCGTGGCAGAAATATTAAAGGTGTGATGCTGCAACTCCCTTGTGGCTTCGTGTTAATGTTCAGATACCAATATTTGACGATGCAAATCAATCAAATATGATTGTGAATTGGCCTAATTAGATCTGTAGCTGAAAGCTGATTGTGCTTTACAAAGAATAAATGAAACACACTTAGATGAATACTGGTGTAAAGTCCTTGCTTCAAAGTTGTGAACTAAAATGAATTCTTGGTGGAGTATGTAATGTTGATCACATTTTGAAGCAGATGCAGTGCACAGAAGTTGGAGGTCAAGGCATTCATCTACCCGGTCTCAGCAGAATAGTGCTATGCTGGATATCTCGCAGTCAATTTGTTTTGACAATGACGTGGAGGATGGAAAAAGTCATGAACTCAAAGTATACCCCCTGGACCACATAAAAGCTGCTACAAGTAATTTTAGTGACTCCAACAAGCTTGGAGCAGGAGGATTTGGTCCGGTTTATTTGGTATGTGCTTATGGCATAAATGGCAATATTCTTTATGTTATACTTGGCATAACGACGATGAATATCATAAATAACTGTAGGGAGTATTAACTGGTGGAGAAGAAGTAGCTGTGAAGAGACTCTGCAAGAAATCAGGTCAAGGCCTTGAGGAATTCAAGAATGAGGTCATACTAATTGCAAAGTTGCAGCACCGCAATCTTGTAAGACTTCTAGGATGCTGCGTACAGGGAGAAGAAAAGATCTTGGTGTATGAGTACATGCCTAACAAAAGTCTAGATGCCTTCCTCTTCAGTACGTACGATTTCCAGTTTCTATGTATCTTAAACACCCTCTGAATGCACCAAATTTTACTGGTCGAACTGATATCACTCTAAATCAATAGATCCTGAACAACAAAGACTTCTGGACTGGAGGAAACGGTTTGTTATAATTGAAGGTATTGCTAGAGGGCTGCTATATCTCCACCGGGACTCAAGGCTACGCGTTGTTCACCGTGATCTCAAGGCCAGCAATATCCTCCTGGACGCAGACATGGACCCCAAGATATCAGATTTTGGAATGGCAAGGATCTTCGGTGGGGACGACAACCAGTTCAACACAAATCGTGTCGTCGGGACATTGTATGCACAATTCAATAGTTCGTACAGTAACCCCATCCCTCCCAGTAGGTTCTGATATGTTTACTTTATTTTCCTTTTTTGTTCTGCAGTGGCTACATGTCTCCTGAATACGCGATGGAAGGTATTTTCTCTGTCAAATCAGACGTTTACAGCTTTGGAGTACTGGTCTTGGAAATCATCACAGGAAAGAGAGCCGTAAGCTTCCATGGTCATCAGGACTCCGTTAATATTGCAGGATATGTAAGAACATGCTTCCTGCCTTCATTCTCTTTTATCTATTGTTTCTTTGATATATGCTTGTCATCACAACCATTATATTTTCCAGGCATGGCGACAATGGAACGAAGATAAGGGTACAGAACTGATCGATCCATCGATAAGAGAGGCGTGCTCTGTGCGCCAAGTCTTGAGGTGCATCCACATTGCACTGCTCTGCGTGCAAGATCACGCTGATGACCGTCCCGACATCCCGGCGGTCATTGTAATGCTGAGCAGCGACAACTTGAACCTTCCTAATCCGAGGCCGCCCACCCTGATGCTCCGGGGCCGTGATGCGGAGACGAGCAAATCAAGTGAGAGCCACTCCGCGGGCACTATGTCAATGACACAGGTGCATGGAAGGTAGAATTGTTGCAAGGGCCGCAATATATACACAGAAACTGTGATTTCTTTGCGTTTTCATTCTCCCCCTCTTCTGATGTCGATAATTAAGGTGCTGGTTTGGTGTAGGTTAGTTTTTTTTTTACCCCGTAATTTGTGGGTAACAAGGGCGAGTTGCCACTTCGATTCGTATGAAATTTTTACACCATACGTAAAAGTGCCATTTAGACGCACGAGCAAGAGATGTGCTTATATTCTGAAATGACGGACAGTACAGTACTCCCTCTGTTTCTTGTTATTTGTGCTAGTTCATTTTATACAAATGACGCGCTCCGCTTGTTCGCCCCCCATGGCCACTCCCCGACGCCAAGCAAGCTTGGGTGGATCGTCAGGTCCAATTACTATTTATTTTATTCCTCTTGTTTTCTTCTTTTAGCCCCTGTGCATGCTTGTAACCAGTAATTACTTCTTTAATTCCCATGCATGCGACCATCACTTATTCCTTCTTTTACTCTCTGTACATATATGCATGCATCTTGCAATTAATCTTTCTTTTATTCCCCATATTTTCCCATGCATACATGCAACGAGCAATTTACTTCTTTGATTTCTGTACATGTATGTAACCAACAATTACTCATTCTTTATTTTCCCCTTGATTTCTCGGGACGCGACTTCCTTTCTCCCTTATAATCCTCTTATGCGTATCCTGTCAGGTGCTAAAAATCTAATTGATTCACTATATATATAAGATAAATTTTATCCATCACAGTCATTTACTCTATTTCTAATCTCTCAAAACAATGCCGTCAAACAAGATCTCAAAGACATTTGTAATACAATTTTCTCGTCATGTGTTTCATACTCCTTCCTTTCTCAAAAGATTGTCATCTTTAGTTAAAAAATGATCTGACAATCTTTTGAAAATTTAAGGAGTATTATTTACTTAATGATTGAAACATGAACCAACTAGATTTTACCACCTCGAGAAAGTATGCACGTGAGGATTGTATTGGAGAAGGGAAGATGTGTTCAAACTGTCGTGCATGCATACAACCAATAATTACTTATTTATGTTTCTCCGTGCGTGCTGATCGTGCATCATGCAATCAACAACTACTCATTTTTAAGTCTCTGTGCATGTATGCACGTAACAATTTTTTTTTCACAAAGAGCCCATTTACTAAGGTCTGCACGCAAAATCTCTCGAGAGAAATTTTATGATTGATTATAGATGGCCAACGAGCCTTGCTGCGCTGGGCCGACCTGGGCCCGGCCGGGCTTGGGCCTAAAAGCCTTAGGCCCTACACGGCCCGAAAGAGCGATCGGACCGGGCCGGCGCGGCCCAACAGACCGACGCTTTGGCCCAGGCACGACTCGGGTTGACTTCACTCGTGTCGGGCTGGGTCAGGACCGAGACGGGTCATGCCGAGTCGAGCTGGCTCGGAGTCTGGTTATAAAAAAAATTAGTTAAAATAGGGAAATATTATATTTTTCGGGCTTATTCGGGTCAGGCCGGGTCGGGCCCCCGCGCGGTATGCGGGCCACACGTTGGGCCAGTCGAGCCGAGCGTTTAACGGGTCGTGCCGGGCTGGACCAATGGGCCGACGTCTAAGCCCAGGAACGGCCCGGGTCGAGCTTCGGGTCGGCCCGAGCCCGGTCCCTTCCGTGTCGGGTCGGGTTCGCGCCCGGCCGATTTGGTTGTGCTTCGGGCCGGCCTATAGCGGTGAGTCGTACATCCACGACGCGGCCATTGCTACGCGGGCCACACTCGGGTGGTTGTGCTTCGGGCCGGCCTATAGCGATGAGTCGTACATCCACAACGCGGCCATTGCTATGCGGGCCACACTCGGGCCAGTCGGGTCAAGCATTAAACGGGCCGTGTCGGGCTGGACCAACGGGCCGACGTCTAAGCCCAGGCATGATCCGGGTCGGGCCGAGCCCAGTCCCTTCTGTGTCAGGTCGGGGTTCGCGCCCCGTCGATTTGGTCATGCTTCGGGCCGGCCCATTTGACCTGACCTATAGCGATGAGTCGTCCATCCACGATCCGACCATCGCTACGTGGATGAATGACTGTTATACATTGTTAAAAAATTTCAAAACGCAGCCCCGTTTAAAATTTATGATTTAGAAATTACTATTTTCTTAAAAATAAATTCAGCGTGTTCAACCCAGTACCATGAGCCGAGGAAAGTTATATATTCTCTCTTATTTTTTCCATTTTGTGCATAACTCGATGGCATGTACAAAATTGTAGACAAGAATATATAGGGAGAAAAGAGAATTTAAAAACACCTCGTTTAATTTATATTACTCCCTCTGTTTCAAAATAATTGTCACCGGCTAGTTCATTTTTGAACTAACCGGTGACAATTATTTTGAAACAGAGGGAGTATTTGTTTTCCAATGGGTAAAGGCCCTTTAATTAGTCCAGTCAAAACTGACCAAACAACACTTTGCGAAATGGTTCATCGATGATGTTACTCGGATGTCTTCTAAAGCAGATTTTTAGCATATGGCAGATTGCACTACTGGGGTAGGTTCATATGTAAAGTCCCGGTACCGGCTCAGATTTCACCAGTACGATCTCCAAAATAACTCGTGTTCCGTCGACGGCGTGATGCTGATGCCTACTGGTAGCAGCAGAGCAGGAAAAACACATTCTTTTTCTGAAGTCTCCGTTGCGTCAACAGAGGAGACTCTTCTGCTTCCCAGCGGTCGCCGTCGCCGTCGGCCGGGGGCGAAAACGAGCCGTTCTGACGCGGGGAACGTCGCCCGCCAGGAGCCAGTCTGAAAGGGAATGAAATCCCCTGCAGTAACTGCACTGCAGTTACTGCAGCTGACTGGTGGGGCCAGGGGCATGGGGCCCACCTGTCAGCTGCAGTAACTGCAGTGCAGTTACTGCAGAGGATTTGAGTCCGTCTGAAAGCATCGACATCAGCTTTACATTTATGGTGGCCAAGACCCAACCGGTCTACCGCGTCCGTCTGTGGAAGTCGATGTAACCGTGTTCATCGTCCAGTGCTAGTGTGCTACGGGTCAAGCTTGGTTTCCGACTCGTGACGGCAGAGTGAATGGACCGACCGCAGTTCAGGTGACAATCCGCGGACGTTCGTTCTGGTGAAACACGAGCCCGTCGTCATATGCCACATGGTTCTGCGTGCGCCTTGGCGGCCATGGCTGCGGTCATGCGGCCATTCTTAGCAGCTCTGCTTCCCCTGCTTCTTTTTTTCTTCTTCTTCTCTACCTCCCCTGCCTCCGCTTCTGACACCATCACTGCCAACTCTTCCCTCTCCGACGGCCAGACGCTCGTTTCCGCGGGCGGCGTCTTCGAGCTCGGCTTCTTCGCCCCGACGGCCTTGTCGCCGATGTTCCTGGGCATCTGGTACAAGGACATCGCTCCCGCTACCGTCGTCTGGGTCGCCAACCGGGAAGCGCCTATCTACAGCTCCACAGGGAGCCTGTCCATCAATGGCACCGGCGGCGGCGGCGGCCTGGTGCTCACCGATCGGTCGGGCCGCGTGTTCTGGTCCTCGCCGAACGTGACCGGCGGCGCCACGGCCGCGCAGCTGCTGGACAGCGGCAACTTCGTGCTCCGAGGTGCCGGCAACGGCGAGGGCTCCGTCCTGTGGCAGAGCTTCGACCACCCGTCTGACACGCTGCTCCCCGGCATGAAGCTCGGGTGGGACCTGACCACCGGCCTCGACCGGTACCTGACGACGTGGCGGAGCCCCGAAGACCCGTCGCCGGGCGACTACACGTTCGGCATCGACCTCCGCGGCGTACCGGAGGGGTTCCTCCGGCGGCGCGTCGGCGGCGCGCCGGTGTACCGGAACGGGCCGTGGAACGGGCTGCAGTTCAGCGGCGAGCCGGAGATGGAGCCCAACAACAGCAACTTCCGGTTCCAGTTCGTGGCCAACGCCACCAACGTCTACTACACGTTCCTCGTGAACGACGACTCCGGGGGCGGCAACGGCAGCGGCGGCGGCGGGGGGACAGTCATCTCGCGGTTCGTGCTGAACCAGTCGGCCATGCAGCGCTACGTGTGGCCGCCGGGGGCGCAGGGGTGGAGCCTGTACTGGTCGGTGCCGCGGGACCAGTGCGACTACTACGCGCAGTGCGGCGCCTACGGCGTGTGCGACGCCGGCGGCGGCGCGCCGGTGTGCGGCTGCATCGACGGGTTCGCGCCGGCGTCGCCGCGGGACTGGGCGCTCCGGGACAGCTCCGGCGGGTGCGCGCGCAGGACGCCGCTCAACTGCACCGGGGACGGGTTCCTGCCGCTGCAGGGCGTCAAGCTGCCGGACACGACCAACGCGACGGTGGACGCCGCCATCACCGTCGCCCAGTGCAGGCAGAGGTGCATAGCCAACTGCTCCTGCGTGGCGTACGCTGCTTCCAGCATCAAGGGCGGCGAGAGCGGTTGCATCATTTGGAGCTCGGTGCTCATAGACATCAGGCGCTTCTCTTACGGTGGCCAGGTTCTCTACGTTCGTGTCGCCGCATCCGATTTGCGTATGAATCTCTTCAGCCCTCTCCTCTCCTTTCATATGTTCATATCTCAAGCAAGATAGTTTTAAGTTTTCCATTTTCGTTTTTTTTCAAAAAAAAGGCAGAAGCTCTGCCATCCATTGTACAGGAAGAAAGAAAAGCAAGTTTCAGATACAAGAAAGATTAAAAAAAAAAGGAATCGACTGCTACAATCAATAATAAGGATGAAATATTAATCCTGTCTTCATCAACCCCTAATGATCAATCTAGAATTGTAGAAATTCGAGGTACCACCGTATACATATTTCATATAAGTATTTTATACATATGAATAAAGATAATTTTGATGAAAGTTTGAATTTGTAAGGAGTAGAGATGGAATGAAAATGAATTTATAAAACAATAATTGACATGGCCCTTAACCTTTCTGGCTCTTACTCTACGGCTTGTACCACAAGTTCATAAAGATGCAGAGAAGTTTTGCATGAAGACGGATCCTCTACCAAAATGGAGCATATCCGGACTTTTCTTGGCAATTGCTGCTTTCAGGAACAAGTACCTAAATTAATGCTAGCTGGATCTTGTCACTTTTGATTTAGGAACGACTACCCTAAGTCATTCATTATTTCTATAAAACTTTCAGTGCTCTGCTAGTTTGTGTAGTTCTGTAGCCTGGAGTGGACCTTAGGAAAGCTGCTAAATTTCCTCGGTTTTTCGATAACTAAACCAAACATACTGCTGCCTTTTCTTTCTCAATCTTGATGTAGGTTTGCAATATTGACAGTGTACTTGGAAAACCTTAGATTGCCGCTACTGCTAGGTTTCTAGTATTGTCAACTGCCAACTGCAGAATTCTTCTGATTTCTGAATCACATGCAAACTCACAATAGTAGAACAAAATTAGCATGTTTCATATTGCAAGCTTGTACTGATCTTGAGCAATACTTGATGATCATTAAATAAGATATTCAGCACTGTGCTGGTGTTCCTTTCTCTCAAAGCAACAACTTTTATAATCAATCATCTAACAGCTGATGGCAATGCACGAATTTCATGCATAGTACAATTAAATCAATACACCTTACTAACCTTTCCAAAGATGATGCTGACAGCTTCCAATGGAGTCAACCCCAGGAAGGAAAACGTTGCAGTCCCCGTTTTCGTAAGCTTGTCAGCTCTTCTTCTCTTAGGGATCGGTGGGTTCTTCGTCTGGGCAAAGTTTTTCAGAAACAGAGGTGAGCCTTAGCTTCCCATTTCTGACGGGAGAAACAAACAATTGTTGCAATTCCATGTGCTAACCTGCTTATACATCGGAAACTCGCCTTCTGCAAATCCAGGGACGTTTCAGACGCAGAGGTTCAACTCATTTGACCCCAGCGTCCCTCTTACTCCGGTCCTGGAGAGGAGCATGGAAGATGATTCCAGTCAGAGCAAAGACCTGAATGTCACGCTCTTCGACATCAGCACAATTGTATCGTCCACTAACAGCTTCGCGACATCGGACAAGCTTGGAGAAGGCGGCTTTGGCACCGTCTATAAGGTACTAGTACTACAGTTACTGAAAATGTGCGTGCAGTTTTATGTTTGACAGTGCATTTGAACTCTGATCGAGAATGAGAGCACTTGATTTTGAATTAATCAGGGGGAACTGGAAGGAGGTCGGACGGTGGCAGTGAAACGGCTTTCGAAGTACTCCACGCAGGGCCTGGACGAGTTCAAGAACGAGGTCATGCTCATCGCCAAGCTGCAGCATGTGAACCTCGTCAGGCTTTTGGGCTGCTGCATCCATGGCGAGGAGAGGATTTTGGTTTACGAGTACATGGAGAACAAGAGCCTCGACAACTTCATATTTGGTACGTACTGAAATTAACTCAACCCTGATAGTTCTCGAGAGCTGAACCATTTTGCTAATTTCGAATTGATTTGTAAGAGGAGTAACATAACATGTGTGAGTTTGCAGATAAGACTCGATCGTCACAGCTCAATTGGTCCAAACGGTTCGAGATCATCCTTGGCATCGCACGGGGGCTGCTGTACCTGCACCAGGACTCCCGGTACAAGGTGATTCATCGGGATCTCAAGGCCGGCAACATCCTCCTCGACAAGCACATGAACCCCAAGATCTCCGACTTCGGCGTGGCCAGGATCTTCGGCGACGAGACCAACTCGCACACCAGGAAGGTCGTCGGAACATAGTAAGCTAGCATTCTTCTTTTCCCATGCTAGTAGTAGATGATAACGACGACTCTGTTTACGTACATGATGGTGGCTGACGGAGAGCGGGAATGCACAACGCAGCGGGTACATGTCTCCGGAGTACGCGATGGACGGCGTCTTCTCGGTGAAGTCCGACGTGTTCAGCTTCGGCGTGCTGGTCCTCGAGATCGTCAGCGGCCGGAAGAACCGTGGCATGTGCAGCAGCGGCGACCAGACAAGCCTCCTCAGCCACGTATGTTATCAGATCATAAATCCAGTTCAGTCCGTGCGTGCGTGTGTGTGTGTGTGAAGAACAGAGCATTGGTGACAAGGCCGGAGCAAATTGATTGATGGCCAGGCGTGGAAGCTGTGGAGGGAAGGCAACGCGCTGGCGCTGCTCGACGAGGCGGTGGCCGGCGCCGGCGCGTTCAGGGGCCCGGAGGTGCTGCGGTGCGTGCAGGTGGGGCTGCTGTGCGTGCAGGAGCGGCCCGAGGACCGGCCGCACATGGCGTCGGTGTTCCTGGCGCTGGGCAACCCCGGCGCGGTGCTCCCGCAGCCCAGGCACCCGGGGTTCTGCAGCGACCGGGGATCCGCGGCCACCGACGGCGAGTGGTCGTCCACCTGTACCGTCAACGACCTGACGGTCACCATGGTCCAAGGCCGGTGATGCATGCTGTCACGCGGCGAAGAGTCCTGGTTGAGATTGTTAAGAAACTGTTACAACACAACAGTTACAAGTGTGAACAGTAGATGCCGTCGGCGGTTGCTCCTCCAACAGACGCGACGCCGTCGGCGGTTTCCTCCCTCGCAACCATTGAACATGTATATAAGTCCCAGAATGAGTAATGAATAATACACAAGTTTCATTTTGCAAACTATTGTCTACTTTACTTTCAAGTACTCTAGATTTTCAACACGTTATCAAGCACGCTAGATCAACCAGGAAGTTGATAGGCTTCAAGAACATAAAGGTAATGGCGAAGAAGAATTCACTTACCGAATCTTTAATCCATGATCTTCGCCATGTACTGGATCAATTTGCTTCATCAAGGGGAGGCCGCCACAACCGTCGCCGGCGATTCTCTGCAAGAAGATTGAAGAGAAAAAACAGAGGGTATCGACGGCAAAGTGATGAACAGAGACATGAACATCATCAAAGAAAAAAATGCCGTCGTCATCGACGCCATAGGCGCTCTCACAAGCATCTGGAACAATTTCACCAGATCAGAGATGAGGCCGGGGCCGGTTCATCAAGTCATGCAATGGACCAAATCCCTAACCCTAGGGTTAGGGTTAACAAAAGACCAAGACCCTCATCCCTAAGTCCACCGGCATATATGCCGATGGAACCCTCAGATCCGACGGATTCACCATGGAATCGCCGGAGATTGCCGTGCGCCATCCATGGTGCGGGCCCTTGCTCATACCCGGTTGCGCATCAACAACCGGTTCTTTCATCACCGGGAAAGGACGAGGGAGAAGAAGAAGGGGAGGAGGAAGGAACCGACCGTGTCGGTGAAGACGAAGTAACCGTCGTCCAACAAGACGACAATATGCTAGTGGTGGCCGTCGCCGCCGGAGACAACCAATCGGTTGACCCCGACTCGGTGCCCGAGTCTCTACCACCGCGCCCAAAATACAAGCAAACTGCAAGGATCCGAATCGGGCCACTAGGACGCCCTACCGGACCCCTAGCACCAAGAACAAGTGCAAAAGAAGATGAACAAAGGGCAACGGTTACCGGATCCGGCGACCAACCGACGAACAAACCGTCAAATCCTTCGGATTCAACCGCAACAAACGAAGAGCCGCCGCTCCGAAGCCCCAACGGGGGCCGAATCCTCAAGCGGTTCGCCCACCTAACGAAACCAAGCAACTCGGGCCGACGCCCGGGGGCTTGGTCCTTCCCTAATCGGTCATGAGGACCAAGAGAGGGGGAGGCGGGGTGGGGGAAGGAGGAGGACCGGAGAAAGGTACGGCGCCGCCGGCATCGCAAAGGACCGAGGCGGAAAGACCGTGGAGGAAGAAGGACCGAGTCCGAAGACTCGGGAAGCTGCGGCGCGTGGGGAGGGACTGGGGTGTCGGCAACCCTACCCCCCTCCCCCCCATCTCTATACCCCATGGGCCGACTGGGCCGCATGGCTGGCTGGGCCGGATGGCTGAAAATAGCCAAGTGGGCCAGGCCAAAAGGCCAAATGGGCCAAAGAAGAAAAAAAAAAAACAGCCTACTGCGGCTGATGTTTATATGTACAGTTTTATTTGCTTTTAAGTGTGTATTTAGCATTTAAATTTCTGTAAATTTCTGTTTAGTGTTGTAAAATGGATAATTATGGTATTGTAATTGTACTTAGTCATTTTCCATTATGTGGAAATTGAATATATGGTTATTCAATGATGTATTAACCATAATTCTATGTGAGGCATGAAATTATGATTATTTCTTGCAAAATTCATCAAACTCATGGAGTTTAAAGAGATGAATTACACATAAAATGATAAACTCATGGAGTTTATTTTACAACAACCATAATTATGAAACTAAACATGAAATTATAGATTTCATTTGATGTGAAATCAGAAATAACAACACATGATGTTGAATGAGTATTGATCACTCAAGTATCACAAGATCACTAATATACTAGTGTATGTCACAATATAACCTTGATTCTAACAAATCTTGGTTGAATATTGTAGGATAAATGGCTCGTGAATTTGAAGAGCTTGCTCTAGATGGGCATAACTATCCTACATGAGCGATGGACATCAAGATAAGCTTGAATCTTAGAGGGATTTCTGATGCATTACTTCCACCAGAAGAAAGACAACAACAGTTGCCTAACACCTATATATACAATGCTTTGTATATATTAAGGAATCACATACACCCTGACTTGAAGGCAGAGTATGTGCTGGAGGAAGAACCAAGTGTTCTTTGGAGTGCTTTACAACATAGATATGAACAGCAAAAGGCAGTAATCCTACCTGAGGCTAACCATGATTGGATACAATTACGCCTACAGGATTTCAAATCTGTTGGGGATTACAATCATGCTGTTCATAAAATTTGTGCTAAACTACGGTTTTGTGAGAAGGAACCAACTGATGAGGAGAAGATTGAGAAAACTCTCACTACTATGCTCCCATCAGACAGGGTCTTAAAGCACCAATACCGTGCTAGAAATTACCAACGTTACTCAGAACTCATACAAGACCTTCTACAAGCAGAGAAGCATGATGAACTCACTATGAGAAATCATCACCAACGTCCTGTTGGTGCTGCTCCACTGCCTGAGGTCAACTATGGTTCAAAGGGTAAAGGAAAGAAAGATGATTTTAAATCATCTAAAAATGTTGGTAAATTTAAGAAAAGTAAGAAAAATAAGCACAAGAAAAACAAACCCAAAGGACAGAAAAAGGGGAAAGGAAAGAAACCATACAAGTGCTACAGGTGTGGTGGTCCTAATCATATTGCAAAGAAATGCAAGACTCCCCAACACTTGGTTGATTTATATCAGAAATCCATCAAAGAAGAAGAAAAAGCTAAAGGATCATATGAAGCACACTTTAATGATACATCTGATGAGGCTACTACTTCGGGAAAGGACCCCGATGAAGAAATTAAGCCAAGTCCATCAAAGGATGATGACATTGACGACGAAGAAATGCTCGTTGAATATAACAACGATGTGTATGGAGATCAAGAGTAGCTCCATTTGTCTTACTAGATTTTCGTTAATCTAGCGTCTATGTGAATATTAGTGATAATATGGATTGTGATATGTATTGTATATATAGTATGTAATATACTATGTGAACAGATATACCTATGTATATATGTGTTCTATACTAAATAAAGTTGTTATTTTGTATAGATCCTTGAAGTCAATCCAATGGAACAAGAAATGTGCCTTGTGGATAGTGGCACAACAAACACTATACTTAGAGAGACAAAGTATTTTCAAACTCTTACAAAGAGGACTGGGAATATTTTGACCATTGCAGGACATGATACAAATATAGTAGGCTCTGGACGTGCTACTATAGTCCTTCCAATGGGTACGCAAGTAACAATCGAGAATGCATTGTTGTATCCCGATTCTACTCGTACATTGCTAAGTTATAGAGATATAAGAATGAATGGGTTACATGTGAATACCCATGAAGAAAATAATGAGGAGTTTCTCCACATTATTAAGAAAAATGGTGATAGCTATGATATTCTAGAAAGAATGCCATGCTTACCATCTGGATTGTATTATACATACATACGACCTGTACCACATGTTTCATACAAGGTAATCTTCCAAGATGTAGATGCATTCAAAACCTGGCATGAAAGACTTGGACATCCGGGTGTTGGAATGATGAGGAAGATTATTGGTAATAGTTATGGTCATAATTTAAAGACAGCCAAAATGCCTAAATCTTCAGATTTTGTATGCACAGCATGTGCAACTGGAAAATTAATCTTAAAACCATCACCTCTTAAGATTAAAGTTGAACCACTTAAATTCCTTGAAAGAATTCAAGGAGATATTTGTGGACCTATAAGACCCTTATCGGGACCATTCAGGTACTTTATGGTTTTAATAGACGCATCTACTAGATGGTCACATGTGTGTCTTTTGTCCACACGAAACCATGCATTTGCTAAATTTATGACTCAAGTCATAAGATTAAAGGCAAATTATCCTGAACATAGATTGAAATTTGTAAGATTAGATAATGCTGCAGAATTTACTTCAAAAGCCTTCAATGATTATTGTATGGCTCAAGGAATTGAAGTGCAGCATTCAGTACCATATGTACATACTCAAAATGGTTTGGCTGAATCACTTATTAAGAGAATTAAGTTGATTGCGAGACCATTATTACATAACTGTAATTTACCTATTACATGTTGGGGTCATGCAGTTTTACACGCTGCAGACTTGATACAATTGCGACCAACTGCATATCATAGTGTTTCCCCACTACAGTTAGTACGTGGTAATGCTCCGAGTATTTCCCATCTGCGGAAATTTGGGTGCGCAGTATATGCACCAATTTCACCACCGCAGCGTACACAAATGGGTCCTCATAGAAAGATGGGTATTTATGTGGGATATCATTCTCCCTCAATTATAAAATACCTAGAACCCATGACTGGTGATTTATTCACAGCAAGATACGCTGACTGTATATTTAATGAGGATCATTTCCCGGCATTAGGGGGAGAATTTCAGAATAGTTCAGAATGCCAGGAAATAAATTGGGATGATAAATCCATAATATCCTCAGATCCACGTACACAAGAGACTGAACTACAAGTTCAGAGAATAATAAATTTGCAGAATGCTGCAAATAATTTGCCAGATGCATTCACAGATTATAGTGGAGTTATGAAATCTTGGAATCCCGCGGTAAATATACCCGAACGAGTGGAGGTACCAAAGAAAACCACTCTGACTCCTTCTACACGGAAGAGGGGGAGGGTAGAACCTAAAAAGAAAATTGCTAAAGAAAAGCAACCAAGAAAAGAGAAACCAAAAGCTCCAAGAAAACCTAGGAATGTGAGAAAACCAAGAGATAAACAATCTCAAGTGAATGTGAATGATCCACAGTCTAGTTCTCAAGCGCGCAATATAAATGAGACTAGAGGATCGGAAAATCCCGACAATCTCGTATTGGGAAATCATGAGATGTCAAAAGGGATGGAAGAGATTTCCATTAATTATACTAGTTCAGGGGAAGTTTATAATCGTAGTACTACAATTGCAGACCTATGCTTCTCAACAATCATTGCTGAAAATTTCCAAGATGATCCAGAACCTAAGTCCATGGCAGAGTGTAAGACACGCTCAGACTGGAACAAATGGAAAGAGGCAATTGAAGTTGAGCTTAACTCGCTTAAGAAGAGAAGGGTATTTACTGAAGTAATACCTACACCTCCAAGAACCTTTCCTATAGGATTCAAGTGGGTTTTCGTTCGAAAAAGAAACGAAAATAATGAGGTGGTAAGATATAAAGCGAGGCTGGTTGCACAGGGTTTTACGCAGAGACCTGGAATTGATTTTAATGAAACTTACTCCCCAGTAATGAATGGAATAACATTTAGATATTTAATATCTCTGGCAATGCAAAAGCATCTATCAATGCAGTTGATGGATGTCGTGGCCGCGTATTTATACGGGTCATTAGATTCGGATATATACATGAAAGTTCCAGATGGAATTTCTGTGCCGAATAGAAATATAAATCGCAATATGTATTGTGTTAAACTTGTTAAATCCTTGTATGGATTAAAACAATCAGGAAGAATGTGGTATAACAGACTAAAGGAATTCCTTATAAGAAGAGGATATTCAAATAATGATGATTGTCCATGCGTGTTTATAAGAAAATCCAATACTGGTTTTTGTATAATATCAGTATATGTGGATGACCTAAATATCATTGGTCATGAAAAGGATATAAATGAAGCACGTAATCATCTTAAGAAAGAGTTCGAAATGAAAGATTTGGGTAAAACCAAATTCTGTTTAGGACTACAGATAGAACATCTGCAGAAGGGTATCCTTCTGCATCAGTCTGCTTATGTCAAGAAAGTATTGGAAAGATTCAATATGGACAAAGCATACCCCCAAAGAACTCCAATGATAGTTCGTGCCTTAGAAAAGGATAAAGATCCATTTAGGCCGAAACAAGAAGATGAAGCAGTATTGGGAGCAGAATACCCATACCTTAGTGCCATTGGTGCATTAATGTATCTAGCAAACAATACGAGACCCGACATTGCATTTGCAGTGAATTGTCTTGCTAGACACAGTTCAGCACCAACTATGCGTCATTGGAAAGGAGTTAAAAATATCATGAGATATTTAAATGGCACAATAGATCTTGGTTTATTCTACCAAAGAAGACAAGAATCTGATTTAGTCGGATATACTGATGCAGGATATTTATCTGATCCACATAATGGTAGATCACAAACGGGTTTTGTGTTTTTACACAATGGGACTGCTATATCATGGAAGTCATCAAAACAGACTTTAATAGCTACGTCCACAAATCACTCAGAAATAATAGCACTATACGAAGCATCAAGAGAATGTGCATGGTTACGAAGAGTGATTAACCACATAGAAACTTCATGTGGTATAGGTGAAATGAAGTCACCTACGATTATCTATGAAGATAATGCAGCTTGTGTTGCTCAGATGCAAACAGGATACATAAAGACTAATTACACGAAACACATCTCTCCAAAATTGTTTTATCCATATGAGTTACAACAACATGGAGAAATATGTGTAACCCAAACAAAGTCTTGCGATAATCTTGCAGATTTGTTCACAAAGTCATTACCATTAGCCATATTTGACAAATGCGTCAAAGGCATTGGAATGAGAAGACATAGAGATTTGCAAGGTTCAGGGGGAGAACCTCTGTAAAGTATCCTAATTAAAGGCATCACATTGTACTCTTTTTCCCTTTATGAGTTTTTATAGAATTTCTCATTGAAAGGTTTTTAACGAGGCAATGTGCACACAAGAATATGTCTGTCTCTCTATTTTTTCCCAAAGGGTTTTTGAAGGAGACATATAGACATGGAATATAATATAACTCATGATAATGGGCATCGACTGTCCAAGGGGGAGTGTTAAGAAACTGTTACAACACAACAGTTACAAGTGTGAACAGTAGATGCCGTCGGCGGTTGCTCCTCCAACAGACGCGACGCCGTCGGCGGTTTCCTCCCTCGCAACCATTGAACATGTATATAAGTCCCAGAATGAGTAATGAATAATACACAAGTTTCATTTTGCAAACTATTGTCTACTTTACTTTCAAGTACTCTAGATTTTCAACAGAGATGATGATCAATGACTGAGTAGCGCGATAGAAGAGGAGAATTGTTCTTGATGGGCCAGGCTAGCTGGTAGTAGATTTTGGGCTGACTGTAGTACATGGGCTGGATATTATGGACCATGTTCCGATTTTTAGGTTGATAACTGCAGAAAAAACACAATATGAGAAAACACAAGCATCAGAAAAATCTGCACTATAACAACAGGCACGCCATTTTCTCCTGCTCAGAGAGGGAGAGCGCGGAGAGCCCACCCTCTTTGTGTCTGTCCCGTAGCGACGCTGCAGAAGAATCGTCGCCAACGCAAGTCCACCTCGCGCAATCTCACCCTGATTGCTGATCTCCACTTCTTCAAGCGATCCCCATGACTATGTCAGCGAGTGCCGTGTGGTACTGTGTATTCTGTACAGGTCTGTTTCTACACAACAAGCGTAGGATCACAAGTCATTGATATTTCCATTGTCATTTGTTGGTAGAATTAGACTTGCAAGTGGTTACGTTGTGAAGGATGCACGAGTTCATTTTGTGGATATTATATTTTCTTATAAAGAACAAAAAAATATAGGAATGTCGGGCAAGAATAACAGGTAATTACAAACCACCCATTACATGCACACGAGCAGGGGCATATGACCGGAAAAAGTAAGCTCGTTTAAATAAAAAATGTACATTGTGTACTTCCTTCGTCTCAAACAATTGTCGTCGTTTTTTATTTCAAAAATGAACTACAAAACAACCTTAGAAGTATTTTCAAACTCAAGAAAATTCTTCAGACAAACAAAAGAATCAACAAGCCCATGGACACTTTATTACATCGAGCGAGGTACGGGTACGGCTGATTATTTGTTATACTCCTTCCATTTCATTTTATTTGTCACCGAAATAAACTAACCAGTGACATAAAACGAAACGAAAGGAGTACTAGACAAGAATTTGCAAGGTCTTTCTCAATCATCATCTCCTCCGTCCGCCATTATCAAGAATGTCCAGGGGTTCTCTGAGTCTAAATACAAAAATTCCTTGGTGTCAAGCCCGCAGGAAACTAGCATACTTCGCACCAAGGAAGAGCCTCTGCACGCAGAGTAGCGCGTTTTTCCTCACTTCAGCATTATCATGGTTCATGAGCTTCATAACTCGGTCCTTCGCCTTGAGGTCTGCCACCACTATTCGGCCTGAAGGGTGGTACTGAAGAAACTGTGACAGGTCGTAGCAGGCCACGGCAAGAGCAGTGGTGTCAGTTGATGTGTCGATGACGGTCATCAGGACCCTGAGTATCTGCGAATTCAAAGGGACCGCCAATCAGGATTACAGAGCTAAACGCCTATAATCAGACAGCTCACATCCTAATTGGAGTCCTAAATGTTCATTGTTCTTCTCTTTCTAAATTTCTATAGCAAATTATCTAGAAGTTCTGCATGCAAATTATCTGAATATTTTCAATGAAGGAAATAAGACATACCTGGAAATCATTTTCCTCAAAATTGTTAATGTTCTCACGCCAGAACATTGGATCTTTGTGCATTGGAGACCAGTCAAGGTGACCAAGAAGAACTTGCTGCTTGTACTTGTCAAATGAACTCAGCTTCTTAAGACTATCTTTGAGTCCTGTTTCCAGTTGATTCAGGGCATCTAATAAATCCTGTGTGCACAGGAAATAGCAAAATAATATTAGTGCAAAGCAGGCTACGTGGAAGCACCTCAAGTTTAAGGAATCTTTAAGAACAACAACAACCAAATCTTTGTCCCAAACAAGTTGGGATCGACTAGAAATGAAATCCAACAATTTTAGAAGAAAAGTAATAGAAAATAAGATGAGAGTAAAAAAATACAAATAAAATAAGATTCTACATTTTATTTATTTTAGAAATGGATTAATAAGAAAGAAGATAAAAGTGACAAAATACGAATAAACTAAGATTCTGACATGAATTGCTAATTTTCATGCAGTCCCATCATGAGCCAAATCTCTATGTATGTCACACTCCTTTAAGGAAACTTTAAAAAATTTGAATAAAACAACTACAGAAGAGCGTGACTTTTCCTTTTATTAGACCATCACAAAGTTTTGATTTCAGATGACTGGTTTTTATGAAAGCATATGCCTGTCAATTAGCAATACGCATTTCTTTCCCTACTAAAGCAGCACATTCGTCATATAAAAATTTCAAGCACACTTTCTTACATGCTAGTTATGCATCAAAATGATCAGGTAAGCTCCTCACCTCATCAGTCCATGCTTGTGCTTTCAAATTATGTACTATCTGTGGCAATCCAAGATCCATCATCTGGGCAGCAAATGCACCCTTTGCCAGCAAATTACGCAAGGACATGACAACAACTCTGACAACCTTTGAATTTTAAGATTATATTAATATTACTGATATGAACCTTACCTTTTAAGACAGGAAAACTTTGAACCTCACCTTCTCCTTGGTAGAGCTTTTGACAACCTCTACTAGTCTTGGCATAATCCTAGTAGTGGACAAATATTCAACCGCTGCATCATAAAACGATAAAAGCCAGATGCACAGGCAAGTTTCATAGAGGAGCTGCATAAGACAAAAAAAGCATACACAGGCAAATTAGTTCAACAATCATAGAAGACAAAATAGTTATGATTATCGTGCAATTGAACTTCTAATAATCACTCAAAAAAGTATCTCAAAGATATTTGCTCAAATGCTTCCCCTTAATATGATCGCTGGCTTCAGCAATTACCTGAGTTGATTGCTGTTTCGAAGCTGGAGATATTAAAGGAATGAGCAGTTTCACACCATCAGCTTGGACAAATAATGTCCTAACAAATGGCTCTTTCAGCAAAATGGACAAGCAATGGATAGCAGTAGGAACAGAGCAGTTCGGGTGGGTCGGGTTCCTCAGCTGCAAAACACACCGGATTTGATAGTTCAGAACTCCTGAATGGTATTTATACAAAGAGTCAAAGATAAATAACAACAAACTAGAAGAATTCATGTGTTCTGACTTCTGACCTGAGAACAGAGCCAATCAACCAAACCTCTTAAGACATCATGAGTTGATGTAAGCTTGCTCTTTGAATTTGAAGCCTCTCCATTTGGAAGCATGCCATTCTGAAGCTTAGGACGAGCACTATAACCAACCAAAGTAAGATTCTACAGATACAGGAAGGTGAAATGATATGCATTTAAACCTGAACAGGACTTACCTTATTATACAGGTCAATATCTTGCAAGTTTTTTCTTGGACGAACCAGTTGCCTTTCCACAGCAATCTGAAAATTGTAATTTTGTGAGCTCAATATTACAGCAATCTGCATATGTTTTGCCTGTATGAGCGCATTCCGCTTGGCATGGTGCAAGATGAAGTGTTTGGTTGGTAGGACAGTTTAGTGACCAAGTTCTGAACTTTTGAAGGAGTTGGATGTTGCAATCATGGACAACAGGTCAGCTGGAGAAATAAGTGGGATTTGCAGGGAATTCCCTGACTACTTATTGTACAACCATCACAGGCAGCACAACACAGAAGGGCTTAAACTACTAAACTGCCATTATATGTCAACCATCAAGTGTTGATATAGGATGATGATTTAAAGCTCTCTTTAGCAGTTAGCACAACCTCATCCAACAGTCATCCAAGACTACAGGATATTGTTTGGTTAGTAAAATGTAGCATTTGATGGTCTGGTCATACAAGCTTTCATTAGATTAGTGAAAAGAAATATCTTGGATCTCTCGAATGTGGTCATTCGTCAAAATCCCATGGCATTACCCGACAAACAATGTGTTCATCCAGCAAAGTCTTTTGCATGACCCATCCACCAAATAAATTTTGTTTAATGCCCTACCCAATAGAAGATGGCTGAACTAATCCTATGGCCTTCCTCAAGCATAATAGGCCATGAGATGTATATGGCAACCATTTCTAAGAACAAATTCTTGTAATCCACCACTATTAAAGAAGGATGATGAAAGCACCAAACTAGTCACATCTTAATGCAATCGATAAGCCCAGCCGTTGAAATATGCAGAGTCTTATTGATATTATAAAGAAATTAAAGACTTAACAAATAGAGAACACTTAACTTAAGAAAGGCTCGTATATATCATCACCAGACATAGATTTGTCATAGAACAGTGTCGCTCGTTTAGGATTTGCTGAAAACAATTATAGCAACACATATAACATCAATAACTCACAATCCAAATATCCAAATGAAGAAAATGAACAGTTGCGCACTTGTAAGCATATCATCAATGAGGGCAAGCACATATTCCACAGTTTCTTCCTTTGAGATACTCCGCAGGATATTCAGGAACACTCGTATATAGGCTGGCCCATCCTGAAAGAACAGAATTTAAGGGTCTATGTTGTGAAGCTAATTAAGGGTAAACAAGCATAAGGGTGCAGGTTTATCCAAACTGGGGAACAAAAAGTTTTAAAAGTCAGTTCAAGCAAATAGAAAGTAAAACTGTTTGCTTCCATCTTCTTAATGCAAAGGCAACGCTCCTGCCTCATTTTCAAAAAAAAAAAAAGTAAAACTGTTTGGATGACTGGATACTGGTATAAGCATATAGACAGTAAAAATGTCTTTAACCTGAGCAAGAAAGAGAAAGGTTTATTGTTAACTAATTCCTGCTTACAGCAACGCTACGAAAATGTTAAGTACATAATTTAACTCTCACACCGATTGGATTTAGACATAGGCGAAAAGATTGCCTTACTAATATGCAAATCTGATAACCTCAACTCCACATCTAAAAGCAGTTAGTTTAAACCCAAAACCATAAGGATGAGGAAATCCAAAAAGAAAAGTGAGAAAGGAGAACACTATGATGATAATGTGCACACAGCACTATTGGCAATCCACTACAAATTCTGAAAGACAGCAAACAAAATGGATTGACACAGTGTTGTCTAAGCTTTATACCCACACAAAGATTAAGAATGACTAAGCAACTCACCTCATCAAGTAAACGAGCCCGCTCGCTTTCTGGTTTATGGTCATATCGCCGTAAATGCTGAAGGCATGTCCCAGTAATCAGCTTAGTTGACATGTAATGCTCCCATGGAATGTCCCGTTTGAGAACCTTTGAAATGCAAAAGCAAAACCCACGTATTATTAACAACAAGAAAGACAGTCTTCCACTTTGTTAACATTAAGAGATTGCAAGTTTTCCATGAACTTTGTCAACGAAAATTAATAATATCAATAGTTCAGTTTCTAGTATCAGATAATTTTTTTGACATAAAACAGAGAGAAGCATATGCTACATACCCTATCCAGTGCAAAATATTCCCTCTGATCCCATATAATTCCTTTTGTACTTGGGCACAAGAATTGCCCAAAATTATTGCTAGAGTTAAGTGAGTGACAAGTTGATTAGGTTGGATTCAAGTAGGGGTGGACATGGAAAAATGAAGCAATAGAGGTGCATTGGAGTTCCAAAGGAATTTTATTTGGCGCACTTGGAAGAAGGCCAAAAACACTTATATATTAGACCAGGAGTACAAAAAAGTTAATTGTTGCCTAGAACTTACATCCATCATTAGAACAAGGGAAATGAAAGATTTTCACCAACAAGAAGAAAACCAATACTATGGTATACAATCTTTTATCATTTTAAAGTTTATTTCTGATGCCATAAAATTAAAATACTACTTGCAAAATGGAGTAAAAGAAATATAAGAGGCACAAAATTTTCTCCAAAAAAGAAAGAAAAAAGAGGCATTATATTATGATATTGGCAGTTTAGCATATGTACATACAGGTTTTGTCCAACTTACCTTCAATCTCCAGCTAAAAAGAATGGATTCGTCTAAATGGACATGGATAATATTTTATTTCCTTTGCATATTAGTTATCCATCATTTAACACAATCCATCGTAACTCAATTGAGTGCCCATGGGTAAGGGTACCGTCTAGACTACTTCGTACATACTGGTGTATAGTACTAGTGCACTGTCTGCACTACTTGCATATGGACCGTCAGAAAATGCCAAGCTAGGTTACAAATTGTTACGAAGCAAGATGTGAATAATGCTGTAGTTGGAAAATCTGATCTGCCTTCAAGTACCGGTACAGCAGAATCTATTTACTTTTACTGGTCAACAATGTTCAATACTTCATCCGTCTCCTAAAGTTTGTCACCCTTTTTAACTAAAATGTGACAAACTTTTGGGGTAGAGGGAGTACATATTTCTACAAACACTAGGCTGCTTAAAATGTGTGCGCCACTACAACCCGCGCAAACAGGAAACCTCAACTAACTTTGGACCACATGGAAGCTACCAAGCATTGACAGTCGAGCACTGAAACAGGTTTGGGAAGTACAGGTCTGGAAGCGGGTATACACGACCCGAGGCACTGACCTGCTCGTCGGCAAGCTCGGCGCGATCCATTGCGGTGGAAGGCTAAGAACCGCCCCGGAAAGCACCTGCAAAAATCAATCCCGGATCAGATCGGAAGCCGCCCCCTGTTCTCCCACTGCTCGCGGATCAGATCGAAGCGATGCGGTCGCTGATCCAATGCCTCGAGAGATCGCGCATACGGGAGCGGAATCGGAATCGGACGACGTACCGGGTTGCTGCTCACCTGGCACGGCCGGCGCGGCGGCGAGGAGGGATCGGTAGGCTCGCGGCGGCGATGATGATGAGGAAGGAGACGGGACAGGACAGGGGAGGAGAGACGCGGCCGTAAACTAGATGAGCGCGAGGCGAGTGGCCGAGTCCGCACGGCGGTCGTGGGGCCCGCGTGTACATGGCCTGGCCACGCGGCGCGGAGGAGTCGTGCCCCACTGCACTTGCGCGCCTGATCGCGATCCCACCCGCCGCGCGATTCATGAAGCGGGTCTATTATTCGCGAAAAGAAGAATGGGTTTACTTTTTATTGGAAACTATGATAAACAATTTCATTTTTAATCTGTTTGTTTTGCATGGCACCGAATTGTTATAATAAACAATTTCATTACTGTAGCTTCTTCTTCCTCCCCTGCCCAGCTGGCCTCGTTCCCGTGGCCGTGGAGCTCGCAGTATTGGGCGTCGGGTTGGACGTCTAGTTGATCGGCGAATTGGGCTTGCTCGCAGGTGCAGCCGCGTAGTGTTTCAGCAGCTTCAAGGTGAGCCGAGTGACAGCCGACCACTGTTTTTTTCTGCCCCCCCCCCCCCCCCCCCCCCCCCCCCCCCCGGGCAAGTGGTTCGTGGAGTTTTCCTGATGCTCTGTATCAAGAACATGTTTTTGTTCTCCTTTGGGGCCTGATAAATCGTGCAGGGTTTTATTGTCGAATTTTCAATTGAAATAATTTTTCTTGTGCACGAATTAGTACGACGAAGTTCATGTTTCCCTTTCAAGGGAACACGCAAATTCACGGTGCTGTGAGTTAATAAAAACGGGCCCGTTCGTTAGTTTTTTTCCTGCCATGTAACCTTGTTACAGTGCCTACACACACACAAACTTTCTGCTATTGAGTTCTTCCTCAAGAACCAGAATTTTTTCCGCACTCAAACCAGCTCTGTGAGCTGTGAGTTGTTCTTATCAGAATGGTCTCAGTTACTTGGAACCTCCACAATGCTGGCCAAAAGGCTCCTCAGCTCCATCATCACAACGTCCTGCTCACCCTGCACCTACACACAGGAGACAAAACGGAACGTTTTTTACCATACCAGAAGATGGCGCGGTAAAAAGTCCGGAAACTGCAGGCAAGTCTTTTTAGAACAACAGTTCATGCACCTCGATGGAGAAGACGCTCTCCGCGTAACCGTAGAATGTTATCGTGCTCATGCTGGTGACCTTTGCGTTGTAGCTGCACAGTGCTTCCAGCACCTTGGTGAAGACGCCGGCCTTCTTGCAGAAGACCTTGAGGTGGTACTTGTGTGGCCCCAGAGGAGCCAACTCCACCTGGCCCTGTAGGTACGGTTTACGAAATGCGGTTGCACTATTCGGTTGGTCCGAGTTAAAAATTCAGTTGCAACTTCCAAAGATGCAGCACAATTGACCCTAAAGCCCAATATCGTCATAGCATTGAAGGTGTTACCTGGTACTGCACGTTTTCATTGGCGGCCAAGGATTCAGGACACGACGCGCTGCCCTGCTTCTCCCAGGCCTCGCCGGGCGAGTCGTGGAGCTGTCGCTGCAGTTCCTGGACCTGGTTCTGGAGCTTCTTGATGTGATCGATCGCGTCCGACAGGGTGTGCTCCTTGCTCATCTGAACCAGCAGACGCAACCATCGTAACACATACATACATCAGGTGGCTGATTTTTCAAGTTTTATTCAGAGAAGACATAAGAACAAGTTCATATAATTCACACTGAATAAATATGTGTATGTGTGTGAATCGCTAATCAGAGGAGGAGGCGGCAGCAGCATGATCACTTAAATTTTACTCACTCCTTCCCATATTAATTGTCGTTTAGGACAAGAATTTTAGTTCAATGAACTAAAATCTTTGTCCTAAACGACAATTAATATGGGAAGGAGTGAGTACTATACAAAACTACATGATCATTTAATTTACCTTGGTGATGTTGGGCACGACGGCCCTGAGCGCGAGGATGTTGTTGTTGAGCCTGCTGCGCCGTCGCCTCTCGGCATCCAGGTTCTTGGACTTGAACCTCGCCGGCTGCCCGTCCCCGTCGTCGCGCTCCTCCTCCTCCTCATCGTCCTCGTCGCAGCCGCCTCCTCCACCGCCGCCGTCGCCGAAGTTGAGCACCGACGCGACGAAGTCCTCCGCCTTCACCTCCTCGCTGCTGCACGCCCTCTGCCGGCGCGGCATTATCGCGGCCGGCCGGCCTGCCTGCCTGTCTCCCCTCCCCGCACACACTCACACACGACAAGTCAAGCGAGTGGAAGGTCAGTGCCGCACTGCAGTGCACACCGCGCTGCGCCGCCGGTCTTGCTGCTCCCCGCTCACCCACCCAACTTGCTCTCGCTGCGGTTGCGCGGGTGGCTTATAAAGGACGGACGGACGGACGGGGTGGCTGAGGAATCTCGCGGGGGACTGGAGTTGGTTGGGACCGGGGCTTGTTGTCCTGGTTAATTGGTTACGCTGCCACTGAACATGGACTGACGGCGAGGGGCATGCAGCGCTTGCAGGAGGTTCGTTCTCGATCACCTTTGGTAACTGAAAGATGCCGAGCCTTTGAGGCGCGGTTGGGTCATGAGAATTCATGGGGAAAAGGAGCAAAATATCATGAGGGTCATGAAGATATCAACGAGGCATAAGGTAGTACGGCGGCGAGTTCTCTGAAACTCGAACTCCGTTGGTCCTGCCTCTGCCTGGTACATACACACACAGCAGATGCCGCCGTGGAAATGATCTTTTTATTTGTCATTGGTTAGTTCAAAATGAATTAACCGGTAACAAATAAAAAGATTCAAAAGAGTACTGTTTTTTCGTCCTTGCTGAGATCTCCTGTACAGTGCTAGCAACAGATGTTCTTTGGTTCTTTGTACACACACAACAGATTCCGTTGCTTCGATCCGACGCTGCTCTTGCCTCTCGATCTACATGCGGTCCAGTCCAGCCCAAACCAACAGCCCATCCCAGGAGGAACGTTGCAAGGCTGTGAGGGCGAGAAGAGACAAGTCTGAGAGGCAAAAACAGGGGTCCACCGCTGTGTTGTGTTTTGCCGCCGGAATTTAGTATCATTCGCCTGTCGTCTCGGCCAAATGAAAACAGAGCAAACCTGGAGCTAAACGAATGAAGAATGATCTGATAGATGGTGATGATATCTTCATCCTTATTTGGGCCATGAAATCAATAAACGGATGGTTTATTTCAGGGAGATTTTGTGAGGAGCAGAGATGTGGTTGAGACAGAGGGTTCATATCATATATACCGGCGATCAACGCAATTTGTATTATTATTACTGTAATTCATATCGCATTGATTACTTTACGAGAACCACAAAGAAGATTGTCTGATAGGACACGGCATTTACCTGCCCCACTCTTTTTCTTATTATTCTTTGCAAAACGGGTTGGGATCATATGGGTTGGGATCATATCGTCGGGCTCTCTCAAACGGGTATAACTTTTTTTAACGTCGGCTTGTCCGGATCAACGGCGTTAAACACATTTTGTTCGACTGTCCCGACCTTTATAATTTTCCCGACGTCCTGTTGATCGATTCTAGTGAACGGATGATTCTCAAAATGAAATCATGAAAACATTATGCGCGTTATTATTTCAATCAGCCACATCAAAAGTTACAGTCATTTTATTTGATCTCCAATAATCCTAGCTACTTAGTTCCGGTGTTTTGTTACCGTGACCGCCGTGGGATTTGTGACGACGGTCAGGACAGCAGAAGCATGTCCAGTCCACACACTTCCCCCTGTTATATTCGTAGCCTGGTTCCGACTCCTTCTCGCATGGACCGTCGCAGTCGCTATCGTGCTTGCAGAAAGGGTGAATGATGAGATTGCAGGTGTCGGCATCCGACACACGAACCTTGTCTGCACAGACGGAATGAAATTAGCACCTCCTTTTAACATTTCACTGAAAGTACAAGTATTTAGTTTTAAAAATATTCGGTGATGTGGTCATACTCATATGTTACCTGATGACATGGCGAGCAACGCCAGGAGCCAGAAGCACATGAAGATCTTGTTTGTGACCGCCATTCTTCTCTAACTCCAACCAGAGTGTATGTTCTTTTGCAGGGTTGGAACTGTAGGTCGGGACGGCTATTTATATTGATCCAAACGTTCGGGATTACTATATTTGGCAGTGTGTGCTAAAAACATTATTTCATCCTAAAAAATGTTCTGCCTTATTTGGTGTATGAATAACAACCTAATTTATGGGAGACTTTATAGGCTAGAGAATTACGGAACATCAAAATCAGTGCCAATTATTACTCTCCCTCCTAGTTTCTTGCATTAGCGTTTCTACTTTTCATGATCTAATTGAAGACCAATATAAATTTCCTTTTGTTGAGGATTTTATGTTTGAAGTCAGTTGACCAAGCTTTTCAATGGATTTTAGGACATCAACAACGCAAACAAACGGAATACTCCCTCCTTCCCATATTAATTGTCGTTTAAGACATGGATTTTAGTTCATTTTGAACTAAAATTCTTGTCCTAAACGACAAATAATATGAGAAGGAGGGAGTACCTATTAGCAGATCGCGGATAACTTAACGGGCTGTCTGTGTACCTAGGGTAATATATAAACACACACATTGCAAAGCCAACACACACTCTTATCTGAATAGCTAGAAAACAATGGAGGGAAGAAACAAGTCCTGCGCTTTTGGTTCTCTGATCTAAACTATTTTGTTCTCGATCGAACGCCGTCGGTCCTGGTACACACACGGCAGATGCCGCGGTGGAAGCGTACTGTTCTTTGGTCCTTGCTAAGATCTCTTGTACTGTACTAGCGATTCAGTAACTGAAAGATGTGATGATAGTGTGATAGGAGGTTCCTTGAGCCAGCAAAAACAAAAACAGACGATAGATAAGGGAGGAGCACCTTGACGCTTTTGGTCCAGTTGTGGTTCCTTAATTCAGTTTTGTTTCTTAAACCTTGTTTTGCTGAAAATGCTAGAAGCTAGGTCTTTTGTCGCGGTTCCATTACACCACTTTGCTTCACGGAAAGGAGTGTTTTGGCCATAACCAACTTGAATGCTGGCGCGGTTCCATTAGACCACCTTGCTTCACAGATATGAGTGTTTTGGCCATAATCAACTTGAATGCTTGTGTGTTTATAGATGGGATGGTCTTGTTACAGAGGGGCAAATATCTGGGAAGGATATAAACAAAGGATCATTTTGGTTGGTGATAGCCAGATCCGTTGCCCTATGGTTACAGAAATTATGTTGTTCAGCATGCCTCCTGTGTTAACTGTCAGTAGCTATGCAAATCTATTGCCCGGTGATTTTGTAAAATATATGTCATTTACTAATCTCAGCACTGCAACTTTGTGGGTCTGTACTGCAGGATCTGAGACTTGAGAACAAACAAATTGTGCTCTTCTTTGGTTTACTGTATGATAGATTGTTAGAGCACTGTAATGACCACATTGATGTTGTACCTTCCCTAACCACTTGAGAGATGCATTTTGATGAGCATGAATGCATCTCATTTCCCTATCATGAATCATTTTTTAGGTCTCTCTATCGAGTACAGTTGTAATATTTGTTCATGTGTAAACACACTCACTCACACCGCCACACACACCCACACACAATCAACCCTACAACTACATATGACTTGTAAGAGCGTCTTTGGAAAGATCACTGAAATCCACCGGAGTCCGATGCGCGACGAGGACGTTGCACTACCATTGTGTCTTTACACTTGAGAGGTACATGAAATTATTTAGGAATAAATCCCGGTAAGACACTCTGGTCGATTATGAGAATCGAACCCGGGTAGGCGAGGGCCGAGGGGCACGACGGCCGCGCTCGCCACACGGGCTGAAGCCCACTCCTTATCATGAATCATTTGGGTTTTAGGTTCTGATTCATTGAGGCTAAGAGAAAAATTGAAGCAAATGGTGTCGCACGACATAGCCTAAAGAGGTACTCCCTCCTTTCTTAAAAGATTGTTACCTTCTAGTACAAAAATGAACTAGAAGGTGACAATCTTTTGAGAAAGGAGGGAGTATTTGTATTGCTATGAACGCTGTTTGCAGGAATAAATTTAGCAACTGTGCACATACTTTATTAGATAACCACAAGCTGGGCCAAAGTACTGTATCAAATAAATATGGATCCACTAAAACTCCTAAAGATGGGGATGGGCTATAACTACAATTCTGTATCAAACAAGTATGGGCCCACCTCCGGGTAATATATTGTACTCTTGTTAGTCTGCTCTATTCGTCGTGCTCTAGGAAACTAATCATTTACTCCTTATGCTTCCCTGAGTGATCTTTGTCCCGGATCGAGCTGATTATTGGTCAGTCACTGTCAATGAATGGTTTTGCCAGTCTGGCACTAGGCCTGTTTTATACTCTCATTGTTCTCAAAAGTTTTCGTTGTCTTCTAGTAAAAAAATAATAAAAAGATGATAAACTTTTGAGAACGGCGAGAGTAGTCGTTTAGGTATATTCTGTCCAATGAATGAGCAGATTTATGCTGTTCTTGACAAATCTCAATTAACTCTAATAAGCTGCTAGGATGATTCAGATGGAAAGAAAAAATTACCGAGGCAGAGGAAACTTATTCATCTGACACTGAATAACGGTATCACCAAATTTACCAAGTTCCCTACCGTTGACACTTACACTGAAAAACTTCATCTGAATACTAAAATCAGCAACAGGGACCAAGTTGAT
Organism: Tuctoria greenei; assembly: GCA_036927565.1. Taxonomy (NCBI): domain Eukaryota; kingdom Viridiplantae; phylum Streptophyta; class Magnoliopsida; order Poales; family Poaceae; genus Tuctoria; species Tuctoria greenei. The sequence continues at coordinate 215,592,357 of JAYESD010000005.1, read as the reverse complement.
CACATGAGTCACAGCATCCGTGCATCGGAAGTACAGTGACAGTACATCCACTTGTGTTGAGATGTACCCAAGACATGTCAACTATATCTTTGAGTCAGCAATATCGAAGGAATCTCTTGGATGACCGAGATACAGAAACACTGAAACAGTATCATGATCTGCTCCCAAATGGAGATCTCGACAAGCGCAATCACTTCGCCATCGGCCCTTACTACGCCGGTCATATCAGGAGCAGGTTTGTAATTGTCCAAATTCTCTGATAAGCAGGAGCAGGCTATCATCAAGTCGAAGTGTGGTCCTGGAAAAGATGGACAGCTCATGGTCGCCGTTCTCCACCGTCCAACGGTTCAGAGAAAACGATCTGAATTTTTTCTTTTGGCTCGGCTCAGCTCGGCTCGGCCAGCGCGCCATATAAGAATACGGCCACGCGTCTGAAAACATCTGCAGCTTTGGTTGCACGAGGGGGCTGGTCGCTCGCCATGAATCAGTCGGTCGCTGGAGGGAGGGAGGAAGAAGCTTCTTGTATCCGTGTGCTGGTTCGATTCTGTCCCCCCGTGTTAACCGTTCCTGATAAGTTGACATTGTGGGGGTTGGCTCGCTGTTTACAGCTGCCTCGAGTCGAGCGTGCGTGCGCTTGTCCTGAGTCCCGATCCCAGTTCCATTCAATCCGGACAGGGATGCTTCCTAGATTCGTGATTGAATTGATTCCAGGAAAGGGAACAGCTGGAGCACCATGATGCATGATCCATGAACATGAACAGCATGTATGGGAGTACTCCACGTTATCTTCGTCTAGGTGTGTTTCTTCTCGGAACAATGATTATATGTGCCGTCATGGAACATGTTCTTATTTCTATTGAATTAGCTGTGCTTCGTTGCATGTTTAGTTCGTATACAAGTACTCCTTCCGTCTTTAAAAACTTATCGCTTCATAATTCATTTTGAACTATAAAAGTGACAAGCTTTTGAGAACAGATGGAGTATATATCATGTAAAAATGAGTTATCTGACTGCAGTAGTATAAGACCGTCTTATTCAGGATACTACCTCGACATTTTACTAGGCAAATATGTAAGTATGGTTTAAGAAACGGTGCCGAATTTCATTTTGAATGGGAATGAGATATTCGATGCATTTTTACATGCAGGGATTCTGTCACTGTCAAATTTGTGCTTCTTCTGACCGTCATTCCAAACTCAGAATACAATCCGAAGTTTCGACCACCCATCCAGCCATCCTGTCTCTAGAAGAAATGAGATGGTATCTTCAGAAGGCGACGAATTCAACAATGGTGTCTCCCCTGCCTCGCAGCACCTAATATCTGCAAACTGGCGCTGTGCCTCCGATGTTGGCCTCCAGTGAGACACGAACAAAATATATTCTGAACAGGGTATTAAAACGAGCTTGCTGTTCGAGCTCTGTCCGGTGATTCCACCACACATGCGGTGGCATGAAGGGTACAATTAACAATGAAAGCATCTTCGCCAATCACATGGTCATAGGTTAACGGCACATCCCTGACTTCAGCGACACTGAAAAGTAGGAATTGTTTCGTAAAATTAGGGCACCGTTTGTAAAATTAGCACAAATACAAAAGCCAGGGCCGGCTCTAGGATTTTAAGGGCCCTAGTCGAACTCGGGGTGATAGGCCATTAAAATTAAATATTATTAAATTTATAATACTAATATATATTTAAAGTACCATTTAGTATTGCAAAATTCGATCTGAAACTCGTTTACACCGAGAATTGAACTCGGAATCTGAGTAGAGCTACTCATAGTATTTAATGATTAAGTTAAGTCGAACAATATCCATTATTTTTTATAAAAAATCAATTCGCGCTCACGCTGCCAAACTATCTTACCTTGCATTCCTGCATGCAAAACACTAAACAAAGCAAAGCAGTCATACATTTTTATGGGCCCCTCTCCGCTTTGGGGCCTAGGCCACTGCAGCTTCGGCCTATGCCAGAGCCGGGGCTGACAAAAGCTCACCGAACCTCTAGAGTTCAAAAGTACTCTCTTCATTTTTTAAAGTTTGTCAGATCATCCCTTCGTCTTTGAAAGACGGAGGAGTACATAATGTCATGCAGTTGCTCGACCACTCATTCTGCCCGGTAAATCATGTCGAGTCACATGTTTCTTATTCTGTCAAGTTTCATTTGGTGTTTTTTTTTTCTGTTCTGTTTAGAATCAATACATGGAGCCATCTAAGAACCTACACTCAGTTAACTTGCATCTTCCAAAAATGTCATATTTATGTCCGTACCAACCGTACATGATCATTCCAAAATACCTTTTTGCCACAACTGGGTTTGATCCTAATTGTGGGCTAGGCGAGGACCAGGGAACACCCGTTCAAGAAAAAAGTAGCATCACCCTGTTTCTTTGAGTTCACCTTACTTTTCAATTCAATCAAGGTATACATTACCCACTGATACCAAGAAAGTTTTTCCTTTCTGGTGATACAGCAGCTCCTTATTTGTAGGTACGCAACCATCTCAAGATTTACATATGCTGAGTTTCATCTTCCAAGAACTTGCCTATAGAACCAGAAACGCATTGTCAACTCAACTGCTGGGCAGAGCACAATGTCCAGCTGCTGCTTCCGAGGTTTGCTTACCTGGACCAGTTGTAGCCTCAAGCTGACTTTTGGGCACTGAGTTGCTGATGACGCAATGGTGCTTCGTTCTCCTCTATAGTCTATACCATTCAGAGGCAACCAGGTGTCACTTCTTGTGGAAGCGCAGAGTCCTGGACCCATTGATTCCTAGAAACCACACTACCCTCCGCTCCAATCATTTTCTATAGCCACCAGCCATGAGATCGCCTGCAAAAAATCAAGATCCATAAAGGGTGGGTGCGTGCATGGCGATGCAGCTCTTAGCCCAACATTTCCATGTTTGTTTATTCAATTGATCATTTGGGCAGTGAGCAAGCAAAGCTAGGAAATTAACCACAAAGCCAGCTCCTATATAAGAGCCCTTTCAGCCATGGCCTCCTCTACCCATCACCAAGCGAGTCCACTTGTGAGATCGAAGAGCTAGCCCCAGCCGCATCGCAGCTCGATCTGATCCTACACACATCCGCTCTCTCGATCTCTCACTCAGATTAATTCTTGAGAGATGCCTCGGCTCTTCCTCTTCTGCCTGGTGTCTAGCCAGCTCGCCGTGACCACCGTCATGGCGCGGCGGCCGTTCCCCGTCTTCTCCTTCGACGCCGCCGGCGCGACGCGCAGCGTTGCGGAAGCTCCTTCGGCTGCCGGAGCGCTACATGTGCACTCCCTTCTGGAGCACGAGTTTGCAGCAGGATCGCCGCTGGGCTCCCACCACGGCTCGCACAGCCCCTTCGACCGGCACTTCGCCGGAGGCAAGATCATCGTGGGAGGCCTCGCCGCGGCGATCATCGTCGCCGTATTCTTCTACATCCGCATGACAAGGGCGAAGAAGCAGGTCATCGAACCCAAATCTTGAGGAGTGCGTGTATTATATGCATGTCTGACTATACTCGCTCATGCATGGTTTCAATCTGAAAAAAGAGAGAGAGATTCCCCCTTCTCTGCTACAGTCCTGATGATACATGCGAAGCAAGTGTAACCCCTTAGATTTTGTTGTAACATGTAAACAAGTTAGATTATTCATCTCCTTCCAACAGGCCTCGCTGTTCTTTCTTTCTTACTGTGAAATCCTCTGCAGGAAAGTTAAAGGGCACGAACTAAGGCAGATGCCAAGTACGGTGTTCACGAGCTAGAGAGAATGCATAATGTTATCCAGATTACCAGCTTGTTACATTGATGGTCTGGGAGTTAATGCAGGCACGTGAGTGATCTGCCATCTTCAAAGAGAAAGAAAACGTTGTCTAGCACCAGAAAAGCCCTAAGATTATTCAGACAAGTGTATGCATATATTGCGCCACCAACTCTGACTTTATTCCCAAAGCTACCAGAGATCTGTCCGTGATTATCTGAATCTGTCCATTTGTCCTGGTAGCATACACCTAAAGATCAATCGGGAGAAAGAGCGGCATCAAATCTGCAGCATCATATGGTCTTTCGAGAAAAAAAAACAAAAAAAACTGCAGCATGATTTGCGCGACGAACGCGTACCCTGCAGCAAGTGCAGTAACGAATGGGTTCTTAAAATGTTGTATGCGTCGACTTTAACTAGCTCGACCGCACCTACCTTGTACTACTGATTGAGTTGTGGTGTCGGCAGAGGAAGAGGAATCGCATCAGATAGTGCAGCTGATGATCTTTTTGGAGCCAGCGGCTACGTACGGCTAGTGATCTGTGCGTACGTGCACTCGAACATCACTCTGATGCTTGGCGATCGATGATGCAAACGCGATAAGCTTTCCTGATGCAGCACTTCTGAGCTTTTCTAGCTTGGCCTGTGAACTAGTACTACGCTAGTAGTATCCACAGCACGTTTTGGCAACCGGGTGTGCCACTGAAATGGAAATGCGTGCTGGAAGCCGGTTCAGAATTCAGGTGTCGTTCTCGCTCTCTCAGAGATCTGGTCCCGGCCCACGTTATTCAAGCCCATCTGATCGGCGTGGGCCTTAATCCAGCCTGCCAAATTTTTGGCCGTGAAAGTTACTCATGGGCCGGGTGCAACTGATGAAAACGAGAGTGACAAATGTCAAACTAGAAGCGAAGTTGTAAGCCTATCCGCATGAGGCATCTAAAACATCCTCTAAAAATTTATTTTCTACTATTTTTAGTATATTTTTATAAATTCTCTAAATTTACAAGCTTCTCTACATATGGTCTAAAGTTCTTGTTTCTTCTTTGTACACATTTCTTCTAAAACATACTCTATATACTATTCTTTTTCTACATTTCCAATATTCCCTCTAAATTTACACATATACGTTACGTTTTAACACTGCGAACTGTCCAATTTACGTAAATTCTATATGTTATAAAAAATATAAACTCACGTGACTTGAAATTTTAGTGCTTCCCCTCCTGCAAGTAAATAGAGAGAGCGGCAGCTTGATTCCTCCAGAACCCCCGCCGCCCGCCACTTCCCCTCCCCTCCCCTCCCCCATCCCCGCTTCGGAGGTCAGGATCCTCGCGCCATGGTGACCGACGCCGCCGCGATGGCCGTCGTGAGGGCGGCGCGCCCGGCCTTCCGCGGCGCCCACGACGGGGTCGCCTTCGCCGCCCACGCCGCCTTCCTCGCCGCCGGCTACTCGCTCTGCGCCGTTGGCCCCGCTGCGCTCACCGACCCCCCGCCCTCAGGTGCGCTCGCCCCCTCTCCTCCCTCACCCTTAGGGGCGTCTCCTATGGTGTGATCCCTAACATGCGCATACTGTTGGTCATGGTCTGTTGGTTACTTGGTCATTCTGCGCTCCTATTGTTAGGCTTCATGTCTACGATGCTCGTGAGTCTGACGCCTATGGGTTGACACCCAGTAGGTAGAATTCGGTGTACCAGTAGTGCCGCTTCATTTAGGCTTGGTTATTCTGCGCCCCGATAGTTAGGATCCTGCCGCTTCTTTAAACTTGTAGAAATGCTGCTTCATGCCTGACCTGACCTGCTCCGAAAAATGCTTCATAATTGAATGTACCAAACCAGTTGCAGGCGTTTTCTATCCATTATATCTGAATGATTCAGTTTCCTTGAAAGAGCTCAATGTAGTCCTATGCTTTGGACTTCGGAGTTGATGCTGGTAGGGTGATCATGCTTGAGTTGTATAAACAATTATTACAGGCCCTAAATTCATCACCTATTTATCAGTACAAGGGTGAAAACTGCATGCAGTCTTCCAACCCATGATAAAGCCGAGATCAATTTAGTTTTGATGGTTCTGTGTGTGTACCCGAGTAGTGATAATGATGATTGGCCACGGTGTCATTGTCAGCCATGAACGGGTTTGGGCTTAGAGGAGTAGAGGGATAAGTCAATGATAATCAGCGTATTGAAAAGCAGTATGATGTAGCTGGAGTGGAACTAGATCTTTAGTGCTTGCTGCTGTCTTCTGAAATTTCTCTGATCAAGGTAAACATTTTACCAGCAGTTTTGAGCTTTATGGGAGTATTTATGTTTGCCTGTTGCAATTACCTTCAGGTGACGATGAGGTGGGCATTGATGGTTGGAACAGCAAGGAGAACTGTTATGCCTTCTTATATAGCAAGGAGGAGAAAGGAAAGAAGAAACAAGTGTTGGTGAAATGTCTGGTGATCGGTGACTTGCTTGCCATCGATGTACTTGATCTCGCGGCACAGGCGAAGGCACCGTACAATGTTCAGATCGAGTATGTTTGAATCATTGTTTTTTGGTACTGCTCTTTTGGTTTCCAGGGAATTTGGGTATAGCACGTTAATGAATGTAGCAGCCCTAGGCTGCAATAGTTATTGAACAATCATCATGCTTTGTTACTTCTTTGATTTGCCAAGTAATTAAGTACAATTTATGCAAGTATGCAAGCGTTTTTATTAATTGACTTATACTTGGAAAATAATAAACTTTTAGGGTATTAACTGTAGATTAATCCCTACCTTACAGTTTCATTTAATAAAGGTATAAGTTATACAAACCTATAAAGAGGTGAAAGTTCAAGAAAACATGTAACAGGCACCCAGCAAGTTAAAGGTAAGGATCAATAAAAACTAAGAGAATCAGCTAATCCATCACTGAATACAACCTTTAAGGCTAGGTTTGGCCCTGTATCACCACTTCTCTCACAAAAGCTTTTTCTCCAATCATGTATAGTAGGTCTGAAACTCTGAAATTTGGGACCATTCCATCGTTTAATGTGCCATGCTGTTATAGTAGGCCTTTGGAACTCAGTTTTGGTGGCACCTACCATTGAGAAACAATATTCATTCAACATTGATCTCGATTTACTGTGTATAAACTTATATGAATTGTGCTGAACTGACAGCATGTGTGGCCACATTATAATACTTGCTTTTCAAATATTTCAAAAGGACTATGGATACGTGCAGTGACTAATTATGAGTTATGACCAAATCTTCATTAAAGTTGTAATAATTTTTTGTTAGGATCTACAATTTACCAAATCTTAGCAGAAATACACGGGGATCTGTTGATATACTTCTTTAGTAGAGAAGTAATTTAGTAACTGCTGCGGACTGAGGCCCACAGGGCCCACATATGGCCCACAGCCCTGCTGCAGCAGCCCAGCCGCACAAGGGCGTGAAGATCTTCTAGAAGATCCATTAGATTAAGGAAAGTTTAAAGAATAAAGGAGTTAGAGATTTGGGTTGAGTTTAAATAGAAAGTACTCCCTCCATCTCCAAAAGTTTGTTGCTTTGTAGTTCATTTTTGAACTACAAAGCGACAGGTTTTTGGGGGCGGAGGGAGTATTAGATTAAATAAGGAGATAGATTGGAGATAGAGTCCTGATTGGTTGGGGGATGTCCCCAGCCGATCTGTTTGGGGTGCGGCCGCCGGCCAGCAGGGGGGCGCGCAGCCAGGGGGGTCCTCCCCCTATATAAGCAGCCCCCTCCCTCATGTATGCTTCATCCATGAAAATAAGAATTGTCCCATTGGGTTGTTCTTCTCCCCGGGTTATAGTGGTTACGAACCCTAACCCTAGCCGCCGTGACATCTCCCCTCCCCCATGGCGATACCCCCTGCTTTCCAACAGTTAAGCCTCCCTCCTCCTCTTCTCCCCGCTGCGTACTCCTCAGCGCACCAGGAGGTGTGCCCCGGTCCAGATTCACAGCAGTAACTTGTAACCTTTTTCTTTTAAAAAATACTATTCCTGAATTTAAATGAATCTTATGTTCTTGAGTTCTTACTTCTTTTCCTTATATATGCAGCGTGAAAGATTTTTTCTCTAAGGAGAATCCCAAGAATTACGGTGATATGTACAAGAATTTTGCAGGCCTCATTGAGAGTATCAACTCAAATGTCTTGTCCAAATTGGATGGGAATGCTGATGCTGTGGCTGCCAAGAAGACTAATGCAGAAAGCAGTTTATCAATGCAGAGGTATTCTTATGTTACATTTTGGCATTACTTTCCATCATCTTCTAAGATATAATTTGAGCAAATTTTATATATATTTATATTTTTTCCGTCAATATCTTGCATCATCAAATGTTGTAACTTGGAAAAAGAATGTTAGCTTGTAGTTGGTGTAATCTGAAGTTTGTCCTAAATCAAGGAGGTATGGTTATTAGTTTATTACAAGTTCTTTAAAAATATATTACTGAAAGCAAATTTTCCTGAATAACTACTTTTCTTTGGGCGTGTTAATGGTCATGTTCTCTTCTATTTTCTAACATAAGACATTTGTCCTCCAGCTCTGAAAATCTAGGTCCAAGAACTACTGAACCTTCAGGGTATCCTGGTCCAAGGAGTACTGCTCCTTCAGGGTATAAACTCAAGACATTTGGATCTTTCCTTTACTTTTGCATATGTACATTGTTTTTGTTTATTTCTTGTCTTCTTGCCCTTATGGTGACCTGTTAGTGTTAGGTTGATTGATCCTGTGTGGATTTTTGTACTTTGTTGTCAAAGTCTGGTTCTATTTTCGTACGGTGCCATTTTCCTCAATTGGGGGCCTTAATATTACGTACGTGCATTCACTAAAACAGTAGAATATCTAGAAGTAGAAGTGCATGGGCGTTCTTATGTTCACTGGAATCATTACTTGCCTTAAAAAAAACTGGAACTAAGATTCCCTTTATTGAGATCGTTACAACATGTCTATGGGCTATGGCATACATTGAATCACATTGATTTGGATATTAATAAGTACTACCTCAGTTAGGCAATTGTTGACATTACCGACCAGATGAATGATCTAAAAAACAACTACTGAGCATGGTTGGGACATCTAATCCGGAGAACTAGGAAACATGGATTGTTTTTGTTGTTGTGGAGTAGGAAACATGGTGACCTTGATTAAATTTCTGGATGTATTTAGTTGACTGGCAAATATGTACCATTAGACCAAAAAGTAGCAGATGCTGTTCATTATTAAACATAACACATGGGTAGAATTCTGGTATGTATTTAATAAATGCATTAGTGGTGATAGTGAATACTGATGCCAGATACTGTAGCTGTATAGATGGTTTCATTGATTTCCTTTCCTGTTGACTGTTGCTAATCAGGTTTTTTTGGCCCGGTTAATGTTATACAGCCTAGTTTATCCTCCAATTGCTCCACTTGGTTCTGATGATCTCTACCCTGGACCTGGTGCAGGCTTCTACCCTCACAGGTATGTTTTCGACCATGGGCATTCATGTAACATGGAGAGACTGGCACCTTCATACGTAGTTTACTGTGCCTGTTTCTTTTCTTTGCAGTGGTATTGGAAGCGGTGGCAGCATGCATGTTGGTAATATTACTATCACTGAACTTTTTTTTAGACTTTTCTCTCTATGTTATCCTTCACTAAAGTTAGAGCTGCACCTTATTTTTTAACAACAGGTCCTAATGATCCCCGCTTCTTTCCTTCTAATCCCGTTCCTGTCCCATTTGGTGGCCCTGGGTTTGTTCCCTTCTTTTTTCATTGAATGTATCAATTTTTTTTTTGTTTCATTTTATGACATAGTTTTTCTGGTTTTGAATGAAAAATAAATGTCTGAAAACAGGAGTGTTCCACCGGGTGCTCGCTACGATCCAATTGGCCCACCTGATGTACCAGGGTTTGAACCATCTCGCTTTGTTAGGTAAGTTAATCACTCTTGGCATTCCCCTGATATTCTTCGCAATCTATTAGTTCGAAGGTGGCCTATTGTTGCACCTGATGCTGCTTTAAAACCTATGAGTTATTAATTAAAGTTCTTCATTTGTATATGTTATTAGTGTGGGTTGCTATCCTGCATCATATTCTATGATAGATTAGTTATACCCTACATAATTAGATATTTTTCTGCATGTTCATGGAAAGCTTAACTGATATCCTGTTGAAAGTGTTGATGCTTATCGGCACCTCCATTTGATTGGGGAATAGCTATCGGAAGTCTGAATTCTACCCAACTCTGAACCTCTGATCGGTAGCTAAGTATTTTTTTCTTCTTCTTCTTCCTCCTCTGTTCATGTAGGCGTGCTAGGCGTCCAGGCGGGAGCACTCACCCAGACCTCGAGTTCTTTCAGCAAGGGCCAGACCTGTGAGACTTTGAAGCCGAGGTTTCCCAAGCTCTCTGAAAATAACATGGCTTTTTTGCCATCCGAAGCTAGAGAGTGTTTTGTTTGTTTGATTTTGAGATGCTACATCGTGGATAGGTATACTGTGCCTGTAAAAATGGATGTGAAACTCCTGTATTAACCTTTAGCTCGAAACTGTCCTCTGTCGCAGTCAGTTTAAATGTATAGTTGTACATATATCTGTTAATCTATCTACATCCAAGTAATGGTTCGATAGCGAGGTTTGTTGTAAGCTATTGCAGTGCATGTTGAGCTAGGTGTGGTGGCCATCGGTCAGGTTGTTTTGGAATATGCTGGAGAAAGCAACGCAGCAAGGAAGGGGGTGGTTTAGTGGTGGTGCCTGATGGTCCAGCCAAGGGCCAACGTACAAGGCATTAGTTTTTGTTGTGATCTACTGTACTAGGTCGCTGTGCGTTGTGCGGTGTCATCATGGGTCTCTGCGGCGCTTTTCTGTTACGCTGCAAAACTATTTGGGTCCGTCCGTCCGTCCGTCCGTCCTGTGCTGCTTACCTCAACCATCCCCATGCATCGTAGGACATGTACGGAAGGCGTTCTGACCCATGACGGGGTTCGGTCCGCGGTCCCGGCTACCGTCATCATGCGCTGCGCCGGCGCCGTCAGCTGCACCTGCACCGGCGGGCAGGGCAGGGTTATTTATTGGTGCGCCTACGCGCGTGCCATTATGGCAGGCGCCGTGTTAAAAGGGGCAAAAGCAACCAGGATTTGGCAAAGCAAAACCTCTGCAAGGTGGCGAATGTGGTAACCTTGGTCGGACCAGAAGTGGCAAGGAACTAACGAGAACGACGGCGCTGCTGGATCTCGGGTCTCGGTGCTTACTATTCTGGATACCACCAGGATCCTTCTCATGCGGATCCGATCCGATCCAGCCAACGCAGATTTCTCCCGCGGCCACTGGGATGGGATTGGGATCCTCTGTTTATTACCTGAACGAGTTCAGGTCAGTCTGACATGTCCTTCAAAAGGTTCAGAGCCAGGCAGAGCTACTAGAAGCCCCCCCTCCCTCGAGACCGGCCGCCTTTCCGTAACCACGGAGCCGGTGATAAAAGCGCCGAAAGAGAGTAGAGTAGAGGCCGGGATCATCATCATCATCCATCGGGCACACACCAACCAGAGTGCTTCGTACCTTGTCAAACAATTCATTGTCGCTCGTCTCTCCGTTCCCGATTCCCCCTCCTGTTTTCTTTTCCCCTCTCTTCTCGCGTCTAATAGACCATCCGCACCAGCATACTCTAAAGCATACTCTATACACTATTTTCCTTCAGTTTTTACAGTACATACTCTAAATTACACTGCCAAACAGTGTATCCAGTATGCTTTACAGCGTACCACTGCGGATGGTCTAACACGACGCGGACGGGCGGACCCGCGATATTTTCTCTCTTTGTCTGCCGAGACGATGCCCGATCGAGTCGATCGACCCATGCAAAACCGGACACTAATTTTACAAAAAGCGAAGGGAGCATCGGAGAAGAGACAGGGAAAACAAAACAAAACGCGCGTCCATGTCATTGTCATCCTGGTACGCGTCGTACAGCTGGGTTCCGTTGGCCGGAGGCTCGTCTAAGAATTTCGCGAGGGAAAGGAACGCTACTACTTGGATCGACAGGTAGGCAGGTAGACAGATACCTTTACCGAAAACTTGCAAACCACATAACTGAAACTGAAATAGATGCCTGAAACTGAAAGAGATGCAAGGGAACCATTTACTAGTGGTTTGTACTATCTCCGTATCCTTTTATTTGTCACCAGCTAATTCATTTTTATTTTTAAACTAATCGATGACAAAAAAAAAAGAAACGAAGCGAGTATTATAAAACTACTAGCTAGTATGGTAGTTTAAGCCAGTGGTAGATGCGTGGCTTACAAACCCATCTGAATAATAATTGGATGTTAGTATTAATACTGTATGCATGATTGATGTGTGTAGTGTACTCACGCACGCATCTGAGGGCCAGCAGGGCAGGAAGTGAGGACGACGAAGCACAGGGAGCACTCAACCAACAACCAACCACCAGCCAACACGAGCTCACATGGAGGATGCGCTGCGCACAGCTCCGAGCTCACTCCCCGCTGAGCTGGCACACACGCCACCAACTCATTCGCTGGAGAATTTCGCGTGGAATCTCATCCAAGACTAGACCAGCCCAGCCTCCAATTTGGCTTCTCGGCCAACTCGTCTTCTCTCTCTCAATTGTTACTACTGGTAACACATGCTTAATACTTCGAAATATTTATCACCGATTAGTTCAAAAAATGAACTAACCGCTGATAAATATTTCGAATCAGGAGCGAGTATCACTCAGTTGCATGAAGAAGCAACCGAAGAGAAGAAAAAAGGGGGGAAAAGAACAGCACCAAAAGGAGCACCCACATCTCCCTTAGGTAAGATACATACATTCCATTCCATTCCAAACACTGCAGGCAGATGCAGATGTTGTTTCTTGCAGCATCACTCTACTATCTTACCACAGGATTTTACAGAGGGGAAAACTGTCTCGACATCGTTTCTGTCTTCTTCATGTCTCTCATCACCGCTGGTCCTGCCGGCGGTCGTCTCCCCCTTCCTCTACTATTCTCCCACCGACCTCCATCACAGGAACACCTGCGAAAGGAAAAGAAGCAGCTTTTTTTAGACACCATTGTTGTTGCAGCCACTGCCTTGCCTTCAGACAACAGAGATGCCAGAAATGGCCGTTGTCGCTTCTGTAATAACCCGGTATTCATGTTGTAAATGCGCTGCTGACGCATCCAAACTCTTAGTTTTCTGCTTATAAATAAAACGCCGGCAACGTTCCGGGTCTTTAGAAGAAGAAAAAAAAACAGCCACTCCCTTCAGCTCCAGACGCATGTATATAAGCATAAGACAACAGGCACTGTGCATCGAGACTATAGAAAGAACAGAAAAAAGCGTTTCCGTGTTTTTTCCTTTGGTGTTTGAGCAACTGTTTAGGCTTCACTTCAATCATGTGAAGTTTAGCCATTGGAGGAAACAAAGTGAGCTCTCGACACACCGTCGGTTCCACCATTTCCTAGCCACCATGGAGATGGGCGTTCCTTGCTGCAGCGTTCCTGTTTGCTGCGCCAGCTTTCCGTCTCCCAATGGAGGCAGCAGCAGCAGCAGGAAAGATGGTGAGAAAAGACAGCACGAGCACGAGCCGTGGAAGGACAAGGTGATGGGATGAGACACATTCTAACAGGGAAAGATAACAAACAATCTGCAAAGCAGGGGTGCGTCCAACAGCAACAGACGCCTGTATATAACAAACTCGGAAAAGAAGTTTAAGAGGGGGAAAAATGGAGTCCTAATGAAGTTTGATAGATAGGCAAAAGCCTGCATCAGGCGAAAAATCTTTGCTTCAAGAACAAAGAAGACCAGGAGTGCAAGCATCTAATGCTTCCCACTCCTCTTCTTGCCACCTGTAGGAGCATACAACAACTTGCGTTTAACATCATCGCAATAATCAAGCTATAGTTAACCACCTAACTCAACCGCCACCTTATATTATCTACTCCCTTGCTCCCAGAAAGTTTGTCACCTCGCTCCCAGAAAGTTTGTCGCTTTGTAGTTCAAAAATGAACTACGAAACGAAACGACAAACTTTTCGGGACGGAGGGAGTATGTAATTTTAGCCCGACTGATCTCAACTGGTAGAGCATAAACAATAGCTCCTGCAGCTGTGACCCCGGATCCAGTCAAACAAGCACATTGGGTACTCGCTCAGCTCCAATCCACCAAATATCAAGGCATCAAACGTAGCTGCTCCAAACACACTAGTGACGCGGAGAGAAGGAATTTTCAATTTTGCAGATTAGTTGAGCTAAATAAGAGATACAGTATCTTTTAGTTATAAATGCTCCTGAAGAGCTCGGAAATCCACCACTGTCAAAACCATGGCCTTGATTTCGCAAAAACCAGATCAACGAGTTTCATGCAGATCAGTTAATGCCACCGAATTCGGCTGTAACTGAAGCCATTAATCAATCCCCCACCCGCTCCAAAAAAATTAGTACAGTACTCCACAAGCTTCCAACTCAACGGCGCCATTACAGTCAATCTTTCCAGCTCCCCACACCTGCGTCAAATCAGACTAAAGAATCGCCTACTTGCCAACTAGGTAGTAGTAACTGATGTCCACTGATCCAAAGACACTTAATTTATTCTGTATCGAGATCACAGCTGCAACTCTAATCAGCTCCCGCGATCCAATGCTTGCGGCTGCATCTGACCAATTGAACTGAGATTTACTACCGACTCATAATCGAATTGACCAAGTAAAGTCGCCATTGAAGATCAAATCAATGGCTAGACTCGAAGAAACAAAACATTTACCCCATCGGATAGAATCTCGGGATAAAATTCCACCGAGCAGAAACAAGCTCGACGAAACAACCATCTACCTACCGGCCAAAGGGAGGGATAGGGTCCTAACAAATCACGGAGGAAACCAAAGCCAGGAACAAATCTGAAACAGAAACACCATCTCGAGGAAAAATCTCACCTTTTCCGGTCTTCCACCTGGCGGCATCGGCGGCGCCCATCGCGGCAGAGGCCGACGGCTTGCAGTCCGGCGGTTCCTCGAAGAGAGACTTGGAGAGGCTCTTGTGCGCGTACCCGATGTCGAACAGGATGACCCCTGGCTGGCGGTTGTCGACGAGGATGCCCTTGACGGGGAGCCACACGAAGAGCTCCTCCTGCGCCAGTCCCTCGACGCCGCGGAGAGCGCCGACGCTGAGGTTGCCGCGCACCACGGTGTCGAAGTACGCCAGGTTGCCGTTGTCGTACGTGGCGTAGCACGGCGCCGACAGCCGGGCCTCCAACAGCCCGTTCCCCTCGTCCATAGTGTATGACTCCACGCCGCGCGGGAGCAGGCCGCCGGGGAGGCCGTGATCGGCCAGCAGCTTATGTATCGAGCTGCCGTTGCCGGCGTTGTTTGGAACGGCGCGGGAGAGCGCGCGCGGCGGCGCGGCAAGCAGGAGAACGCACAGGACGGGAAGCGCCGCGAGGAGTGAGGGAAAAGGAGGGAGGTTTGCCATCGGAGTGGGTCGGGCGGCGGCGGGCTGGGGTGAGGTGAGGTGAAGGCGAACTCGGAGGGGAGGAGAACGAGGAAGGCGAGGTTTTAAGGGGAGAATGGGAAAAAAAAAAGCCGGAGGCTGAGAAATGCCAAGGCGGCGACAAAAATCGTTTAGCTTTTCGCCAAATTTTGTTAGAGTTTGTTATTCGGGTGACGGAATGACAGTACTGCCCTTTGCTGACTTGGAGAAAATTTGGGGAAGGAAATTGGTTCCAGGGGTTTCTTATCATTTCCAAATAATATGGTTGGTTGTTTAAACGGCATTTAACGAGAAAATTAGTATGTAAGCTGAATTTTATGTATCCGCCAAAAGTTCCCGTTTTGAGCGTTAAATGTTACTCTATCAGACAAAATAAAGGGTTAGTTTTCGAGCGTTATGCGTTGTTCCATTGCTATTCAATCAGACAAATAGCATACATTCATTGTGCTCCGATTGACTTTTTTTTTCTACTTTGTCTATACGAGCTTGTCACGTTACCGTTTGGATATTTTAAAGTATAAGTAGTTTGTCGGTTTCAATCACAATAAATTTGAGATATAGTCATGTCAAATATATAGAACCGTTGATCAAGTCATCGATAAGTACAAATAAGTATATACAATTTTGTTTGATGTGAACTTTAATAGTTATTTTGGTGATCAAAAGAGAGTGCTCCTGAGTCAAATTATTGATATTATTAAGTGTCTAGTAATACAGTATTGCATTTTACATGTGTAATGTATAGATTGTCTTAATTGTTTGGTCTATTCTGTTCATGTTTCTGTCATACTACCATCTACATTTAAAAGATAAATAATTTATCATCTGTGATCATGCAATAATTCTGTTCATGAAATAAGATATAAAATAAATATAAATGGTGCATAATATTTTCTAATACAATCGGTTAATAGAATTAGTTTACACCATTACACGTATTTATGTGATAATACAAAACTGTATCACCGTAGTTTCATCCCACAGTATGTCCTCCATTGTGATCCCCAACACACATCATTAAAATAGCAAGTGATTGTGATTTTGCATGTTATAGTTGGATATGGTAGATCATATTACCAAAGATTTGAGATCATAACCCTTTGATATCTATACCATGGCCCATGGTTGTCTTGATCCGTATTATTAGTAGTAGGTTGCAAGAATAGCTGGTTTCAATGATACATGAGTTGTTCTAGAATGATGTTGTTGTCTCTACATGGTAATACAACCAATATATAAGCCATAGAAATATTCATAAACATCATTTCTTTTATTTTTGATAGTGACATGAAAGCTTATTTTGACTTTAAATTACATGCTTATTTTGACCAAAGATTAGCACAATCCCCTATGATCAGGGCTTTGTTGAACTAACAATAATGGGTCATGCAATATGTTTAACTTACACGACTAGCAATAGATCATAAGAACCATAATTACAAAAGACATCATCACCACTTTGATACATTTACTCTTTAGTACGTTAATACTACTACCGTATCACCTTAAAAGTGCGTAAATTTCAATTTTTTCATATCTTTGAATTTGCTCCCAAAGTCACAAATAAACTAGTTTGGGGACTTGAACTGTGAGTGTTAAAGAAGCAACCTATGGCCCACACTCATGGATTGAAAACGAGCAGACAAGTTGAACTACTTGATGTACATAAACCGAGCAAACAAGTCGAACTACTTGATGTACATGTTTCACTTCTACATGTCATATCTTACAAATTAATTAAATAGTTAGTCACCTTGAGAGAAAGTGGATAGTTACTTTGACATAATGAATCAACTCAATCGGGTCAATGGCATTTGAAACAAAAGAAAGTATGGAAAAAGAAAAAATTATTATTTTCATGTGAGATTATAATTTTAAGATGTGTTACACCCATGATTCAATTAACATATCCCGTTTGGACATCAGAAATCAAGTGCTAACTAGGAGGCAAATTAAAACAACCAGACTACACATAACACCATGGAGTTCTTGTGATGTTTGGGGTGAAAACCGAAGCGAAACAAAACATTTTTTTCTTAAAAAAAAACTAAACACGGCAGCAGTGCAGTGCAGCTAAATGAAAGAGCAGGATACAGGGACAGGGAGAGGAGGATTATTTGGTAATAGGAGTCGTATTCTTGGTGAGGGGCAGTTTAGTCCAACCACCAAGCTGGCCCCCACCTGCAGCGTGAGGCATCACAGCAAATGGTGCATTATTGAGGTGGCAATTGCTGCTGGCGGAGCCCTTTGTTTTCGGCGTTTTCACGTGGGATGATGGGAGGGGCGTAACAGAACAGCAGGCAGGCAGGCAGCACGGAATCTGTCAACATGATATATGTCCACACTGAACGGGCGGAAAATTCCACCAATAAACAGTATAATTAACGATTAATTTCCGAATAAATTGAACTCTACAAATGGGGTCTCGTAGTACGCGAAGCATTTCCATGCTCATCTCCCCACCATGTAGTATGTCACTGGTGATCCCTAGCTTGTACGCGAGAGGTTCTTCATCCCCGGCCGGGGCCACCACCATTTCCACGTCACTGCCAAGCGAAAGCAAGCGAGCGGGCAGCGTCCGTTTCTTCCACGTCCACCTCCTCGCGACGTGCTGGCCTCATCGTCGCGTGGCGTGCTTCCACCGGCGGCGTCGGTTTCGGCGTCGAAGGTGAGACGGATTTTGTCCGTGCCAGGAACAGATTTTGGACGGGCGCGGATCGATCGTCGGAGCCAGTAGTTCATCCGTCGTTTTGGCCCGTTTCGTTTCAGTAGTGCCTCTTGCTATATACTCCCTCTGTTTCATTTTAATTGTCGTTAGGACAACTTTGTTAGTTTATTTCTAATTTATTTAGTTATCTGAAACGACAATTATTTCAGAACGAAGAAAGTAATTAACGATGCCATACTCTACAAAAAGGTCCGTTCTCTCATGTGACGTGTGAAGCCAAAGACAAGGAAGCGTGGATCGCGGCACCACACGGAACGCGAAAAGGCAGACGAGCAAAGAACACTGCTGCTACGGCCTACGACGAAGATGCTGCGCGTGCCATCTCTTGTTCTGTTCCTGTGCGAGCTCACTGCTCACTCACGTGTACGGCGTTACGGACTTGCATCGAAAACGCCTGGAGCCATTCGCGTTCCAAACACACACACTTCTCTTGAGAAGGACTACTAGCAATGTATGATGTGCAGTAATAATGGAGTTATCAGGTGAAGGGTTGTGGATGTACTTGTTGTATCAGGGTTATACCACATTACAACCCCTACAGATTACGTTATTAAGAAGAGGATTAAGTATGCATGCCGTGGCCAAAAGTTCAGGCTTCCCAATCATTAGTCTCCTATTCTGTGCGTTCTAGTACGTACAGAAACAGCCCATCCCGACGGTTTATGCAAGCTGTGCTGTGGACGTTTTTTTTCCTAATAGATTGCTAATTAAACCATTTTGGATCAATTGATTACTACCACCAGAAGGTTGCACCTCTGCAGGTTGGCATGTCGAAGCATGCCAATGCTCAATACACAATTACACATGCTCCGAAGTCCGAATCCTCATCTGATCCCGTGTCTGACGCAAGAACTTTCTCCCTCTGACCGGCCGGCAACTAATCAGGGAGCCCGCCAGCAGGCACTGCCGCTGCATTGCTACCGGCCGGCCGATGAAGCCACGCCCCCGGTAGAAGCATGCCAAGCTGATTAGGCGGCAGAATCAACAAACTATATTAAGCCCCAATGGCCAGGCCAGTCTACGCACACATCCCGGCCGATGCTAGTATGAGATTAATCAATTGACTAAATTGGTCTAATCAGCAGTATGGAGAGCAAGCAACCTAACCAACTAACGCTGCTATAGGATCAAGTTAACCATTGCACATGCGGCGGCAGTAATACTATGGCTACCGCACGCTACTAGGCAACAGGGGGTTTACGCGGCTGGCTCACAGCTCCAAGCATCGGCATGTTCCTCTGATATTGGATTAATGTATTCTTAGCTGCCTGCTACTGCTAATAGCTCGGAGCACCGATACGCGTACCAACCAAGGCACCTTATTGCACTGACACGTGGGACCAACCGATCGAGAGGCACGTTATTTTTAGTATTGACACATGGGGCCAACCAAGAGGCGCGTTATTGGCACTGACGCGCGGGACCGGCCGAGAGGCCCCGGAGGTAGTACTACTGTATTCTCTTTTCCGTGGAGGCCATTTGTTGTGCGCGGAGCAATTTGATTGGACCGGTGGGCTGCTGGACCCCCAACCTCATGTGAGAACGACAAACTGTTTGATTACGTACATTTCTTTTTAGGTAATGCGTCTAGGCTCAAGTTTCCCTAATGATACGCTTTGGACATCAATCATTGAGCTCCAGGAATTCCCTCCGTAGTTTAATCGAGGTGCCTTTAGCCATTCCCATCATACAATATTATACATAGCCTCCTCAAGTACTGTTAGCGGTAGCTATCACCTAACGTAACAAGAATCCAAGATGCATCCTTACCCGAATCCAATAAGCTAGCAAATGCCTACTGACTCTGTGAAGAATACTCTACTCCATGTAGTAAAGTTGTTACTCCACTTCATTTTATTTGATGCTGGTTAGTTCTAAACTGAACTAACCAGTGTCAAATGAAATGAAACCAATGGAGTGCAATAATACAAAAAACGGTAGCCTGTATTACCGTCTCACGAGCCTCCGCGTAATTATTTAAGGACCACTTTGAGGAGTACAAGTTTTTGTGTATACAAACATTACGATGCATGTAGATCTGCTAGTTACACCAGGAAGGTTGTATCGTACTGTCCCCGCCTTGAGTATGTATTAGCCATGTGCTACCGGTTAGGGGTTGTTGGGTCCTGATGATGGACGATTTTTGTATGCATCATCCACACAAATTAAAAGGTTAGCTTCACAGTGGGCGCGGCATGCATTACTATACTTGGTAGCTAGCTAGATCTTCTAAATATAAATTTCCTTTTGTCAACTGTTCCAAAAACAAAATTAAGTAGTTTCAGGTTGTTCTTCACAAGAGCTAGCAGTAATCAAAGCTTAAGAATAACAATTATGCAGGATATATATACATATATACGCAGCCGTCAACGAAACATAATACAGGAAATCAATCAGTCTCGGTCATACATCGCTGGCCGTGACAAGTTGTTGTAATTCAGATTTCCATTCCATGCATACACGCGGTCTCCAGGCCTGCAGGCGGGCGAAAGCGTTGTCATGTTCCACCAAACGCGCAGCTACATCAATTGCATCTGCGCTCCTTTTTTCCAGAGAACGGCATCATGTTTTCCTCCGCTTTTGGCCTGCAGCGTAACTTAATTAACCTGCATAATGACCTAGCTAGTATTGCTTGTAGGCTTTAGCTGATACAGTACTAGCACTAACCAGCTAGAGCAGCCAGGGCCCTCAAGACCACGACGACCAAAACCTTAGTCCTACGCATGATGCATGCCTTTCCATGTCCATGCATCAGGATTCACGCGTCAACACAGTCGTCGATCGGGCCTGCCGTGTTCTGTTCTGTCCCTCCAGGTGCTATAACTTGATTAGTTTTAGGCCAACATCTTCTTGGGCTTGGCCGTGTTCCCGTGTGTGATTTTTGTGTACGTGTACGTCAGTACGTGACACTTTCTATAGAGCAAGAATAAGTTTCACGTCTCGTGTCTGGCCTTGCGGGTAGTGCACTGGAAAACGAAGCTTTAATTGGCAGATAGAGAGAGAGAGCCGAGAAGGGTCCATATAGGTGGGGCTGCGTGGGGTGGTTAACGGGTGCGCGGCGCTGATTGGAGCCTGCGTGGGGGGCCTACCGGACCTGGCCCACGCCGTTGGCCGCCGCTGCATGTCATGTTGCCATGTTGGAACCGATCTCTCCCCCTCTCTCTTCCGTTTCCGCCGGCTGTAGTAGTAGTTTCGATTCAGTTCCCGCGCCCAGTCGACCACGCTCATTCGTTCTAGTGTTGCTCCCGTTTAACAACTTCTGATCGAAATTCGAATCGAACTCTCGGTTCCGAGATTCATATTTTTTGGTAGCGAGTGGGCCTCTTGACTCCAATTAAACAACAACGGAGCAGTTATTGCCGTTGTTGGTAGCTGCTCTTTTCGTTCTTCTTAGTAATTCTAAGCTGATTTTTTTATCTTAACAGCATCAATTCGAAACACGAACAGAAAAAAAAAACTCCTGCATGCTACCTCATCACGAGCCTCCACTACATGGCCCTGACGACGAATGGACGATCCACCCATGTCGATGAAGCATGCAGCGACGAACAGTCCGTGATACTTCATTCATGGCAGTACCAGTATTATTTTTAAAAAGAACTACTAGAATGGAGGATGAACGACTTGCCGCTTGCCGGCGGCCGGCCAGCCAGCCAGCATAGCGCCCGATTCGAACGCATCAGCCATCGCAAAGTTAGCGGGCACGCGTGTTCTTCGTTCCTTCAGTTCGGATGATCAATCCTTTGAGAACAAAACTGAACGTGTTCAGCCAGCCTGAGTTCAAAATTGCTGCTGATCCTGAAGAAGATGAAAAACAGCAGAAAGGAATAGTTTCCTCTGCGCCAAAATTAACCTAGCGTAACTTTGACGTTATCAGACGACGAAACACATGCATGGTTTCGTTGGTGGTGGTCGGCTTGACTCGATCGCGCCTCGACATATATCTGTCGACGTCATAGTATCCTTGGTCGGTTTGACCGCCTGACAATGCATGGCTCGATATGCATGCATGGCAGTAGACCCCGGCCCGGCCGGTAACAGAGATGTAAAAAAATTAATCTATAACAACAGTTAAACTTATATTATATTCATTTTTATCTGGTAACACGTAATCATCGGCTTAAACGCTGAACTAAAAGACTTGTCCTAACGATAAATAATTTAGGAAGAAGGTGATAAGCGCCGGGATCTGATTTGATGATGATTGGCGACAACTAGTTATGCAGTACGTGGCCGCTGACAGAGCTCCGGTACATCCCACGTGCCATGGTTCGGTGTACAACTGGGCGCCGCGCATGCATGGCCACGTGCGTCCGTCTGTCGTCTCGATCTGGACCGACGCATGCATCGAGTAACAACTGTGATCGGGAGCTCTCGTATAGGCAGGCCATACGGTTGCCCTCTACGGTAACTGCAGCTGACGGGTGAACTTACACAAATGCGGGGATTGAAATTTGAATGTACTGTATGTATCTGCCACGTTGGCGCCGGGCATACACTCGCTAGGCCTCAACCTCAATTTTGTTGAAAGAGATCGAGAGCCCAACGAACGAACTGGTGTCGGTAATTGGGCCTACACGAGTAGTAAGTACTTAACGGGTAGTACCAGAGCCTTTCGGGCCGCATCACGTACGTACCACGAAGAGCCCAATTATTGCACTGGTATACGTACGTACTAGACCCGCGATTTGGAGATGAGCAGCACAGACAGGGCACACCAGAATAAAAGCAGCCTCTCAAAAATAAGCAAATACCTATTTCTTTGACGGGATAACGGATCAGTCAGATGTTCTGTATTTTCATTAAATAAAGGTCAAAGGAAATAAATCATGGCAGTTAGCTAGGAATAATTTATAGCAGGATTCATATTATGTTCAGCAAAAACGCACAAATAAAATAATTTTGGCTCCTCAATTGCTAAACGCACGAAATAAATTGCCTCTTGGCCCTCCTCTGGTCTGTGGTGAGTATATATACGTCTATACGGACGAGTCCCAAGGAATTGAAAATAAGCTAGCAGCAGATCACACAGGAAAACCACACATTACATACTACCCTTGATTGACCGACTGATCTCCATCCCCGAAACTGCATCGATCGGATCAGCTGAACATGGCGCCGGTGAGCTTGAAAATGTCCGTCCTCGTCGCCGCCCTCCTCCTCTTGGCCAGCGCACACGCTCGAGGGTGGGCGACGGAGGACATGGTGCCGGTGTCGTCGCCGGCGCCGGAGAACGTGATGGTCGTCGCGGTGCCCGGAGGCGGCGGCGTGGGAACTGTGCTGGCGACGCCCCTGTGCCTGGATTGCCAGTGCTGCTCCAAGTCCAACCCGTCGCAGTGCGTGATGGACAAATGCTGCTCCAGCTTCAAGTGCGACCCCGCCGGCAAGTGCACCCTCGTGCAGGAGAAATGCGGGTGCGACGGATGCGGCGGCGCCAACTAGCGGGCCACTCTCGGGACGACCGGGCCCAGAGAAGAATTGTTGCTGCTTCGATCGTCGTCTCATATGGATTATGTTTTGTTCGTTTACATATGTCATAATTTGATCCACTTATGATAAATTAAGTTGAGAATAACACGAGTAACTTTACTCCTCCCGTTTTATTTCCAACGTACGTGTGTCTAATGAAATGAAACGGAGAGTACTTTACTATTTTATCATATATTTACTGTATTTGCGAACGCGCGCACCTGGCCATTCTCTAATCGACGTCTCCCACGTACGGTCGAGTTTTGTTGGCACTACTACTCCCGGGAATTGCAGTTTATACCTTGCTCGATCTGCAGCAAAAGCCAAGTTTGAATTTGCATCGTCTGTTCTTGTCTTCCACAAGTGATTCCAGTTATGTTCCTGATCGATCCCATGAACTGCATTTCGTACGCTGACTTGGCCGTACGCCTTCCGTCCGCTAGCTGTTAACGAAGAACTCTGCCCAAACGTTCCAAGTCCATGCATGATCCCCAGCCTCCCTAGCTAGTGTTTTTGGCCGACTGCACCTTTTCCAATTAACCCGCCAGAGCAGCTTTTCTTCTGCTTCCTTCCAAACGAAGTTCTTATTATTTTCGTCATTTTCTTGCTTGCCCACTTGGGATACAGGACGAATTAATCCTTGACGACATGGATGAGCCAGCAAAGGCCGTCGACCGTCCATTCAAGCAATTGACAGCATGCCTCCCCTTGGACGGATCTGGTGTGAGGTGCAGAGGACCCTGAGCATGTGTGCATGTCACCACGACGACGCGCTCAAAGCTTGAGCGTGTTCTTTGGTGGCTGCCGAGCGCCTGTGAGCTTAAGAACAACGGCTGTATCATGCTCTTTAAATATTTTTTTTATCTTTTATTTGTCACCGATTAGTTCATTTTTGAACTAATCGGTGACAAATAAAAAGATTCGGAGTGAGAAATATTTAGGACAGCCAATTATCAAGCAACACTAATTTAAGGAGAGCACAAATATAATCTGCATTCGATTAATTCATTTTATAAATAAGGAAAAGGTTAAATCCATTTTTTGCAGATAAAAAAAAAGAAGAAAAGAGGGGGACAAAAAGACCTTTGGTCCATATTTTCAACATTTTGGTCCATATATATTCAACACTGCAGCAGCACGTTATTTGTTCCACAGACACGTGGGGCCTACATGCCAGTTCTGGCTTCAACCAGGTCATACGCAGCCAAGAGCAGAAAAATATCGGAAAACGAGATAAACCCCGCCTCCCTTCTCTTCCCTCCCGCGCCCGCCCTCCACCACTCGCTCTCTCCGCCTCCGCCACCATGCCCGCCTCCCTTCTGCCTTCGAGCTTCCTGCCCCAGCGCCCACGCCGCTTCGCTCCCCCGTGCTGCTCCACCCCCGCTTCCTCGTCCTCCGCCTCCGCCCCGGCGAGCCGCTACGACTTCGAGCCCCTGCTGGCGTACCTCTCCTCCCCCTCCGTGTCCGCCTCCCTTACGTCGCCGTCCCCGCCGGCCTCCGTTCCGGCGCCCGAGCGCCGTCTCGCCACTTCGTACGCCGCGGTCCCTTCGCACGAGTGGCACGCGCTGCTGCGGGACCTCGCGGCCAGCGACGCGTCGCTGCCGCTCGCCTTCGCGCTGCTGCCCTTCCTCCACCGCCACCGCCTCTGCTTCCCGCTTGACCTCCTCCTCTCGTCGCTCATCCACTCGCTCTCTGTCTCCGGCCGCCTGCTCCCGCACTCGCTGCTGCTCTCCTTCCCGCCCTCGCTCTCCGACCCGCCCTCGCCGCTGCTGCTCAACTCCCTCCTCGCCGCCTCCGCCGCCGCGTCGCGCCCCGCCGTCGCTCTGCGGCTGCTGGCGCTGCTCCGCGAGCACGACTTCCTCCCGGACCTCGCCTCCTACTCGCACCTCTTGGCTTCGCTGCTCAACACGCGGGACCCGCCTGACGCGGCGCTGCTCGAGCGTCTCCTAGGTGACCTCAGGGAGTCGCGGCTCGAGCCCGACGCGCCGCTCTTCTCCGACCTCATCTCCGCCTTCGCGCGGGCGGCACTCCCGGACCCGGCGCTTGAGCTGCTCGCGTCCGCGCAGGCCATTGGTCTCACGCCGCGGTCCAACGCCGTCACCGCGCTAATCTCCGCTCTCGGCTCAGCGGGGCGCGTTGCCGAAGCGGAAGCGCTCTTCCTCGAGTTCTTCCTTGCCGGGGAGATCAAGCCACGGACGCGCGCTTACAACGCGCTGCTCAAAGGGTATGTAAGGATTGGGTCGCTCAAGAATGCAGAACAGGTGCTCGACGAAATGTCACATTGCGGAGTCGCGCCAGATGAGGCCACATACAGCCTGCTTGTTGACGCGTATACAAGGGCTGGGAGATGGGAGAGTGCGAGGATACTACTGAAGGAGATGGAGGCCGATGGAGTTAAACCAAGCTCATATGTGTTCAGCAGAATTCTTGCAGGGTTCCGTGACAGGGGCGATTGGCAGAAGTCATTTGCAGTGCTCCGGGAGATGCATGCGAGCGGGGTACGGCCGGACCGGCATTTCTACAACATCATGATAGATACATTTGGAAAATACAACTGTCTTGGACATGCCATGGATGCATTTGACCGAATGCGAGAAGAAGGGATCGAGCCAGATGTTGTCACATGGAACACTCTGATTGATGCCCACCGTAAGGGAGGGCGGCATGACCGTGCCATGGAGCTGTTTGAGGAGATGCGTCGAAGCAACTGTCCACCAGGCACAACCACATTTAACATCATGATCAATTTACTCGGAGAGCAAGAGCGGTGGCAAGGAGTGGAAACAATGCTATCAGGGATGAAGGACCAGGGCCTTGTACCAAACATCATCACATATACTACACTTGTAGATGTGTATGGAAGATCTGGTAGGTACAAGGAGGCAATTGATTGCATTGAAGCGATGAAAGCTGATGGCCTGAAGCCATCACCAACTATGTACCATGCCTTAGTCAATGCATATGCTCAAAGGGTAAGAATTTTCTTACAATGTTGCTTGTTTCCTAAATCTGAAAACCAATGAATATTCCCTATTGTCTGGTTATTCCAAGTTAACTAACCATGATATCCTGCATTATATTACCTTTTGAAGTTTTTGTCGTCACAGTTAATTTTTTTGTACAAAAAATCTGCATGCTGTAATAACAAACTATGCATGCTCTGATTTATGAACTGCCTAATTGAAATGTATAATTGGTGTACAATATGATTGATTTGCTTGTTTGGGTATACAAGTGGGGCAACTGTGTTTTTACCCCAAGTATGAATGTCAATTACAAATTTGCCACGAGTTATTGTGCTTCTTATAAAAACTTCCGTGAGGTACTTCAGTTAGTTCTACTGGTTCTGCATTGGTTGTGAAATTTTGTCTTTGCTGATTTGTACAGGATTCATAGTTGTATCATTGTATGTTCCTTTGGGTTCATGTGCCATTTGTTATTGTCAATCTATCATAATCATACTATTCTCTGAAATTTTCCCTGCATATTTCTGCCGGTTACTCTGATTAATTGTGTTCATGTCGGTTCCATTTTGATTTTCAAACAGTAAATAACATTCATTTGATTGCACAATATAGAAAGAATATGATTTAGATTTGCGTAAATGCAAATGCTACTACACTAGAATTCTAGTTCACCAAAAGAGATGCAATATTGTCAAATTCATCCAAAATTTGTTAAAGTTCTATCCTCATTTGTAAAAAATAAAATAAAACTGTTATGGACTCTTTTGTGAGCCACAAGTGTCCTAGGAGCGCCCACAATGAGCCCAGCCAAGGGCGTCGGCCTGAAGGGGGAGGAGAAACTGAATAGGATTGGTTTGTTGCTGTTTGTTTAGCAAGATAAGATAGGATAGAAGGATCAGGTTTGTTAGATAAACTTGTTCAACAATAAGGCGCCTGCAGCTATAAAGGCAGCTGTACAGTGTACTAGGATTTTCATCAAAGAAAGTAATTTCCCCTGTGGGTGGCTGCTTTCACCGTCTGAAACTTGTTCCAGCACATGGAACTCCACCCAACAGCCGTCCAGCAGGGTCCCTTACACCTTGCACTCTCATACCCAATTCCACCTACGACTCCACTCACCACTGCATACTCCCAGGAGGAGGAATCGCATAAAAAACTCCCATAGTTTGAATTATATGCAAATTATGTCCATGTTCTTCTGTTGGGAAACAATTTAAATTAGTCAAAATGACTATGTCAAAACTGGGACAAAATCACAAAGCAATGAAAAGTAGGGGTAAATCTGCAAGGGTATTCATGTCCTTTTACACTGATGTAACACCGTTAAGTGGTACCAACGGAATAATGGTAAAGTTTTGCTTCATTTTAAAAAGTGAGGGCAAAATCACAATTGACACTCGATGTTGGGGGTAAGAACACAATTGCCCCTATACCAATCAGAGTGCGATGCTCATATATTTCTGCTATATTACTTGACTCAAATTATATTTTTATTTTATCAAAACTAACATATTTAACATCTCCAGGGTTTAGCAGACCATGCTTTAAATGTGGTCAAGGCCATGAAAGCAGATGGCCTAGAGGTCAGTACCGTAGTGTTGAATTCATTGATTAATGCTTTTGGCGAGGACAGAAGGGTTGCTGAAGCCTTCTCGGTGCTCCAGTTTATGAAAGAAAATGTGAGTGTTATTCGTCTTTGTTTTCTTATTTGGACATGCTTCGTGTATTCATATTACTTCTTTCTCTGTGTGATCATGATTTCTCAGCACTTCATCAGGGTTTAATTACAAGTCTGCAATGTTTTGCATTTCAAACTGCAGGATTTGAGGCCTGATGTTATAACGTATACAACACTAATGAAATCTTTAATACGTGTTGAGCAATTTGACAAGGTAAAATACATACTCTTATTGTCTCTTTCGATGAGTAGATAACTCAGATCAAAACTATTCCCACTCATTAAATTCCAATATGCAAACTTGTGTCTAATTTGTGCATGATTTATATAGATATAGAACTGCAAGCTCCAGCATGCATGATCTGAATTTCTAAATCTTGTTTTCTTTTCATCGATTTAACAGGTTCCTAATATCTACGAAGAAATGATCACATCAGGATGCGCCCCTGATCGAAAAGCTAGAGCAATGCTACGGTCAGCTTTAAGATACATGAAACACATGAGGGTTGCATAGGCAGTTATACTCGATCATGGATAGCTGATGCCTTATAGGATCAGAATGTTTCTGCTGATTGTATTAAACTTCCAGAAGGTTTGTACTTTGTGCTTGTATTTGCACTTCCATGTACATATTTGTTTGAGTAATCTTCTTGGCTTGTTCATTTGTTCTCGTCTACTCCCTCCATCTCAAAATACTCCATTTGAACTAAACTTCTTGTCCTAAGTGACAAGTACTTTGGGATGGAGGGAGATGGAGGGAGTACATTGGAAGTTATAGAATTCTGCTTTTAGTGAGATGACATAATGGTTGTATGATCATCAGGTGAATCTACATTGTCTGACGACTACACTCTGCTTTCAAGCAAGAATACAGATAATTGTTTGTACCCAGAAGGGAGACTGAATACATGGGGACACAAAGGAAACGTGAGGTTGGTATAGGAATCAACATTGACAAGAGTGTGACCTCAAGATGTGAGTTGGGACTTGGAATTGATAGTCCTATGGTTCCAATTTCCAAAATTTTGTTGAGACATTGAACTGAGTCGCATGGAATGATAGTTCCAGCTATGCTGATTTTTGTAGAGTTTTTGCAGGGCAATAGAAATGAAATGTGATCTAATTGATTGTATCAGAACTAGCAGATCATTATTGAAATGTGATCTAATTGATTGAATCATAGCTACGTGCGAGAACCAATGTTGTAAACGGGCTCTTGAGCCTGAGGTCTTTCCGTGATCATGTAGCTCTAGTGGTGGAATGAAACCTTGGCATCATGCAAGTACACGTAAGTTTTTTGGTGCTAAGCGCATCCCGTTCCCACTCAGTGCACGCTGAACTCCGGATACGCAACTCCTACTAGCCGCCAACCGATGAATTCGCATGGGCTCGTCTGTAAAGAAAATGCTGTTTTTGAAGACGACATTAAAAAATATACTCCCTCCTTTTCTTAAAAAATGAACTAGAAGATGAAAAACTTTTGAGAAAGGAGAGAGTACATTTTTATCATGTATAGATCAATTTTATTTTTTGTGAGAAGATATAGCAATGTTCTGATTGTATCTATTATATCGGATTCAAGTTTTAGTCATCTCTACAGTATTTTCTTGTGAGGATTACGTATTTACATGCCCTAATACAATTGACTGAACTTTAGTAAGTTACATGCACAAGACAGAAAAAAGACAGATTGTTAATTTCAAGCAAGCATTGATAACAGCTATAGTTTAGCAGTGGCTCACATAGATGATTTATACAAGGTATGCACTAGTGATAGATACCTCAAAACATTAATCAGGGTCAGCTCTACAATTTTGAGGACCAACCTGTATCAAGATTATACACTTCAGTTATAATGCATATACTCTATTCTTTCTAGAATTATGCCATTTATAATAAAAAAATCTAGTTCAATTTATACTAAACTAGACTATATTTATTTTAGAACTAACAAAAGAGTAAATACTAAACATAAAAAACAATTAATAAGATTAAGTTCTACAAAGATTTTCTTATTTTTAGCAATTAATGAAAAACCTTAGAGATCAATAGAGGTAAAATCATTACCACTCCAATAAAAGTAAACACCAAAACCCCATCAATAACTGCTTCCTATGTGATGTAAATTGATCGGGTTATCGAAAAAGGAAATAAAAACGACTTGCGGATTCGTTGACAGTCCGTGGGTTCATTTCGCTTGGCCTTCCTATCCTAACCAAATTATCTTCAGCTAAGCAAGTTACAGGCTTTAGGAAATAATGAACACCGCTTCATCGAGACCGTGCGTGGAAGATGCTATAGTATACAAGATAACAACTTCAACAGAACTGATTATAATACTATTAAATTATCGGATATATCCCTTTCGTTCAAAAAAGTTTGCCGCTTTATAGATCAAAAATGAACTACACAAAGCCACATTTTTTTATGGACAGAAGGAGTATACAATAAAAAGAAATCAAGAACATGCATGGTTGTAGGCTTTGTAGCCGCCGCAATACTGAAGGTAGATGGGGACCAAGCCGGAGTTGTAGCTTTAAATATGCGATAAGCTAGATTTCATATAACAGTGATTTTCAAAGTGTAATACACATTATTTTTATAAGGAAATATCCTAATCTATAATTTTTACGTAGATACATAATTAAATGTTATGTGATATTATATCCATCTTGCAACTAATTTTCATAATAACTTGCGCTAGAAAAATATTGAAAAGTACCTCATGAATAACGTCACGAGTCCATGTACATTACATATACATGCATACTCCTGTGTACAAAAAACAACACAACAGCCTTGCTTGCTTGCGAATACAGTGAACCATATCTGATGAGATTTGATTATCCATTTATTGCGGTTCATTTACAGACCATACACCGTCGCTTTCTAATTTCAGTTTCGTCTGAGAGAGGCGCCTAGCGCTAGTATAGTACTGTATGAGAAAAGCGCCGATCAATCCCAGCCGTGCATCTCAGTTCGGACGTGTCAGATTAAGCTGTAACGGCCCTGACGCTAGCCGGATAGGTCGGCGTTTCTTTCTACTAACCCTCTCCCGCTCCACGTGACCTGTCCGCGCTTCACCATTTCTGCTAGCTCCGCCGCCTGTGCTGCAAGGCCCTCGCATTCGCCAGTCCCTCCGCTCCACCCATCACCACGCTGCCGCCGACGATCGATTGCCATGGATCGCAGCGTCCGCAGCAAGATCTCCGGCTCCGACGATCGTCGCGACCGGATCAGCGATCTCGTTGACGACTTGCTCGTCCACATCCTGGTGCTTCTGCCTCTCGTCGAGGCCGTCCGCACCTGCGTGCTCTCCCGCCGCTGGCGCCACGTCTGGACGCGCCTCCCGCGGCTTGAGTTCGACGACGGCGAGGATGCGGCCGGGGTCTCGTCCTTCGAGGAATTCGTCGCCCGCGTCATCCACCACTACGCCACCGACGTCGTCATGCCTGACGTCTCGATCTCAGTCCTACGCTGCTTCCAGTACACCTTCCGCAAAGCCGTTCGCATCGCGGCGTTGACCTTCTTCCTCATGGAGCAGCGTGCCAGCACCACCACCAAGTCGTTCCGCTTCTTCATGTCCCGATATGCCGTGAACCCGTATGACGATGGGGATGAATCGGAGGACGAGAGGGAGCTGATGCTATGGTCAGCGCTCCATATGCCGTGCTTCCCAATGGTGACGGAGTTCATGCTCACCTTTCCGGGGGTAGAACTCTGGATGCCGACCATGGGCACGTTTGCCAGGCTGAGCAAGCTCTATATCTCCGGCGTCCGGTTCAGCGACGAAGGGGATGGCATCAACAACGTCGTGTCCCAGCGGTGTCCTTGCCTCCAGGACCTCGAGCTAGACTCGGTTGACGGCCTGAAGAATTTTTTCCTCCGTTCGGAGTCAGTCCTGAGATTGCGCCTCTTCAAGGTCAGGGACCTGAAAAGGCTCATAGTGTTGGCGAAAAACCTCGGTAAAATGGAAGTGACCGAGTGTTTCTTACTGACCGTAAACGGCACATGGATGCTGCTCAATTTGCCTAAGTTGGAGCAGCTCCACTGGGAAGACCGCTGCCCAGATGACATTATTTACAGTCAGAACTTACCAAGCCAACTTTCAACGAATTTACCAAGCCATCTCTCGACGCTCACCCTCATCCAGCCCTTACTTGCTTATTATCCGATTGTTTCTGATGGACCCCGGTACCATTTCACAAGGATCATGCAGGCTTTCGAGCGTATTGACATTCTACATCTTGAAATACCTATTGCACCTGTAAGTATCATCTCCTGCATACCTTCTCTCTCAGATAAACATGAGACATGTGATATACCTAGTTTAGAGTGTCTTGTTTTTGCTTATTTAACGAACGGTGGTACTTATGTGAGATAGCTTATTAGCATGTCTATGGGACTTTTCACTTTGCACTGACAAAAGAATCCGTGACTTATGAGCTGCTTGTTAATCAAAACATGAAATTTGATAGACCTCGTTTACAGTGTGTTGTTTGCTTATTTCTCAGTACTTATTTGAATTAGTAGCATGTATATCGGATCTGCAAAAGCAATTAGCACTTTGCACTGACAAAAGAATTACACCATGATTTCTTTTTTGCATACGGAAATGTATTCCACTGCCAAACCACATCTGTGGTTGGAGATCACAAAATATGTTTAGTACAGTCAGAGGAAATCTTTTCCCTCTGTAACCCACAGACCAGAACAATTCACCAGCTGCATCCTGATACTACTCGACAAAAACATATCACCAGCGAAAATAGAGTCTCTAAACTATAAACGCCAGCTGATAAAAGTTTTTCAGCATGCAGTGACCACCCCCCATCACGTGTCAGTACTTGAGTCTTGAACATCCTCCAACACCGGCGCAGGTAGCAGCAGCCGGCCCTGGTTGCGCCCTGGAATCTGCAATCACTACTACAAAAAGCATTTTTACAGGCGCCTCAATTTTTCAAACACAGGCGGTCCTTAAAAATATGCGACTGTGATGACGAATGATATAATAACCGTCTGTGATGAAAGAACAACACAGGCGGATTTTAAAGAACAACCGTCTGGGTAAATACATGATCTTCAGAATCGGTTCTTAATTAAGAACCGCCTGTAATGCAACGAACTTCACAGACGGATTTTAAGAAACAACCGTCTGGGTAAATACATGATCTTCACAGACGGTTATTAATTATTAACCGCCTGCAATGCCATGAACTTCACAGACGGATTTTAAGAAACAACCGTCTGGGTAAATACATGATCTTCGTTGGCGGTTCTTGATTAATAACCGTCTGTAATGCAATGAACTTCACAGATGGATTTTAAGGAACAACCGTCTGAGTAAATACATGATCTTCGTTGGCGGTTCTTAATTAATAACCGTCTGTAATGCAATGAACTTCATAGCCGGTTCTTGATTAACAACGGCCTAAGAAGATCATGTATTTTCAGTGGCGGTCATTGTTTAATTATCATAAGCGGTTTTCATTGAAATTACAGGGATGTAGTTGCAATTATATATCACAGCCGCATGTAGTCGTGCAGGCAAAATTGTATCAGGAAAAAAACACAGATGAGCTAGCGGATACTAGTACAGTAATGCATTATAGGAAATGCTCGATCACCAGTGAGGCTGGCTTAATTGTGATAATACACCATTAGAGGCTTTACAATTGTTCAAAGATAATTTCTTTACACACTGAACAAAAATCATGCTACATTCATTGTAGATCGACGATGAAGCTCCCATCGATCAATCTAAATTGTACCGTCCTGCTTGCTCCCGAACACGTCTCTTATATTCCGCTGGATCCTGAAAATATTGACATTATTTAAATTAACAAATGTCGAAGGAGGAATGAATAACCTACATTGGTCACTAAGTCAAAGTGTCATCTAACCTTGATAAGTAGATTATAGCAATCATTTTCAACATCAGGCACATTTGGCTGATGCAGCAAACGCTGAACTTCAAGTAGTATAGTTTTGATTGTAAAAGCACTGCACCACCCCTACGAAATATAATTTAAGCAATATAAGAAACCAGTTCAAATAAGTTCGACAAAAATTATAAGTAATAATTACATGAACAAAATAGGTCTATCTTACAGTCTCTTGATCAAGAATCCCGATGCAGAGTGCTCCCGAACGATGGACATTTGGGTGGAAGAACCCAATTGGAAAGGAGCATCTTGGAGGCACCAAGGGATAGTCCTCAGAGAAGGAGATTGTTAGGGGGTAGTAACCATCTTCCCATTCAGTCTGCAAAAGAAATTTATTAATAGGAGGACGATAGTTAAACTCATATTGTGCTTGTTCTTCATGACTTACCCCTTCTTTACCGGGGACGATGCACTGCCACTTCAATAAATCTCCCGATTCAGGCTTCGCAGAGAAACCCTACGCGGAGAAATTGAAAATACCAAAAACAAACAACATGGAAAAACAAACTACAGTTAAGTTCATCAGTCCATTACAGATACATATGTATATACAACCATGTGACCGGTGTGCCATATGTACATACATGGGGATGGTTCTTGCGCCACGCCAAGCGCTCCTCCTTCAATCGGCTACACGTCCGAGACATCATTATCTGAAGAAAGACCAAACTTCCAAACTTCCAAATCATTGAGTCCAAACGCATATGTACACAAATGCAAAAGGACACAATCCATATACCAACATTGTTCTAAGTTGATTTCAGAATACAAATATATACAATATATATCATCTCGCATTGCTATATACATTTTTTCCAGCATTGACATCTTCTCGCATATAGGGTTTCAAATTCTTTTTAATGCTTCTCTCTACGCGCTTGATGTTTTCTGGTTCGGTGAAAAGGTACATCTCTTCATACTGATTATATTCCTCTTCATTATCTCCCACATTGTCAACCCCAACAATATTTTGCTTTCCAGAAACAACTACGTGCAACTTCTCAGTTTCTGGATCTTGAACATAAAAAACTTGTGCAACATTATCGGCGAGAACCCACAGGTCATCTTTGTAACCCACTTTATTCAAGTCTACCAGTGTCAGTCCGTAATTGTCCACTTTCAAACCATCAGGATGTTTGACCCATTGGCACTTAAATACGGGCATTACCATTCTTTCGCCATAATCGAGTTCCCATATTTCCTCTATGAACCCGAAGTATGTGGTCTTCTGCCCTTGTGAATCATAAGCCTCAATACGAACACCACTATTTTGTGCAACACTCTTACCGTCTTTTTCTTTAGTGTAAAATGTGTAACCATTGATGTCATATGCTTGCCATGATGTTACCAAAGCAGATGGGCCACAAGCTAACTTTTTCATTGTTGCCTCTTCTATAGTGTTTCCGTATGATATATTTTTGTCCATTAACCATTCAGTGAAACATCTTCTGTGCTCTTTCATGATCCAGTCCTCTTTGCGGTCTTGGTTTTTATCACGAAGCTCAATTTGGTGTTCCTCGATGTACGGCTCAGCTATTGCGAGCTGTTGTAGTACACCAAAATGTGCACGGTGTACATTCTTGTAATGTTGAACAATAAAAGTTTTCTTACCCACTTTGCCTCTCCCACGTAGTCTACCCTCATGTACCGGTATAGGCACACCTATCGATTTTCCATCTTTGATGTAACCAGCGCAACCCTCAATCACTTCTTCAGTGGTGTATCCTTCCATAATTGAACCCTCTGGGTGAGCACGGTTCCGCACATAACCTTTTAATACTCCTAAATATCTCTCCAACGAAAACATATGATGTAAATATAGTGACCCCAATGCTTTTATCTGATCAACAAGATGTATGATTAGGTGTACTTGCATATCAAAAAAGGATGGTGGGAAACACATCTCAAGCTTGCACATTGTCTCGACGATGTATGTTTTCAGATAGTCTAAATCTTCACGTGCTATCACCTTTTGCGATACTGCATTGAAGAAGTAACACAAACGTGTGATGACAACTTTTATATGCTCAGGTTTGATTACTCTTATTGCAATGGCAAGGAAAACTGTCATCATCATGTGACAGTCGTGAGAATTATAACCGAATAAAGACAAGTCTTTCATCGAGACTAGTTTGCGGATATTGGATGAGAAACTTGTGGGCACTTTGATCCCACGCAAGCATTCGCAAATTGCTTTTTTCTCTTCTAGCGTCAAGTTGTAGCTGGCTGGGGGAAGGTAATGCTTCCCGTTCGCCTTTTCTACTGGATGAAGCTCTGGTCTCAAATCAAGATTTACTAGGTCCATACGTGAATTTAATCCATCCTTTGTCTTCCTCAGCATGTCCAGCAAGGTCCCAATGATGCTGTCAAATACATTCTTTGTAACGTGCATCAAATCAATACTATGGCAACATTCCAGATTCTTCCAATACGGAAGATACTTGAAAAAAATTGATTGTTTCTTGAAAGCCATGTCAGTTGTATCATCCGAAGATGTACTTTTCTTTCTCTTAATTCCTTTACTCTTTTTTCCCTTACCGAAAGCAATATGAATGTTCTTGACCATTTCAAACACAAGTTTTCCACTGTAAGGTTTCGGTGCAGTATCTTTTTCGATTTTGTTATCAAATTGTTCTTTCATCTTCCTATACTTGTGTGTATCTGTCAAGAACCGTCGATGTCTCATGTACACCGTCTTTCTGGATGAAGTGAGGTATAGATATCCAGTTCTATCCACGCACCTAACGCAACCTTTCTTCCCTTTCATTTGTCCCGATAATGTAAACAGTCCGGGATAATCATGCACGGTAACGAATATCATTGCTCTTAGCGTGAAATACTCCCGCTTGTACTCATCCCATGTACGTACCCCTTCATTCCACAATTTCGCCATATCTTCCATTAAAGGTTCCAAGAACACATCAATTTCGATGCCGGGTTGTTTCGGACCTTGGATAAGAACAGATAATAAGATATATTTCCTTTTGTGACACAACCACGTCGGTAGGTTGTACATAGTTAAGACCACGGGCCATGTGCTGTGTATGCTCCTTTTTTCACCAAACGGATTCATTCCATCTGTATCCAAGGCAAACCTCACATTTCTGATTTCCTTCGCAAATTCTGGATACTGAATATCAAAATTTTTCCACTGCGTTGCATCACCAGGGTGTCGTATATGTTTTTCATTCTTCTTGCGTTCCTCGGAATGCCAACGCATAAGTTCAGCCTCCCTAGGGTTTGAGAACAAACGCTTCAAGCGATCAATTACCGGAAGGTACCACATCACCAATGCAGGAATTTTTCTCTTATTCTTTCCGTCTGCATCGCCAGAAGTATCGTCATCGTCACCTTCAGGACCAATAATAAACTTCTTATTCTTCTGAGTCTTTTTCATGTTGGTAACATACTGGTGATTGTAGTCCTTCTTATATCTACTGACACCACAAATGGGGCATCTAGTTGCGAGCTCATGCTCTTTGCGATACAGAATACAATGGTTCACACAAGCGTGTATTTTTGTCACACCTAGTGCCATCGGGCAAAGAAGTTTCTTCGCTTTATAAGTGCTTCTAGGCAGTTTATTTGGATTTGGAAGAATTTCTGCCAGAAGATTCAAAAGATCAGAGAAACTACAATCGGACCATCCGTGCGTAGCTTTCAACTTTAGTAGTTCTAAGACTGCACGCAATGTAGTAAACTCTTTATCACAACCGTTTGATTCATCATATAAAAGCTCTGTGGCCGCATTCTGCAATGTCTCCATTTTACTTAAACCTTTGCTTGCTCCCATAGAAGTCAATACATATGGTTCAATGTGACGCAACATCTCCTCACAATCGAACTCATCATCATCATCACCAGCTTGATTGTCACTACCATCATCGATATGAACATTATCATTGTCGGTACCCTAAAAACCATACACCCCCTGAGGTTACAAAGATCTCAAGGGAAGGACATCAACTCAAATTGAAGACCCTTGGGGGCCCACTCGCCAGACGTGACCGGACCCGCTTCTCCAACATGGTTAACCTCTAGGTTGCCACGTGTACTGTCAGCCCAGAGCTATTACCCGCAAGGGTGAAGCTCCGGGCCAAGTACTGAAACGGCACCTCCGGAGGTAGCCCCCGACCGAGAGAAGCTCCGGACATGACACGTGCCAGGTCACCTCGGAGCTTCCCGCTTCTCCCAAGCAAGCTCCGGAGCTGCCACGTGTCCATACGTCGGAGCTAAACCGCTTCAAATCCCCGGGAGACGTTGTAACGGCTCCGGATCTCCAAAGGACAGCTGCAGACTTCAAGACCCGATTAATTATCATTAATTCCACATTAATGACACTTAATCGGATGATATTAACACCTGTAACGGCACTGTCGGAGCCGTTACAGGGTTATTAGCAACAATTAATCTCGCGTATCAATACTAGTAACCGCCAGGGCCACATGTCGGGCCAGGCTGACTTGTAACGGTTTGTCCTTGTGCTATAAAAGGACAAACCGACGATACACGGGAGGGAGAACTCTAGAACACTCTGAGGCTCACAAGTTAATACAACACACATACACACCCCCGTGGAGTAGGGTATTACGCTCAGGCGGCCCGAACCACGTAAACCACCGTGTCACTCGTGTCCAAATCGCATTTCACTTTCTTAGATCTCCGCGCGCCCAGACCGAACCACAAACTCCTTCAAACACTTTTCATAGTGTTAGGGGATCTGCCGACTCCAACAGTCGACGGTTGGCGCGCCAGGTAGGGGCGCCTGAGATCTTCAAGAATGGTGAATTCAGCAGCTGGATCATCCAACGGGCAACCTGCTGCTCAGACTGTCGGAGGCAATCCCTCCAACATGCAACCACCGGCAGGAGCCTCAGTTCCAGCGGGAGTCACACTCCCACCACCACCATCTTCTCCGGCAAGACATGCCGAACGACATGATGGTGCACCGGCGTCACATTCTGCGCCGGCAAGTCGTGACAACCCAGAACACGCGCTCCATGCAGCGCGTGCTCTCCTTTAGCGACCACCACCTCCGGATGCATCTCAAGGTGCCATGGAGCAATGGAGAGCTGATATTGAGCATTTGGTCGCAGCAGCGGCCGAACGCCTCAACAATCAGGGTCCACCTCCTTCAGGGCGGGCCCCGTCGCAGCGACGAACGTTGTCTGGAAGACTTGGTCCACATGTCTCCAACAACCGAAGAAGAGCTGCGTCACAGCAAGTGACGTCGTTGCCCTCTGGGGCACGACGTGCCCATACTGCATCTCGGCTTTCGACACACGACCTCCGAGCGGAGCTTGATCGCCGATACCGCCAACAGGATGGCCGTGTCCACATCGAGCGAGCTCGAGAAAGACGAGATGCTCAAGATCTTTCTACTCTGGAAGGAGTAGGAGGAGGCTGTTCCGCCCTAGCCATGCACCTGCGTATGGTTAGATGGCCACAGAAGTTCCGGCCACACTTGCCGGAAAAATTCGACGGGACTGTCAATCCCGTAGAATTTCTACGGATATACTCCACTGCGATCCTAGCAGCTGGAGGAAATGAGGCTGTAATGGCCAATTACTTTCCAGTGGCCTTAACTGGGACCGCTAGGTCCTGGTTTATGAGCCTTCCGCCCAACTCTATCGACAGTTGGGAGGAGCTATGCCGCCAGTTCACCGCCAATTTCGGGAGTTCATACACCCGTCCGGGCACCGAACTGGACCTTTTTGCGGTCGTGCAAAAAGGAGGAGAATCTTTGCGGTCATTCATCCAGAGATTCTCTCAGGTACGTAACACAATCCCTTCTATCTCAAGCGCTTCTGTCATTGTAGCATTCAGACAGGGTGTACGAGACAAGAAGATGTTGGAGAAACTGGCGATCAAAGAGATCACCAGTGTCACGGAGCTCTTCAGCCTGGCTGACAAATGTGCCAGAGCTGCGGAGGGCCGTGAAATGCACTCCAAACCAGCCTTGGAGGATCATAAAAAATCCTCCAAAGAAGAAGTCACTACCTCCGGGAGTGGCAAGAAGAAAAAGAAGACCAACGGCAAGAAGAAGCCGTCGGCCGGCACATCCAACGTTGCAACCACTGCAACTCCTGGTGGCCGGGGGCCACGCCCCAAGAAGCGACCTCGACCGTCTTCCGAAGACGGTGGCAAATCCAAGATGTGGTGCCCCATTCACAAAACGGGCAGCCACAGACTGGAGGATTGCCGGGAGGTCCAAAACCTTGCCGAGCGCTACCACAAGCGCCGGGAAGGGTCTCCCTTCCGTCAGAGGGAGGGAAAACAAAAGGTCGATGAAGCTCCGGCTGAAGAGGAGTTAGGGTTTCAAGACCCCAAAAAGGTCTTGAAAGCCGTCTACACCTCCGTCGACGATGATTCCGACGTCTCCGACAACGAACGTCGGAAAACCATGAACACCATCTTTGGTGGATCATGGGACATCACTTCTCGTCGCGTCATTAAGACCATGCGACGGGATATGGCTGCTGTAGCTCCTACAGCTAGACCGGAGCCACATCGAAAGTGGATGGACACACCCATCACTTTCGATGCTTCGGATTGTCCTCAAAGCATGGTCGGAGCTGGCCAGCTGCCCTTGATGGTATCCCCCACCATCAACAACATCCAGCTCCATCATGTCCTGGTAGATGGAGGTTCGGGGCTTAATCTCATCAGCTTCGAAGCTTTCACTAAGCTTCAGCTTCGACCTTCAGACCTCCAGCCCTCTCGACCTTTCTCCGGAGTAGGTCCGGGGGCCATAACCCCACTCGGAGCTATCACTCTCCCTGTTACCTTCGGGACCCGGGAGAAGTATCGCACCGAAAAGTTGGTCTTCGACGTTGCTCAGATCAACTTACCATTCAACGCCATTTTGGGTAGACCTGCCTTGTACAAATTCATGGCAGCTGCTCATTATGGATACCTGGTGTTGAAGATGCCGACACCAGTAGGCGTTCTCCGGATCCGTGGAGATCGCACTGCCGGAGTAACTGCTCTGGAAGAACTCCATGCACTCACCACAGCGCAAGAGGAGGATTCCAGACAGAAGCAAGCCCCACAACCTCCGAGCATTCGTCAACGAGGCTCGACCTCTGCACCCCGTGTGCAGCCAAGCGGCGACACCGACATTCCCGTCAAAGTCGTCCAAATTGGTTCCGATGTCACTCAAACTACCCGCATATCGGGTGGCTTGAACGACAAATAGGAACTCGCGCTCATCACTTTCCTCCGGGCTAATGTTGACGTGTTTGCCTGGCAACCGTCACAAATGCCTGGGATCCCCAGGGAAGTGATTGAGCACAATCTGAAGATTTACCCCGACGCTCGGCCTGTACACCAGAAACCTCGGAAGCAATCTGTAGAGCGACAGAACTTCATCCGACAAGAAGTGAAGAAGTTGCTCGAAGCCGGATTCATCCGAGAAGTCTACCATCCAAAATGGCTGGCAAACCCAGTCGTTGTGCCTAAGGCCGGCGGGAAACTTCGGATGTGCATCGACTACACCACACTGAATAAGGCATGTCCAAAAGATCCATTCCCACTACCTAGAATAGACCAGATAGTGGATTCCACCTCTGGGTGTGAGTTGCTGTGTTTTCTAGACGCATATTCGGGATATCATCAAA
This sequence comes from Tuctoria greenei, assembly GCA_036927565.1. Classification (NCBI taxonomy): domain Eukaryota; kingdom Viridiplantae; phylum Streptophyta; class Magnoliopsida; order Poales; family Poaceae; genus Tuctoria; species Tuctoria greenei. The sequence continues at coordinate 215,550,745 of JAYESD010000005.1, read as the reverse complement.
TCCGGATGTCTAGGGAAGATGAAGAACATACTTCATTCATCACAGTGGATGGATTGTATTGTTACACAGCCATGCCTTTTGGTCTCAAGAATGCAGCTTCAACTTTTGTACGAGCAATGTACAAAACTTTCGAAGAACTCATCAGAGACATAGTGGAGGTGTACGTTGATGACATTGTGGTCAAAGTCAAAAACAAGGAGTCCCTCTTGGATACCTTGCAGGCTGTCTTCGACAAGCTGCGGGCCACCCGCACGAAGCTAAACCCAGACAAGTGCGTCTTCGGGGTTAGTTCCGGAAAGCTTCTTGGTTTCCTGGTAAGTCACCGGGGTATAGAGGCTAATCCGGCGAAGATAAAAGCCATCGAAGACATGCGGCCACCAACCCGCATCAAAGACGTCCAAAAATTAACTGGATGTCTAGCAGCCCTCAGTCGATTCATTTCAAGACTGGCGGAAAGGGCACTTCCCTTCTTCAAGTTACTGAGGAAGTCCGGACCATTCCAATGGTCTGAAGAGGCAGAGAAGGCATTCCAGGAGCTGAAACAGTTCCTCACCACTCTACCAGTCTTGGTAGCTCCGAACCCTGGTGAGCCTTTATTGCTTTATATTTCAGCAGCTGACGAAGTCGTCAGTATGGTTCTGGTTGCGGAGAGACCGGAACTGCCCAATACTCAGGAATCCAGATCCCTTCGGGAGGATCCGGAGGTTCCCGAAAGCAGGTCTGGGTCCCAGCTCCCAGACTTGAATCCTCAAGAAGTCACTTCAGAGGACCCAGATCCTTCCGATAGGATCCAGGTCATTCCTGAAGAAGCTCCGAGTTCCTCCACCCAGAACCCGGAGGTCCTCGAATATAGTTTGGACCCCTCCGACAGGGTCCGGATCAATGGAGAGGAAGCTCCGGACCCCTCCGGGAGGGTCCGGACCGTTCAACGCCCAGTATACTTCATCAGTGAAGTGTTACATGATGCCAAGACTCGATACCTAGAGGTACATAAGATGCTCTACGCAGTTCTTATTGCCTCAAGGAAGCTTCGACACTATTTCCAAGCTCACAAAGTCTCGGTGGTAACCTCATATCCACTTCGAGCGATTCTGCATAATCCCAATTCAACTGGGAATATTGCAAAGTGGGCAGCGGAACTGGCTGAATTCGACCTCGAATTCATTCCAAGACAAGCAATCAAGAGTCAAGCGTTGGCAGATTTCGTGGCAGAATGGACTCCCTCTCCATCAAACTCTGGGGGCCCCAGCGAGCAGAAGAAGGAACCACAAGTTCCGGCCTTCACTAAGCCTCACTGGACCCTTTACTTCGACGGCTCCATGCAAAAGCAGGGAGCCGGAGCTGGAGTCCTTCTCCTCACACCAACCGGGGAGAAGGTAAGATACATGGTGCACCTTGATTTCAAGGCAACCAACAACATGGCGGAGTACGAAGCACTCATATATGGATTAAAGGTGGCACTATCCTTTGGTGTCAAGCAGTTGCTGGTCAAAGGAGATTCACAACTTGTTATCAAACAGGTGAAGGGTGAATGCTCCTGCAATAATCTCCAGCTGGCTGCTTATCTCCTTGAAGTCCAGAGGCTTCAGAAGGACTTCGAAGTCCTAGACCTTCACCATGTTCAGCGTGCTCACAACGCTGAAGCTGACGAACTCTCGACCAAGGCGTCAACCGGAGCTCCGGCTCCTGACGGAACCTTTGTCCGGAGGATGTCAAAACCCACAGTTCAGCCTGCCGAGCTGAACGAAGGGGGCGAGATCAGCATCCCGAAGCTGACGGTCCCGATGGCCCTGTTACCATGGCAGCCATCAAGGGTCGTAGGTGCTGCCGGAAGCTCCGAGCAACCCAGCACGCAAGACTCAAATGCTCAAGTCAGTTCCGATGCATGGATCTCGGAGATCCGGAACTACTTGAAAGACAACATCCTTCCTGACGATGATGTATCCGCTGACCGGGTAGTCAGATTGGCTAAAAGATACACGTTGGTAGAAGGGGATCTCTACCGGCGCGGTGCCAACGACATCCTAATGCGGTGCATCACAAGGGAAGAAGGCTGCGAGCTCCTCGCAGAAATCCATGGAGGCGAGTGTGGGAACCACGCGTCTTCCCGCACGCTGGTCGGAAAAGCCTTTCGGCACGGCTTCTACTGGCCAACAGCGCTCCAGGATGCTACTGAGCTAGTGAAGAAATGCAAAGCATGCCAATTTCATGCAAAGCAAATTCATACACCTGCTCAGCCCTTACAAATGATACCTCCTACGTGGCCTTTCGCCGTGTGGGGGATGGACATCTTGGGACCCTTCCCAAGAGCCGTCGGAGGTTACAAGTTCCTGTATGTCGCCATCGACAAGTTCACCAAGTGGCCGGAAGCTACTCCTGTTGTGACGATCAACAAACAATCTGCAATCAATTTTCTACAATCTATCGTGAGCAGATTCGGAGTCCCAAATAAGATCATCACTGATAATGGGACTCAGTTCACAAGCTCCTCATTTCAAGGATATTGCGAAGACCTCGGCATACAAGTTTGCTACGCCTCCGTAGCTCATCCTGCCAGCAATGGGCAAGCCGAGAGAGCAAACGCAGAAATCCTTAAAGGACTAAAAACGCGCACTTATGAGCGTTTGAAAAAGCACGGAGCTAATTGGATCGAGGAGCTTCCGCCCACTCTATGGGCTAACAGGACTTCTCCAAGTCGGGCAACCGGAGAAACACCCTTCTTCCTGGTGTACGGAGCAGAAGCGATCCTTCCTCCGGAGATCACCCTGGGTTCCCTCCGAGTCCGGACCTTCGACGAAGCCGCGCAGGACCAGCTCCGGCGTGAAGACCTAGACCTCCTCGAGGAGGGAAGGTGCCAAGCAGCTGTTCGGAATGCCCGATACCGCCAAGCTCTACGGCGCTATCATCAGCGGCATGTACATAACCGACAGCTCGAGGAAGGCGATCTGGTGCTACGGAGAATACTATCCAGAGAAGGGCAAAACAAACTCTCCCCCGGCTGGGAAGGACCCTTCCGAGTGATCAAAGTATCCCGTCCCGGAAGCGTTCGCTTGGCTACCGAGGATGGGACACCTCTCCCAAATCCTTGGAACATCGAGCACCTCCGTAAGTTCTACACTTAATTCCACGGAGGTGAGTCTTAAGTAACTTGAAGTGTATGTTATAGAGTCATTGTACAGAGTCGGGTAATTCCTCCGGGAGAGCAGCCGGACCTTTCCTGAAAGGTTTGAAAAGCTCATGCAACACTTGATACAGTCTCCGGACTAGAAGTGTAGCTAATTACCCTGGGTTAAACGAGAAACCAAACACACTTAGCCTGGTTCCGTACCCTAAGAGTGTACTCGTTTCCCATGTACCCCGGACCTATAATGAAAGACATCTTCATGTGAAATAGACTCCACGTGCATTCATTTTTGCATAGGCTCGACATTTTTATTTTTCTCTTTCTTGTCTATAACAGAAACGTGCAATTCTTAAGAAGTTCTAGTTTAACCGATTTATGTACGATTTGAGTTGAATTGTCGGATTTTTTAGATTTAAATGTCGTCTGTGGCCAACTCGCCTGAAAGCCGCCAAGCCATTCTAGGGCCGGAGTGCGCTATCGACTTAGCCTGGTCAAGCACCCTAAGTACGCCACTCTACCTACACCCCGGCAGGCCAAAGTAAGGTGGGTCCATGGACAATTAGATCTAAAAGAAAAGACAATTCACCCAATCATACTAAAAATCGTGTTCAACTTGAAATTCTCTTGAGAACCGTAAGCCGCAACGAAGTTATAGATAAGGAACGAATTTTACTGTTTTTCTTGACCTAAGTGTGCAGGAAGAATAAACCCAACATTGATGGAGAAAAATCGGAGTTAACCAAGCTCCGACTCCCACCGGCGTTAACTTGAAGATGGTGAGAAGACTCTATCACTAGAGTCTGTTGCCAGCAAGCCAGGCGTGGCAAGGGTCATTGCCGGAGCTACTAAGCTCCGACACCTTGAAGTATTAACTATCGACACTCAACGTGTTGGTAGAGGCTATTGCCGGAGCTACTAAGCTCCGACAATGGGCAACGCCGGAGTTTCTAAGCTCCGACGACTTCAAGGGACCTTCACTATCGAAAACTTCGGACCTAAACTATACGAGTTCGAAGCAAATCTGTCTTCAACAAAAATCAACATCCTTTTGGTACATGTCCACAATCAAATTGTGCACATCTACCAGGGGGCCAAGTGAAGACAAAGATGTTGAAGACAAAAAAATGAAATTCACGAAAAATTGGGGATTTCATTTCATCAGAAGACCGGAGATTACATCTGGAGACAAAGGATTACAAAATTGAGGAAGAAGAGAAGATACAAATAAAGGCTAAGAAAGATAGTCCTAGACCCTATGGAAGAACTCAGCGACCTTCTGGGCGACCTCCGACACGCTGGCTCGGGTAGCTTCGCCTTCTCCTTCAACTGGGCCTTCAAGCACCGGGTCCAGAGGGAATCGGGGGTTCCGGCTAGTGTAGCACGTCAACACATATTCTGTGACGTTCCTAGCCAGGGATTGCCCCTCGACCTCCAACTGGTCCGCGATGACGTCGCCCACCTTGGAGAGCTTGCTGCCCGCAGCGCCCAACGCTTGCAGCGCAAGGTCCGGCTCCGGCTCCGGATCATCCGGAAGCACGGGGCTGAAACCCATCGGCGCTAGCGCGTCGTCGGCCTTGCTCAGGAACTCCCAAATTTGCAGGGAGTCCGTCTTCCTCAGGCCCTTCATCTCTTCCAAGGACCTCCGGGCCGCCGCCAGCTCCGAATTCTCGCGGGAGAGGCGCTCAACTTCTTTGGCGTTTTGCTGAATCTTCGCAGCAACCCGCTTTTCGAGTCTTCCGAGCTCCTCCTCCCGGAGGTGGATCTTGTTCCGGCGGTCGACCAGGTCTTTCTCCCTAGCCTCTATTTTCTTCTCCCGGGCGATGAGGGCACACTCATACTCGTAGAGTTCCTGCCCTCGCACCCAGGTCTTCTCCTCCTCTTCGAGGCAGCGCTCTTCCAATTTTTTAGCGCGCTCCTCGAGGCCCTTGTCCGCCAGAGCTGTCTTCTCGGCGAGCTCTTCTTCACGTCGCAAGACGTCATCCCGTAGCTCCAGGAGTTTTTGCTCCTCATCCTCGAGCCGCTTTTCCCTTCCCTCAAGCGCCTCTCGGCGCTTGATGAGTGCGGTACTGATGGCTTCGAGTTGATCGTACCGGGCGTTGGCCGCATCATTGGCAGCTTTAGCTTGGTCGTGGTACTCCCGGGATTGGGCGTCGAGGTTGTGAGTCATGCTCTCCCTCTCGTCCAGCATCTCACCCCAGAGCTCCAAGCGGACCTTCTCCCGCTTGATCCATTCCTTGTCCGCAGCAATCCTCGACTGCGCCAGCTTGGTCTCGAATTGGAGTCTATTACGCCACCTCCTCAGGGTTTGGCGCTCCTCTTCAAGAACCTTGCTGTCGTGGAAGAAGGCTAGTTGGACTTGGCGCAGACTGGAGCAAGCGTTGTCGATGGACATCGACAGCGAGATGGGCTCCGGACCTTCTGGGGTCTCCTCCGCTGGTTCCAGCGGGTCTTCATTTACAAAAATTGGGTCCCACTCTGCGAGAGCGGAACCCCGAGCTTCCAAGGCACTAGGGCCCTCCTCCGGGATGGCCTCAGTCGCCACTGAAGAAGGTCCCGCCACCAAATCTTCATTCGCCCCCTCAGGCTGGGGGCCGGCGACTTCGTTCAGGCACTCTGGCTCCGCCACGGGTACCATCGACGTCGTCGCCTCCAATGGCTCCGGCCGGGACGCTTCTTCTGAGGGGAGCTCAAGCTCCCCTGCCTCCACCACCACCGGCTCTGCAGCCGGCGCTCCAATAACTACCGGCCTTGCGACCGGAGCTTCAGAAGTAACCGGCTCAATTGCCGGAACCACTTCAACTTCCGGCTCGCACGCCGGGGCTTCAGCTGCCTCCGGCTCGACCGCCGAAGCTCCAGCATTTTCCGGCTCTGAAGCCGGGACCGCTACTTCCTCCGGCTCGACAGCCGGAGCATCTACTTCTGCAGCACCAGGGCCCGGAGCTTCAACCTCCGGAGCGGGTGCCGCTGGCGCATCTTCAATCCTGTGGTCCGGCGCTACCATGGGAACTTCTGGAGACGACTCGAGGTCCATGACCACGACAGCCGGCGCCGGAGCTGTCGCAGCCTCCGCCTGAGGCGGCACCGGGGCTGGAGCAGAAGCCCTCGCAGCCTCAGACACTGTGGCTGAGGGCGGAGCTTCACTCCCCTTCTTGGGAACGCTGCAGATGAAGAATGAAGAAATTGAGCAAACAGATGCTATAATTAAAAGTTAATTGAGGTAAGCAAGAAAAATTACCTTGGGAGGTTCACGCACCAGCTTGCGCGAAACCTCTTTCCCGGACGTTCCGGGCTGGCCACGGTCGGCGTAGGAGCTCCGGGAGGACTCCCAGGACTTGCCGTAGCCGCGGGCGTTTCCCGGGTCGGAGCTCTCCTTGACCGGGAGGAACTCCTAGACCTGGAGGCCCTCACCGCTTCTCGAACCGGAGTCGCCTGTCCGGAGCTGGCACCTCCGGAGGGACCCATCACGGGGACAGCCGTACTCCGGGAGGATCCCACCGCCGGAACAGTAGCGCTCCGAAAAGACCCCACCACGGGGACAGACGCTACAGCAGCGGAGGACCCTCCTTCCTGAGGACGGGGAACTGGCGGGGAAGTAGCAAGCCCGACGGACCTCCCGTCAGCATGACGCAACTTCCTCTTCCGGCTCTCTGGCTCCTCCGCCAGCTCCTTGCCCTTGCCGGTGACCTCAGCTCTTGGCTGAGAGACAGGGGCGGAGCCGCCTTCCGACAACCCGGGGATCGCCAACGAGGCGGTCGATCTTCTCTCAACGACGCCAAGGTCGTCAAGCGCGGGCATCTTCCGCCGGAGCTCCCTGCAGAACTCAACTTCCTCGTTCAGGGGGAGGAAAGCCGGTGGCGGAGTCAAGTACGCTCCGTCTACATCGATGCCGTGCTGGAATTTCTTGAGGTGAAACTCCAAGGACTTCCCCACCATGCTGGACTTCAACCCGGTTTCAACCCGGTCTTCGTCCATCACGCTGTTGAGGGCCCAGGCGAGCTTCTCCCTCCTCTTCAGCGGTGCCCACCTGTTGAACAGGAAGTTGCAGAACACCGCCTGGGGAGTCAATCCTCCCTCCACACATTGGCGGATCCTTGATAGGACGGGATCGAAGGCTGCCGCCAGCACCGGAACTTCGCTCCACACTGACGTGTCAATGCCAGGCAGACCTTCTGGCAGCTCCAACCGCTCGTGCTCCTCCACCCGGACAACTACCCAATCTTTCTTCCAGTCATCCCACTTCCCGGAAGGGAACGACCGGAGGTACTTGAACGGGCACTTCTTGCGCTTCACAAAGTAGTAGAAGCCAAGGTACTCGTCACTTCGGCCGGTGGTTTGGACGGTGAAGAAAGTGCGGAAGAGCTCGATGCAGGGAGGAATGCCCACCCACATCTCGCAGAAGTGGACAAAGATGGACACAAGGAGAAGGGAGTGAGGGCCAAGGTGGTATAGCTGTAGACCGTAGAAGTCCAGCAGCATCAAAAAGAAGGAAGAAAATGGTGGGATCAACCCCACCATGGCATACGATGAAAAGTATACCATTTCGCCGGAGTGCTCCTTTTTAAAGGGAAGCTCTCCTCCGGTGCGGATTGAACGGTTGAAGAAGTCCGACGACCACCCCATGAGGGTTCGGACCTTCTTCAGATCGCTCTCCGTCTTCAAACGACTCTCACGCAGACCCAACTCCATCGCAGCACAGCTAGGCGAGAGAAGAAAAGCAAAGCACGAGTTGGGAGTTTGAGCGCAAGAACAGATGGAAAGCGTAAAGAACTCCCGACGGTGCGCTTTCCTTCTTAAGTAAGCCCTCGCAACGCTTGGATGGAAACTGCAGGGGAGTTAAGCATACTACTCAAGAATTCGACCCAGCCGATGACAAGAGGGCCCGGGACCACCCTGACGATCAAGTCGAGGCTCTTACCCAGGCGAACAGTTGTCATCACGAGGCGGGAAACCCAAAGGCGGCGGACTGACAAGGCGCGCGGAACCGATACGGTTTCCGTATCGGGAACCGACGACCTTCAATTGCGAGAGATCCGCACGTCAAAGATCTTATCTGCCGCCTGAGGTGCGCCACGCGTCGGGACTCAACCATAAAGCCCCGCCAAAGGCACCTCCGAAGACTCTTGAAGACCCAGTTCAAGAGTCACAAGTATGGACCCACCTCCGGCGGAACGACTCCATCCCGTTGGCCTTCCCCGGAGGTAGGTCCAGGGGGCCACTGTCGGTACCCTAAAAACCATACACCCCCTGAGGTTACAAAGATCTCAAGGGAAGGACATCAACTCAAATTGAAGACCCTTGGGGGCCCACTCGCCAGACGTGACCGGACCCGCTTCTCCAACATGGTTAACCTCTAGGTTGCCACGTGTACTGTCAGCCCAGAGCTATTACCCGCAAGGGTGAAGCTCCGGGCCAAGTACTGAAACGGCACCTCCGGAGGTAGCCCCCGACCGAGAGAAGCTCCGGACATGACACGTGCCAGGTCACCTCGGAGCTTCCCGCTTCTCCCAAGCAAGCTCCGGAGCTGCCACGTGTCCATACGTCGGAGCTAAACCGCTTCAAATCCCCGGGAGACGTTGTAACGGCTCCGGATCTCCAAAGGACAGCTGCAGACTTCAAGACCCGATTAATTATCATTAATTCCACATTAATGACACTTAATCGGATGATATTAACACCTGTAACGGCACTGTCGGAGCCGTTACAGGGTTATTAGCAACAATTAATCTCGCGTATCAATACTAGTAACCGCCAGGGCCACATGTCGGGCCAGGCTGACTTGTAACGGTTTGTCCTTGTGCTATAAAAGGACAAACCGACGATACACGGTAGGGAGAACTCTAGAACACTCTGAGGCTCACAAGTTAATACAACACACATACACACCCCCGTGGAGTAGGGTATTACGCTCAGGCGGCCCGAACCACGTAAACCACCGTGTCACTCGTGTCCAAATCGCATTTCACTTTCTTAGATCTCCGCGCGCCCAGACCGAACCACAAACTCCTTCAAACACTTTTCATAGTGTTAGGGGATCTGCCGACTCCAACAGTCGACAATCATCATCTGAGCCTCTCTCATCATCTTTATCCACATCATGTGTATCTAACTCACCATGCTCTGTCCATATTGTGTAGTTATTTTTGAAACCTCTTTTCACCAAATGAGATTGGATTACTATAGTATCCGTCCAAGCAATCTTATTTTCGCAGTCGATACATGGACATAATATGTCATCTATCTTTTGCAACTTCGCATGTCTCTTGGATGCTTCAATAAAATTTGCAACATTACGAATGTACATAGGATCGGGTCTTGGCATGTTATACATCCACGCTCGACGGTCCATGCTTCAATAATAGAATTTTTTGTCAGATTTACAAAATTTGGCCACAAATATTCTCTAAAGGTCTTCTATAAAATGAATTTACAGAGACATAACAAGTATGATTAGGGCGACTAATGTAGGAGACGGGCGACGTCTTGAGGCGGACGAAGTCAAAGGGGGAAACAGGCCCAGCAGCATGGGCTAGGTCTGGGTGGGATCCAGTCCGTTATATCGGGAAACAAGGCCCAGATGCATCTTATATATATTACAATAGCATCTGTTAATTAAACATCATATTCATGTCACATAATAGGTACAAAAAGGAAACAATCCATATAGTCCATACATCAATATACCAGAACACAATCCATACAGTCCTTACACATGCAAAAGGACAGAATCCATATACCAGAACACAAAAAACTAACAGCTTATCAGCTAATGAAAATATACAAAGAAAAAGTAAGGAAACTACATTTACCTTGCAGAGGCGTCAGCACGGTGGGCCGGCTGGGTGGAGAAGTGGTGGTGCGGGGTTGAGCGGCGGCGCGGCAGTATGGGCTGGGCGGCGGAGCGGCGGCGCGGCGCAGGGGAAATTTCAACAGCCTGGCGGCGTCGATATAAATTCTCCAGGGTTGCGTTTTGACTGCGGTGAGGGGTCCTTATATAGACGTAGGTTTTTCACAGGCGGTTTTTAACTTTATCGCAGGCGGGTTTTACTTACCAACCGCCTGAGATGATGTTTATTAATTAAGAAGTAAATATCTTCACAGGCTGTTGGTACTTAATAACCGCCAGGGAAGATTTTTATCTCAGGCGGGTATTACTTAACAACCGCCTGAGATAATGCCAACTGAACAAAATATTTTTAAAACTTGTATAGCTGACGTTGAAATGTTTTGGTAAATATCAAATTAATTTCTACTCACATATTATTCACATTTGTGTATCTCATAAAAAAAGATCTTTCACTCAAAATTGTTGGTACGAACATATTTGCATAATTTATACATGTATGAATTTTTTTAATTTTTTTAAAAGCACTCCAACATGTCAAACTTCAAATTATCCACCAGTATTCATTGACACTTGATTGAAATATGTACAAAACACAAGAAAAATGTACAAGAACACTTGATTGAAATCCTAAAACTACACTACGGCCCCGCCTCCTCCATCCTCTCCGCCAGCTTCTCAAACCAAGCCAAGCGGTCCTCCTCCGACTCGTCGTCGTCGTCGTCGTAGTCGTCACCATGGTGGTGGTCGCCGTCGTCATCGTCGCCGTCGTCAGTGGACGACTCGTCGTCGCCGTCGTCGGAGGACGACTCGTCGTCGTCGTCGTTGGAGGACGACTCGTCGTCATCATCGTCATCATCGTCGTCGTCGTCGAAGTCGTCCTCCTCCTCCTCCTCCTCCTCCGGCGACGATGCAGCAGGAGAGAGGGTCGGCTTCTCCGGCTGAGCCGATTGCTCCGGCTGTACCGGTGGCTCCGGCTGCACCGGCGGTGGAACGCGCTGGTCGTCATTCACCCTCTCGGGGGAGCTGCAGCGTATCCGCTTGCAGGGTGGCTGCCTCGGCGGGCTAGGTGGTGGAAGGTTGGCCATGGCTGTGGTGGTTAATCGGCGGCGGGCTAGGAGAAGAAGAAAGGAGTGGAGAAAAGTTTTGTGCTTGTCCATAACCGATGACGCGCCTTATATAGGTCTGTGCGGAGTAGACGAGGGAGCGGTTCGTTTCCCGCGCATTGAACTCTTTGCAGACCTCGTGCGGCGCACAATTAAACCACTGCGGAAGACGATCTTGAGAGATCCTTGCACGCGTCCCTGCACCACGGCTTCTCAACTTCTCCGCAGACCTCGTGCGGCGCGTCAGTTAATTAACACTTCTCAGGCCGTTAAATAACATATTGTAGTTTCAAAAATGATTATCTCAGGCGGTTATTACTTATAAACCGCCTGAGAAAAAAGAAGTAAAAATCTTCACAGACGGTTGGTACTTAACAACCGTCTACAAATATGTTTATCTAAGGCGGGTATAACTTAACAACCGCCTGGGATAATGCCCGATACTCTTCTGCAGTTTCCTTATCCCTTGCTTCTTTTTTATTTAGATTCCAATATAAATACTCAAACATGTTTACATTCTGCAAATTGTGTTCAAATTCGATGATTCTTTCTTCTACATTTGTATTAAATTAACATCTACCAACTGAACAAAATATTTAGTTCATTGCGCATTGAACTCTTTGCAGACCTCGTGCGGCGCACAATTAAACCACTGTGGAAGACGATCTTGAGAGATCCTTGCACGCGTCCCTGCACCACGGCTTCTCAACTTCTCCGCAGACCTCGTGCGGCGCGTCAGTTAATTAACACTTCTCAGGCCGTTAATTAACATATTGTAGTTTAAAAATGATTATCTCAGGCGGGTATTACTTATAAACCGCCTGAGAAAAAAGAAGTAAAGATCTTCACAGACGGTTGGTACTTAACAACCGTCTACAAATACGTTTATCTAAGGCGGGTATAACTTAACAACCGCCTGGGATAATGCCCGATACTGTTATGCAGTTTCCTTATCCCTTGCTTCTTTTTTATTTAGATTCCAATATAAATACTCAAACATGTTTACATTCTGCAAATTGTGTTCAAATTCGCTGATTCTTTCTTCTACATTTGTATTAAATTAACATCTACCAACTGAACAAAATATTTTGTTCATTGCGCATTGAACTCTTTGCAGACTTCGTGCGGCGCACAATTAAACCACTGTGGAAGACGATCTTCAGAGATCCTTCCGTCGCACGCGTCCCCTGCACCACGGCTTCTTAACTTCTCCGCAGACCTCGTGCGGCGCGTCAGTTAATTAACATAGCATTTGTTGTATGTTTTTTATGTTCTGACCAATTTCAAAGGATTTATGAAGTGAAATTTAATGGTAACCTTTACTTATCAATAATATTACAAGAAAGTGGATTTTTGCCTTTTTAAAGGACCACATTTAATCAAGAATATTAATTAAGAATAAGTAAATATCTTCACAGGCGGTTATTGCTTAACAACCGCCTGAGATAATGCCCGATACTGTTCTTCAGTTTCCTTATCCCTTGCTTCTTTTTTATTTAGATTCCAATATAAATACTCAAACATGTTTAGATTCTGCAAATTGTGTCCAAATTTGATGATTCTTTCTTCTACATTTGTATAAAATTAACATCTACCACCTGAACAAAATATTTTTAAAACTTGTATAGCTGACATTGTAATGTTTTGGTAAATATCAAATTAATTTCTACTCACATATTATTCACATTTGTGTATCTCATAAAAAAAAGGTTCCTTCACTCAAAATTGTTGGTATGAACATATTTGTATAATTTATACATGTATGAATTTTTTTAATTTTTTTAAAAGCATTCCAACATGTCAAACTTCAAATTATCCACCATTCTAACTAAATGCTCATATTCATATGAGGCATTCATCAAATTATGAACACACATTGATTCCAAAAAATTTAAAAAAATATGAAAAAATTCGTAGATGTTGGTATGATGATTAAAAATGTCCACTGAAAAAATAAATGAAAAAAGCATTATATTCATCAAGATAGAAAAATGAAAAATAGCATTTGTTGTATGTTTTTTATGTTCTGACAAATTTAAAAGGATTTATGAAGTGAAATTTAATGGTAATCTTTACTTATCAATAATATTACAAGAAAGTGGATTTTTGCCTTTTTAAAGGACCACATTTAATCAAGAATATTAATTAAGAATAAGTAAATATCTTCACAGGCGGTTATTGCTTAACAACCGCCTGAGATAATGCCCGATACTGTTCTTCAGTTTCCTTATCCCTTGCTTCTTTTTTATTTAGATTCCAATATAAATACTCAAACATGTTTAGATTCTGCAAATTGTGTCCAAATTCGATGATTCTTTCTTCTACATTTGTATAAAATTAACATCTACCACCTGAACAAAATATTTTTAAAACTTGTATAGCTGACATTGTAATGTTTTGGTAAATATCAAATTAATTTCTACTCACATATTATTCACATTTGTGTATCTCATAAAAAAAAAGGTTCCTTCACTCAAAATTGTTGGTATGAACATATTTGTATAATTTATACATGTATGAATTTTTTTAATTTTTTTAAAAGCATTCCAACATGTCAAACTTCAAATTATCCACCATTCTAACTAAATGCTCATATTCATATGAGGCATTCATCAAATTATGAACACACATTGATTCCAAAAAATTTAAAAAAATATGAAAAAATTCGTAGATGTTGGTATGATGATTAAAAATGTCCACTGAAAAAATAAATGAAAAAAGCATTATATTCATCAAGATAGAAAAATGAAAAATAGCATTTGTTGTATGTTTTTTATGTTCTGACAAATTTAAAAGGATTTATGAAGTGAAATTTAATGGTAACCTTTACTTATCAATAATATTACAAGAAAGTGGATTTTTGCCTTTTTAAAGGACAACATTTAATCAAGAATATTAATTAAGAATAAGTAAATATCTTCACAGGCGGTTATTGCTTAACAACCGCCTGAGATAATGCCCGATACTGTTCTTCAGTTTCCTTATCCCTTGCTTCTTTTTTATTTAGATTCCAATATAAATACTCAAACATGTTTAGATTCTGCAAATTGTGTCCAAATTCGATGATTCTTTCTTCTACATTTGTATAAAATTAACATCTACCACCTGAACAAAATATTTTTAAAACTTGTATAGCTGACATTGTAATGTTTTGGTAAATATCAAATTAATTTCTACTCACATATTATTCACATTTGTGTATCTCATAAAAAAAAAGGTTCCTTCACTCAAAATTGTTGGTATGAACATATTTGTATAATTTATACATGTATGAATTTTTTTAATTTTTTTAAAAGCATTCCAACATGTCAAACTTCAAATTATCCACCATTCTAACTAAATGCTCATATTCATATGAGGCATTCATCAAATTATGAACACACATTGATTCCAAAAAATTTTAAAAAATATGAAAAAATTCGTAGATGTTGGTGTGATGATTAAAAATGTCCACTGAAAAAATAAATGAAAAAAGCATTATATTCATCAAGATAGAAAAATGAAAAATAGCATTTGTTGTATGTTTTTTATGTTCTGACAAATTTAAAAGGATTTATGAAGTGAAATTTAATGGTAACCTTTACTTATCAATAATATTACAAGAAAGTGGATTTTTGCCTTTTTAAAGGACCACATTTAATCAAGAATATTAATTAAGAATAAGTAAATATCTTCACAGGCGGTTATTGCTTAACAACCGCCTGAGATAATGCCCGATACTGTTCTTCAGTTTCCTTATCCCTTGCTTCTTTTTTATTTAGATTCCAATATAAATACTCAAACATGTTTAGATTCTGCAAATTGTGTCCAAATTCGATGATTCTTTCTTCTACATTTGTATAAAATTAACATCTACCACCTGAATAAAATATTTTTAAAACTTGTATAGCTGACATTGTAATGTTTTGGTAAATATCAAATTAATTTCTTCTCAGACGTGAAATTTTAATTAACGATGAACACACTACATTCATTAACAATATTCAATCATTCACACAGTTGAAGAACACACAAGATACTCATTCATTAACAATATGCACATCTCACAAAAGAACACACAAGATGCACAATATTTACACAAGAACACACAAGAACACAAAAGATACACAAGTAATATTCAATCACATAGATGAAAAAAGATAGATTTCATTCATTAACAATATTTACAAAACAGAAGCAACTAAAAACAACAAAAAGAAAAACTAATTAAATCCTACTCCTACTCCTCTTCCATCTCCTCCTCCTCGTCCTCCGGCGGCGACTCCGGCACCGGCTGCACCGGCTGCACCGGCTGCACCGGCTGCACCGGCTGCACCGGCGGTGCAACCCCGAGGTTGCTAGCCGTCGCCTCCACCAGCGTTCTACGGCCCTCGGGGCCAAGAACCTGGGCCATCATCGCGAACAGAATGTCGAGACGATCAGCCACCCCCACGAGGGCGTAGAGGTAGTGGCCCAAGGTACCCATTCCAGTATACTCTGGAAGGGTACCCAGCCCCAAGGCACTCATGGCGCGAGACGTATTGTTGTACGCCTCTCGCGCCATGAGGAGGCGCTGCTCGGCGTTGATCTTCTCGGGGGAGCTGCAACATTGTTTCTTGCAAGGTGGCTCCCTCGGAGGGCTTGGCGGCGGAAGGTCGGCCATAGTGGTGTTGGGTCGTCGGAGCGGAGGAAGACGAAGAAAACAAGAGGATTCAAAGTGAGCGATGCGCTTGTGAGCCATAGTGGTGTTGGGTCTTTAAGGCCGCGCGGAGTGGAAAAGAAAGGTCGCACCTCGGGGAAAAGAAAGGTCGCGCACGCGTGACATGGTCACTGACGTGTGGGACCGGGTCCACATGTCAGTGACCGCTGATTAAGTCAGGGGATCCTCATCCCGGTTGGTGAGGGGTCTTTATGTAGGCGTTCATCAAATTAAGAAGAAGTAAATATCTTCATGTTTAACTCAGGCGGGTGTTACTAACCAACCGCCTGAGATAATTGTATCTTCTCAGACGGGTGTTACTAACCAACCGCCTGAGATAATTGTATCTTCTCAGGCGGTTGGTAAGTAAAATCCGACTGAGATAACAGTCTTCCCTGACGGTCGGTACTTAAAATCCGCCTGAGAAAATGTGAGTCTATATATACCCCTCGGCAGCATTGGAAAAACCTAACCCGGGCGAAACACTTAGACGCCGTTAGGCTGCCAAAATTTCGTTTGCCGCCAAGTGTTCCCCCTCGTCACTTCCAGGTACGCCGCCGAGCTTCGCCGTCGTCGCCGAGCTTCGCCGTCGCCGCCGAGCTTCGCCCTCCTCACTTCCAGGTACGCCGAGCGAAGCCATTTCCGTCGCCGCCAAGCTTCAAGGTAAACCCTAAACCCTTCGACCTTCCATCCTCCTTCGCCGTGCCGCCTCCCTCCCCGCCCTCGCTGCCGCCTTGCATATCCTTGATTAGGGTTCGGGAATTAGATAATGGTAGGCATCCTTGGTTAGGGTTCGGTGGAATTCGAAAAACTGTCAAGTTCGGTGGCATCTTTGGTTAGGGTTCGGTGGGGCAAGATTTATGTGGATGGTTATATCACGATAAATTGGTAGTTGGTTCTGTGTGTCTGAAACTGTTCCGACACATTAGTGGTAAACATGATTCTAGACTCTAGTAACAGCAGTATATTCCCTATTTCTGTCATCGGCCTTGCATATGCCACATAATTCTCTATTAGGGGCAAGATTTAGCTATATTTGGTTAAGTTGACCAAATTTGGCTAATTTTGGCTAAGTTACATTAGATATAGTTATACTTGACTAATTTTGACTAAGTTATGCTATATTTAGCTATATTTGGCTACTTTTGCTTAGAGTTAGCTATGCTAGACTAAGTTTGGCTAAGTTTGCTTTTATTTCTCTAAGTTTCATTTGAGCAATTGTAGCTAATCTGTGCTACCAAAGATGTCTGCACTTGTGGCTCCATCAGCTTCATTTGAGCAATTGTACCTAATCTGAGCTACCAAAGTTATGCTATATTTAGCTCTGAAGCCAAACAAAAGTTGCTGGCCAACTCATTTGTGATGCCAGGAGCATCCTCACGCCCATATCTAGGTAACACTAGGTGTGGCGATGGAGTCTGAGCATATGATGCCGATCTCTATGATACAAGAATTTAGTTAGACCTATATAACTTCAAAAATGTGTTTTGGCTAAATTTACTTAATTGAGCCAAAATTGAGAAAATTTGTTTTAAATATGACCAAATTTAGTTATGCCATTTATTAGATTTTTTGTCTTATTAGATCTAGCATGGAAAGCCCTAAGAAGACTGGTCCTGATTGTAACAACAAAGAAGACAATATGGAGTTTACTGACTCCAGCAGTTCAGGCTCCTATCACAGTCATTCGGATCCTTTTCCGAATATAAAAATTAAAAAGACTTCAGTGGATCTAGACCCGGAATATGATCCTGCCGACGAGGTATGGATCACGAATCTTAACTTCAGCAGTTCAAGTTAATGTTGGTTGTCAAGTATACGAAGTCTTATAATTTTTTTCTACCTAGATTAATCTCGAAGACAATGAGGTGACATCGGCTCCTAAAACCGCAGAAGGTTCACCAATGGATGAATCCTCAGCTTCACTCAAGCGGAAACGAGGGCAACGAGGTCCCAATAAGGGTCTATTGGACCGCATCATGTACATAACAAGGGTCGGTCCAAGTGGGCTTCCCCAAGAACCACTGGATTCAGTTACCAAGTACCATAATGCATGCGGTTTTCTTGTTAGGGAGGTTGTGCCGATCACAACCGAGAATTGGAGGAAATTACCCGAGCAGACCAAGAATGAGTTGTGGGAAAAGATAAAGAAACAATTCAAGTTCCCGAAAGGCACAGAAGAAGCTGTAAAGAAAGCAACATTGGTCTCTTGCGGCAAGAAGTTTCGATGCTGGAAGAGTGAAATGAATGCTTATGTTAAGGCCAATAAGGTCCCTAGCCCGAGGAAGATGGGAAAAATCACACAAGCTCAGTGGCAAGAGTTTGTTCGTCAAAAGAGCACACCTGATGCTAAAGCTCTAAGTGCAACTAGGTCAGAGCTTGCAAAAAAGAACAAATACCATCATCGCTTGGGGTCTGCCGGATATGGCCCCAAAGTCCAGAAATGGAATAAGATAATAGACGACATTCTTAGTAAGGGCAATCCTCACCCATTAGAAGGGTGCGATGAGCGAACTCAACGCTGGGTCTTTGCTCGGTCAGGTTTGACCAGCGAGGGCAAACTTGAAAAGCCCGACTCTCTGAATGAAGTAGAGGATAAAATGAAAGAAGTAATTGAAAAGCAACAGAAGGGTCTCTTCAAGCCGAAGAGGGAGAATGACCAACTTACCGCTATCTTGGGAAACCCTGAACACAGCGGACGGGTTCGAGCGGTCTCTTCTCAAATGTCTTGGCTAGATGGTTTCCCTAAAGATAAAGACACATATAGAAGACGTGAGAAGTTTAAGAAAACACTTGATGAAACAATTGCTCAAAAGGTCAAAGAAAATATGCAAGAAATTATGGAACAACTTAGACAATCAGGACAATTAGTGGCACCGAGTACAATGATGGTTCCGGTGCAAAAGGAGCAATTAGTATCTCCAACTGCCAACCCTAGCAGCGTTGGTTCCGTGCCAGGCTCAGGGTCAGCCCATAAGTTCCCTGTCGATGATATTGCTAACGACAAATCTTGTCGTCTTCTTGTCCCGATAGGCAGAGCAGGGAACAAAACCAAACAGGTTGCCACTGCTATGGCAAAGCCTGATCGTGACTTCAACGGGAGTCCACTCCGTTGTATTATTCTGTGGTGCAAGTTCTTCAGATCATTGATAATGATTATGAAGATTATGAAATAGACCACGTCACACCTGAGGGGATCGCGACTCTGGGGCAGGCTGTCAACCAATTAATCCTTTGGCACCGACGCGATATCGTGTTGGACGATGAGCCAATTTCTAGCCCCGTCGCATCTCCAAATACTGCAACCCCATCTTCTAAGGCGAAAGTGCATGAAGATCCACTCCCAGTCCGGGAAGATCCACTCCCCCTATGTCTGAGCAAGGATGATGATATCCAAGAGCAACAAGTTGGACAACAACTTCAAGCAGTACCAGAGCAAGCTGTTGCTAGTAAAGAGCAACTAGTTGAGCAACAGCTTGAAGTAGTACTAGATCCAGCTGCTGGGAGTAAAGAGCAATCAGTTGAACAACAGGTTCAACAACAAGCCAGTGTCCAACTTCCGACGACTACTCCTCGATCATCAGTGCCTGTCAAAGTTAGCTCATACGAAAATAAGAAACCTTCATCAGAAGTGACAAAGTATTTGGAAGCTATGAAGGAAAATATTAGAAAATCGAGTGCATCTCGTTCTTCTCATGAGCCAGCATTAGAAGATATCGAGGAGTGGGAAGAAGACGGTGTCATGTATAATCGGCGGACGACTTTAGTTAAACCAGGAGTTCCAATATACAAGCTTGAGGATGTTCCTCCTAAATTTGAGAATGGGAAGCCGTTAATGACATCCGTACAACTTAGCAAACAACCCGTCGCGCTCAGAAGAATGCATGAGTGGTACATCACTGCCAGCACAAAATATGGTCTTCAGTGCGTCACATTTCGTATTCCAAAAGAAGCATTCTGGAGCACTGGAGTAGATAAACGAGTCATTTTATTTGAAGAGCTGCTTTCCCTTTTCCATCGGGGCATGCTCGAAATCAACCTGCTGCTCGTCTGGTGCTTGTAAGTGCTCTAATATTTTGTATTTGCTTTTCTTACTACACGCATACGCATTTCATGAGATTATAACAATTCTGGACTTCTTCAATAGGATGCAATACATGGATAATGAAAAGTTGGCGCACAAGACAGGTATCCTTGACCCTACTAGGATTGCAAAGTCGCTATTCGACGTCCAGGCAAATCGAGAATCAAGCCAGTACAAACACATGAAAAAAAAAGATTTTGAAAGAGCAACTGCAAAACTTAAGAAGGATAGAAAGGCAGAAGTTGCAGCTTACATAGGACATGCGATGTTTAACTTTGTCAGAGACGGCCAGGACCTCGTAAAGGCTCCGTACCACTTCGAGTAAGTTCGACACATGGCATTGAAATAGCAATTATTGGTAATTGTTAACACGTGTGTTTGTATGTTTGCAGTAATCACTACATAATGATCTTCATCAAGCCAACGCAGGGAATGGCAACAGTCTTGGACTCGGCCGATTACCCACCAGATCGTTACAAAGATTTCCTTTCCATTTTGAAAAAGTACGTTTATTCAATAATTTTAATTTACGCACATTTAGAATGTGTTGACAAGTTTTATATGACATTTCTTGTATTACAGCGCTTGGCGGTTTTACGCGGAACAGCTTGGCGGTCAGAGACCTCCTAATACGAATGCATTGGACATTAAAACGTATTATGCTTGTCCGAAGCAGCCTGCTGGGAGTGTCTTATGCGGGTATTATGTATGCGAGCATCTTCGGACCGCCGCCGTATATAGAGTCAATCGTGAGGATGTAAGTTATCCTTAATGTCGATACCTTATTTTCTTACTTTTGTGTTTCATTTTCATTGTAACTAGCATAGTTTAATGCTTATATTCTCTGCTGTTCAATATTACCAGAAACATTATTTTCATATTTTGATTCCAACTTCAAAATTCAATTGCTCATAGTACAACTGCTCCAAAAATACCTACTAAATTCTTGTATACTCTCACTTTGATCTATACTTTGAGATTGTTCAAACCAACACATTCTAAACCTTGTTATGTGTTATATTGCAGCACAGGAAGAATCTGAACGAAGAATGGCCGGTTTGTAGAAGTATTCCTGATGGAGGAGCCGACAGGATTGCTTCTGAACTCTGTCAGTTCATTCGTCGCGAAATTTTGCACAAAACGGGGAAGTTCTTTGATAAGAGAGGTTCAGCAGCTGATGTGCCAGAACTTTGCGACTATACCAATCTAAACAGTTTTTAGTGAAAACTTGTAAACTTTGAGATGAAATTGTATCTGTAACTTGTGTGTATGTATATTGTTTTAGTGAAATTGACTTCTGTGATGATAATATTGTTGTCTTTTGTTCTGTGATGATTGTTGTTTTTTGTTCTGTGATTATATTGAATTGACCTGGAAATTAGAAATAACAGCAGTAGTACTGCATGACTGTGAAAAACAATTATCACAGGCGGCTAGATACAAGTAAAGAAACATCTGTGATAACCTAATTTTCACAGGCGGTGTCTGTTATGGTAGAAACCGGCTGCGTTAAAGGGTCTTCACAGACGGCTGATATAGGTAAACTCCGTCTGTGATAACACCATTATCATAGACGGGTTAGTTATGCTTCAATAACCGTCTGTAAAGACACATTATCATTGACGATTAGTTATGCTTCAAAACCCGCCTGTGAAGACATATTATCATAGGCGGTTAGTTATGCTTCAAAATCCGCCTGTGAATACAAATTATCATAGACGGTTAGTAATGCTTCAATACCCGTCTGTGAAGACTTCTTATCATAGACGGTTAGTTATTCTTCAATAACCGTCTGTGATAAGACGTTTATCACAGACGGTTATATATGCTGCACGACCCGCCTGTGATAAAGTATTTTCACAGACGGCTAGCCTAAGTAAAGAACCGCCTATGATAATCGGTCTTCACAGGCGGCTATCCTTAGTGAAGAACCGCCTATGATAATTAGTCTTCACAGGCGGTTTCACTTCTCCGCCTGTGAAATTGCGGATTATCACAGACTCTTCGTTTCAGGCGGTTTTAAAAGCCGTCTGTGATAATAGGTTTGGAGCCGCCTGTGATGAGGCTTATTGTAGTAGTTAAAGCCGTCTTAACTAGAGAGTCTGCTGTCATCTCTATGATATGCTCATCTCCCTTGTTGTATAAGCCTACCCAATATTTAAGAAAAGAAGCAGCATGACAAATTATTTCAGAGATATTTTTGATCAGTTTTTTTTTCAAAACAGAAATTCTTTCCCGCCTTCCATATTGCCCAAGATATTGCACCTAATCCTATTATATACATTCATTCCCCACCAGGCAATAATTTTTTAACCCAATACCAATATTGACTCAAATTTTTTTGGTCTCACATGAACACCGAAGCACAATGCCCCTATGCCCCAAATCACTTTAGCCACTTTGCACTCTAACATGAGATGATCTAGTGTCTCACACTCTTCACCAAAAGGACAGGTGGTATTACCTCTCCATTTTTTCCTCTTCAACACATCCTTTGTCAGTATTGCATCATGTTCCATCAACCATAAAAATACCTTAATCTTTGGGGGAATTTGGGCCTTCCAAATGTGTTTATAATCAAAACCTACCTCATTATTTGTAAGTTTTTCATACACAGACTTGACAGAAAAAACTCCAGATTTGGACCATATCCAAACGGCCCTATCTTGGCTATCTGTCATGGCCACCTTATTCAACTTAGCAACCAAGTGGTACCATTGATCATGTAAGAGTCTAGGCAAGTTATGCTTAAACTGTAAATTCCACCCAGAATTTGCACAATCAGCAATGAATAAATCACTGTTTAAACTAAATTCATAAATCAGAGGATAAATCATATATAAAGGTTTACTCTCCAACCAAGCATCAGTTCAAAACTTTGCCATTTTACCATTGCCAATGATATATCTCCTACCACGCATGTAAATGTCTCTAATCTTTAGAAGATCTGACCAGACAAGAATCTGAAACCTTATGTTTTATACTACCAATAGGACGCCCCTTAACATACTTAGCATTAACTAACTTTTGCCAAATACCATCTTCTGCTTCTAACTTCCACCACCACTTAATCATAAGGCTCTTATTCATTTTCCCAAATTCCTTATGCCTAGTCAACCTTTCTGTTTTGACCTACAAACTTTCTCCCATTTTATTAAATGATATTTTTTCTTCACCATCCCTCCATGCCATAAGAATCTTTTTCTACACACATCTAATATTTCAATAGTTATTTTAGGGATATTGAACATTGACATATGATACAAAGGAATGCTAGATAAACAAGAATTTATAAGTACAATTCTCCTAGCCATGGACAGATGGGAGCCTTTCCACCCTGCTAATTTCTTATTAAATTTATCTTCTAAATTTCCAGTCTTTAACATGCAATCTTTTTTCAGAAATTGGTACCCCCAAGTATTTCATAGGCATATCCCCCACTTTACAATTAAATATTTTTGCATAGGTGTTTGACAGATAATCATCACCTCCAATAGTGTAAACCTCACTTTTTTCAAAGTTAATTTTAATGCCAGACAACTTTTCATAAATGGATAACAGTAACTTCAACTTCCTAACACCTATAAGATCTTTTTTAATGCACAAAACAGTGTCGTCAGCATACTGCAAGCTAGCAATACCCTTGTCAACCAAGTCATCAGCTAAACCACAAAAAAATCATTATGTTAAGCCATGTGAACCATTCTAGTAAGAGCGTCAGAAGCTATATTAAAAAGAAGTGGAGAGAGCGGGTCTCCTTGTCTTACCCCTTTAAAGCTTTTAAAGTAAGGACCAATCTTATCATTAACTTTCACACTCAAAGTGCCACTGCCAACAATATTTCTAATCCAGTCACACCAAACATTATTAAAACCTCTAGCCTTCAGACAAGTGATTAAAAAGTCTCAATTAATCTTATCATACGCTTTTTCGAAATCTAACTTTAACACAATACCTATTTCATCTTTCCTCTTTTTTTGTGTGATGTAAAATCTCATGCAACGAAAGAATACCACTTATAATGTTCCTATTTTTGATAAAAGCCGATTGAGCTTCATGAATAATTTTATCAGCAACCAATTCCAATCTAGCAGTTAAGACTTTAGAAAACCATTTATACAAGCAATTGAGAAGACAAATCAGTCTAAATTGAGTTATTCTTTCAGCCTCCTTACATTTAGGTAACAGTGTAATCACCCCAAAATTAATCCTCTTAATATTCAAATTACCACTGTGAAAGTCCTTGAACGTCTCTAAAATATCTCCCTTGATTATATCCCAACAAGTTCGATAAAATTCATAAGGTAATGCATCAAGACCATCAGCTTTACTTTTTTTTCCATTAGAAAAAGAGCAGATTTTATTTCCTCTTCCTCAAAAGGTCTAGTTAAACACTTGTTATCCTATTCGCTAATATTCAAAGCATTCCCCCATAGCAGAGGATCTAGATTAAACGAGTTCCCTTCCCCCTTACCGAACAAATCCTTATAAAAAGTAGTTGCATGCTTCAGAAGGCTATCAGTTCCTGTTATATTATGCTTTCCATATTTTAAACTGTAAATAATTTTTCCTCCCTTTTCCATTATCTATTGCATGATAATATTTAGTATTCATATCCCTTTTAATAACCAGTTTTCCTTGCTTCTAATGTACCAGTAAATCTCTTCATTTTCCATTAACATGAGGTTCTCCTTCAGAAGTTTAGTTTTTTTCAACATATTCATTATTTAGAAGACCTATGCTCTCTTCCTTCGACTCTAGTTCACTCAATCTATTTGAATGAACTGCTTATTCCTCTTCTCCTGACCAGCCAAATTATACCCCCAACCTTCCAAGTACCTTTTAACATTTTTTTAACTTGAAAAGAACTATACTTAGAGCATATCTTTATCTTTGGTAGGCACACACCAAATATTATAAATTTTGTCTTTAAACTCACCATTTTTTTAACCAGGACAACTAAAAGTGAAAAGAAAACTTCTTTAAATGCCCCCCCCCCCCCCCCCAAACAATCAGAGGACTATGGTCCGACAAAGTCCTAGGCAATTTTATCAAAGAAGGCAGAGGAAAAAAAATTCTCCCACTGCATAGACAACAATACTCTGTCTAGCACTTCCAAAGTTGGTTGAGCATGGTTTTTAGACCATGTAAAATGACTCCCAGAAGATTTCATCTCCCTTAGATCATTAACATTGATGATATCATTAAACAAATAAGTGTAGTGATTAGGAACAAAATTAGTATTTTTCTCAGAAGGACCCCTCACGATGTTAAAATCACCACCAATTAAGTAAGGGTACTTTGCATAATAACGATAAAATGCAAGTTCTTGCAAAAATTCAACTTTACCTTCCACATGAGCAGCTCCACAAACATTTAGTAAACTCCAGGATAACTCACTCATTTTATCTCTGACATCAACTTGTAAAATAAATTTTCCTTTTTCAACAGCCAGCACATCAAAGCTATTACTCTTAACACCAGTAAACACCCCCTGCTTTTCCATTCGAAGGAATGCACTCCCAAACATAATCATTGCTTGGATCAATACTTCTCAAATTATAGCATGTATTTCACCCACCATAGTTTCTTGCAAACATATAAAATCAAACATGTATCATTCTTTACATCTTTAATAAAGGAAGCCACACCCTTTTTCCTTATACCCCTACAATTCCAAATTATACTGTTCATGTTATTCATTTTTCTTTTTCTTTTTCTTATTTTTTCTAGACCCAGGAGCTTCCTGCTGTTCTGTCTTTCTGTATACAGAAGGGCCAATCATCTGGCTCCTTCTTAGTGCAATATTAGGATCCTTACATCACCTTTTATTTTATTTTTTATTTTTTTTCCTTCTTAACCTCTTAATGCAGTCATTTTCCCCACCATTATCATGCAACAGTAACAACAAAACAGCATCACTATCATTCTCCTCTAAATTCTTAGCAAAATTTCCCTCCTTATTTAACTTCTCAGCCTTATCATGCAAAGACATTCTAGCTATTTCCACATCTTTTAGCAATTCATTTTTTTTTCAAAATCCCCTTCATTTTGCTAAATCCACGATTTCAGTGTTATCTAAAACAGCAAAAGAGTTGGGCTTATATGATCCATACCTCCAAATTTTTTCTTCTTTGGTGTTGCATCCTTCTTCTTTTCCTCCTCCATTTTCATCATTTTGTCCTCCATCCTCTTACTCTGTCTGACCATTAGTATTTTCTGTTAATCTTTCACCTGAGTGATAAACTGATCTTCCAAATGATCCTCCTTGGACCCAAGCTTATGTTTTCTTCCTCAACCGTCATTCCTTTCCCCTTACTGTTATCAATCAGATTTTTAGACATAAAACTTTCCACATTATTAGACATTTTGCTTATTTCCACCTTATCTACCATTACCCCATCTAACAGATCATCCTCATTTATATCCCAATGATTATCCATACAATACTTCTTGCCTCTCTCTGTCACACCCTTATCAGCATTAGCCTTCAGATTGTATCTCTCTTCAGCTGCTACCCCTTCCTTTAACAAATTGTACTTTTGATCTGCAAGCTTAGGAGGAGCCGATTTGACTCTCATTCCAAGAGAAGTACCTTTTGATGAAGACTGGCCAGGGTCCCCATAACCTAATTCTCATTTTTGCTTGCTGAAACCCTCCTTCCTTTCCGCTGCCGACAGATCTTGCACACTCTTGCCTTTTCCACCATTATCCTCTCCTGAATCCTCCCTTTCATACCAGAATGTATAGAAGAAAGATGGTATTGCACCTTCAGCACTAGCAGGCACCCTTTGCACATCACGACAGCCTATCTTAATCCTTCCATAACCAATCCTGCACATTGCAGCTTCATCAATTCAAAGTAGCTCCAACAAAAGAGCCCACATAAGCCATAGTTATGTCATTCCTTTTGTCATAAGGGACACCCCTCACTCTGAACCAGGCACTCTGCATTCTCCCATTAGCACCAACTTCAGGAGACCACAGACTCAGTGTTAAGCATGCATCAGTGTTGTTCATCCCTAGATTGAAATGGGTACATTCTTGGACGGTACTTGAAAATGGAAACTTCATAGTGTAAGTGTGTTCATTTACCTCTCTAGCCTTCCAAAGCCAAGAATCATCACCATACATCATCATAAACTCTTCCTCAATCTGCTTTGCATTTGCCTTCCCTCTAACCACTTTGATCACAGCCGTGTTGAGCCTATCCTTCAAATTTGCGTCTGATGGACAATCCGAAATGTAAAAAAAACTCTGACTAGGAACCTGCGCTGCACAAATCATAACATTGTACTCCCAGGGTTTCTTCATGTAACACTAGGTGACTTCATGACCAGTTTTGCTGCATTTCTCACACCTCTTGATAATAGGACAATTGTAAGACAAGTGATGCAGAACCCCACATCTGTAGCAGTGCTTGATGTTATCATCATACTCTGGTTTCTTCATAGAACTCTTCTCTTCCTGGGAACTATCGTTAGTCACACTCTTGCCCATATCCATCTGCATTCTCCCTTGACCTTGCTTACCCTCCCATTTAGCCACAGTTTCTGAGTTAGAGCTTGAACCTTGCTTCATCTCTGGACCCATATTGTTCTTGTCCTTCACTTGAACCTCCAGAGCTTGAGGCTTCAGATCATTTGGATCCCTTTGCCACGACCACCTTCTCCCACCACTGAAGCCTCCCCCTGCAGATCTGCCATCACCACACCCTCTCCCATCCATTCCACGACCTCTTCCTTGCGTCGGACCTGATGACGTGGCAGCTGGCACTGAAATGATTACTTACACCATGACTTATGAGCTGCTTTGCTAATCAAAACATCAAATGTGATAGACCTTGTTTAGATTGTCTTGTTTGCTTATTTCTTTGTACTTATGTGAATTATCTTATTAGAATGTACATGGGATTGGCAGAAGCAATTTGCACTGAAAACCATGATTTATGAGATGCTTGTTAATCAAAACATCAAATGTAGTGAGAATGTGTAGTCTTTTATGATGTTTAATGTGATCTACTCGAAGCTATAGGACTAGGGATTTTGCTTTATATGTATTAACATAGAAGCTATTTGTTATTAGAACTACAACTAAAATTTGAAGAATACCAGAGAGCATCTACTCTTGCCAGTTCATTTTATTGGAATCAGCCCAGCGATTCTGAAAATCTTGTTCATTTTTCCAATTTTGTGTGATGATCCTGCTTGGAATTTGAATCTTCTATGGGGAAATTTGTTAGACTACATCCATCTTATGTTTGTAATATACTACTTAATTTGGCCAGGATGTTGTAAATATTTTTCTCTACTACATCATCACTAATGCTTCAACATGAACACATTTTGAGATTATTTTGTTTCAGTGAAGTAGCATATATATATATATATATATATATATATATATATATATGTGTGTGTGTGTGTGTGTGTGTGTGTGTGTGTGTGTGCGCGTGTGTGTGTGTGTGTGCGTGTGTGTGTGTGTGTGTGTACATTGATTTTGGTATTTAATTTAATTTTAATTTGGCATGTCTTTGCAGGGTAATGCTGAGCAAAAGAACCTGATAGAGAGTAGTAATATTCCTTTCTTTGGGGAGCTGGATTTGAATGTGCACAAAAAAGAGCATATGTTTGGCCCAACAATTCTGAACTTTCTCAAGAGACGTTCCTGGGTGAGAAAGTTGTCACTTAAGATAACTTATAATAAGGAGGTATGGGTCTCGGTATCTTTACACATTATAGTTGAATATATTCCTTGTAAAATTGGTTCAGTAACTAGACAATTTTCACTACTATATCTATTTCAGGCTGGGAATATTATCCCAACATGCACATCTGATTGTGATTGCCGTAAGATACAGAACTGGAGAGACAACAAGATCACACTGCCTTACCTCAAAAGGTTTGATATGAAGGAGTTCTATGGCACACAAGATGAGAAGGGTTTCTTATACTATATTGTGAGAAATGCCAAAACACTTCGCAATGTCTCCATAGTTTTTTCTGAGGGTGTCAAACCACCTAGAATGTTTATACACACCCTCAACAAACTAGCCCCACCAGGTTGCAGCTTCAAGTACTCACATGCTATCTAGCTAGCTTGGCTACACATGGAGACATGGCTCACAGGAGGATCGGTGTTTGATCGACTGACGCGTCATCAAAATTATGAATGAAGTGTGGCAGTCTTTTTGTATTTCATTTTTGCTTGGCCATTTCGATTATCTATTCAACAGAAATAAATTTCTATATATTTAATATTGTAAAGGTCAGATTGTTTACATTAAGCTAATGCATGATCTGATACTTTAGTTAAATTTGATATGTATTACCCTTGAGTTTGATATTGATGCACACATTATATTGAGTTCTCCAAAACTCCACGCCTTTGCTCAATTAGATGTGATTTTACAGCTGTATTACACGTACTAGATATTCACATACAGATTGAAACACTGGTTCCTATTTATAAGTAACCGAGATGTTTGTTGGCCCAGCTCACTCTTTGTCTCACAAACAAAGGCACACACGAATGAAATTTTGAAGAACGACTTAACACCTTGCCTTCACTTAACACTCATAGACACTCAATTTATCAGCCTTCACTTGGCTCACCCGTGCACAACACTGCACTCACACAAGACACACACAGCAGCAAGCACTTAGCAGCACGGGCACTTTCCTGGTGCTCATACACTGGGACACACTGCCAACACGGCACACACACTGCACCTACACGTACTACACCGCTGAGCACCCTCTGACTTCACTCGTCCGGGCTCTTTTTATACTCAAAACGCAACTGAATACCGAAGCTAGCTCCTGCATGCAGGCCCACGACCGAGCCTCACGGCCACTACTTCGGTGCCGCACGACCACGACACCATGCTGCAGTGCCGAGCAAATCTTGCCGCACAATTTGGTCTCCAGGCAACGATCCAACAACCATGCATGGCCACGATCCAACTAACACCCAAAACTCGCTGTTGCATGCAGCCTGGCCTCATCACGCATGCGCTCGTCGTGCAAACTCCACTAACAAACTGAACAGCACCACTCCGTGCAACAGTTTCACGTTTGACTCAGATCACGACTCCACACAACACTTAAAACAACAAGATTAGATCCAAAAATAACCTCCCTAATCTTATTGGGATTATTCCTCACCTCCTCACAACTTCACAACAACGCCGAATGATCGTCCGCGTCTGCGATTGCAAGTTGTGCCACGCCATCTGCATTCTTCTTCACCGCATCACACTCGTCGGCGAAGTGACCAAACTCACCACACTTACGACAGTCGATCTTGGACTTATCAAACTTGCGGCGAAATTTTTTCTCACCATTCTTGTTGCTGCTGCTACCGAAAGCCTCGTCGTTGCGCTTCTCTTTGGCAACTATGGCCTCCCACTCCGCACGAGTGAGTCGTGGCTTTGCATTTGCCACCAGCAGCTTCTCCACATCACGATCACGTTGTCTCCCTTTGGAAGACTCCTCGAACGCCCGTAGGCTCCCGACAACTTCAGCCACCGACATCGCTGCCACATCCCCCCATTGCTCTATGGTGCTTACAATGGGTAGGAACTTGTTGTGGACCGAATGCATGATCTTCTCGATGACGGTAGCCTCCTCCACTCTCGTGCCGAGAGCATGTATCTCATTCATGACGGTGGTCACCTTCAAAGCAAACTCATTAAATTTTTCAGAATCACCCATGTACATACCATCAAGCTCTCTCTTGAGAGTTTGCACGCGGGCCTTCTTGACACGATCTTCACCGACACACATTTCCTTTAGCGTATCTCACGCCTCCTTCGCCGTCTCCTTCTCTGATATGGCCATAACTAAGCCATCCGACACAGCTTGGACAATGGCGGCGAGAGCCATTTGATCCATCTTCTCATCGACACTGTGCTTGCCCTCCACGGCTGCCCACACACATTGGACGCGCAGGAAGATCTTAATCTTCACCGCACACATGCCGTAGTTGTCCTCCGAAAGCATGGGGTAACGCAATGTCACCCCCGCCTCCTTCACAACAGCCTCCTCATGGTTGCCGTCTCCGCTGTTGCCACTAAGACGACGACTCGGCAGCGTGTACACTCCCGAATTTTTGACGGACATGGTTGCAACACTCAACCTGGCTCTGTTACTAATTGTTGGTACAACTCACTCTTTGTCTCAAAAACAAAGGCACACACAAATAAACTTTTGAAGAACTTAACACCTTGCCTTCACTTGGCACTCATAGACACTCAATTTATCAGCCTTCACTTGGCTCACCCGTGCACAACACTGCACTCACACAAGACACACACAGCAGCAAGCACTTAGCAGCACTGGCACTTCCCTGGTGCTCATACACTGGGACACACTGCCAACATGGCACACACACTGCACCTACACGTACTACACCGCTGAGCACCCTATGGCTTCACTCGTCCGAGCTCTTTTTATACTCAAAACACAACTGAATACCGCAGCTAGCTCCTGCATGCACTCCCACGACCGAGCCTCACAGCCACTACTTCGGTGTCGCACGACCACGACGCCATGCTGCATTGCCGAGCAAATCTTGCCACACAATTCGGTCTCCAGGCAACGATCCAACAACCATGCATGGCCACGATCCAACTAACACCCGAAACTTGCTGCTGCATGCAGCCTGGCCTCATCACGCACGCGCTCGTCCTGCAAACTCCACTAACAAACTGAACAGCACCACTCCGTGCAACAGTTTCACTTTTGACTCAGATCACGACTCCACACAACACTTGAAACAACAAGATTAGATGCAATGGTGTTTCTTTTTGAAGTATTAACTGACATGTTTTTTGTTTGTACATGCTTTTGATTTGGTAGGGTGTGGCGTATACATCCTCCAGTTAAGAGAAGACTGCCATATAGTCCCTCCATCTTAAATTACTTGTCACTCTCTAGTTCATTTTTGAACTAGAGAGTGACAAATAATTTGGGTTGGAGGGAGTACATTATTAATATGTTCTTAATATCTTGTAGATTTTACAATGCCTACAGTTAAAAGCACCTGATAGAATACCAAATGGACATTCATTTTTTGCTACATTTAAACCTTGGAATCAAGAACTTAAATGTGTGAATTATGTGACTGTCCAGAAAAAGAAGGTTTCAAAATTCTTAACATATATAACATGCACGATAAACACATGAGACACGGAATATATGACAATAGTTCGTCATTGTTTGAAAAGTGAGGTGATGTAATGTAGATTGTGATATTATTGTAACAATTTGTAGTCCACCTAGCTAAATTTCATTAGAAGATGAGTAATTATGAATATCTTGTCAATCAATAGTTCACTTCTTTGAAAACTTATGCAACCGTTCAATCTATACTACTCTTAGGATTTTTTGGGATACAAACACTTTATGGAGCACACTCTATTTCTATAATATTCATAGCTGATATCACTTAATTATACCATTGAGCCAAATGGCCTATACATTTGGCACAAGCATGCATGCTCTCCATTTTAATTTATTTTTACGGAAATTCATGCTCGACGACATTGAAGGAATGCCAACTATATTACTTAGTCGATTCACATCTTCCATTATTTTATTTATATCACATTTTTCGGAGAAACAATCTCCAAATATTTAATATTTTTAGGTCAAACATTTGAGGTCAAGTTAATGCACGATCAGATGCTTTAGTTAAAGTTAGTGTATACTAATCATCCAAGCCGCTCTTGTCCGTGAGCACGGCTGTCATGACAGTTTTACCAAATCTCTGTAGAGAGTGTACCTTTTACCTACAAGCAGTGATTTCATCCCCTGTTGCCAGGTGGACTGAGTAAACCTCCCTGATGCCAGTGGCGGCCAACCACATTTCACACTTCCATAGGTGCGTGGCCAGGAGATCACTACATGGTCTTTACAAAGGTACTCCCGACTAGTGCTAGTCCTCTAAGGTTTCCACCACTGAGGCATTTCTGGAGTAACCCTCCGCCTCAGAGCCCCCTCTTGAGCCTTGCGGTTCCCAGAGCAGTACCCCTGCATCATTCCCCGCACCATCCAACTACTAGCATTTCATCGGGAGAAACCTAATTAATTGACCAAGCCGCCCCATCTCAGTCTCGTGGCGGTACTATAAAACTTAGTGAAAGTTGCCTAGAGGGGGGGTGAATAGGCTAATCGACCTGCAAATGACTTAATAAAACGAGATTAAATCACAGGGGGCGGACTAGTCCGGTCAGGGGGCGGACTAGTCCGGTCAGCTTGCGTGAATAACCCTAAAAAGATGTTTCTAGCAAGTTTTAGGGAATTTTCTCTTTGCTACAAGTGAGTATATGTTTAAGTCAAGTTGAGCAACAACCTACACAAGAGCAAGTCAAGTTTCCACAAGTTTGTAGCAATGCGGAGTATGAAACGAGACTACCAACCCTAGAACAAAGTAATCAATAGAATGAATGCGAAGAACACAAGGGGGCAAGGATTTTATCCCGAGGTTCGATTCCACACAAGGAATCTACGTCCCCGTTGAGGAGTCCACAAAAGGACCGGGTCCAACAACCCTTCCCTCACCAAGTTTACCGCACGGGCCTAACTTGGTTCTCCACTAATCACAACGGTGATTACAAAGTTCGTTGGGGCTTCTCACAAACTGAGGCTCCCACACCACAAAGATGATCAACACAATAAAGCAAACTCAATACACAGCCCACAAAGACTCAACGAGTGCAAGAGATCAAACCGGGAGCACAAGCGCGATGTTCTTCCTCTTCTCCACCTCACTAAACCCTAATCCACTCAAGAATTAGTTTTAGAGGGAAAGTAGGCAAGAAGGAGGTTTAGGAGTGCTCCAAGTTGGCTGTGGCGGCGCTAGGGTTTGAGTTTTTCCAAAGGTATTCGAAATGAGGCCGGGGGTCCCCTTTTTATAGGGGTCCCAAGCCCAATCTGCTGACTTCAGCAAAAGGGCGGACTAGTCCGGCCACTGGCCCGGACTAGTCCGGCCTAGGGGACCACTGACCTCTTTGTCAGGTCCCGACAGCTGACACACTATCGTCACGCTACCCGCCAAACTTCAAATTCAAACGGTCACTTCCAGAACGGACTAGTCCGGTCAACACCGGACTAGTCCGATCTCACACAGAGCCTTTTGCTCCGTGTGAAAACGGACTAGTCTGAGGACCACGGACTAGTCCGGCCCCTAGGGCGGACTAGTCCGGTCCTCCCAGACTTAGCCACAGAAGCACCTTTTCCTAGCCAACCCGGACTAGTCCCGCCCCACGGGCGGACTAGTCCGTTCTCACTCAGGACCTCTTGGTCCGGTCTAAAATGGACAAGTCCGTGATTTTGGGACTTCATCCCCAAAACCCACTCACAGCTACCCGGACTAGTCCGGCCACAAACGGACTAGTCCGATCTCAGTCAGACCCTTCTGGTCTGGCCAGAAACGGACTTGGCCGGCCAGGAACGGACTAGTCCGGCCACCTGCACGGACTAGTCCGGCCCTACGGCCAGACCACTCATTCACTCATCTCTTTCATAGGTTTGACCTCTAAACCACTTTGAGCTCCCAAACTTGATCTCAATGCACTTTACACACGCACCCTCCTATTTCTACGGCTAGTCTAACTCAACACGCTAGAAACCCTAGTTTCCACGCTTCGAGTTGACTCCGTTTCCTTCCTTTTCCTTTTTGAGGGTTTGCGTCTCCGATCGAGTCCACACCTGTGCTAAGATCACTTGAGCTCATTAGCGACTTAATTGTCGTCATCAATCATCCAAAACCCACGGGGAACCTAGATGCACTTTCAATCTCCCCCTTTTTGGTGATTGATGACAACACATTAAGTCCTTCAACAATAAGAGTATAAAGTTTTGGTTTTCATAACATGTGTGCGTATGAATGACTCCCCCTCAATGTATGCAACCTGTAAAAGAGGTGGAGGAGATCTTTCATACCCACACACGTTATGGTGGGGTGCCTACGTGATGTGTTCAACAATTGTGACAAGACATGAAGAGCATCAATATAATCAAATGATTGACAATTAGAGCATTATATTGAGATTAAACGACATTAACAAGTCTTGCACAAATGTAAACATCCAAGAGCATGAATATATTACAAAACAAGTCCATAAAACACAAACACGCCCACAAACGATTTACAAAATAAGTCCATAAATCACAAACACGCCCACAAACGATTAACTCCCCCTTAACTCTCCCCCTTTGGCATCAAGGCACCAAAAAGGAAAAGAAGGGAGGAAACTAAGACCTAAGAACTAGTCCTCGTCTTCGCCACTTCCACTCTCCGTGGCCTCGGAATCTTCGACGTCGTCCTCATGATCATCGGCATCGTCGTCGTCGTCGTCGGAGTTCCTTGCCGAGGGAGCAGCCCGAGAGGAGCTTCCATCCTCTTGGAGCTGGGCGAGCTCATCGGCGGTGAAGTTGGGGAATGGAGTGATCTCCCCATCACTCACCTCCGGAGAGGACATCGGGACCTCCAGCTTGTCGCACACCGCCTTAAGGTATTTTTCTTGACGCTTGTGTGCCCTTTGAGTGCGAATCTCTTGCTTCCGGCACGAGGTGAAGATGGCCTTGAAGCATTTGAAGAACGCACTCATGGACTGAGGCGGAGGCGGAGACGGAGGCGCCACTGGGCGAGACGGAGGATCAGCATTCTTGCGTCGAGGAGGAACAGGCAGAGGTGGGGGAATCTGAGGACGCAGTCTCTTATGTGAAACATCCTTCTGGAAGGTAATTCCGGAGACTTTCTCAATTAGGCACATCACATAAGGAGCATAGCCACAAGACCTGTTGGGGGTATGAGATATATTGAAGATGTCATCAAAGATGTACTCAGCTAGGTTGAAGCTTTCTTCCCCATCTATCAGCACAAGCAAATGCCTCAGGTTGCCCTGGATGACTCCGGCATCTCCATCCTTCGGGGCAATGGTCTTTCGAAGGAGGCGGTTGAGCACACTGAAAAATGGCTTGATATTTCTTGCCAGTCCTGCCTCATAAGGAAGATGGTCTGGATACATGAAGTCAAGGGCATCTCGATCTAGGGCCTTGAGGTTAGAGATGATGATCTCATGCTCAAGGTGTTCCTCCAATCCTAGAATCTTGGCGAAGTCTTCAAATGTGACAGTGTACTGCTCTCCATTTGTCATCCATGTCATCCGGCGATTGCCAAAGGAGTGAAAGTAGACGGTTGTGTAGAACTGGACAACCACCTCAATGTTCCAGTCGTACTGGAAACTCATGATATCCTTGATTCCATGTCTTTCCGCTGCATTGATCACAGCATCAAATGCAGCATGCTTCTTATGAGCCATGTAGTCCCAGTCAACCCACTGGGCATCAGTCACAGGAGTCTTCATCTTCATGTAGACAAGGCGATAGTAATCGCAGTGGAAGTCACACCAGAACCGAGGGTCGGCGGTGGACCTCTCATACCTATAGACATTCTCGTCTCTGAGCCTCCTGGCCTTCTCAGCTCCTTTTCCTTTGAAAGTGTTAGCTGAGAGGTTGGGCTGACGGTTTGGATTACGTGCTGGACTGTGCATCACCAGAGGCTCAACAGCCTGAGCTTTCCCTTGTTCACGAATCAACACTCCTCCGAGTGCCTTCTTGGCTGGCACCTTGATGGAGGGCTTCTTCTTCTTCAGCTCGACTGGAGCCGGAGCCTTTCCCTTCTTGGGGTCACGCCCGACCCTGGGCTCAGGTTCCATTTGGGCTGGCTCCTTGCCCTTCGCCTTCTCGCCAACGGTGACGAGTTTCTTCCGTTTGGGGGCATTGGCCTCAGCGGCCCTGGAGTTGTGAGCCTCCCTATCCTCTCTTTTCTTCTTTCGCAGCTCATTCAGTGATTCTGCGGTGGCACGGGCAATGGCTTCATCCTCATTGTAGATGCTCGCAGCCACCTTGGATGCTTCGAGTGCCTTGAGCTTTCTTTCCTCCTTGGCCTTCTGCGCCTCCATTAGCCCAGCCTTAGTCCGAGCCTCGGCAATTTGGGCCTTGGTACGCCCCTCGAGGTTGACACACGGAGGAGAGCGCTCGGAGTTCGACATTCTGTGCAAAGGATGGAGAGAGGAAGATATGAGCCTAGGAAGAAGAAGTATTGCCGAAAAGATCTCGAGAACCAACTAGAAGTAGGGTTTGCCCTGTGCAAACCGGACTTGTCCGCCCCAGGGGCGGACTAGTCCGCCGGACGGACTTGTCCGCCTGGTGGCCGGACTAGTCCGGGTTACACAGGAAGAACCCTAACCCTAATCGATTCATCGAAAAATTTGTGAACCAATGCGCAATACTCCTAGGCTATGATCGCAAGGGTGTATAGAACAACATTAATGAAGGTGTTCCTATCAAAAACTTGAAGAATCAAGAATGGGGCTAGTTTTTGAGGAACGGTGAAATACCTTCAAAAATCCGCTTGAGTCGTCGAAATCGGCGTGGATCTCGAAGGTGGAGCGCGGGGAAGTGATCCCTCACTCCCAAGGACTTCGATGCACGGATTGGAGTTGAGTTTTGGTGGTTGGAGCGCAAAATCGCCGATTTGGGGGCGGTTGTGCGCGCGTGGAAGCTTGAGAGTCAAGTGAGGGAGAGAGAGGGGGTCCGGGCCGCCTGGGGGTTTAAGTCCCCAAGGGCCGGACTAGTCCGGTTGAGGGGCCGGACTAGTCCGGTCTACGGACCAGACCCAGACTAGTCCGGGTCCGGACTTGTCCGGTGGAAGGCCGGACTAGTCCGGTGTGCGGACTAGCCGCGGACTAGTCTGACCAGGACTTGTCCGGCCATTGGGGCGGACTAGTCCGGTCCAGCTGGGCTGAAAAACAATATATTTGGGTTTTGCCCATAAAGATAAGTCCTTTTGGACAGATATAGCAAGGAAAACATGACAAACATGATTATGAGTCAATAAAGAACAACTCATGAACATTTTCATGAAGAAAATAGATTTCTCAAACAAATTTGAGGAGAAATCGACATAGAGAGGAGTTTTTCGAAATGTGGTTCAAAATATATGAGGAATGTGGTTTAAGCCACGTTCCGAAAATCCAACACGTTGAGCTCACTTCTTAGCTCACAGAAACGCTTCTCGTCAAGAGGCTTGGTGAAGATGTCCGCAAGTTGATGTTCCGTCCTTACATGCGAAATCTCAATGTCTCCCTTCATTGAGTGATCTCGCAAGAAATGGTGTCGAATGTCTATATGTTTGGTCCTAGAGTGTTCCACCGGATTATGGGCTATCTTGATTGCACTCTCGTTGTCACACAAGAGTGGAATTTTACGCAGGTTAATCCCATAATCCCCAAGCGTTTGTCGCATCCAGAGAAGTTGTGCACAACAACTTCCGGCTGCAACGTATTCAGCTTCGGCGGTGGAGAGAGCAATAGAGTTTTGCTTCTTAGAGGACCAAGACACAAGAGATCGACCTAAGAATTGGCACGTACCTGATGTGCTCTTCCTATCAACTTTGCACCCCGCATAGTCCGCATCGGAATATCCGATGAGGTTAAACTTGGATCCTTTGGGGTACCAAAGTCCTAGGGTAGGTGTGTGTACAAGATATCTCAAGATCCTTTTAACGGCGGTCAAATGACAAGCCTTGGGTGCTGCTTGAAAGCGTGCACACATACACACACTTAGCATGATATCGGGCCTAGATGCACAAAGATAGAGAAGTGATCCGATCATAGACCTATATAGCTTTTGATCCACACTTGGACCGTCCTCATTTAGGTCTAGGTGTCCATTTGTCCCCATAGGGGTTTTGATGGGTTTTGCTTTGTCCATGTCAAACCTTTTTAGAATATCTTGAGTATACTTAGTTTGACTTATGAACGTCCCTTCTTTGAGTTGTTTCACTTGAAATCCTAGAAAGAACTTCAACTCACCCATCATGGACATTTCAAACCTCTCCGTCATTATCTTGGAGAACTCGTCACAAAACACCTTATTTGTGGAACCAAATATGATGTCATCCACATATATTTGGCACACAAAAAGATCCTCGTTGAAGTGCTTTGTGAAAAGGGTATAATCCGCTTTTCCTATCCTAAAACCATTTTCAACTAGAAAGTCTCTTAAGCACTCATACCAAGCTCTAGGAGCTTGCTTGAGACCATAAAGAGCCTTTCGCAATTTGTAAACATGGTTAGGATAGTTTTGATCTTCAAACCCTGGAGGTTGCTCTACATAAACTTCTTCCTTGATTGGGCCATTAAGGAATGCACTCTTAACATCCATTTGGTAGAGTTTGAAGTCATGATGAGTAGCAAAGGCTAGTAATATCCGAATTGACTCAAGCCTAGCTACGGGGGCAAATGTCTCATCAAAGTCCAATCCCTCAACTTGTGAGTATCCTTTTGCCACAAGTCGTGCCTTGTTCCTAGTTACCACGCCATGCTCATCTTGTTTGTTGCGAAACACCCACTTGGTTCCAACAACGTTAGCTTGAGGGCGCTTGACAAGCTCCCAAACCTTGTTCCTTTCAAAGTTGTTGAGCTCCTCTTGCATGGCAACTACCCAATCCGGATCCCTTAAGGCATCTTCAACCTTATGTGGTTCCAAGGATGAGACAAAAGAGAAATGCTCACAAAAGTTTGCAACACGTGAGCGTGTTGTTACTCCTTTTGTGATATCTCCTAGAATGTTGTCAACGGGATGGTCCCGTTGAACACTTTGATGAACACGAGGATGCGGGGGTTGACCTCTTGAATTACTTGGTTCATCTTCTTCACTTTGGTCTCCCCCTTGATTCATGCCTCCCCCTTGATCTTCATTCTCATTATCACTTTGGGGAGCATCTAGAGGGTCTTCAACTTGTCCAATGGGGTTTTGACCTACTTCATAGAGAGGATGGTCACTTGAACTTTGAGATGGTTCTTGTGGGCGAACATCTCCAAGTGCCATTTTCCTTAGAGCTTCTAGTGGAGGTTCCTCTTGATCAAGGGCATGTTGATCAACCTGCTCCACTTGAGAGCCATTGGTCTCGTCAAACACTACGTCACGTGCTACTTCAACAATTCCGGAGGATTTGTTGAACACGCGGTATGCATGAGTGTTTGAGTCATATCCAAGCAAGAAACCCTCATCGGACTTTGAAGCAAACTTCGAAGTCCTAGGCTTCTTGTTGAGGATATAGCACTTGCTACCAAAGACCCGAAAGTAAGAAACATTGGGTTTCTTACCAATGAGAAGCTCATAAGGAGTCTTCTTGAGGAGGCGATGAAGGTACAATCGGTTCACGGCATGGCAAGCGGTGTTAACCGCTTCCGCCCAAAACCGGTCCGATGTTTTGTACTCATCTAACATCGTCCTTGACATCTCAATAAGCGTCCTATTCTTTCTTTCGGCTATGCCATTTTGTTGTGGAGAATAGGGAGCGGAAAACTCATGCTTGATGCCCTCCTCATCTAGGAACTCTTCTACTTGCATGTTTTTAAATTCGGTGCCATTGTCACTTCTTATAGCCTTTATCCTCAAGGTGAACTCATTTTGAGCTCTCCTTAGAAATTTCTTGAGGACACCGGGAGTTTCACTTTTATCATGCAAGAAGAACACCCAAGTATACCTTGAAAAATCATCAACGATAACTAGACCATACTTGCTGCCACCAATGCTAATATAGGCAATGGGGCCGAAAAGGTCCATATGGAGTAACTCCAAAGGTCTAGTTGTCGTCATGACATTCTTAGAGGGGTGTTGAGCTCCTACTTGCTTTCCCGCTTGGCAAGCACTACATGGCCTATCCTTTTTAAATACTACATCCTTTAGGCCACGAACGTGCTCACCTTTAAGGAGCTTTTGAAGGTTT
Organism: Tuctoria greenei; assembly: GCA_036927565.1. Taxonomy (NCBI): domain Eukaryota; kingdom Viridiplantae; phylum Streptophyta; class Magnoliopsida; order Poales; family Poaceae; genus Tuctoria; species Tuctoria greenei. The sequence goes on along the minus strand of JAYESD010000005.1, from coordinate 215,510,104 downwards.
CTCATTCCAACATGGGCTAGCCTTCTGTGCCAAAGCCATCCCATGTTGGCTTTTGCCATCAAGCATGTGTCAAGTTGAGCTTTATCCGCGGTGAAATCCACAAGATAGAGCTTTCCTTTGAGCACTCCCTTAAAGGCTATCGAGTCATCACCTTCTCTAATGACACTCACTCCCTCACTAGTAAACACACATTTATATCCTCTATCACATAGTTGTGATATGGATAGGAGATTATAGTCTAGGGAATCAACATGCAAGACATTTGATAAAGTATGTAATGAGGAGATAGAAATTTTACCGGAGGCAAGGATTTTCCCTTGGCTATTGTCCCCAAAGAAGATTCCTTCACTTGGGTCCTTATTCTCCTCATACTCTATGAACATGCTTCTCTCTCCGGTCATGTGGTTGGTGCATCCGCTATCCAATACCCATTTCGATCCACCAGAGGAGTAAGCCTACAAAACAAGTTTTATGCCTTTCTTTTAGGTACCCAAGCAGAGTTGGGTCCTTTGACGTTAGTGGTTAGGCATTTTGGCACCCACACGCAAGGCTTGGGGCTCTTGCGGAGTGGCCCAACATATCTAGCAAACACCTTGCCGTGTTTGTTCTTTTTCAACACATAAGATGCATCAAAATCATGAAATAAATGATGCGGTTCAGATTTAGGCAGGTTTTTGCTAGAGGGTGAGTTCTTTTCATTTTTAGTTTGGGATGAACTCCCCTTAACAAAGACAATCATGTCTTTGCCATACTTGGAGGTTTTGGCGTTATGCCTTGCACCTCTAGTATAGCCAAGACCATCCTTGACATGGGGTGGTCTTGTGTTGGTGAATGCACTTCGTGCATATGCCACCTTTTCCTTGTCAAAGATGGCACCCTTAGGTGCTTGTTTGCCTTGTGCTAGGTTGAGTTCATCCTTAAGTTTAAGGATCAAGTTGGAGCACTTGCAAGGTGATGTTGCCTTGGATGAGGCCTTTGAGGGGGTTGAGCTCTTGAAGGAAGAGGCTACATTGTTCTTGAGTGACTCAACTTGAGTCTCAAGGATCTTGTTAGCTTTTGACAAGCTTCCAAGTTCATCCTTGAGTTCAATCGACTTCTCCTCAAGACTTGAACACGTTTTCTTGCAAAGAGCAAGTTCGTGTTCCAATGCCTTGCTCTTCTCTCTTTCGAGCTCAAGGAGCTCATCAAGCTCTTGACATCTCTCCTTCTCAAGGATGAGCATGTCCTCTTGTCTATTGATGAGATCCTCCTTCTCAAAGATCTCATCCATAAGCAGTTTCATCCTTCGTAGGGTGCTTTTACTTATGTCCTTAAACATACTTTCATTTTCACTAGCGCTATCAAAATCATCGTGTGAGGAAGTTGGGGAGGAAGGATGAGATGTTACCTTTCTCTTTCCTTCCCTTGCCATAAGGCAAGTAGGCTTGTGGTCGTTGTTGAGGTTGGGGAAGAGCTTGCCTCCCTTGGAGTTCCTCCCGATGGCTATGGTGGCCATCTTCTCCTCTTCTTCTTCGGAGGAGGACTCATCGTTAGAGTCCCACTCCTTCCCCAAATGGGCTTGTCCGGAGGGCCTCTTCTTCTTGAAGAATCTCCTTTCTTGAGGCTTCCCTTCCTTCTTCTTCTTCGTTTCTTCGTGTGGGCAATCAGCGATGAAGTGCCCATACTCGCCACAGTTGTAGCAAGACCCTTTTGATTTGGGCCTTGCTCTTTCCTTTCCCTTGCCCTCATAGTTGTGCCCCCCTTTCTTCCTCCTCATCATTCTCTTGAATTTGTTGATGAAGAAGGCCTCTTCCTCATCGGTGTCGAGGCTCTCCTCATCACTTTCTTCTTGCTCCTTTGAAGAGGGCGTTGCCTTGAGTGCAACGTTCTTCATCTTGGAGGCGGTGAACTTTTGGAGGTCGTTGTAGAAGAGCGCCTCCTTCTCCATGATTTCATGGTTGATGATCCTCCCAAGGACCTCCTCCGGGGTCATTTGAGTGAATCCCGGGCTTTCCCGAATCATGGAGCACAGAGAGACGTTCCTAGGCATGAATGCCCGGATCATCCTCTTCACCACCTCGTGGTCGGTCCACTTGGTGCAGCCATATGATCGGCTCTTGTTGATCAGCACCTTCAGCCGGTTGTACATGTCTTGGGGGGATTCACCATCCAAGATGGCGAATCTCCCAAGCTCTCCTTCGATGAGCTCGATCTTGGCCTCCTTGACCACTCGGTTTCCCTCATGCGCCGTCTTGAGGGTGTTCCATATGTCTTTGGCCACTTCAAGGCCATCGACACGGTTGAACTCATCTCTAGAGAGAGATGAGATGATCACACCCGCAGCTTGAGCGTTGCGGTGGATGAGGATGGCTTGTTCTTGAGTTATGTTGTCCTCATCCTTTGGAATCTCCACCCCGGTCATGACAATTTGCCACAAAGCTGGGTTGAGTGACACGAGATGGATCTTCATGTTGTGTTTCCACATACCGTAGTCCATTCCATCGAATTGGGGAGGTTTCCCCAATGGGATGGACAGGTAGTGGTTGTTGGCAGCAAGGCGTTCATAGTTGAACCCTTGCCGGTTGTAGTTGGCTCCGCCACCACCACTTGATTGGTTTGACGGATCAATCTTGGAGATGTTCAACTTCTCCCGGAGCTTCGCCTTGAGTTGGCGAGTCTCCTCATCGTTCGTTGGCTTATCTTGATAAGCCAACGTCTCCTCACGGGCCGCCTCGTAGTTGCTGCTCGATGCATCGTCATTCACCACTCCGGCCATCTCTCCGAGTTGTTAGACTCTTTGTGGAGAGTCCGGCTCTGATACCAATTGAAAGTTGCCTAGAGGGGGGGTGAATAGGCTAATCGACCTGCAAATGACTTAATAAAACGAGATTAAATCACAGGGGGCGGACTAGTCCGGTCAGGGGGCGGACTAGTCCGGTCAGCTTGCGTGAATAACCCTAAAAAGATGTTTCTAGCAAGTTTTAGGGAATTTTCTCTTTGCTACAAGTGAGTATATGTTTAAGTCAAGTTGAGCAACAACCTACACAAGAGCAAGTCAAGTTTCCACAAGTTTGTAGCAATGCGGAGTATGAAACGAGACTACCAACCCTAGAACAAAGTAATCAATAGAATGAATGCGAAGAACACAAGGGGGCAAGGATTTTATCCCGAGGTTCGATTCCACACAAGGAATCTACGTCCCCGTTGAGGAGTCCACAAAAGGACCGGGTCCAACAACCCTTCCCTCACCAAGTTTACCGCACGGGCCTAACTTGGTTCTCCACTAATCACAACGGTGATTACAAAGTTCGTTGGGGCTTCTCACAAACTGAGGCTCCCACACCACAAAGATGATCAACACAATAAAGCAAACTCAATACACAGCCCACAAAGACTCAACGAGTGCAAGAGATCAAACCGGGAGCACAAGCGCGATGTTCTTCCTCTTCTCCACCTCACTAAACCCTAATCCACTCAAGAATTAGTTTTAGAGGGAAAGTAGGCAAGAAGGAGGCTTAGGAGTGCTCCAAGTTGGCTGTGGCGGCGCTAGGGTTTGAGTTTTTCCAAAGGTATTCGAAATGAGGCCGGGGGTCCCCTTTTTATAGGGGTCCCAAGCCCAATCTGCTGACTTCAGCAAAAGGGCGGACTAGTCCGGCCACTGGCCCGGACTAGTCCGGCCTAGGGGACCACTGACCTCTTTGTCAGGTCCCGACAGCTGACACACTATCGTCACGCTACCCGCCAAACTTCAAATTCAAACGGTCACTTCCAGAACGGACTAGTCCGGTCAACACCGGACTAGTCCGATCTCACACAGAGCCTTTTGCTCCGTGTGAAAACGGACTAGTCTGAGGACCACGGACTAGTCCGGCCCCTAGGGCGGACTAGTCCGGTCCTCCCAGACTTAGCCACAGAAGCACCTTTTCCTAGCCAACCCGGACTAGTCCCGCCCCACGGGCGGACTAGTCCGTTCTCACTCAGGACCTCTTGGTCCGGTCTAAAACGGACAAGTCCGTGATTTTGGGACTTCATCCCCAAAACCCACTCACAGCTACCCGGACTAGTCCGGCCACAAACGGACTAGTCCGATCTCAGTCAGACCCTTCTGGTCCGGCCAGAAACGGACTTGGCCGGCCAGGAACGGACTAGTCCGACCACCTGCACGGACTAGTCCGGCCCTACGGCCAGACCACTCATTCACTCATCTCTTTCATAGGTTTGACCTCTAAACCACTTTGAGCTCCCAAACTTGATCTCAATGCACTTTACACACGCACCCTCCTATTTCTACGGCTAGTCTAACTCAACACGCTAGAAACCCTAGTTTCCACGCTTCGAGTTGACTCCGTTTCCTTCCTTTTCCTTTTTGAGGGTTTGCGTCTCCGATCGAGTCCACACCTGTGCTAAGATCACTTGAGCTCATTAGCGACTTAATTGTCGTCATCAATCATCCAAAACCCACGGGGAACCTAGATGCACTTTCACTTAGTGGCTTCTTCCATAAACCGGTCCTTAGAATCCGGTGGTGCCAAACCCAATCCCGGGTCTCGTGCAAACTGCACCATGCCAAAACTATCCAACCACCAGATTCCTATCCACTACTATTGTGTGTCCACCATAATTAATGTAATCATCAAGTTTAACATGTCACAATTGTATGAAATCCCATTTCCAGTGTCTAAGCATGGCTAAGCATAATTAATTACCTATCTACTTCCCAACCCACATCAGGTGACAAGGAATTATATGGAACAAGGCATGAAACATGAAATATGACATCAATTTAATTAGCATGCATCTAACTAAAATCCTAAAATTGGTACAACGGTCAAGGACATTTGTTTGTATTTATATAACTGCGCAGTCTCTTGATTGAACTCTCATCTTCATATTCTTCGTGTTGCTTCTTGCTCGAGATACGAGTGCGTATAAACTACCGTCAAAAGAGACATAAAACAATCAAGAATAATACACCACACAAGCAATATAAATATTATTATTAAATATAATACAATTATGATTTAAATTAGAGTTATGAGTGATTTATTATTTTTCATAGCCAAAGAAATGCATTTACCATTTGTTTTCTATTTTTAGTATTTATTTATAGGCCTAAAAACATTTTAAATGAATTTTTCATGGTCAAAAATATTTTATATGCATTCTACAATTTTATTCTAGTTTAAAAGGATTTATAACTAATTTCCCTATATTTTCTATATAGTTATAATATTGTTATATTTATTTTATGCTCAAAACATAATTCAATGGATTTTTCCTACCCAAAATATATTTAATTATACATTTAATATTATTTCATATTTAAAGAATGTGCTCAATGGTTTTTATATTATTTTTAAATATTTATTCCCCTGCTCAAAATAATTTTAGATTGATAAAAACCCATTAAATCTATTTCCTATCTAATTTTATTGCCTTAAATGAATTATTTAAATATAAATAGAAATATATATATATATATTCTAAATTCTATAAATAGTTTCCTGATATTTTTATTAAGTTAAACACATTTTTCTGCAATTAACACTTTTAAGAGGATTTTTATATAAAAATATAATTATATAAAAGCTAAACTAAATTTTATAGAGCCTAGGGGTTGTTCTGTAATTTTTCCATATTGGACAGAGGTTAAGAGTAGTATTTTATAAAGTTCCAGGGATTTAAAACAATATTTACCCAATCTAACCTAATTCCAGAGAAGTTTAGGGGCATATTAATAAAAATGAGGACCTATTCATAATTTAAATAAAATGCGCAGGGACCAAACTGCAAAATACCATTTCCTTTTTATTTTCTTATTTGTTTCTTTGTGCAAAACTGTGTGGACCAGGTCTATAGTGTTGTGGACCAAGAACTTAGGGTTGGTCTACGGTCCACGGTGGACCAAAGGGCCATACCCCTTCAGGGCGCCTAATCTGGGCCATCCAACCCGGATCCGATGGACAGTGTGCGGCCACGTCACTCCGGCTAAGGCCAGTGGCGGCGCACCGCCGGACCATCGTCGGAGTTGGCCGGCATGGCACTCCGGTGGCCAAAGCTCGACGAGGATGACACGAAAATGGAGAGAAGGGGATGGGGAAGTTTACCGTGGGGTTGCCGGAGCGGGAAATTGGCCGGGGATAGGCGCACGACGGCGAAGTGTGCCGTCCGGGCTTCGGCAATGCCGGAGGAAGGTTTCGACCTTCAACTCCTTGCCGCGGATGGGCCCACCAAGGGCGGCAAGACGTCAGGACGCTAGGAGGCTCGTCGGGGGCGGCCAGAACGACTTGGCCTTGAGGGGCATCGAGCTCTACGGTGTGGCCATGGCGGCGGCTAGGGTTTCAGAGAGGAATGAATGGGGAATGAGGGGGAGCGGATGGGGTTGCGGCCTGGGATACTTGTAGGGCGGCAGTTGCTCGAGGGGCGACAGCAGTTGTCGTGCGGTGCAAGACCGACGACGCGCGTGTGCAACGAGCGGAAATGGGGAAGGGGAGGGTGACGGTTGGGGAGGAAGATGAAGATGAAGGTGGGGCCCATGTGTAAGAGAGATACGGGAGGAAGGGGAGTGTAGGTTGGGCTCGGTTGAGGTGGAGAAGAGGGAGAGATGGGCTGCGGGATGGGGTTTTGGCCCATGTTGAGGGTTATTTTGTTTTTCTTTTTTCTTTCTTTTTTTCTTTCTTTCCCTTTCTCTATTAATTAATTAGATTTTTCGTTTCTTTTTAATTTTTAGAAAATATGGGTGTTACAATTCTACCCCCCTTAAATGGAATCTCGCCCCAAGATTCTAGGTTGGACTAAAAAGAGGTCTTGGTTTTTGTTTATAGAAAACTACCCCATTAGAAAGCAATTTCCTATAATTTTATTTCTTACTTGATTTTCAATTCTTCATTATCAAATTTTCAATGTTTAATTTCTCACTCAATGCAAAGATTAAAACATGATGATCTTGTGTAAATGGTCTTAAGAAATTACTTCTTTGCCAAATAAATTTATACTTTATTGTTATATTATTATCATTATAATTATTATTGTTGTATATAATTATTGATTTTATGATCAACCCTATATTTAATTTAAGTGGGGTGCTACTAGATCTGGTAGAGTATTCTTTGTTTTCTTTTCCATATTTTATTTGAATTCAAAGATATTGTCTAAAAATTAAAATTTGCATTTTCCACAATTAAACAATTTTTGTGCAATATGTCAATTTAGTTTAATGTTAAAATATTATCACATGACAAAACCTCTCTGCACTCGGCAACACGGACTAGTCCAGCCCACGGACGGACTAGTCCGATCTCACACATGACCTTTTGGTCCGCCCCAAAACGGACAAGTCCGCTCTCTAGGACTTAGTCCCGAAACTCCACTTCAAGGGGTACCCCGGACTAGTCCGGTCCACTACGGACTAGTCCGAAGTCACACAGGACCTTCTGGTCCGTGTGAAAACGGACTAGTCTGGCCAGGAGCGGACTAGTCCGGCCCTAAGGCGGACTAGTCTGGCCATTCCTGCCAGACTACTCTAACTTCAACTTCCAATAGGATTTCTACCTCAACCACCACTCTTGAGCTCCTACTTTGATCTCTTTGCACTTTACGCACACACCCTCCTATTTCTACGGCTAGTCTAACTCAACACGCTAGAAACCCTAGTTTCTACGCTTCTAGTCGACTCTGTTTCCATCCTTTTCCTTTTTGAGGGTTTGCGTCTCCGATCGAGTCCACACCTGTGCTAAGATCATATGAGCTCATTAGCGACTTAATTGTCATCATCAATCATCCAAAACCCACGGGGAACCTAGATGCACTTTCAATCTCCCCCTTTTTGGTGATTGATGACAACACATCAAGTCCTTCACAATTAAGAGTATAAATTTTGGTTTTAATAACTTGTGTGCGTATGAATGACTCCCCCTCAATGTATGCAGCAGGTAAAAGAGGTGGAGGAGATCTTTCATACCCACACACGTTATGGTGGGGTGCCTACGTGATGTGCTCAACAATTGTGACAAGACATAAAAAGCATCAATATAATCAAAAGATTGGCAATAGGAACATTATATTGATATTAAACAACATTAACAGGTCTTGCACAAAAGTAAACATCCAAGTAGCATGAATAAATTACAAAAGAGTCCAAATGCCAAGAACACACCACACAAAAGACTGCTACTTCCCCCAAACACACACAAAGGACTGACTCCCCCTAACTCTCCCCCTTTGGCATCAAGGCACCAAAAAGGAAAAGAAGAGGGGGACAAGGACCCAAAAGCTAGTCCTCGTCCTCGTCACTATCGCCGTCGCGGGAGTCGCTCTCCGTGGCCTCTGGGTCCTCGACGTCTTCCTCATGATCGTCGTCGTCGTCGTCGTCGGAGCCCGGTGCGGAGGTACCCTCCGTCTCACCCAAGAGTTCCAACTCCTCGGGGGTGAGAAGGGGGTATGGAGTGAGCTCGTCGTCGGAGGCCTCAGGGCTCATCGGAATCTCCATCTTGTCGCAGAGCTTCCTCACGTAGCGCTCAGTCCGCTGAGCTCGCACCTCGGCTTTGCGGCACGAGGTGAAGATGGACCGAAGAAACTTGAGGACTCCGCTGCTAGAGGAGCCACCGGGTGAGTGAGAGGCACGACGAGAGGCTCCATCACGAGGTTCCTCCGGCTGAGAGGGAGGATCCGCGTTCTTCCGGCGCGGAGGAATCGGGACAGCAGGTGGCATCTGGGGTCGAAGAGGTTGGTGAGTGGTGTCCTTCACAAACACAAGCCCGGACACCTTCTCGATCAGACACATAATGTATGGGGCATAGCCACAGGCACGATTGGGTGTGTGTGAGATGTTGTAGATATCATCAAAGATGTAATCTACAAGGTTGAACATCTCATGTCCATCAATGAGAGCCAACAGGTTCCTGAGGTGACCCTGGATGATCCCTGCATCCCCTTCTTTGGGAGCCACTGTCCTCCTGAGAATCCTGTTAAGAATGCTGTAGAACGGGAGGATGTTCCTGGCCAATCCAGCTTCACACCGGACGTGAGGAGGGTACATATAGCTCATGTCATCCCTGTCCATGGCCTTGAGATTGGATATAATGATCTCATGGTCCAGGTGACTCTCCAGACCAAGATCCTGAGCAAACACCTCAAAGGTGGCATAGTACTGCTCACCGTTGGTCATCCAAGTGATGGCTCGATCACCACGAGAATGGAAGTGAAATGTGGTATAGAACTGTATTATGACCTCCTCATTCCAGTCATACTTGAATCCAAGAATGTCCTTGATTCCGTGGCGCTCAGCTGCCTCGATCACTGCGTCAAACGCCTCGTGTTTCTTCTTGGCCATATAGGTCCAGTCCACCCATTGAGCCTGGATCACTGGCTTCTTCATAGCCTGATAGACTGTGCGATAGTAATCGCAATAGAAGTCACACCAGAACCGAGGGTCGGCGGTGGACCTCTCATACCTATAGACATTCTCATCTCTAAGCCTTCTTGCCTTCTCAGCTCATTTTCCCTTGAATGTGTTTGCTGAGAGATTGGGCTGACGGTTTGGGTTGCGTGCTGGACTGTGCATCACAAGAGGGCCAACAGCCTGAGCCTTCCCTTTTTTCACGAATCATAACTCCTCCGGGTGCCTTCTTGGCTGGCACCTTGGCGGAGGGCTTCTTCTTCTTCGGCTCAACTAGAGCCGGAGCCTTTCCTTTCTTAGGGTCACGCTCGACCCTTGGCTCTTCTTCCCTTTGGGCTTGCTCCTTGCCCTTTGTCTTCTCGCCAACAGTGACGAGTTTCTTCCTTTTAGGGGCATTGGCCTCAGCGGCCCTGGAGTTGTGAGCCTCCCTGTCTTGCCTTTTCTTCCTCCTTAGCTCATTCAGGGATTCTGCAGTTGCTCGTGCCAAGGCTTCTTCTTCATTGTAGATGGTGGCAGCTACTTTGGAGGCTTCGAGGGCCTTCAGCCGCCTTTCTTCTTTTTCCTTCTACACCTTAATGAGGGCAACCTTCGTCCTTGCTTCGACGATCTGAGCCTTGGTGCGGCCCTCCCGGGGCACTTCAGCATCTCTCTCCTCGGTGCGGCCCCAATAGGTCTCAGGGCGTTCTTCCTTGCCCGCGGGGTTGAGACGAGAAGGGGAACGCTCCGAGTTCAACATGCTGCGGAAGGTACATAGAAAGGAAGGTATGAGTCCAAGGAGAAAGAAGCATTGCGGAAGAAGTCTCGAGAGAATACTAGGACTAGGGTTTGCTCTGCGCAAACCGGACTTGTCTGCCCTAGGGGCGGACTAGTCCGCAGGGCGGACTTGTCCGCCAGAGGCCGGACTAGTCCGGATTGCGCAGGATAAACCCTAACCCTAATCAATTCATCGAAAAATCTTCGAATCAGCGCGCAATATTCCTAGGCTACGATCACAAGGGTATATGGAGCAACATCAATGAAGGTGTTCCTATCAAAAACTTCAAGAATCAAGAATGGGGAAAGTTTTTGAAAAAGAGGGAATACCTTCTCAAATCCGCGAGAATCGACGAAATCGACGATGGATTGCAAAGGTGAAGCGCGGGGAAACGATCCCTCACTCCCAAAGACTCCAATGCACGGATTTGAATCGAAGTTTGGTGGTTGGAGCGAAAAATCGCCGAAGAGGGCGGTGTCTAGCGCGCGTGAGGGAGAGAAGTGGAAGTGTGAGAGAGAGGAAGGGTTTTGGCTGCCCCTGGGGTTTAAGTCCCCAAGGGCCGGACTAGTCCGGTCTGCGGACCAGCCGCGGACTAGTCTGGACCCGGACTTGTCCGTCCACAGGGGCGGACTAGTCCGGTCCGACTGGGCTGAAAAGCGATGTTTTTGAGTTGCACACAAACTATGGTCCTTATGGATAACAAGCAACACAAACAGAATTATTGAAGAAGAAAATGATAAAAACATGATCAATTTCCAAGAAAAAGTTTTCTCAAACAATTTTTGAAGAGAAATCAAGATAGAGAAGAGTTTTTCGAAATATCTCAAAAATGTGAGGAATGTGGTTTAAGCCACATTCCTAGAATCCAAAATGTTGAGCTCACTTCTTAGCTCACAGAAACGCTTCTCATCAAGAGGCTTGGTGAAAATATCCGCGAGTTGATGTTCCGTCCTCACATGAGAAATCACAATATCTCCCTTCATTGAGTGATCTCTCAAGAAGTGATGTCGTATGTCTATGTGCTTGGTCCTAGAGTGCTCCACCGGATTATGGGCTATCTTTATGGCACTCTCGTTGTCACACAAGAGTGGAATGTTGTGCAAGTTAATCCCATAATCCCTAAGGGTTTGTCGCATCCAAAGAAGTTGTGCACAACAACTTCCGGCTGCAATATATTCCGCTTCGGCGGTGGAGAGAGCAATAGAGTTTTGCTTCTTGGAGGACCAAGACACTAGAGATCGACCCAAGAATTGGCATGTACCCGATGTGCTCTTCCTATCAACTTTGCACCCCGCATAGTCCGCATCGAAATATCCAATGAGGTTGAACTTAGATCCCTTGGGGTACCAAAGTCCTAAGGAAGGTGTGTGTACTAGATATCTCAAGATCCTTTTAATGGCGGTCAAATGACAAGCCTTAGGTGCCGCTTGAAAGCGTGCACACATACACACACTTAGCATGATATCGGGCCTAGATGCACAAAGATAGAGAAGTGAACCAATCATAGACCTATATAACTTTTGATCCACACTTGGACCATCCTCATTTAGGTCTAGGTGTCCATTTGTTCCCATAGGGGTTTTGATGGGTTTTGCCTTATCCATGTCAAACTTCCTTAGAATATCTTGTGTATACTTAGTTTGACTTATGAACGTCCCTTCTTTGAGTTGTTTTACTTGAAATCCTAGAAAGAACTTCAACTCACCCATCATGGACATTTCAAACCTCCCCGTCATTATCTTGGAGAACTCATCACAAAACACTTTATTTGTGGAACCAAATATGATGTCATCCACATATATTTGGCACACAAAAAGATCTTCGTTGAAGTGCTTTGTGAAAAGGGTATAGTCTGCTTTGCCTATCCTAAAACCATTTTCAACTAGGAAGTCTCTTAGGCACTCATACCAAGCTCTAGGAGCTTGCTTGAGGCCATAAAGAGCCTTTCGCAATTTGTAAACATGGTTAGGATAGTCTTGGTCTTCAAACCCTGGAGGTTGCTCTACATAAACTTCTTCCTTGATTGGGCCATTAAGGAATGCACTCTTAACATCCATTTGGTAGAGCTTGAAGTCATGATGAGTAGCAAAAGCTAGTAATATCCGAATTGACTCAAGCCTAGCTACGGGGGCAAATGTCTCATCAAAATCCAATCCTTCAACTTGTGAGTACCCTTTTGCCACAAGTCGTGCCTTGTTCCTAGTTACCACGCCATGCTCATCTTGTTTGTTGCGGAACACCCACTTGGTTCCAACAACATTAGCTTGTGGGCACTTGACAAGCTCCCAAACCTTGTTCCTTTCAAAGTTATTGAGCTCCTCTTGCATGGCAACTACCCAATCCGGATCTCTTAAGGCATCTTCAACCTTATGGGGTTCCAAGGATGAGACAAAGGAGAAATGCTCACAAAAGTTTGCAACACGTGAACGTGTTGTTACTCCTCTTGTGATATCTCCTAGAATGTTGTCAACGGGATGATCCCGTTGAACACTTTGATGAACACGAGGATGCGGAGGTTGAGCTCTTGAATCACTTGCTTCATCTTCTTCACTTTGGTCTCCCCCTTGATCCATGCCTCCCCCTTGATCTTCATTCCCATTATCATTTTGGGGAGCATCTAGTGGATCTCCAACTTGTCCAAAGGGGGTTTGACCTACTTCATAATGATGATGGTCACTTGGGCTTTGGGATGGTTCTTGTGGGCGAACATCTCCAAGTGCCATTCTCCTTAGAGCTTCTAGTGGAGGTTCCTCTTTATCAATGGCATGTTGATCAACTTGCTCCACTTGAGAGCCATTGGTTTCATCAAACACCACGTCACATGCTATTTCAACAATTCCGGAGGAATTGTTGAACACACGATACACATGTGTGTTTGAGTCATATCCAAGCAAGAAACCCTCATCGGACTTTGAAGCAAACTTCGAAGTCCTAGGCTTCTTGTTGAGGATATAACACTTGCTACCAAAGACACGAAAGTAAGAAACATTGGGCTTCTTACCAACGAGAAGCTCATAAGGAGTCTTCTTGAGGAGGCGATGAAGGTACAATCGGTTTACGGCGTGGCAAGCGGTGTTAACCGCTTCCGCCCAAAACCGGTCCGATGTTTTGTACTCATCTAGCATCGTCCTTGACATCTCAATAAGCGTCCTATTCTTTCTTTCGGCAATTCCATTTTGTTGAGGAGAATAGGGAGCGAAAAACTCATGCTTGATGCCCTCCTCATCTAGGAACTCTTCTACTTGCATGTTCTTGAATTCGGTGCCATTGTCACTCCTTATAGCCTTTATCCTTAAGTTGAACTCATTTTGAGCTCTCCTTAGGAATTTCTTGAGGACACTGGGGGTTTCACTCTTATCATGCAAGAAGAACACCCAAGTATATCTAGAGAAGTCATCAACGATGACTAGACCATACTTGTTGCCACCGATGCTAATGTAAGCAATGGGGCCAAAAAGATCCATATGGAGTAACTCCAAAGGTCTAGTTGTCGTCATGACATTCTTAGAGGGGTGTTGAGCTCCTACTTGCTTTCCCGCTTGGCATGCACTACATGGCCTATCCTTTTCAAATACCACATCCTTTAGGCCACGAACGTGCTCTCCTTTAAGGAGCTTTTGAAGGTTCCTCATTCCAACATGGGCTAGCCTTCTATGCCAAAGCCATCCCATGTTTGCTTTCGCCATTAAGCATGTGTCAAGTTGAGCCTTATCCGTGGTAAAGTCCACAAGATAGAGCTTTCCCTTGAGCACTCCCTTAAAGGCTATCGAGTCATTACCCTCTCTAAGAACGTTCACACCCTCACAAGAAAAAACACATTTATATCCTCTATCACACAGCTGTGATATGGATAGGAGATTATAGTCTAGGGAATCAACATGCAAAACATTAGATAAAGTATGCGAAGAGGAGATAGCAATTTTACCGGAGCCAAGGATTTTCCCTTGGCTATTATCCCCAAAGAAGATTCCTTCACTTGGGTCCTCGTTCTCCTCATACTCTATGAACATGCTCCTCTCTCCGGTCATGTGGTTGGTGCATCCACTATCCAACACCCATTTCGATCCGCCGGAGGAGTAAGCCTACAAAACAAATTTATGCCTTCCTTTTAGGTACCCAAGCGGAGTTGGGTCCTTTTACGTTAGTGCTTAGGCATTTGGGCACCCACACGCAAGGCTTGGGGCTCTTGCGGAGTGGCCCAACATATCTAGCAAACACCTTGCCATATTTGTTCCTCATAAGCACATAAGATGCATCAAAATCATGGAATAGAGGATGCGGTTCAGATTTAGGCATTTTGTTGCTAGAGGGTGAGTTCTTTTCAATTTTAGTTGTGGATGAACTCCCCTTAACAAAGACAATCATGTCTTTGCCATACTTAGAGGTTTTGGCGTTGTGCCTTCCACCTCTAGTATAGCCAAGACCATCCTTGACGTGGGGAGGTCTTGTGTTGGTGTATGCACTTCGTGCATATGCCACCTTCTCCTTGTCAAATATGGCACCCTTAGGTGCTTGCTTGCCTTGTGCTAAGTTGAGTTCATCCTTAAGCTTAAGGATTAAGTTAGAGCACTTGCAAGGCGGGGTTGCATTGGACGAGGCCTTTGAGGAGGTTGAGCTCTTAGAGGAAGAGGCTACATTGTTCTTGAGAGACTCAACTTGAGTCTCAAGGATCTTGTTAACTTTTGACAAGTTCCCAAGTTCGTCCTTGAGCTCAATTGTTTTCTCCTCAAGACTTGAACATGTTTTCTTACTTAGAGCAAGTTCGTGTTCCAATGCCTTGCTCTTCTCTCTTTCAAGCTCAAGGAGCTCGTTGAGCTCTTGACATCTCTCCTTTTCAAGGATGAGCATGTCCTCTTGTCTGTTAATGAGATCCTCCTTCTCAAAGATCTCATCCATAAGAAACTTCATCCTACGCAGGGTGCTTTTGCTTATGTCCTTAAACATATGCTCATTCTCACTAGCGCTATCAAATTCATCATGAGAGGAAATGGAGGAGGAGGAGTGAGATGTTACCTTTCTCCTTCCCTCCTTTGCCATAAGGCAAATTGGTTTGTAGTCGTTGTTGAGGTTGGGGGAGAGTTTGCTTCCCTTGTAGCTCCTCCCGATGGCTATAGTAGCCATCTTCTCCTCTCCTTCTTCGGAGGAGGACTCATCGATAGAGTCCCACTCCTTTCCCAAGTGAGCTTGTCCGGAGGGCCTCTTCTTCCTGAAGAATTTCTTCTCTTGAGGCTTGCCCTCCTTCTTCTTCTTCACTTCTTCATGGGGGCAATCAGCGATGAAGTGGCTGCACTCGCCACAATTGTAGCAAGCCCTTTTTGATTTGGGCCTTGTTCTTTCCTTCCCTTTGCCCTCATGGTTGTATCCACCTTTCTTCCTCCTCATCATCCTCTTGAATTTGTTGATGAAGAAGGCCTCTTCCTCATCGGTGTCGAGGCTCTCCTCATCGCTTTCCTCTTGCTCCTTCGAAGAGGGTGTTGCCTTAAGTGCAACATTCTTCATCTTGGAGGCGGTGAACTTTTGATGGTCGTTGTAGAAGAGCGCCTCCTTCTCCATGATCTCGTGGTTGATGATCCTACCAAGGACCTCCTCCGGAGTCATTTTAGCGAACCCCGGGCTTTCTCGAATCATGGAGCAAAGAGCGACGTTCCTAGGCATGAATGCCTGGATCATCCTCTTCACAACCTCGTGGTCGGTCCACTTGGTGCAGCCATATGATCGGCTTTTGTTGATGAGAATCTTCAATCGGTTGTACATGTCTTGGGGGGATTCACCATCCAAGATGGCGAACCTCCCAAGCTCTCCTTTGATGAGCTCGATCTTGGCTTCCTTGACCACCCGATTTCCCTCATGCGCCGTCTTGAGGGTGTCCCATATGTCTTTGGCCACCTCAAGACCATCGACGCGGTTGAACTCATCTCTTGAGAGAGATGAGATGATCACACCCGCAGCTTGAGCGTTGCAGTGGATGAGGATGGCTTGTTCTTGCGTGATGTTGTCCTCATCCTTCGGGATCTCCACCCCGGTCATGACAATTTGCCACAATGCCGGATTGAGTGACACGAGGTGGATCTTCATGTTGTGTTTCCACATCCCGTAGTCGGTTCCATCGAATTGAGGAGGTTTCCCCAATGGGATGGAGAGGTAGTGGTTGTTGGCGGCAAGGCGTTCATAGTTGAACCCTTGTCGCTTGTAGTTGACCCCGCCGCCACCACTTGATGAGCTTGACGGCTCAACCACGGCAATCTTCAACTTCTCCCGGAGCTTCGCCTTGAGTTGGTGAGTCTCCTCATCATCCGTTGGCTTGTCTTGATAAGCCATTGTCTCCTCACGTGTCGGTTGAGAATCACTGGTCGACACCTCTTCAAACACCACTCCGGCCATCTCTCCGAGTTGTTAGACTCTTGTGGAGAGTCCTGCTCTGATACCAATTGAAAGTTGCCTAGATGGGGGGTGAATAGGCTAATCGACCTGCAAATGACTTAATAAAACGAGATTAAATCACAGGGGGCGGACTAGTCCGGTCTGGGGGCGGACTAGTCCGGTCAGCCTGCGTGAAGAATCCTAAAAAGTGTTTCTAGCAAGTTTTAAGGGGATTTTCTCGAGGCTACAAGTGAGGATATGTTTATGACAAGTTTAGAAATTACCAACACAAGAGTAAATCAAGTTTCAACTAGATTATATCAATGTGAAGCGCAAGACAAGACTAGCAACCCTAGAATGAAGAATGCGATAAACAAATTGCGAAAAACACGGAGACACAAGGATTTTATCCCGAGGTTCGATTCCACACAAGAATCTACATCCCCGTTGAGGAGTCCACAAAGGACCGGGTTCACCAACCCTTCCCTCACCAAGTTTACCGCACGGGCCTAACTTGGTTCTTCACTATCTCAAAGTGCGAATACAAGATTCGTTGGGGCTTCTCACAATCTGAGGCTCCCACACCACAAAGATGATCAACAACGCAAAACAAACTCAACACACAGCTCACAAAGACTCAATGAGTGCAAGAGATCAAACCGGGAGCACAAGCGCGATGTTCTTCCTCTTCTCCACCTCACTAAACACTAATCCACTCAAGAATTAGTTTTAGAGGGAAAGTTGGTAAGAAAGAGGCTTAAGAGTGCTCCAAGTTGGCTGTGGTGGCGCTAGGGTTCGAGAGTATTCAAGATCCTGTTCAAAAGAACCCAGGGGACCTCTATTTATAGAGGTCCTAAGCCCATACTGCTGACTTCAGCAAAAGGGCGGACTAGTCCGGCCTCAGGCCCGGACTAGTCCGGCCTAGGGGACCACTGACCCCTCTGACAACTGTCGCACTGCGCGGCAATCGTCACGCTACCCTCCAAACTTCAAATTCAAATGGTAACTTCGACAACGGACTAGTCCGGCTCTTACCGGACTAGTCCGATCTCACACAGAACCTTTTGTTCCGTGTGAAAACGGACTAGTCTGGAGACCCCGGACTAGTCCGGCCCCAAGGGCGGACTAGTCCGGCCTACCCAGACTTAGTCGCAAAACCTCTCTGCACTCGGCACCACGGACTAGTCCGACCCACGGACGGACTAGTCCGATCTCACACAGGACCTTTTGGTCCGCCCCAAAACGGACAAGTCCGCTCTCTAGGACTTAGTCCCGAAACTCCACTTCAAGGGGTACCCCAGACTAGTCCGGTCCACTACGAACTAGTCCGAAGTCACACAGGACCTTCTGGTCCGTGTGAAAACGGACTAGTCTGGCCAGGAGCGGACTAGTCCGGCCCTAAGGCGGACTAGTCCGGCCATTCCTGCCAGACTACTCTAACTTCAACTTCCAATAGGATTTCTACCTCAACAACCACTCTTGAGCTCCTACTTTGATCTCTTTGCACTTTACGCACACACCCTCCTATTTCTACGGCTAGTCTAACTCAACACGCTAGAAACCCTAGTTTCTACGCTTCGAGTCGACTCCGTTTCCATCCTTTTCCTTTTTGAGGGTTTGCGTCTCCGATCGAGTCCACACCTGTGCTAAGATCATATGAGCTCATTAGCGACTTAATTGTCATCATCAATCATCCAAAACCCACAGGGAACCTAGATGCACTTTCAAGTACCCCTGCGTCATTCCCCGCACCATCCAACTACTAGCATTTCATCGGGAAAAACCTAATTAATTGACCAAGTCGCCTCATCTCAGTCTCGTGGTGGTACTATAAAGCTTAGTGGCTTCTTCCATAAACCAGTCCTTCGAATCCGGTGGTGCCAAACCCAATCCCGGGTCTCGTGCAAACTGCACCATGCCAAAACTATCCAACCACCAGATTCCTATCCACTACTATTGTGTGTCCACCATAATTAAAGTAAACATAAAGTTTAACATGTCACAATTGTATGAAATCCCATTCCCAATGTCTAAGCATGGCTAAGCATAATTAATTACCTATCTACTTCCCAACCCACATCAGGTGACAAGGAATTATATGGAACAATGCATGAAACAGGAAATAGGACATCAATTTAATTAGCATGCATCTAGCTAAAATCCTAAAATTGGTACAAGATGGTCAAGGACACTTGCCTGTGTTTATATAGCTGCTCAGTCTCTTGATTGAACTCTTATCTTCATATTCTTCGTGTTGCTTCTTGCTCGAGATACGAGTGCGTATAAACTACCGTCAAAAGAGACATAAAACAATCAAGAACAATACACCATACAAGCAATATAAATATTATTATTAAATATGTTACAATTATGATTTAAATTAGAGTTATGAGTGATTTATTATTTTTCATAGCCAAAGAAATGCATTTATCATTTGTTTTCTATTTTTAGTATTTATTTATAGGCCTAAAACATTTTAAATGAATTTTTCATGGTAAAAAATATTTTATATGCATCCTACAGTTTTATTCTAGTTTAAAAGGATTTATAACTAATTTCCCTATATTTTCTATATAGTTATAATATTGTTATATTTATTTTATGCTCAAAACATTATTCAATGGATTTTTCCTACCCAAAATATATTTAATTATACATTTAATATTATTTCATATTTAAAGAATGTGCTCAATTGTTTTTATATCATTTTTAAATATTTATTCCCCTGCTCAAAATAATTTTAGATTGATAAAACCCCATTAAATCTATTTCCTATCTAATTTTATTGCCTTAAATGAATTATTTAAATATAAACAGAAATAAATATATATATTCTAAATTCTATAAATAGTTTCCTGATATTTTTATTAAGTTAAACACATTTTTCTGCAATTAACACTTTTAAGAGGATTTTTATATAAAAATATAATTATATAAAAGCTAAACTAAATTTTATAGAGCCTAGGGGTTGTTCTGTAATTTTTCCATATTGGACAGAGGTTAAGAGTAGTATTTTATAAAGTTCCAGGGATTTAAAACAATATTTACCCAATCTAACCTAATTCCAGAGAAGTCTAGGGGCATATTAATAAAAATGAGGACCTTTTCATAATTTAAATAAAATGCGCAGGGACCAAACTTGAAAAGACCATTTCCTTTTTATTTTCTTATTTGTTTCTCTGTGCAAAACTGTGCGGACCAGGTCTGTAGTGTTGTGGACCAAGAACTTAGGGTTGGTCTACGGTCCACGGTGGACCAAAGGGCCATACCCCTTCAGGGCGCCTAATCTGGGCCATCCAACCTGGATCCGATGGACAGTGTGCGGCCACGTCACTCCGGCTGAGGCCAGTGGCAGCGCACCGCCGGACCATCGCCGGAGTTGGCCGGCATGGCACTCCGGTGGCCCAAGCTCGACGCGGATGACACGAAAATGGAGAGAAGGGGATGGGGAAGTTTACCGTGGGGTTGCCGGAGCGAGAAATTGGTCGAGGATAGGCGCACGACGGCGAAGTGCGCCGTCCGGGCTTCGACAATGCCGGAGGAAGGTTTCGACCTTCGATTCCTTGCCGCGGATGGGCCCACCAAGGGCGGCAAGGCGTCAGGATGCTAGGAGGCTCGTCGGGGGCGGCCGGAACGGCTTGGCCTTGAGGGGCATCGAGCTCTACAGTGTGGCCATGGCGGCGGCTAGGGTTTCAGAGGGGAAAACGAATGGGGAATGAGGGGGACCAGATGGGGTTGCGGCCTGGGATACTTGTAGGGCGGCAGTTGCTCGAGGGGCGACGGCAGTTGCCGTGCGGCGCAAGACCGACGGCGCGCGTGTGCAACGAGTGGAAATGGGGAAGGGGAGGGTGACAGTTGGGGAGGAAGATGAAGATGACAGGTGGGGCCCGTGTGTAAGAGAGAGAAGGGAGGAAGGGGAGTGTAGGTTGGGCTGGGCTGAGGTGGAGAAGAGGGAGAGATGGGCTGCAGGATGGGGTTTTGGCCCATGTTGAGGGTTATTTTGTTTTTCTTTTTCTTTCTTTTTTTCTTTCTTTCCCTTTCTTTATTAATTAATTAGATTTTTCGTTTCTTTTTAATTTTTAGAAAATATGGGTGTTACATCATGGAGATTGAAAAAAGCGGAACCAAACAGGGCCATAGTTTGGTTAAAATTCATCACGTTGATTAATGCAATTGATGTGCTTTAAATAACTGACCCGTATCTAGTCATATTTTACTATCCGTTTATTGCAGATCATTCACAGATCATACACCGCCGCTTTTGTTTGGGCTGCGAGAGACGAGCCGGTATAGCTGGAGGGAAGCGCTAGTATAGCTGGAAGTATGAGTGCGCATTTCCTGCCGACGCTCTCCCGCACCCGTCCGTTTCATTCCATTCTGCTCCGCCGCCTGTGCTGCAAGACCTTCGAATTCGCTCTTTCCTCCGCTCCACCTACCACCACGACGCTGCCGCGCGCCGACGTTGCCCGCATCGACCGCCATGGATCGCAGTGTCCGCAGCAAGATCTCCGACTCCGGCGATCATCACGACCGGATTAGCGATCTCGCTGACCACTTGCTCGTACAAATCCTGGTCCTTCTTCCCCTCGTCGAGGCCGTACGCACCTGCGTGCTCTCCCAACGCTGGCGCCACGTATGGACGCGCCTCCCGCGGCTCGAGCTCGACGACGACGACGATGATTCGCCCGCCGTCACGTCCTTCGCGGACCTCGTTGCCGGCGTCATTCTCGGCTACGCCACCGACGTACACCTGCCTGAAGTTTCGATCTCGGCCACTGTCGAGTATGAGTTCGCCGAAGCCTTCCGCATCGCAGCATCAGCCTTCCTCGCTGCACAGCGTGTCGTCTCTACGTTCGACATCTTCGTGTCTCGGGATGAGGAAGAGGACGAGGAGGAGATTCTCCAAGTGCCGCTCCAAATGCCATGCTTTCCGTGGGTTAAGGAGCTGTCGCTTTCTTTCATAGGGATGGAACTTCGGATGCCGTACACAGGCACGTTCAACCGCCTCACCAAGCTGCACATCATGGGCGTCCGGTTCACTGACGAAGGCTGGGCCCTCTACAATGTCGTGTCCTGGCGCTGCCCATGCCTCAAGGACCTGGAGCTGCACACGATCGAGGGCCTGAAGGTGCTGTTCCTCATTTCACATTCCCTCCTAAGCTTGCGTCTCTTCAATCTCATGGACTTGGAACGGCTCCAAGTGCTGGCGGCACAACTCCGTGACATGCAAGTCACCTATAGTTTCGTGCATGCCGCGGAACGTAGACACATGCTGCTGCAAGTGCCCAAGTTGGAGCAGTTCCACTGGGAAGACCGCTGCCCAGATGTGATCTATCCTTGGTTATTGCCAAGCCAACTCTTGAGGCTCACCGTCGTGCAGCTTCCCCTTTACTATCTGACTGCTCGTGATGGAGGCCAGTTCCAGTTCACAAGGATCCTGCAGACTTTCAAGTCTATCAAAACTCTAAGCCTTGAATTTCCTATTACACCTGTAAGTATCATCTACAGCACATCTTGTAATAAGATAAACATTACTCAATTGTTGAGAAGTAAACCCTGTTTTAAAATTGTTGTAGTTGGGGTAACAATTTTAGTTTAATTTGTCCTAGCAACATCAGTTTGAGAACGGAGAAAGTATATCACCGTACCACTAGCTTCTCTATAATAAATTTGGGGTGATAGTAGGTTATACATGTTGTGCAAGGGACTTATGATGATACATATGCCTAGTTTTTGGAGAGTTGTCTGGTTATACTTTATGTACATATGTAACCTGAATGCTGTTTTCCATTATCTAAAAAAAATGTACATATGTAACTAGCATGTATATAGGTCCCATATGCCGAAGAAAATTTTATTACACTGACAAAAGGAACCATTGTTTGATATATTACATGCTCTCACAAAAAATAATTGTATTTAGTTCTAAAAGATTCAATTCGCATTGTGCTCCGATGCAAATTTCGTTGCGCTCGGGTTTGCAGAATTGATATTACTACTAAATAGCTCTCAAGTCATGGCAAAACCATGGTTTTAATTTCATTTTACTGACAAAAGAACCCATGATTTATGAGCTGCATGATTCTTAAGTATAACATCAAATATGAAAATGTGTAGTTTTTTATATAACTTTTACCATGATCAACTTGAAGATCAATGCCATACTTTTCATGATAGTGTTATGGGGCATATAGTACAAGGACTTGCACCTTAAGGATTAACGTAGATTCTATTTATTAGAACGTACATTATTGAAATTTGAAGAGTAGATAAGAGGATCTTGTGGCCAGTTCGTTTTATTTGAATCAGCTCTGCAATGCAGAAGATCTCTTCATTCTCTAACTTGTTTTGATATTCTCTGAGGAAAAATGCATTATATTATATGTATCTTTATTGCTAACAGATCTAAAATTGAATATTAACATACTTCTGGACTTGGTCAGGAGATCGTAATGGTTTTCCTCTACTACATATATCACTGATGGTTTGCAAAAGAACACAATATATTTTATTTGTATCATTGGTTTCTAGTTGAAGTAGAACTGAAATCATTTGTTTCATTCAAATAATTAGGATCTATATGTATTGTAGTATTTAATTTAACTTTCCATCTCTTTGTAGGAAAGTGTTGAGCAAAATAACCTGGTAGAGAATGCTGATATTTCTTACTTTCGGGAGTTAGATTTGACAGTGAAAAAAAATGAGCATACCTTTGGCCCAACAGTTCTGAGCCTTCTTAACAGAAATTACTGGGTGAGAAAGTTCTCACTTGAAATAATAGATGATAGAAAGGTATTTCTCTCAATATCTTTACACATCTATGTTGACTATATACACCAGTTCAGTTTCTATATCACTTTCATTTTCTGTTTCAGGATTGGAATATCAAGGCACCATGCGCATCTAATTGTGGTTGTCGCAAAATAAAAAACAGGAGAAATAACAAGATCTCGTTGGACTACCTAAATAGGGTTGTTATGAAAAACTTCAGTGGCGCGGAAGATGAGACCGATTTTTTGTTCTCAATTGTGAAAAATGCCAAAGCCCTTCACAATGTTTCTATAATATCCTCCATGGATGTCAAAACAACTGAAAAGTTTATGCAAACCCTCAAGAAACAATCCCCATCAGGTTGCACCATTGAGTTCGCTACTATCTAGCTAGCTTGGCTACACAAGCGGGGAATCCATAGAAGTATTATGTTTAACTGATGCGTGTTATCAAAATTCTGAATCATGTGCGCTTTGTGTATTTCATATTTAATTTGATCTAGAGCTTTTCAGTTATCTGTTCTTCGGGGAAACGTTCTCCAATATTTCATATTGTAAGGTCAAACATTTTGAGGTCAAGTTAATGCATGATCCGATACTTCAAGTCAGTACTGTACACTAATCATCCTGGGCTTGATATGCGACATCTTATTTTGTTTCTCCATTAATCCAAGTCCATGTGAATTTGATATGATTTTACGACTGCGCTAATTGTGGTGTACATACAGTTTGAAATACCTATGCTTATTATTTATAAGCAACTGAGATGCTTTTAGTCCATACATGATTTTTATTTGGTAGGGTATGTCGGTATGCAACCTCCAGGTAAGAGATGATTTTGCAAACTAGTCCACATAAAATGTTTCTGCACACTCTCGATAATCGAGCCCGTCAGATTTGCACCGCCTTCGAGTACTCCCATAGAAGTATCGGTTTTCAACTGATGCCTTACCAAATTTTGAAGCTTAAAATTCCTGGATCAGCAAAAAAAAAATGCTGGCCAGACCAAAGGTGTAAAACACAGAACTGAGATGCTTCGCCCCTGCTACAGGACCACTCAACGCATGGCAACCTTTTTATATTTCATTTTTGCTAGATCTTTTCAATTATCAGTTCTTCCGAAACATAATCTATATAAGACCACATATATAATACAGTAAGGTCAAATATTTGCATTAAGATGCATGATCTGATGCTTTAGTTAAAGTCAATATCTATTACTCTTGAGCTTAATATTGATGCACACATTGTCTGGAGTTCTCCAAAACTCCATGTCTTTGCTCAATTAGATATGATTTTACAGATGTGCTACACTTTATACTCATTCAATTTGTGCGCTACATGTAATCCATGGAAGCAAGAATTTAAAGGTATGAATTAATTAAGTTACTGTCAAGAAAACAAGTCTGCCAATTCTTGGCTTAAAATGCATGATAAACCACACGAGACACAACAAAAAAACAAACATATGGCTACACGGGTCATTTATATGCAAGAATTCCAGCAGTTTCACATCGCGGTGCTGCCCGTCCTAGATACACACCAGAGTCACTTAAATGCCAATTCTTGATCTGTTCTAAGATGTTGAGTCATTGAAATTAAACAGGGTAAATGTACAACTCTTGGATGCTGACAAGCTACTTGACCTTCACTACAATGTTACACTGGTAGCTTTCGTTTGGGGGAACTGTGTTATTCAAGGTGCGATGGGAACTCTTAATAGCGCCAGTAAAGCTTGTTGCTCTTACAAACCGGTCAAGTTGTGACACGATTTGAGATAGTGATTTGTTGTCATGTTGACTGTTGCCTTGTACTGTTGGCCCATAAAATCAAGTTCACTCCATATGCTCCACACTGTTGCAGTTCATGGATTGTTTGTTTTGTGAGAGTATTGTCTGGCTAAATTTGACTCCTGGTATTCAATCCATCAAAATTGAAGGATTTGCTACAAGCGTTGTAGTAATACTGTTATCACACGACATTTTATTTGATGGTTACTAAAAAAAATCATGACTCTTCTAGCCAGGTATGATCGATGGAGTACTATTCAACCTGCCATTAGTGTATTCCTCAATCCAGTACATGTCCGCAACGGCCCATTTAGTCACACTTCTGTGTTTGCCACGTGTAACACCCATATTTTATGAATAAAAATTTGCTCAAACCCGTGATCATTGTAGCCTGCATTTTTGTGTGAATTTTTCTGAAGTGCAAGCGTGTAGCAAATGTTTGAATTTGGATTTGAATTCAAATCAAAAGAAAAGAAATGAAAAAGAAAAAGAAAAGGAATTAAACCCCTCCCTGGGCCGAATTTCCCTCCCCTGGCCCATTTCCCCTCCTCTCTCCCGCGGCCCAACTAGCCTCTCCCCTCTCTTCCTCTCTCTGCCGGGTGGGGCCCGCATGTCGGCGCCATCCCTTACCTCCGTCCCCTCTCTTTCCCGCGCCACGCTTAATCGTCGCCCCCCCCCCCCCCCCCCCCGCGCCCACTTCGCACCCCCCCTCTCCAAACCGCCCTCCCACGACGTGATCACCCCGGGAAACCCCACCATCGCGTGCGCCAGCAACCACCGCCTCCCCCGGACCTATAAATTCAGCCCTTCCCCCTCTGTTTCCCCTTCCCCGCGCCAAAACCCTAGCCTCGCCGTCCCCAAGGTCTGTCTCGCGCGTTCCCGGCTAGCCGACGGTTGCAGCACCTCATCTACCCCTCTAACCTCGTCGCCGTGTCACCAGGAACACGCCAGGCAAGTCTGCGCGGGGAGATCGCCGGAGAATCGCCGGATCCGACGTGCACCGACGCCAACCGCCGCCCCTCTCGACGCCGACCTCTCTCCAGTCGATTTCGCCCCCCGAAACCCCTCTAGGTATACTCCCCTTCTCCCCCTTTTTCGTTCTGTGTAATTGGCGCTTAGAATTAGTGGCGTTTTGGCCAAATTGGCCAACACCAGCGAGGTCCGCCGTCGCCGGCCGTCGGGCGCCGCCGCGCCGCGCGCGTGCGCTGGCCAGGAGCGACGTGGCTCGCTCTGGGCCGTTCCCTCGCAGCCGACGGCCGAGATTAGAAGCCTCCATACCGGTTCGGTAAAATAAAATCTGGGCCGTTCGCTTTGGATCCAACGGCCTGCATTCAAAGCACCTTTTCCCGCCGCCAGCTTTACACCCAGGCCCCTGCAAACTTAGTTGCTACCCCCTGTACTTCTCTGTAATTCGAATCTAGCCCCCAGAAATCACATACTAGCCCCTGGATCCCTAAAAATTGGTTTAATCATTTAATTAAGCATTCTAACCCCTGTAATTTTGTAGAATAATGTATTTAGACCCTGTATAGTGTAGAAAACTATTTATTTAGCCCCTGGACTTTTATTTATTTGCTGAATAGGGTTTTTAATTGTATTTGAGGTGTAGAAATTAGATAAAAATGGTAATTAAGTGTAGGAATGTTATGAAAAATTGTTATAATCTATTTTATGCTGTGAATTAATTGTAGTGTTCAGATAAAATATATTTGGTCCATGGAATATTTATTATAAATGTTTTAAAATACATTTTTGCTATAGAAAATTCAATAAAAATGGTTTTAGGCTATAATAAAATCCCAAAATTGTAGGAAAAATATAAAATGATACTTTGGCCATGTTAAGTGATAAATACCTCGTAGGGACGCATTAGTGTAGGATTTTGTGCTTATGTGTATGTGTGATGTATTGTTTTGCGTGCCTTTACTTATTTAGCTTTATTCTATTCTGCCATGCTTGGTATATATCTAGAGTCGTTCTACGACCCTAACCTTAACTTCCAAGACCAAGACTCCGTCAACTCTCAAGTCTTCAACGAAGGCAAGTGCCCTTGACCATCTTGTACCTATTTTAGGAATTTAGCTAGTTGCATGCTAATTAAATTGATGTCCTACTTCATGTTTACATGCCCTGTTCCTTACTATTCCTTGTTACCTGAAATGGGGTGGGAAGTAGATAGGCTTTATTTATGCTTAGCCATGCTTAGATGTTGGGATTGGGATTTCATACAAATGTTCTATGCTCAACTTTATGGTTACTTTAATTTGGTGATGAATATACATAATGTTAGTGGATAGGAATCTGGTGGTTGGTTAGTTTTGGTATGGTGCATTTTGCACGAGACCCGGGATTGGGGTTTGTTACCACCGGATTCTAGGGACCGGTTTATGGAGGAAGCCACTAAGCTTTATAGTACCACCACGAGACTGAGATGGGGCAGCTTGGTCAATTAATTAGGTTTCTCCCGATGACCTGCTAGTGGTTGGATGGTGCGGGGAATGAGGCGGGTGATCTGCTCTTGGAACCGCAAGGCTCAAGAGGGGGCTCTGGGGCGGAGGGTTACTCCGAGAATCCTCAGTGGTGGAAACCTTAGAGGGCTAGCACTAGTCGGGAGTACCTTTGTAAAGACCATGTAGTGATCTCCTAGCCTCACACCAAAGGAAGTGTGAAATGTGGTTAGCTACCACGGGCATTCGGGGAGGTTCGCTAGTTCACCTGGCAACAGGGGATGAAATCACTACTTGTGGGGAAAGGGTACACTCTCTGCAGAGACTTGGTAAAACTGTCATGACAGCCGTGCTCACGGACAAGAGCGGCTTGGGGCCAGTTCATAATTAGTCTATGGTTAGGAAATAATGGTTCATTATGATTCAAGTACTTTCATTATCATTAATCATGTGTTGATTATTTATTGAATTATGATATTGATAATTGGAAGCTAAGGATAGGTTCTAAGCATAGTGCTAAGCCATATTTGGCTTTTCCTTGCTCTAGCCAATCATGTCATTCTCTTCCCGCACTTGCTGAGTACTCTATGTACTCAAGCGTTTAATTTTCCATTAGAATATGAAGAAGAAGAAGCTGCACCGGAGGATTTCTTCGTCAATCCGGAGGACTTGGCCTAGGCTGGCGACCATACGCGCAACGGCTGCCTGTGGAGATGAAGCCCCGCTTTCCTATCTTGCTTTCTGTAGTAATGAACTGTTTAGTGTTGTAATAGTTGTGGTTTGTATTTGTAGACCTTCGGGTCATACTGTAAGACTATTTATGTAATCGAACATGGCAATGTAATGGTATTTCACTTTCGTCGACGCATGTACGATTCAACTGATCCTGGCGTACATGTGATTAGCGTCTGTTCATCTTTACGATGACCGGGCGTGACAAAGTGGTATCAGAGCCGTGTTGCCCGTAGGACGCAAGCCTAGTTAGAAATGGCCGAAAATTAAGGACTATACTGTTTTCTTATGAAATAGTATTTTCAAAATTTTGTGCTCTCTATCTCAAACCTTGTGCTTCTTATCTTGCTGTGCTATTTGCTTTATTATAATTTAATTTATGGATTATTGATCTCACTCTCTTCTTTTCAAATGTTTGTAGATGGCGCGAACCAAGCAGACGGCTCGTAAGTCGACTGGGGGTCGTGTTCCACGTCACGCCCTAGCCAGTCGCTCCGCACCTTACACCCCTAGGAGGGAGACGACGCTGTTCTCCACTGGGAGTGCTGCTTCGAGGATGCGTGTCCGTCTTCGCTCCCTTCTTCGAGCTGCGGGGTACCGTGAGTACCATGTTCGCCTAGTCTACCACACCACTAGGGTCTTTGCACCCTATACTGGTGGACTAGAGTGGAGTTCTCAGCTGGCCGTCTACTACGACTCGGAGTTGCTGCACTCACACTTCTCTCCGGCCTGGAGGAGCTCCCAGCGTGCGTATGAGGAGGACGCCACGTGGGAGGCGACCACCTACTGGAGCCACGCCCACAGGTTCCTTCTTGGGTGCACGGAGCACGCGTACACCCCTCAGCGCCCTAGTGGCACGGCCGCCTTCACTGGACGTGACGTCGAGGGGCACTTGACTCACCCCCAGTGCGAGAGGCTGGTGGACGACGTTGTGGAGTTGTCTTCGCGACTCCAGCGTTGTCAGCAGGACCTACAGGACAGCAGGGACCTGGTTGACCGCTACGAGCGACTTCGCCGACGCTACGCGAGGATCACTGCAGCTGATCCTAACTCTCCTCAGTACGCTTCAGACGTGGAGCCTTGGGACCCGAACTCTCCAGATCGTCGCATGAACTCCCCCCAGGAATCAAGAGAGGACTCAGAAGAAGAAGACCCGAAGATGGAGATTGAGGAGGACTCCGATGAGTAGGAGTGGACTTGCTTTCCCGTTGGACGACTCATGACACCTATCGTTAGTATGTAGGAGCGTGTAGTTGCGCCCTCTTTAGTCTTGAGTTGTGTTATTTATGTTGTTATGCTAGTAGTTTGCTTTATGTGGTGTGTGTGTGCGACATGAGTTGTGGAATGCTTCGGCATCCTGTCCACATCCATGTCATTTGTATATAGGCTTGTTAGTGTGTCGTGCGAGTTGTGGAATGCATTAGCATCTTGTCCACATCCGCACTAGTTGGTTAATGAATTTGCTTGCTTTATATATATATATGTGTCTCCCTTGATGCATGTAGTTGGGACCGTTTCCATAGCGTACCCTTCTATATCTTATCTATTGTTCTAAAATTTCAATTCTTCCCTACACAGATGTCTGTAAGAGGTAGAGGTAGAGGTCATGGAAGGGGTGTTGTGCCCCAAGATGAAGGACTTGGAGGTGTGCCTGGATGGAATGGTAGGGGTGCTCGAGGGGCCCCAGCCGCGCAACAAATGCAGCAGATGATGGCCATCCAAACCCAGCTACTTAACAACCTCACTCAGATTGTCACCAACCTGCAGCAAGCCCCACCCCCACCACCACTAAACTACAACCTTCCGCCACCACCACCTTTTCCACCTAGGTCCTTCCTTAGGGACTTCCTGAACACTCATCCACCCACTTTCGCCACCGTTACCGAACCCATGGATGCCGATGATTGGCTCCGTACTGTTGAAAGCAAGCTGAGGCTCATCCACTGTGAAGGAAGGGAGAAAGTGCTACTAGCCTCCCATCAACTCCAAGGACCGGCAGCCGACTGGTGGACTGCCTTTACTGAAGCCCACCGGGATCCAGAAAGCATTACTTGGGAAGAATTCAGGACTAACTTCCGCAATCACTTTGTGCCTGAGGGAGAAATACAAGCAAGGCGTGAAGAGTTCCTTATGTTGAAGCAGGGCCGTATGACTGTGAGGACCTATTTGAATGCATTCACCCAGTTGTCCCGCTATGCTCCAACCGATGTGGACACTGACTCCAAGAAACAATTCCG
The DNA here is from genome assembly GCA_036927565.1 of Tuctoria greenei. NCBI lineage: Eukaryota > Viridiplantae > Streptophyta > Magnoliopsida > Poales > Poaceae > Tuctoria > Tuctoria greenei. Next base: position 215,479,638 of record JAYESD010000005.1, on the reverse strand, counting down.
CTTCAAGAATGGGTTGGACAAGGATTTAAAGTTCGCCATGTCTTCTAGTGACTACGGCGACTTTCAGAAGCTGGTTGACAAAGCTTTTGAAGTGGAGAGGACTAAGAAGGAACTAGATGATGAGGAAAGAAAAAGGAAGTTGACTATGGCACATGCCTCTAGCAGCAATGTGCGCCCCCGTCTTAACCCTCCGCCTGCAAACCAAATGACTCGTCCCATGAACTACTCGGGACAGAGGTTTCCCAACTCCAACTACATGCCACCCACTCCCTACAACCAGCAATGCGCCAGCAGCAGCAGCAGCCACCACGCCAGCCAATGCAACCCCCACGTCAGCAGATGCAACCACCCCACCCTTCAGCTCCAGCTAACTGTCCAAACGGCCAACCCCCAAGAAACCAATCAGGAGGCAACAAGGGCCCAAATAATGCTGCGGGAGTACAATGTTACAAGTGCGGAGAATGGGGACACTATGCCAGCAGTTGTCCAAAGAAGCAACAGAACCCATCTGGTCGTGTCAACCATGTGACTCTGGAACAAGCACAGGAAGCGCTGGATGTGGTGATCGGTATGTTTTCTGTTAACTCCCACCCCGCCACCATATTATTTGATTCGGGTGCTACACATTCATTTATATCCAAGGATTTCATAAAGAAACATGGCATGGTAGTTACATTCTTGAATGGGCCATTATTGATAAACTCTCCTGGGGGAGAGATAGTGGCAAGGCATCTATGCCGAAAAGTGAGTATAGACATAAGGGGGGTAGTCTTTTGGGCCAACCTAATAGTGTTGGACTCACAAGGATTGGATATCATTCTGGGGATGGACTGGTTGATAAAGAATCGAGGAGTAATTTATTGTGCAACTAGAACAGTCTGCTTAACACACCCGGATGGCACTATAGTGGAGTTCAAGCCAGATCAGACACAAGAAGCAACTCAACCATCTTGAGAGTACCAAAGACATCAGGGTTGTGAAAGAATTTCCGGATGTATTCCCAGATGACTTACCAGGTATGCCCCCTGATCGAGAGATTGAATTTATCATTGAATTAGTACCTGGAACGGCCCCAATATATAAGAGGCCGTATAGAATGGATGCTAAACAATTAGCTGAACTAAAGGATCATATTGAGAAGTTATTGGCAAAAGGATATATTCGTCCTAGCTCATCGCCTTGGGGAGCACCAGTCATATTTGTACCTAAGAAGGATGGAACTCAAAGGTTGTGTGTGGATTACCGCGCCTTAAATGAGGTAACAATCAAGAATAAATACCCACTACCAAGGATTGAAGATTTGTTTGATCAGTTGAGAGGAGCATGTGTGTTTTCCAAGATTGATCTTCGTTCGGGCTACCATCAACTGAAGATTAGACCGTCAGATATTCCCAAGATGGCATTTGTCTCTCGATATGGATTATATGAGTATACAGTTATGTCGTTTGGATTGACCAATGCTCCGGCATATTTTATGTATATTATGAACAAGGTATTCATGGAGTACTTGGACAAGTTTGTAGTGGTATTCATCGATGACATACTTATCTACTCCAAGACTGAAGAAGAGCATGAGGAGCACCTCAGGATGGCTCTACAGAAGCTTTGCCAACATCAACTGTATGCCAAACTTAGTAAGTGTGAGTTTTGGCTAAAGGAGGTATCGTTTTTGGGACATGTCATATCCGAAGGAGGTATAGCAGTAGATCCAGGCAAAGTGGCAGATGTTCTTAAGTGGGAAACACCCGAGAGTGTGCATGATATACGAAGATTCTTGGGTATGGCTGGTTACTATCGGTGATTCATCGAGGGATTTTCAAAGATATCTCGACCACTAACCAAGTTGCTTGAGAAAGGAGTTGCTTTCAAGTGGACCCCCGAATGTGAAGTAAGCTTCGCCGAATTGAAGAAGAGGTTGACCAGTGCACCAGTATTGGTGATGCCTGATATGCAGAAGGAGTTTGTGGTCTATTGTGATGCATCTGGTCATGGTTTAGGATGTGCCTTAATGCAAGGAGGACATGTTGTGGCCTACGCTTCAAGACAGCTTCGGAAACATGAGAGGAACTATCCAACACATGATTTGGAATTGGCAGCTGTTGTTCATGCTTTGAAGATATGGAGACACTACTTGATGGGAAAAAGGACTGAGATATACACAGATCACAAGAGCTTGAAATACGTATTCACACAACCGGATCTTAATCTCAGGCAACGTCGTTGGTTGGAGTTAATAAATGATTTTGATGTGGGAATCAATTACCATCCAGGCAAGGCTAATGTGGTCGCCGATGCTCTAAGCAGGAAGGGACAAAGCAATAACTTGTCAGTACAAGCTCTCCAACCCCAGCTATGTAAAGAGTTTGCAAGGTTAAATCTATGTCTGGTGTCTAGCACTGAAGCAGTTGCTATGGAAGTGGACTCAACCCTTGAACGTGATATACGAGAAGGGCAAAAGAATGATGAGAAGGTCAAGGAGATCAAACAGTTGATGAAGAAAGGAAAAGCTCCGAACTTTAGAGAGGATGAACAAGGAACCTTATGGCTTGGAAAGAGGATTTGTGTTCCAGATGTCAAGGAGATTAAAGAGTTGATATTAAGAGAAGCTCATGACTCATCATACTCCATTCATCCCGGAAGCACAAAGATGTATCAAGACCTCAAAGATCGATATTGGTGGCATGGAATGAAACGAGATGTAGCAGAATATGTGGCCATATGTGATACATGTCAATTAATAAAAGCGGAACATCAAAGACCAGCAGGGTTATTGCAACCAATCAAAGTGCCAGAATGGAAGTGGGAAGAAATTAGTATGGATTTCATTGTGGGACTACCAAGAACACAGTCTGGCTATGACTCTATATGGGTTATTGTGGATCGTTTGACTAAAGTTGCTCACTTTATTCCCGTGAAAGAAACATATAATGGCCCTAAGTTAGCGGAACTGTACATCTCCAGGATTGTATGTTTACATGGAGTTCCAAAGAAGATCATCTCAGACAGAGGCACTCAATTCACCTCAAGATTCTGGCAGAAGTTGCATGAATCAATGGATACCCGTCTAAATTTTAGTTCGGCGTATCATCCTCAAACTGATGGTCAAACTGAACGCACCAACCAAATACTAGAAGATATGTTGAGAGCGTGTGCTCTAAAGAATAGCAAAAGTTGGGATAAGAATCTGCCGTATGCCGAATTCTCTTACAACAACAGTTATCAAGCCAGTTTGAAGATGTCTCCTTTTGAAGCATTGTATGGGCGAAAATGTAGAACACTGTTGTTTTGGAATCAAACTGGGGAAAGTCAAGTCTTTGGGCCTGACGTATTACAAGAGGCTGAAAGACAAGTACAAGAAATTCGGAAGAATCTAAAGGCAGCTCAAACAAGACAGAAGAGTTATGCGGATACTCGAAGGCGTGATCTCACATTTGAAGTTGGTGACTATGTGTACTTGAAGGTGTCACCTATGAGAGGGTTGAGAAGATTCAAAGTAAGAGGCAAGTTGTCACCTCGTTACATTGGTCCGTTCAAGATACTGGAACGACGTGGTGAAGTGGCTTATCAGCTTGAGCTTCCGCCACACCTGGCAGATGTGCACAATGTGTTCCATGTGTCGCAGCTTAAGAAGTGCCTAAGGGTGCCTGAAGAGCAATTGCCAATGGAAGCAGTGGATGTACAAGAAGATTTGTCTTATGTGGAGCAGCCTGTCAAGATACTTGAGACACTGGAAAATATCACAAGGAATAAAGTCATTCGCATGTGTAAAGTGCAATGGAAGCATCATTCAGAGGCAGAAGCAACATGGGAAAGAGAAGAAACTCTCAAGGCCGAATTCCCTCATTTATTCTCTTAGGATGTCCGATTCTCGAGGGCGAGATTCCTTTTAAGGGGGGTAGAGTTGTAACACCCATATTTTATGAATAAAAATTTGCTCAAACCCTTGATCATTGTAGCCTGCATTTTTGTGTGAATTTTTCTGAAGTGCAAGCGTGTAGCAAACGTTTGAATTTGGATTTGAATTCAAATCAAAAGAAAAGAAATGAAAAAGAAAAAGAAAAGGAATTAAACCCCTCCCTGGGCCGAATTTCCCTCCCCTGGCCCATTTCCCCTCCTCTCTCCCGCGGCCCAGCCAGCCTCTCCCCTCTCTTCCTCTCTCTGCCGGGCGGGGCCCGCATGTCGGTGCCATCCCTTACCTCCCTCCCCTCTCTTTCCCGCGCCGCGCTTAACCGTCGCCCCCCCCCCCCCCCCCCCCCGCGCCCACTCCGCACCCCCCCCCTCTCCAAACCGCCCTCCCACGACGTGATCACCCCGGGAAACCCCCCCATCGCGTGCGCCAGCAACCACCGCCTCCCCCGGACCTATAAATTCAGCCCTTCCCCCTCTGTTTCCCCTTCCCCGCGCCAAAACCCTAGCCTCGCCGTCCCCAAGGTCTGTCTCGCGCGTTCCCGGCTAGCCGACGGTTGCAGCACCTCATCTACCCCTCTAACCTCGTCGCCGTGTCACCAGGAACACGCCAGGCAAGTCTGCGCGGGGAGATCGCCGGATCCGACGTGCACCAACGCCAACCGCCGCCCCTCTCGACGCCGACCTCTCTCCAGTCGATTTCGCCCCCCGAAACCCCTCTAGGTATACTCCCCTTCTCCCCCTTTTTCGTTCTGTGTAATTGGCGCTTAGAATTAGTGGCGTTTTGGCCAAATTGGCCAACGCCGGCGAGGTCCGCCGTCGCCGGCCGTCGGGCACCGCCGCGCCGCGCGCGTGCGCTGGCCAGGAGCGACGTGGCTCGCTCTGGGCCGTTCCCTCGCAGCCGACGGCCGAGATTAGAAGCCTCCATACCGGTTCGGTAAAATAAAATCTGGGCCGTTCGCTTCGGATCCAACGGCCTGCATTCAAAGCACCTTTTCCCGCCGCCAGCTTTACACCCAGGCCCCTGCAAACTTAGTTGCTACCCCCTGTACTTCTCTGTAATTCGAATCTAGCCCCCAGAAATCACAGACTAGCCCCTGGATCCCTAAAAATTGGTTTAATCATTTAATTAAGCATTCTAACCCCTGTAATTTTGTAGAATAATGTATTTAGACCCTGTATAGTGTAGAAAACTATTTATTTAGCCCCTGGACTTTTATTTATTTGCTGAATAGGGTTTTTAATTGTATTTGAGGTGTAGAAATTAGATAAAAATGGTAATTAAGTGTAGGAATGTTATGAAAAATTGTTATAATCTATTTTATGCTGTGAATTAATTGTAGTGTTCAGATAAAATATATTTGGTCCATGGAATATTTATTATAAATGTTTTAAAATACATTTTTGCTATAGAAAATTCAATAAAAATGGTTTTAGGCTATAATAAAATCCCAAAATTGTAGGAAAAATATAAAATGCATACTTTGGCCATGTTAAGTGATAAATACCTCGTAGGGACGCATTAGTGTAGGATTTTGTGCTTATGTGTATGTGTGATGTATTGTTTTGCGTGCCTTTACTTATTTAGCTTTATTCTATTCTGCCATGCTTGGTATATATCTAGAGTCGTTCTACGACCCTAACCTTAACTTCCAAGACCAAGACTCCGTCAACTCTCAAGTCTTCAACGAAGGCAAGTGCCCTTGACCATCTTGTACCTATTTTAGGAATTTAGCTAGTTGCATGCTAATTAAATTGATGTCCTACTTCATGTTTACATGCCCTGTTCCTTACTATTCCTTGTTACCTGAAATGGGGTGGGAAGTAGATAGGCTTTATTTATGCTTAGCCATGCTTAGATGTTGGGATTGGGATTTCATACAAATGTTCCATGCTCAACTTTATGGTTACTTTAATTTGGTGATGAATATACATAATGTTAGTGGATAGGAATCTAGTGGTTGGTTAGTTTTGGTATGGTGCATTTTGCACGAGACCCGGGATTGGGGTTTGTTACCACCGGATTCTAGGGACCGGTTTATGGAGGAAGCCACTAAGCTTTATAGTACCACCACGAGACTGAGATGGGGCAGCTTGGTCAATTAATTAGGTTTCTCCCGATGAACTGCTAGTGGTTGGATGGTGCGGGGAATGAGGCGGGTGATCTGCTCTTGGAACCGCAAGGCTCAAGAGGGGGCTCTGGGGCGGAGGGTTACTCCGAGAATCCTCAGTGGTGGAAACCTTAGAGGGCTAGCACTAGTCGGGAGTACCTTTGTAAAGACCATGTAGTGATCTCCTAGCCTCACACCAAAGGAAGTGTGAAATGTGGTTAGCTACCACGGGCATTCGGGGAGGTTCGCTAGTCCACGTGGCAATAGGGGATGAAATCACTGCTTGTGGGGAAAGGGTACACTCTCTGCAGAGACTTGGTAAAACTGTCATGACAGCCGTGCTCACGGACAAGAGCGGCTTGGGGCCAGTTCATAATTAGTCTATGGTTGGGAAATGATGGTTCATTATGATTCAAGTACTTTCATTATCATTAATCATGTGTTGATTATTTATCGAATTATGATATTGATAATTGGAAGCTAAGGATAGGTTCTAAGCATAGTGCTAAGCCATATTTGGCTTTTCCTTGCTCTAGCCAATCATCTCATTCTCTTCCCGCACTTGCTGAGTACTCTATGTACTCAAGTGTTTAATTTTCCATTAGAATATGAAGAAGAAGAAGCTGCACCGGAGGATTTCTTCGTCAATCCGGAGGACTTGGCCTAGGCTGGCGACCATACGCGCAACGGCTGCCTGTGGAGATGAAGCCCCGCTTTCCTATCTTGCTTTCTGTAGTAATGAACTGTTTAGTGTTGTAATAGTTGTGGTTTGTATTTGTAGACCTTCGGGTCATACTTTAAGACTATTTATGTAATCGAACATGGCAATGTAATGGTATTTCACTTTCATCGACGCATGTACGATTCAACTGATCCTGGCGTACATGTGATTAGCGTATGTTCATCTTTACGATGACCGGGCGTGACACCATGGCCCGTCCCACTATTTTTCCCTTATGTTTCTTCTTGTGGCCAGGTGACCGGATTCTCAAACGTTCATTATAGTCAATCAAATCCTTCCAAGAAAAAGAACAAATATCATTTATTCAAACATCTATAGTAATTTTATCTGAACAAAAATTACATAGATCAAGTCTAACCATGTTATTAGTGCTTGCATACACAACGTCAAAAGGTGTACAACGGTAAATAAAAGGTTGCGGAAAGGTTAACTAAGGACCGCGACCCATCATCATTGAAACGGAGAAGAGAAGCGGTTTCACGCTGGAACTGACATTAACGTCAAAAGAAGAGAAGCCTCTATGTCGACTGGGCCCTAGGTGGTAGCCCCTCCCGCCTAGGGTCAGCGTTGGAACTGACATTAATGATAGATTATATACCAGCTACAATTCAGTGAATCTATAACGTTGATTTATGCATATTGATGTGCTTTAAATATGCGATAAGCTAGATTTCATATAACAGTGATTTTCAAAGTGTAATACACATTATTTTTATAAGGAAATATCCTAATCTATAATTTTTACGTAGATACATAATTAAATGTTATGTGATATTATATCCATCTTGCAACTAATTTTCATAATAACTTGCGCTAGAAAAATATTGAAAAGTACCTCATGAATAACGTCACGAGTCCATGTACATTACATATACATGCATACTCCTGTGTACAAAAAACAACACAACAGCCTTGCTTGCTTGCGAATACAGTGAACCGTATCTGATGAGATTTGATTATCCATTTATTGCGGTTCATTTACAGACCATACACCGTCGCTTTCTAATTTCAGTTTCGTCTGAGAGAGGCGCCTAGCGCTAGTATAGTACTGTATGAGAAAAGCGCCGATCAATCCCAGCCGTGCATCTCAGTTCGGACGTGTCAGATTAAGCTGTAACGGCCCTGACGCTAGCCGGATAGGTCGGCGTTTCTTTCTACTAACCCTCTCCCGCTCCACGTGACCTGTCCGCGCTTCACCATTTCTGCTAGCTCCGCCGCCTGTGCTGCAAGGCCCTCGCATTCGCCAGTCCCTCCGCTCCACCCATCACCACGCTGCCGCCGACGATCGATTGCCATGGATCGCAGCGTCCGCAGCAAGATCTCCGGCTCCGACGATCGTCGCGACCGGATCAGCGATCTCGTTGACGACTTGCTCGTCCACATCCTGGTGCTTCTGCCTCTCGTCGAGGCCGTCCGCACCTGCGTGCTCTCCCGCCGCTGGCGCCACGTCTGGACGCGCCTCCCGCGGCTTGAGTTCGACGACGGCGAGGATGCGGCCGGGGTCTCGTCCTTCGAGGAATTCGTCGCCCGCGTCATCCACCACTACGCCACCGACGTCGTCATGCCTGACGTCTCGATCTCAGTCCTACGCTGCTTCCAGTACACCTTCCGCAAAGCCGTTCGCATCGCGGCGTTGACCTTCTTCCTCATGGAGCAGCGTGCCAGCACCACCACCAAGTCGTTCCGCTTCTTCATGTCCCGATATGCCGTGAACCCGTATGACGATGGGGATGAATCGGAGGACGAGAGGGAGCTGATGCTATGGTCAGCGCTCCATATGCCGTGCTTCCCAATGGTGACGGAGTTCATGCTCACCTTTCCGGGGGTAGAACTCTGGATGCCGACCATGGGCACGTTTGCCAGGCTGAGCAAGCTCTATATCTCCGGCGTCCGGTTCAGCGACGAAGGGGATGGCATCAACAACGTCGTGTCCCAGCGGTGTCCTTGCCTCCAGGACCTCGAGCTAGACTCGGTTGACGGCCTGAAGAATTTTTTCCTCCGTTCGGAGTCAGTCCTGAGATTGCGCCTCTTCAAGGTCAGGGACCTGAAAAGGCTCATAGTGTTGGCGAAAAACCTCGGTAAAATGGAAGTGACCGAGTGTTTCTTACTGACCGTAAACGGCACATGGATGCTGCTCAATTTGCCTAAGTTGGAGCAGCTCCACTGGGAAGACCGCTGCCCAGATGACATTATTTACAGTCAGAACTTACCAAGCCAACTTTCAACGAATTTACCAAGCCATCTCTCGACGCTCACCCTCATCCAGCCCTTACTTGCTTATTATCCGATTGTTTCTGATGGACCCCGGTACCATTTCACAAGGATCATGCAGGCTTTCGAGCGTATTGACATTCTACATCTTGAAATACCTATTGCACCTGTAAGTATCATCTCCTGCATACCTTCTCTCTCAGATAAACATGAGACATGTGATATACCTAGTTTAGAGTGTCTTGTTTTTGCTTATTTAACGAACGGTGGTACTTATGTGAGTTAGCTTATTAGCATGTCTATGGGACTTTTCACTTTGCACTGACAAGTGACTTATGACCTGCTTGTTAATCAAAACATGAAATTTGATAGACCTCGTTTACAGTGTGTTGTTTGCTTATTTCTCAGTACTTATTTGAATTAGTAGCATGTATATCGGATCTGCAAAAGCAATTAGCACTTTGCACTGACAAAAGAATTACACCATGATTTCTTTTTTGCATACGGAAATGTATTCCACTGCCAAACCACATCTGTGGTTGGAGATCACAAAATATGTTTAGTACAGTCAGAGGAAATCTTTTCCCTCTGTAACCCACAGACCAGAACAATTCACCAGCATCCTGATACTACTCCCTCGGTTCTGTTTTATTTGTCGTTCCGACACTGGAGTGCAGTTTATTTTTAGCTCTGGTTGTTGTCGGAAACGACAAATATAACAGACCAGAGGTAGTACTCGACAAAAACATATCACCAGCGAAAATAGAGTCTCTAAACTATAAACGCCAGCTGATAAAAGTTTTTCAGCATGCAGTGACCACCCCCCATCACGTGTCAATACTTGAGTCTTGAACATCCTCCAACACCGGCGCAGGTAGCAGCAGCCGGCCCTGGTTGCGCCCCAGAATCTGCAAACCCGTCTTAACTAGAGAGTCTGCTGTCATCTCTATGATATGCCCATCTCCCTTGTTGTATAAGCCAACCCAATATTTAAGAAAAGAAGCAGCATGACAAATTATTTCAGAGATATTTTTGATCAGTTTTTTTTCCAAAACAGAAATTCTTTTTCGCCTTCCATATTGCCCAAGATATTGCACCTAATCCTATTATATACATTCATTCCCCACCAGGCAATAATTTTTTAACCCAATACCAATATTGACTCAAATTTTTTTGGTCTCACATGAACACCGAAGCACAATGCCCCTATGCCCCAAATCACTTTAGCCACTTTGCACTCAAACATGAGATGATCCAGTGTCTCACACTCTTCACCAAAAGGACAGGTGGTATTACCTCTCCATTTTTTCCTCTTCAACACATCCTTTGTCAGTATTGCATCATGTTCCATCAACCATAAAAATACCTTAATCTTTGGGGGAATTTCGGCCTTCCAAATGTGTTTATAATCAAAACCTACCTCATTATTTGTAAGTTTTTCATACACAGACTTGACAGAAAAAACTCCAGATTTGGACCATATCCAAACGGCCCTATCTTGGCTATCTGTCATGGCCACCTTATTCAACTTAGCAACCAAGTGGTACCATTGATCATGTAAGAGTCTAGGCAAGTTATGCTTAAACTGTAAATTCCACCCAGAATTTGCACAATCAGCAACGAATAAATCACTGTTTAAACTAAATTCATAAATCAGAGGATAAATCATATATAAATGTTTACTCTCCAACCAAGCATCAGTCCAAAACTTTGCCATTTTACCATTGCCAATGATATATCTCCTACCACGCATGTAAATGTCTCTAATCTTTATAAGATCTGACCGGACAAGAATCTGAAACCTTATGTTTTATACTACCAATAGGACGCCCCTTAACATACTTAGCATTAACTAACTTTTGCCAAATACCATCTTCTGCTTCTAACTTCCACCACCACTTAATTATAAGGCTCTTATTCATTTTCCCAAATTCCTTATGCTTAGTCCACCTTTCTTTTTTGACCTACAAACTTTCTCCCATTTTATTGAATGATATTTTTTCTTCACCATCCCTCCATGCTATAAGAATCTTTTTCTACACACATCTAATCTTTCAATAGTTATTTTAGGGATATTGAACATTGACATATGATACAAAGGAATGCTACATAAACAAGAATTTTTAAGCACAATTCTCCCAGCCATGGACAGATGGGAGCCTTTCCACTCTGCTAATTTCTTATAAAATTTATCTTCTAAATTTCCAGTCTTTACCATGCAATCTTTTTTCAGAAATTGGTACGCAAGTATTTCATAGGCATATCCCCCACTTTACAATTAAATATTGTTGCATAGGTGTTTGACAGATAATCATCACCTCCAATGGTGTAAACCTCACTTTTTTCAAAGTTAATTTTAAGGCCAGACAACTTTTCATAAATGGATAACAGTAACTTCAACTTCCTAGCACCTATAAGATCTTTTTTAATGCACCGAACAGTGTCGTCAGCATGCTGTAAGATAGCAATACCCTTGTCAACCAAGTCATCAGCTAAACTACAAAACAAATCATTATGTTGAGCCTTGTGAACCATTCTAGTAAGAGCGTCCGCAGCTATATTAAAAAGAAGCGGAGAGAGCGGGTCTCCTTGTCTTACCCCTTTAAAGTTTTTAAAGTTAGGACCAATCTCATCATTAACTTTCACACTCAAAGTGCCATTGCAAATAATATTTCTAATCCAGTCACACCAAACATTATTAAAACCTCTAGCCTTCAGACAAGTGATTAAAAAGTCCCAATTAATCTTATCATACGCTTTTTCAAAATCAAACTTTAACACAATACCTATTTCATCTTTCCTCTTTTTTGTGTGATGTAAAATCTCATGCAACGAAAGAATACCACTCATAATGTTCCTATTTTTGATAAAAGCCGATTGAGCTTCATGAATAATTTTATTAGCAACCAATTCCAATCTAGCAGTTAAGACTTTAGAAAACCATTTATACAAGCAATTGAGAAGACAAATCGGCCTAAACTGAGTTATTCTTTTAGCCTCCTTACATTTAGGTAACAGCGTAATCACCCCAAAATTAATCCTCTTAATATTTAAATTACCACTGTGAAAGTCCTTGAACGTCTCTAAAGTATCTCCCTTGATTATATCCCAACAAGTTTGATAAAATTCAATAGGTAATGCATAAGGACCAGCAACTTTACTTTTTTTTCCATTTTAAAAAGAGCATATTTGATTTCCTTTCACTGCTACAATAAACCTCATCTCAGGCGGCTCCAAACGTATTATCACACGCGGTTTCTAAAATCGCCTGAAACAAAGAGCCTGTGATAATTTGCAATTTCACAGGCGGAGAAGTGAAACCGCCTATGATAATGGTATTATCACAGACGGTTCTTTACTTATGACTAGCCGTCTGTTAAAACACATTATCAAAGGCGGGTCGTGCAATATATATAACCGCCTGTGATAATTGTGTTATCATAGGCGGATCTTTACCTATGACAAGCCGCCTATGGAGATAAATTATCGCACCCGGTTTGTACCATGACACTAACCGCCTGTGATAATGATGTTATTACAGATGGTTCTTTACTAATATTCAAAACATTCCCCCATAGCAGAGGATCTAGATTAAACGAGTTCCCTTCCCCCTTACCGAACAAATCCTTATAAAAAGTAGTTGCATGCTTCAAAAGGCTATTAGTTCCTGTTATATTATGCTCTCCATCTTTTAAATCATAAATAATCTTTTTCCTCCTTTTTCCATTAGCTATTGCATGACAGTATTTAGTATTCAAATGCCCTTTTAATAACCAGTTTTCCTTGCTTCTACTGTACTACTAAATCTCTTCATTTTCCATTAACATGAGGTTCTCCTTCAAAAGTCTAGTTTTTTTTCAACATATTCATTATTTAGAAGACCTATGCTCTCTTCCTTCGACTCTAGTTCACTCAATCTATTTTGAATGAACTGCTTACTCCTCTTCTCCTGGCGAGCCAAATTATACCCCAACCTTTCAAGTACCTTTTAAATTTTTTTTAACTTGAAAAGAACTCTACTCAGAGCATCTTTATCTCTGGTAGGCACACACCAAATATTATAAATTTTGTCTTTAAACTCAACATTTTTTTTAACCAGGACAACTCAAAGTGAAATGAAACTTCTTTAAATGCTCCCCCCACAAACAATCAGAGGATTATGGTCTGACAAAGTCCTAGGCAGTTTTATCAAAGAAGCCAGAGGAAAAAAAATCTCCCACTGCATAGACAACAATACTCTGTCTAGCACTTCCAAAGTAGGTTGAGCATGGTTGTTAGACCATGTAAAATGACTCCCAAAAGATTTCATCTCCCTTAGATCATTAACACTGATGATATCATTAAACAAATCAGTGTAGTGATTAGGAACAAAATTAGTATTTTTCTCAGAGGGACCCCTCAATGTTAATATCACCACCAATTAAGTAAGGGTGCTTTGCATAATGATAGTAAAATGCAAGTTCTTGCAAAAATTCAACTTTACCTTCCACATGAGCAGCTCCATAAACATTTAGTAAACTCCAGGATAACTCACTCATTTTATATCTGACATCAACTTGTAAAACAAATTTTCCTTTTTCAACAGCCAGCACATCAAAGCTATTACTCTTAACACCAGTAAACCCCCCTGCTTTTCCATTCGAAGGAATGCACTCCCAAACATAATCATTGCTTGGATCAATACTTCTCAAAATTATAGCATGCATTTCACCCACCATGGTTTCTTGCAATCATATAAAATCAAACCTGTATTCATTCTTTACATCTTTAATAAAGAAGACACACCCTTTTTCCTAGTACCCCTAGAATTCCAAAATATACCATTCATGTTATTCATTTTTATTTTTATTTTTTTCTTATTTTTTCTAGACTCAGGAGCTTCCTGCTGATCTGTCTTTCTGTATACAGAAGGGCCAATCCTCTGGCTCCTTCTTAATGCAGTATTAGGATCCTTACATCACCTTTTATTTTCTTTTTCCTTCTTAACCTCATTAATGCAGTCCCTTTTCCCACCATTATCATGCGACGGTAACAACAAAGCAACATCACTATCATTCTCCTCTAAATTCTTAGCTAAATTTTCTTCCTTATTTAATTTCTCAGCCTTATCATGCAAATACATTCTAGCTATTTCCACATCTTTTAACAATTCAATTTTTTTTTTCAAAATCCCCTTCATTTACTAATACGCCCATTTTGTTTGCTAAATCCATAATTTCAGCATTATCTAAAACAACAAAAGAGTTGGGCATATGATCCATACCTCCAAATTTTCTCTTCTTTGGTGTTGCATACTTCTTATTTTCCTCCTCCATTTTCATCATATTGTCCTCCATCCTCTTACTTTGTCTGACCATTAGTATTTTCTGATAATCTTTCACCTGATTGATAAACTGATCTTCCAACCCAAGCTTATGTTTTCTTCCTCAACCGTCATTCCTCCCCCCTTACTTATATCAATCAGATTTTTAGACATAAAGCTTTCCACATTATCAGACATTTTGCTTATTTCCACCTTATGTCCCATTACCTCATCTAAGATCATCCTCATTTATATCCCAAAGATTATCCATACATTACTTCTTGCCTCTCTCTCACACCCTTATCACCATTAGCCTTCGGATTGTATCTCTCTTCAGTTGCCACCCCTTCCTTTAACAAATTGTACTTTTGATCTGCAAGCTTAGGAGGAGCCGATTTGACTCTCATATTCCAAGAGAAATACCTTTTGATGAAGACTGGCCAGGGTCCCCATAACCTAATTCCCATTGCCACGACTAACTTCTCCCACCTCTGAAGTCTCCTCCTACAGATATGCCACCGCGCCCTCTCCCATCCATTCCACGACCTCTTCCTTCACCTTGTCTTCCATCCATCCCACGACCTCTTCCATCCCCTTGTCTTCTACTGTCATGAAAAGGCCTTCCCCTAAAATCGCCACCGCAACCTCTTCCATCGAAACCCTTGCCTGGATCGTCTCTTTTCCAACCGGATCTCCCAGTCTCCCATACCCCCCCCTCCATTGGACGACCACCATATTTGTTCTTCTTATCACCGCTTGCCGACGAGCCCTCTCGCTTCCCACTCATGACCGGAGCGAGCGAGGTCTTCACCGCCTGAGCGTAAGATTTACCACTCCCCCAGAAATGCCAACATTAGAGATTGATTTTAGGGAAAGAACTGGATGGCGTACCCGACGAGGAAGTAAACCCTAGGGATTTATCCCCAATCGGAGGAAAATTATAAGAAATCCCCCCAACAAAAGATGGAATATCCATATGTCTTCTTTTCTCATCCTTGAAACTTTTTTTTTGTAAATCAATCCATTTCCTATCCCCAAATTACTTTTGAACCCCTCAGAATTCATGATGTTCATAGACCTCAAATTTATCCCCCAGCTTTTCTCGAACTTATTCATAAATTCTTTGCCCATCCAATCTCAATTCACCAAGACTCAATTCGATTCCTCCCAAAACAATATGATCAACGTAAATACTCCCAGAATGAGGGGAAAATGCTACCTCCTGGTAGTCACCTTCCCAACCAAGATAAAGCAAAACCAAGAACGACTATCGAGAACTACACGAAACCAAGAAGGAAAATTCTAAGCTCAATCACTCCAGGAAGAATCAAAACCAAAAAGAAACAAACAATCACTAGGAGCACGATCAGAAAAGCACAAGAAGCACCCAAATCAACATGAATTAAACAACGAAACAAACCGCCAAGAACCACCTGAACACCACCACCAGAACGCCCACAAAAAGCACAACAAAAAGAACATAAACCGAACCCAATTCTAAACGCTAAGAGAAGGACAAAGGAATCTCAAACCTATGCCAAAAGCACCCGGGGGACGAACATCGGGGAGAAGGAAGAAAAAACCTCCCTAGAGACGCCAAGAAGGCATGCCTGAAGAGAGAAGCTGACCATAAGGCATCGAAAGAGCCGACACAGTGGTGCCCTCGTCTACGACGGGGGCGAGACGACAGCGGAGGAGCGGAGTGCGTCGGACCTGATGACGCGGCAGCTGGCACTGAAATGATTACTTACACTATGACTTATGAGCTGCTTTGCTAATTGAAACATCAAATGTGATAGACCTTGTTTAGATTTTCTTGTTTGCTTAATTCTTTGTACTTAGTGAATTATCTTATTAGAATGTACATGGGATTGGCAGAAGCAATTTGCACTGAAAACCATGATTTATGAGATGCTTGTTAATCAAAACATCAAATGTAGTGAGAATGTGTAGTGTTTATGATGTTTAATGTGATCAACTCGAAGCTATAGGACTAGGGATTTGCTTTATATGGATCAACATAGAAGCTATTTGTTATTAGAACTACAACTAAAATTTGAAGAATAGCAGAGACATCTACTCTTGCCAGTTCATTTTATTGGAATCAGCCCAGATTCTGAAATCTTGTTCATTTTTCCAATTTTGTGTGATGATCCTGCTTAGAATTTGAATCTTCCATGGGGAAATGTGTTAGACTACATCCATCTTATTTTTCTAATATACTATTAAACTTGGCCAGGATGTTGTAATTATTTTTCTCTACTACATCATCACTCATGCTTCAACATGAACACATTTTCAGATTATTTTGTTTCAATGAAGTAGCATATATATATATATATATATATATATATATATATATATATATATATGTGTGTGTGTGTGTGTGTGTGTGTGTGTGTGTGTGTGTATGTGTGTGTGTGTGTGTGTGTGTGTGTGTGTGTTGTGTGTGTGTGTGTGTGTTGTGTGTGTACATATTGATTTTTGTATTTAGTTTAATTTGGCATGTCTTTGCAGGGTAATGCTGAGCAAAAGAACCTGATAGAGAATACTAATATTCCTTTCTTTGGGGAGCTGGATTTGAATGTGCACAAAAAAGAGCATATGTTTGGCCCAACAATTCTGAACTTTCTCAAGAGACGTTCCTGGGTGAGAAAGTTTTCACTTAAGATAACTTATAATAAGGAGGTATGGGTCTCGGTATCTTTACACATTATTTTTGACTATATTCCTAGTAAAATTGGTTCAGTAACTAGACAATTTTCACTACTATATCTATTTCAGGCTGGGAATATTATCCCAACATGCACATCTGATTGTGATTGCCGTAAGATACAGAACTGGAGAGACAACAAGATCACACTGCCTTACCTCAAAAGGTTTGCTATGAAGGAGTTCTATGGCACACAAGATGAGAAGGGTTTCTTATATTATATTGTGAGAAATGCCAAAACACTTCGCAATGTCTCCATAATTTTTTCTGAGGGTGTCAAACCACCTAGAATGTTTATACACACCCTCAACAAACTAGCCCCACCAGGTTGCAGCTTCAAGTACTCACATGCTATCTAGCTAGCTTGCCTACACATGGAGACATGGCTCGCAGGAGGATCGGTGTTCGATCGACTGACGCGTCATCAAAATTATGAATGAAGTGTGGCAATCTTTTTGTATTTCATTTGTGCTTGGCCATTTCAAGTATCTATTCAACAGAAATAAATTTCTATATATTTAATATTGTAAAGGTCAGATTGTTTACATTAAGCTAATGCATTACCTGATACTTTAGTTAAATTTCATATGTATTACCCTTGAGCTTGATATTGATGCGCACATTATATTGAGTTCTCCAAAACTCCACGCCTTTGCTCAATTAGATGTGATTTTACAGCTGTATTACACATACTAGATATTCACATACAGATTGAAACACTGGTTCTTATTTATAAGTAACCGAGATGTTTGTTGGCCCAGCTCACTCTTTGTCTCACAAACAAAGGCACACACGAATGAACTTTTGAAGAACTTAACACATTGCCTTCACTTGGCACTCATAGACACCCAATTTATCATCCTTCACTTGGCTCACCCGTGCACAACACTGCACTCACACAAGACACTCACAGCAGCAAGCACTTAGCAGCACCGGCACTTCCCTGGTGCTCATACACTGGCACAAACACTGCACCTACACATACTACACCACTGAGCACCCTATGACTTCACTCGTCCGGGCTCTTTTTATACTCAAGACACAACTGAATACCGCAGCTAGCTCCTGCATGCACACTCACGACCGAGCCTCGCGGCCACTACTTCAGTGCCGCACGACCACGACACCATGCTGCAGTGCCGAGCAAATCTTGCCGCACAATTCGGTCTCCAGGCAACGATCAAACGAACATGCATGGCCACGATCCAACTAACACCCGAAACTTGCTGCTACATGCAGCCTTGGCCTCATCACACACGCGCTCGTCGTACAAACTCCACTAACAAACTGAACATCACCACTCCGTGCAACAGTTTCACTTTTGACTCAGATCACGACTCCACACAAAACTTAAAACAATAAGATTAGATCCAACAATCACCTCCCTAATCTTGTTGGGATTATTCCTCACCTCCTCACAACTTCACAGCAGAGCCGGATGATCGTCCGCGTCTGCGATTGCAAGTTGTGCCACGCCATCTGCATTCTTCTTCACCGCATCACACTGTCGGCGAAGTGACCAAACTCACCACACTTACGACAGTCGATCTTGGACTTATCAAACTTGCGGCAAAAATTTTCTCACCATTCTTGTTGCCGCTGCTACCGGAAGCCTCGTCGTTGCGCTTCTCTTTGGCAACTATGGCCTCCCACTCCGCACGAGTGAGTCGTGGCCCTGCATTTGCCACCAGCAGCTTTTCCACATCACCATCATGCTGTTGCCCTTTGGAAGACTCCTCGAACGCCCGTAGGCACCCGACAACTTCAGCTGATATCACTGCCACATCCCCCCCATTGCTCTATGGTGCTCACAATGGGTAGGAACTTGTCGGGGACGGAACATAGGATCTTCTCGACGACGGTAGCCTCCTCCACTCTCATGCCTAGAGCACGTATCTCGTTCATGACGGTGGTCACCTTCAAAGCAAACTCATTAAATTTTTCAGAATCACTCATGTACATACCATCAAGCTCTCTCTTGAGAGTTTGCACGCGGGCCTTCTTGACACGGTCTTCACCGACACACATTTCATTTAGCGTATCCCACGCCTCCTTTGTCGTCTCCTTCTCTGATATGGACATAACTAAGCCATCCGGCATAGCTTGGACAATGGCGGCGAGAGCCATTTGATCCATCTTCTCATCGACACCGTGCTTGCCCTCCATGGCTTTCCACACACCTTGGGCGCGTAGGAAGATATTCATCTTCACCGCCCGCACGCAGTAGTTGTCCTCTGAAAGCATGGGGTAACGCAATGTCACCCCCACCTCCTTCACAACAGCCTCATGGCTGCCATCTCTGCTGTTGCCACCAAGACGGCGATTCGGCGGCGTCTAGACCCCCAAATTTTCGAAGGACATGGCTGAACACTCAACCTGGCTCTGATACCAATTGTTGGTCCAACTCACTCTTTGTCTCACAAACAAAGGCACACACGAATGAACTTTTGAAGAACTTAACACTTTGCCTTCACTTGACACTCATAGACACTCAATTTATCAGCCTTCACTTGGCTCACCCGTGCAAAACAGTGCACTCACACAAGGCACTCACAGCAGCAAGCACTTAATTAGCAGCACCGGAACTTCCCTAGTGCTCAAAAAATTGGCACACACTGCCAACACGGCACACACACTACACCTACACGTACTACACCACTGAGCACCCTCTGGCTTCACTCATCCGGGCTCTTTTTATACTCAAAACGCAACTGAATACCGCAGCTAACTCCTGCATGCACGCCCACGACCGAGCCTCACGGCCACTACTTCGGTGCCGCACGACCACGATGCCATGCTGCAGTGCCGAGCAAATCTTTCTGCACAATTTGGTCTCCAGGCAACAATCCAACAACCATGCATGGCCACGATCCAACTAACACCCAAAACTTGCTGCTGCATGCAACCTGACCTCATCACGCACGCACTCATCGTGCAAACTCCACTAACAAACTGAACACCATCACTCCGTGCAACAGTTTCACTTTTGACTCAGATCACGACTCCACACAACACTTAAAACAACAAGATTAGATCCAACAATGTTTCTTTTTGAAGTATTAACTGACATGTTTTTTGTTTGTACATGCTTTTGATTTGGTAGGGTGTGGCGTATACATCCTCCAGTTAAGAGAAGACTGCCATATACTCTCTCCATCTCAAATTACTTCTCACTCTCTAGTTCATTTTTGAACTAGAGAGTGACAAAAAATTTGGGTTGGAGGGAGTACATTATTAATATGTTCTTAATATCTTGTACATTCTACAGTGCCTACAGTTAAAAGCACCTGATGGAATACCAAATGGACATTCATTTTTTGCTACATGTAAACCTTGGAATCAAGAGCTTAATTGTGTGAATTATGTGACTGTCCAGAAAAAGAAGTTTTCAAAATTCTTAACATATATAACATGCACGATAAACATATGAGACACGGAATATATGACAATAGTTCGTCATTGTTTGAAAAGTGAGGTGATGTAATGTAGATTGTGATATTATTGTAACAATTTGTAGTCCACCTAGCTAAATCTCATTAGAAGATGAGGAATTATGAATATCTTGTAAATCAATAGTTCATTTCTTTGAAAACTTATGCAACTGTTCAATCTATTCTATTCTTAGGATTTTTCGGGATACGAACACTTTATGGAGCACACTGTATTTCTATAATATTCATAGCTGATATCACTTAATTATACCATGGAGCCAAATGGCCTATACATTTGGCACAAGCATGCATGCTCTCCATTTTATTTATTTTTACGGAAATTCATGTTCAATGACATTGAAGGAATGTCAAGTATATTACTTAGTCGATTCACATCTTCTATTATTTTATTTGTATCATATTTTTCGGAGAAACAATCTGCAATATTTAATATTGTAAGGACAAACGTTTGAAGTCAAGTTAATGCACGATCAGATGCTTTAGTTAAAGTTAGTGTGTACTCATCATCCTGGACTTGATATTGTTGCACACATTTTATTTTGTTTATCCAAGAATCCATGTCCATGATGAATTATATATGATTTTATGCATGGCCGTGCTACGTTGAGGTGTACATACAAATTGAAACGCTGATGCTTATTATTTATAAGCAACTGAGATGCTTATTATTTATAAGCATCTGAGATGCTTTAAGTCCATACATGTTTTTGGGTTGGCAGGGTGTAGGTCGGTATGCATCCACCAGTTAAGAGCTAATTTTGCAAACATTTTTCAATATAACTTGTAACAAAGAGCCTATAAAAATTGGTCATTTTCTCAAGCGGCCTCTACAAATGGTCTGGGTTAACGATTTTACACAGACGGTTCTTTATGTATGATATTCCGCTTGTGATAAAGCATTATCAAAGGCGGTTCTTACGTACACGTCCGCCTATGATACGATATGAATCTATACAGAACTAATTAAACGCTATTATTTCTAATTTACTGCTCAAACTGAAATAACAGCAATTCAAAGTTTATAAATTGCAATTCATAGTTAATACATTGCAAATCATAGTTCATACATTGCAATTCATAGTTTCGAGATCGCAATATATAATTTATACATAACAATTCATAGTTGATACATTGCAATTCATAGTTTTTCTCGGGCTCACATCGAATATACACTGGACCGCCAACCTTGTTCTTCCTAACATTGCAATGAGTAGTAAATGGTTGTGTTTAACTTAATCTAGATCGAGCTGCAATCATTTCACTAAGTTTTCCAAACTGCAATCTAAGTCCTTGATAGTCTTGGTTTGAATCAAACTCCGGAAGACATGATTCCAAATATAAGTTACCTACCATGAAGGACTAAGTACAACCAAATGGCGAATACACACTCAATATATTCTGACCTTATTGTTGAAGTTCCACCTCCCACTTTAAAGAAAAATGTATTTTCTATTTCCAGCTTTAAGCATAAAAAACAAGGTATAATCATATTAGTAGCATCAATGTTTTGTCACCGTAATGTATAACTGGAAAAATATCTAAAAAATTGTCGGCGTTTGGATCCGGCACATCTCCCGACACTACCTTTGGTAGATCGAGGAGTTGTAGTTCGGTGAAGGGCGCACAGAGATTCAAGAAGGTGAAAGACACGTGTACACAGAGATTTAATTGGTTCGGGCCGCCTGAGCGTAATACCCTACTCCACGAGGTGTGTTGGTGATGTATTAAGCGTGTGAGTCTAGAAGAAGCTCCAGAAGAAGAAGCTCGTCTAGCTTAGGGAGTTCTGTCGTGGTCTGGAACCGTCGCTTGTGTATCATCGACCAGTCCTTTTATAGTACAAGGACTGATCGTTACACCGTTAGCCTGACCCGACATGTGGCCCCGGCGGTTACACATGCTTGATACACAATAAATGAGGTTAATTACCCTTAATAGCCTGGTAACGGGCCTTAACAGTGCTGTTACCAGTATTAAGGGTCATCCAATCGTGTGTCATTAATATGGTATTAATGACACTTAATCGGGTTTTGAAGTCTTTGATTGATCCTTGAAGGTCCGGAGCCGTTGAGGGGTCCACCAGCCTGTTTGTTGAAGTTGAAGGTCTGACGGTCGCCACGTGGTAGCACCGGAGCTTACCGTCGTGGACGAGTAGCTCCGGTGCTACTGGACATGTGTCAGTACCGGAGCTTCCCTCTATCTGGGGTTAGGTCCGGGGGTGCCATACTGGTATTCTGACCGGAGCTTCCAATGTGTGGGTGATAGCTCCGGTCTTATGATACACGTGGCAGCCCTGGGACTAACCATGTCGGGGAAGCAGGTCCGGTTACGCCTGACATGTGGGGCCTTCGGAGGTCTTCAAATCTTGTAGATGGAGTTTCCTTGTGATCTTTGCAATCCCAAGGGGTATCCGGTACGGAGGGTACCGACAGTGGCCCCCTAGGCTCACCTCCGGGAGAGAGCTTTTGGATGAAGTCATTCCGCCGGAGGTGGGTCCATTATTTGGTTTTTGAGCCTTGTATTCAAGGGTCTTCGGTTGTGCCGTTGGCGATAGTTCACAGTTAAACTTCCGCCGTGTGGCGTATCCAGGAGGCGACATGTGAGATCTCAGCGTGCGGATCTCACGCAACTGAAGGTCGCCAGTTCCTGATACGAAAATCGTATCGGTTCTGCGCGCCCTGTCAGGCCGCCGCCTTCGGGTTTCTCGCCTTTCATGATAACAACTGTTCGCATGGGGTAAGAACCTCGACTTGATCGTCAGGGTGGCCCCGGGCCCCCTTGTCATTGGCGGGGTGAAATTTTTGGCTGGTATCATCGGCTCCTCTGCGGTTTTCATCCAAGCGTTGTGGGGGCTTACTTAAGAAGGAAAGCACGCACCGTTTGGGGTTCTTTACGCCTTTCATTCGAAATTGCGCTCAAACCTTCCAAACTTTTGCTTGCTTTTCCTCTCTTGCCTCGCTGTGCCGCGATAGAGTTGGGTCTCCGCTAGAGCTGACTGAAGTCTGATGATGATTTGAAGAAGGTTCGGGCCCTCATGGGATGGTCCCCTAACTTCTTCAACCACTTGGTCCGTGCCGGCAAGCTTCCATTCGAGAAGGAACACGCCGGCGACATGGTGTACTTCTCCGTGTACGCCATGGTGGGACTGATCCCACCTTTCTCCTCTTTCTTCTTGATGCTGCTAGACTTCTATGGTTGAGAGGCGCTCGACCACCGGGTTGGCGATCTCCGAAGCTCCTGAAGGTGGCTCCGTTCCCGCCCCTAAGCCAAGAATCGAAGTCGTCAGCAAGGGCAAGGAATTGGCCGAGCCCTCGAGCCGTAAGAGGAAGCATGCTGACAGAAGGTCTGTCAGGCCTGCTTCTTCCGTGGCGGCTCCTTCTCCCCGGAGGGGGGAGGTCTACAACGGCGGCATCTACTCCAGTAGCGGCATCTTTCCAGGGTGCTAGCTCCGGACAAGTGACTCAGGTACCAGGGCTAGCTGAGGGCTTCGGGTCCGGAGGTCCTTCCCGGTCAAGGCCCCCCTCGAGGGCTCCGGGTCTGGGGGCCTCGACCAGAGCAACGCTGATAGCAGCAGCAAGCTCCGGGGGACCCTCCGGGACTACCACGCCAGTGGCGGCTGGGGCCAGTCCGGAGCGTCCGGAGAAGAGGTTCCGTGGTAAATGGTGCGAAAGCCTTCCGAGGTAATTTTTGATTTTTTACCTCAGTTAGTTGTTTTATTGTTAACTGTATTTTGAGTTTCTTCGTCCTTCATCCTCAGCGTGCCCAAGAAAAGGGATGAAGCTCCAATCCCTGCAGCAGCGGTTGAGGCTGGGCAGGCTGAAGTTCCGGCTTCGATTCCAGCACCGCCCCAAGAGGTGGCTGAGGCTGCGGCAGCCCCGGCGCTGGCTGTCGTGGTTTTGGACCTCGACTCATCCCCAGAAGCTCCCGTGGTAGCGCCGGACCACGGGAATGAAGATGTACCAGTGGCGGCAGCCCCGGAGGTTGAAGCTCCGGGCTTGGACGCTGAGATGTTGGACGCTCTGACCGCAGAGCCGGAGGTAGCTGCAACGGCCCTAGAGCCGGATGTTGTTGAAGCCCCGGCAGTCGAGCCGGTGGTTGATGAGGTCCCGGCGGTAGAGTCGGGTGTTGATGAAGCTCCGTCACTTGAGCCAGTTGTCGAGGAAGCTCCGGCGGTAGAGCCGGTTGCTATAGAAGTTCCGGCTGTGGAGCCGGCTGTTGAAGAGGATCCGGCGTCCGAGCCAGTTGCTGCGGAGGTGTCGACGCCTGAGCCTTTGGTGGTCGAAGCGCCAGCGCGCGAGCCCATGATGGTCGAAGCGCCAGCACCTGAGCCAGAGGCGGAGGAGGCGCCTGCACTGGAGCCAGAAGTAGCTTCTGCTCCGATTGAACCTTCAACACCCGCCCCGGAAGCGGTGATCCCGGAGGTGCCCGCTACTAAGCCAGAGTGCCAAGATGAAGCTGCTGGCCCCCGCCGGAGGGGCCACTTGTTGATGACCTAGCAGCTGGGCCTTCAGAGTCAATTCCGGAGGTATGAACTTCTGCTGCAAGTACTTCCTCGGCGGCGGCCAAGGCTATCCCGAAGGATGGCCCTAGAGCCGTGGAAGCTCAGGGGACCGCTCTTGTAGAGTGGGACCCAATTTTTGTTGCTGAAGATCCGCTGGAGTCAGTGGTGAGGACCCCAGCAGGTTCGGACCCGATCCCCTTATCGTTGTCTATTGACAACGCCTGCTCCAGCCTTCGCGAGGTCCAACTGGCTTTCTACCACGACAGCAAGGCCCTCGAGGAGGAGCACCAAACCCTTAGGAGGTGGCGCAACCGACTCCATTTTGAGACCAAGCTGGCGCAGTCGAGGCTGGCTGACGACAAGGAGTGGGTACAAAGGGAGAAGGTCCGCTTGGAGTACTGGGGTAAGCTATTGGATGAGAGGGAAAGCATGACACGGACCCTCAACAACCAGTCCCGAGCCATCTATGAGCAGGCCAAGGCTGCAAATAGCGCAACGGATGATCGCCAGGAAAGTCTCACCGCCATCCACGATAGTCTCATCAAGCGCTGGGAGGCTCTTGAAGCGCGGGAGAGACGGCTCAAAGATGAAGAGCAGAAATTCCTGGAGCTGCAGGACGACCTCGTGAAGAGGTAGGAAGAGCTTGTCCAAAAGACAGCTCTGGCTGACAAGAGCCTCAAAGAATGCACCAAGAAATTGGAGGAGTGTTGCGAGGAGGAGGAGAAGAAGGCCTGGGAGCGAGGGCAAGATCTCTACAAGCAGGAGAATGCCATCGCCGCCAGGGAGAAGAAAGTACGGGGGCGAGAGAAGGATCTGGTCAACCGCCGAAATGAGATCCACCTCCGGGAGGAAGAGCTCAGCAAACTCGAAAGGCAGGTTGCTGAAACGATTTAGTAGAATGCCAAAGAGGTGGAGCGTCTTGCTCGGGAGAGCTCGGAGCTTGCGGCGGCCAAAAGATCCTTGGCGGAGATGCGTGGTGCAAGGGTTGCGGAGTCCCATAAAGTTTGGGACTTCCTGGGCAAGGCCAACGACGCGCTGAAGCCAATGGGCTTCAGTCCCGTGCATTTGGATGATCCGGAGCCGAAGCTAGACCAGGCGTTGGAGGCGCTGAGTTCAGCAAGCAACAAGCTCTCCAAGATGGGCGATGTCAACGCGGACCAGCTGGAAATAGAGGGTCAGTCCCTGGCGAAGAACGTCACAGAGTTTGTACTGGCGTGCTACACCAGCCGGTACCCTCAATTCCATCTGGACCCGGTGCTTGAAGGCCCCATCGAAGGAGAGGGTGAAGCCACCCGAGCCAGCGTGTCGGAGGTGGCCCAGAAGGTCACCCAGTTCTTCCATAGGGTCTAGGACCATCTCTCTGTAGCTCCCGCTTGTATTCTCTCTTCTTCTTCTCCAATTTTGTAATCTCTTGTCTCCAGATGAATGAAATCCAAATTTTTGTGAATTCAAATTTCATTTTTTTGTCTCAACACCACCTTTGTCTCACTTGAACCCGTGGTAGATGTACACAATTTGATTGTGAACATGTACCAAGAGGATGTAACGGTTGTTGAAGACTTGCGTGCTTCGAACTTGTAGAATGTAGGTCCGAAGTCTTCGATAGTGTAGGCCCCCTGAGGCTGTCGGAGCTTAGTGGATCTAGCATTGACCATCGCCAGAGCTTAGTAGCTCCGAAGTAGTCTCCATCAACGCGTAAAGCATCGATGGTTAGCCTTCTGGGGTGTCGGAGCTTGGCAGCTCCGGCGGTGACCTCCGTCAACACGTGTTGTGTCAACGTCATACTCCACTTTAGAGTCTTTCCACCATCTTCATGTTGACGGTTTGCCCCTTAGCTTTACCGGAACTGAGTAGCTCCAGAGATGCTCGATGTCAATGTTTGAACATCGACTACAAGTCGCCTAGAGGATGTCGGAGCTTATTTATTTTTCTTGCACACTGAAGTCAAGAAAAACAGTAAAATTCGTTTCCTATCTATAACTTCATTGCGGCTTACTATTCTCGAGAAAGTTTTAGGCCGAACACAATTCTAAATACAATCAAGAGCGCTGTCTTGCTTCCTTCAAGTATGATCGTTTCTGGACTCGCCTTACTTCGGCCTGCCAGGATGTAGGTAGAGTGGCGTACTTAGGGTGCATGACCAGGCTAAGTCGATAGCACACTCCGGCCCTAGATTTGCTTGGCGGCATTCAGACGAGTAGGCCATCAACAATGTTTGAACCCGGAAGGACAGACAATGCAACTCGAATTGTACATGGACTGGTCGAGCTAAAGTTTCTTAAGAACTGCACAACTTTGTTATAGACAAGAAAAATAAAAAATACCCTGTACAAAGTAAATGCACGTGGAGTCTGTTTTCACACAATGATGTCTTTCATTATAGGTTCGGGGTACAGGGGAAACAAGTACACTCTTAGGGTGTGGAACCAGGCTAAGTGTGTTTCATTTCTCGTTTGACCCAAGGTAGCTAGCTACACTTTTAGTTCTGAGACTGTGACAAGTGTTGCATGAACGTTGCGGACCTAACGGGGTAGGTCCGGCTGCCCTCCCGGAGGAGCTACCCGACTCTGTACAATGACTCTATAACATACACCACATGTAATTACAGACTCACCTCTGTGATATTAAGCGTAGAACTTACGGAGGTGCTCAATGTTCCAAGGATTTGGAAGAGGTGTCTCATCCTCGATTGCCAAGCAAATGCATCCGGGACGGGATACTTTGATCACTCGGAAGGGTCCCTCCCAGCTGGGGGAGAGTTTGTTTAACCCTTCTCTAGATTGTATTCTCCATAGCATCAGATCGCCTTCCTCGAGCTGTCAGCTGTGAACATGCCGTTGGTGATAGCGCCGAAGAGCTTGGCGGTATCGGGCATTCCGAACAGCTGCTCGGCACCTTCCCTCTTCAAGGAGGTGAAGGTCTTCACGCCGGAGCTGGTCCTGCGTGGCTTCGTCGGAGGTCCGGACCCGGAGCGACCCCAAGGTGATTTCTGGAGGAAGGAGTGCTTCAGCTCCGTACACCAGGAAGAAGGGTGTCTCTCCAGTTGACCAGTTTGGAGTTGTCCTATTGGCCCATAGAGTGGGCGGAAGCTCTTCAATCCAGTTGGCTCCATGCTTTTTCAGGCGCTCATATGTGCGCGTCTTGAGTCCTTTTAGGATTTCTGCATTTGCTCTCTTGGCTTGGCCATTGCTTGCCGGGTGAGCTACGGAGGCGTAGCTGACTTGGATGCTGAGGTCTTTGCAGTATCCTTGGAAAGCAGAGCTTGTGAATTGGGTCCCATTATCTGTTATCATTTTGTTCGAGACTCCAAATCTGCATACGATGGACTGCAAGAAGTTGATAGTTGATTGTTTGTTTATTGTCACAACTGGAGTTGCTTCCGGCCATTTGGTGAACTTGTCAATGGCAACAAACAGGAACTTGTAACCTCCGACGGCTCTTGGGAAAGGTCCCAAGATGTCCATCCCCCACACAGCGAAAGGACATGTAGGAGGTATCATTTGTAGAGGCTGAGCCGGTGTGTGAATTTGCTTTGCATGGAATTGACATGCTTTGCATTTCTTCACCAGCTCAGTTGCATCCTGGAGCTTGTAGGCCAGTAAAAGTCATGCCGGAAGGCTTTACCGACTAGCGTGCGGGAAGACTCGTGGTTCCCACACTCGCCTCCATGGATTTCTACGAGGAGCTCGCAGCCTTCTTCCCTTGTGATGCACTTCATTAGGACGCCGTTGGCACCGCGCCGATAGAGATCCCCTTCTATTAGCGTGTATCTTTTATCCAATCTGACTATCTGGTCAGCGGATACATCATCGTCAGGAAGGATATTGTATTTCAAGTAGCTCCGGATCTCTGAGATCCATGCATCGGAGCTTGCTTGAGCATTTGAGTCTTGCGTGTTTGGTTGCTCGGAGCTTCTGGCAACACCGCTGTGTCCCATCCTCGATTGCCAAGCAAATGCATCCGGGACGGGATACTTTGATCACTCGGAAGGGTCCCTCCCAGCTGGGGGAGAGTTTGTTTAACCCTTCTCTAGATTGTATTCTTCATAGCATCAGATCGCCTTCCTCGAGCTGTCGGCTGTGAACATGCCGTTGGTGATAGCGCCGAAGAGCTTGGCGGTATCGGGCATTCCGAACAGCTGCTCGACACCTTCCCTCTTCAAGGAGGTGAAGGTCTTCACGCCGGAGCTCGTCCTGCGTGGCTTCGTCGGAGGTCCGGACCCGGAGCGACCCCAAGGTGATTTCTGGAGGAAGGACTGCTTCAGCTCTGTACACCAGGAAGAAGGGTGTCTCTCCAGTTGACCGGTTTGGAGTTGTCCTGTTGGCCCATAGAGTGGGCGGAAGCTCTTCAATCCAGTTGGCTCCATGTTTTTTCAGGCGCTCATATGTGTGCGTCTTGAGTCCTTTTAGGATTTCTGCATTTGCTCTCTTGGCTTGGCCATTGCTTGCCGGGTGAGCTACGGAGGCGTAGCTGACTTGGATGCTGAGGTCTTTGCAGTATCCTTGGAAAGCAGAGCTTGTGAATTGGGTCCCATTATCTGTTATCATTTTGTTCGAGACTCCAAATCTGCATACGATGGACTGCAAGAAGTTGATAGCTGATTGCTTGTTTATTGTCACAACTGGAGTTGCTTCCGGCCATTTGGTGAACTTGTCAATGGCAACAAACAGGAACTTGTAACCTCCGACGGCTCTTGGGAAAGGTCCCAAGATGTCCATCCCCCACACAGCGAAAGGACATGTAGGAGGTATCATTTGTAGAGGCTGAGCCGGTGTGTGAATTTTCTTTGCATGGAACTGACATGCTTTGCATTTCTTCACCAGCTCAGTTGCATCCTGGAGCGTTGTAGGCCAGTAAAAGCCATGCCGGAAGGCTTTACCGACTAGCGTGCGGGAAGACTCGTGGTTCCCACACTCGCCTCCATGGATTTCTACGAGGAGCTCGCAGCCTTCTTCCCTTGTGATGCACTTCATTAGGACACCGTTGGCACTGCGCCGATAGAGATCCCCTTCTACTAGCGTGTATCTTTTAGCCAATCTGACTATCTGGTCAGCGGATACATCATCGTCAGGAAGGATATTGTATTTCAAGTAGCTCTGGATCTCCGAGATCCATGCATCGGAGCTTGCTTGAGCATTTGAGTCTTGCGTGTTGGGTTGCTCGGAGCTTCTGGCAACACCTACGACCCTTGATGGCTGCCATGGTAACAGGGCCATCGGGACCGCCAGCTTCGAGATGCTGGTCTCACCCCCTTCGCTCAGTTCGGCAGGTTGAGCTGTGGGTTTTGACAACCTCCGGACAAAGGTTCCGTCAGGAGCAAGAGCTCCGGTTGATGCTTTCGTCGAGATTTCGTCAGCTTCAGCGTTATGGACACGCTGGACATGGTGGAGATCCAGGACTTCGAAGTCCTTCTGAAGCCTCTGGACTTCAAGGAGATAAGCAGCTAGTTGGGGATTGTTACAGGAGCATTCACCCTTCACCTGTTTAATGATGAGCTGCGAATCTACCATGACCAACAGCTGCTTGACACCATATGATAGTGCCACCTTTTGTCCATAAAAGATTGCTTCATACTCCGCCATGTTGTTGGTCGCCTTGAAATCAAGGTGGACCATGTATTTTACCTTCTCCCCGGTTGGAGCGAGGAGAATGACTCTAGCTCCGGCCCCCTGCTCTTGCATGGAGCTGTCGAAGTAGAGGGTCCAGTGAGGTTCGGTGAAGACCGGAGCCTTGAGTTCCGGCTTCTGCTCACTAGGGCCCCCAGGGTTTGATGGAGAGGGGGTCCATTCCACCACGAAGTCTGCCAATGCTTGACTCTTGATCGCTTGTCTTGGGATGAATTCAAGATCGAATTCGGCCAATTCCGCTGCCCACTTTGCAATGTTCCCAGTAGAGTTGGGATTATGCAAGATCGCACGCAGTGGGTAAGAGGTCACCACTGAGATCTTGTGAGCTTGGAAGTAATGGCGAAGCTTCCTAGAGGCAATGAGAACTGCGTAGAGCAGCTTGTGCACCTCTAGGTATCGAGTCTTGGCATCATGTAGTATTTCGATGATGAAGTACACTGAGCGTTGGACTGTCCGGACCCTCCCGGAGGGGCTCGGAGCTTCCTCCACATCGACCCGGATCGTTTCGGAGGGGTCTGAACCTGCCTCGGGGACCTCCAGGTCCTTGCTGGAGGAACCCGAAGCTTCTATTGGAGCGACCTGGACCCTCCCGGAGGGGTCCAAATCTTCTGGAATAACTCCCTGTAGATCCAAGTCTGGGGGTTGGGACCCAGACTCACCTTCAGGAACCTCCGGACCCTCCCGGAGGGGTCTGGATTGATGAGCTTGGGATGGTTCTGGTCTCTCCGCAACCAGGACCATGCTAACAACCTCGTCGGTTGCTGAAATATAAAGCAGTAAGGGCTCACCAGGGTTCGAAGCTACCAAGGTTGGTAGAGTAGTGAGGAGTTGCTTTAGCTCTTGGAACGCCTTTTCTGCTTCTTCAGACCATTGAAATGGTCCGGACTTCCTCAATAGCTTGAAGAAGGGTAGCGCCCGTTCTGCCAGTCTTGAGATGAACCGGCTGAGGGCGGCTAGACATCCAGTCAGTTTATGGACGTCCTTGATGCGGGCTGGTGGCTGCATCTCCTCAATGGCTTTAATCTTCGCCGGATTTGCCTCTATGCCCCAGTGGTTTACCAGGAAACCAAGAAGCTTTCCGGAGCTAACCCCGAAGACACACTTATCTGGGTTTAGCTTCGTGCGAGTGACCCGTAGCTTGTCGAAGACAGCTTGCAAGGTGTCAAGGAGTGACTCCTTGTCCTTGATATTGACGATGATGTCATCAACATACACTTCCACTACGTCTCTGATGAGCTCTCCAAAGGTTTTGTACATAGCTCGTACAAATGTTGAAGTTGCATTCTTGAGACCAAATGGCATGGCAGTATAACAGTACAATCCATCTACTGTGATAAAAGAAGTATGTTCTTCATCTTTCCTAGACATTCTGATTTGATGGTACCCATAATATGCATCTAAGAAACACAGTAATTCACACCTGGAGGTGGAATCCACTATCTGATCTATTCTAGGTAGTGGGAATGGATCTTTTGGGCATGCCTTATCCAGTGTTGTGCAGTCGATACACATCTGAAGCTTCCCGCCGGCCTTGGGTACAACAGCTGGGTTTGCCAGCCATTTTGGGTGGAAGACTTCTCGGATGAATCCAACTTCGAGCAACTTCTTCACTTCTTTCCATATGAAGTTTTGTCGCTCTACAGATTGCTTCTGAGGCTTCTGATATACGGGCCGAGCGTCAGGATAGATCTTCAGATTATGCTCGATCACTTCCCTAGGGATCCTAGGCATTTGTGACGGTTGCTAGGCAAACATGTCGACATTAGCCCGGAGGAAAGTGATGAGCGCGAGTTCTTCAGACCTCCCGATATGCGGGTGGTCTGAGTGGCATCAGAACCGATTTGGATGACCTTGACGGGGATGTCGATGTCGCCGCTTG
Organism: Tuctoria greenei; assembly: GCA_036927565.1. NCBI lineage: Eukaryota > Viridiplantae > Streptophyta > Magnoliopsida > Poales > Poaceae > Tuctoria > Tuctoria greenei. The sequence continues at coordinate 215,447,197 of JAYESD010000005.1, read as the reverse complement.
GTTGCACGCGAGGTGCAAAGGTTGAGCCTCGTTGACGAATGCTCGGGGATTTCGGAGCTTGTTCCTGCCTGGATTCTTCCTCCTGCGCTATAGCAAACGTATGAAGTTCTTCCAGAGCAGGCACGTCGGGAGTACGGTCTCCGCGAATTCAGAGAACACCAGCTGGTGTTGGCATCTTCAACACCAGGTAGCCATAATGAGCAGCATCCATGAACTTGTACAAGGCGGGCCTACCCAGAATGGCGTTGAAAGGTAAGTTGATCTAAGCGACGTCAAAGATCAACTTCTCAGTGCGATAATTCTCCCGAGTCCCGAAGGTCACGGGGAGAGTAATTGCACACAGTAAGGTTATGGCCCCCGGATCTACTCCGAAGAAAGGTCGGGAGGGGCGAAGGTCCGAAGGTCGGAGCTGAAGCTTGATGAAAGCTTCGAAGCTTATGAGATTCAGCCTCGAACATCCATCCACCATTACATGGTGGAGTTGAATGTTATTGATGGTAGGTGATAATATCAAAGGTAGCTGACCAGTTCTGATCATCTTCCGAGGGCAGTCCGAAGCATCAAAAGTGATGGTGGTGTCCATCCACTTTCGATGAGGCTTCGCCCTAGTTGTAGGAGCTACTAAGGCCATGTCCCACTGCATGGTCTTGAGGACACGGCGGGAGGTGATGTCCCACGAACCACCAAAGATGGTGTTCATGGTCTTCCGATGCTCATTGTCAGAGACGTCGGAGTCGTCATTGACGGAGGTGTAAACAGCCTTCAAGACATTTTTAGGGTCCTAGAAGCCTAACTCCTCTTCAGCCAGAGCTTCATCGCCCTTCTGTTTTCCTTCCCTCTGACGGAAAGGAACTTCTTCTTGGCGCTTGTTGTAGCGCTCGACAAGGTTTTGGACCTCCCGACAGTCCTCCAAGTTGTGGCCGTTCGACTTGTGGATAGGAAACCACACTTTAGAGTTTCCACCGTCTTTAGAGGACGACCAAGGTCGTTCTCGGGGCGTGGCCCCCGGCCACCCGGAGCTGCAGCAGTTGCAGCGGTAGATGTGCCAGCCGATGGCTTCTTCTTGCCGTTGGACTTTTTCTTCTTTTGTCACTCCCGTAGGTAGTGGGTTCGCCTTTAGAGGATTTTTTTCCATCCTCCGAAGGTGGTTTGAAGTGCATTTCACGGCCCTCCGCAGCTTTGGCACACTTGTCTGCCAAGCTGAAGAGCTCCGTGACGCTAGTGATCTCCTTGACCACCAGCTTCTCCGGCATCTTCTTATCTCGTAAGCCCTGTCTAAATGCCATGATAACAGAGGCGCTAGAGATAGAAGGAATGGTGTTTCGTACCTGGGAGAATCTCTGGATGAATGAGCGCAGGGATTCTCCCCCCTTCTGCATGACTGCAAAAAGGTCCAGTTCGGTGCCTAGCTGGGTGTATGAACTCCCAAAATTGGCGGTAAATTGTTGGCACAATTCCTCCCGACTATTGATGGAGTTGTGAGGAAGGCTCATGAACCAGGACCTGGCGGTCCCAGTCAAGGCCACTGGGAAGTAGTTGGCCATTACAACCTCTTTACCTTCGACCGCAAGGATTGCGGTGGTGTAAATTTGGAGAAACTCAGCGGGATTAACTGTCCCGTCAAATTTCTCCGTCAGGTGAGGCCGGAACTTTTGTGGCCATCTGACCGTGCGTAGGTGCATGGCCAGTGCAGAACAGCCTCCTCCTACTCCCTCAGGAGCAAGACTGTCCCGAGCCTCTCGCCTTTCGCGAGCACGCTCGATATGGACATGGTCGTCCTGTTGACGGTAACAGCGATCAAGCTCCGCCCGAAGGTCATGAGTTGAAAGTCTGGTTACCATATGAGTACGTCGCGCCCCAGAAGGTAGCGACGTAACTTGCAGTGACGCAACACGCCTCCTATTTTGGGAAGCATGCGGACCAAGTCTGCCAGACACGGTCCGACACTGCGATGGGGCCCGCCCCGAAGGAGGAGGACCTTGGTTGCTGATGCGGTCAGTTGCTGCTGCAACCAGATGTTCCACATCAGCCCTCCACTGCTCCATTGCACCCTGGGATGCACCTGGAGGTGGTGGACGTTGGAGGAGAGCACGCGCTGCATGAAGCGCGTGTTTAGGGTTGTTGTTACTCGCCGATGCGATGAACGACGCTGATGCACCGTCACGCTGCCCATCTTGACGTGCTGGTGCAGGCGGTGGCAGTGGAGGCATGACTCCTGCTGGTGCCACGACACCTGCTGGTTGCTGCATGTTAGAGGGGTCGCCCCCAGCGGGTTGAACAGCAGGGTTGCCGTTGGATGATCCAGCAGCTGAGTTCACCATACTTGAAATCTCGGACGCCCCTACCTGGCGCGCCAACTGTCGATGTTTGGATCTAGCAGATCTCCCGACACTACCTTTAGTAGATCGAGGAGTTGTAGTTCGGTGAAGGGCGCGCAGAGATTCAAGAAGGTGAAATACACGTGTACACAGAGATTTACGTGGTTCGGGTCGCTTGAGCATAATACCCTACTCCAGGGGTGTGTTGGTGATGTATTAAGCGTGTGAGTCTAGAAGAAGCTCCAGAAGAAGAAGCTCGTCTAGCTCAGGGAGTTCTGTCGTGGTTTGGAACCGTCGCTTGTGTATCGTCGACCAGTCCTTTTATAGTACAAGGACTGGTCGTTACACCGTTAGCCTGACCCAACATGTGGCCCTAGCGGTTACACATGCTTGATACACAATAAATGAGGTTAATTACCGTTAATAGCCTGGTAACGGGCCTTAACAGTGCCGTTATCAGTATTAAGGGCTATCCGATCGTGTGTCATTAATATGGTATTAATGACACTTAATCGGGTTTTGAAGTCTTTGATTGCTCCTTGAAGGTCCGGAGCCGTTGAGGAGTCCACCAGCCTGTTTGTTGAAGTTGAAGGTCCGACGGTCTTAGGATTGCGAGGTGCAATCTCACGCTTCATTTATAAAAGTTTCATATTACAAGCGGACAGTCTAGTAAAGACCGCATGTAAAAACTTTTTAAACATTTTAAAAAATAATTTTCTCAAGCGGCGGCGCCTCTAGCGGTGGAACGGGAAACCCAGTCTCATGACCGTCGTCGCCACCAGGTTCCTATAGCCCTCGACGCCGAGCTGGACAGCCATCGTCTCCCACAGAATGTCGAGACGACCGACCACATGCGTGAGGCCGAACACGTAGTGGCCCACGATGTCCATTCCAGTATGTTCTGGAAGGGTACCGAGATCAAAGAGGCGCATGGAGCGAAATGTATTTTGAAATACATCTCGCGCCATGTCGCTGAGCACGAACTCCATTTGCCTGGATCTCAAGAGGGAGTCTCGCGGTCGCTTAGCCGCTGGCTCCCTCGGCGGGCTTGGCGGTGGCATCTGGTTGTCAGCCATTTTGTGTGCTCGTCGATGGGGCACGACGAGAAGAGGAAGTGTAGTACTACGGTTGTGCAGAGAAGACGATCATGCAGGTGTGTCTTTATAACATTGTTTGGCTGCATGTTCGTCTCTCGACGCGCGCAATGGTGATGGGATGCTTCAAATTGAATTCAAAGGACACATGTACTGTGCATTAATTCCCCTCAGTAACCACAAAGATCGCACACGCTTGGTCGCTTCAACAGTCGGTAGTAAATGGCTAATATCGCATGCGGCTCCTTCTTTACGGTGCGCATGTGAAAATTGATATGTTTAGACCAGCGTTTTAGTTTTGTGAGCCGCTTGTGATATTCTATCATCACATACGGCTATTAAATAATTGGAGATCACATGCGTATCTTTAACGATCCTCCTAAGTAAAGAAAACATTTGTTACAGATTAGTTCAAAAATGAACTAGCTGGTAACAAAAAAAGATCCGGAAGGAGTATAGCAGTGGCGGTCCTAGATGCTTTATGCAGGGTATGCGTTAGTGCCTAGATATATATCTCCAAAACATTAGTCACCACTTATATTACCAGCTATAGTTTGGTTAAAATTCATCACGTTGATTAATGCAATTAATGTGCTTTAAATAACTGACCCGTATCTGGTCATATTTTAGTATCCGTTTGTTGCAGATCATTAACAGATCATACACCGCCGCTTTTGTTTGGGCTGCGAGAGACGAGCCGGTATAGCTGGAGGGAAGCGCTAGTATAGCTGGAAGTATGAGTGCGCATTTCCTGCCGACGCTCTCCCGCACCCGTCCGTTTCATTCCATTCTGCTCCGCCGCCTGTGCTGCAAGACCTTCGAATTCGCTCTTTCCTCCGCTCCACCTACCACCACGACGCTGCCGCGCGCCGACGTTGCCCGCATCGACCGCCATGGATCGCAGTGTCCGCAGCAAGATCTCCGACTCCGGCGATCATCACGACCGGATTAGCGATCTCGCTGACCACTTGCTCGTACAAATCCTGGTCCTTCTTCCCCTCGTCGAGGCCGTACGCACCTGCGTGCTCTCCCAACGCTGGCGCCACGTATGGACGCGCCTCCCGCGGCTCGAGCTCGACGACGACGACGATGATTCGCCCGCCGTCACGTCCTTCGCGGACCTCGTTGCCGGCGTCATTCTCGGCTACGCCACCGACGTACACCTGCCTGAAGTTTCGATCTCGGCCACTGTCGAGTATGAGTTCGCCGAAGCCTTCCGCATCGCAGCATCAGCCTTCCTCGCTGCACAGCGTGTCGTCTCTACGTTCGACATCTTCGTGTCTCGGGATGAGGAAGAGGACGAGGAGGAGATTCTCCAAGTGCCGCTCCAAATGCCATGCTTTCCGTGGGTTAAGGAGCTGTCGCTTTCTTTCATAGGGATGGAACTTCGGATGCCGTACACAGGCACGTTCAACCGCCTCACCAAGCTGCACATCATGGGCGTCCGGTTCACTGACGAAGGCTGGGCCCTCTACAATGTCGTGTCCTGGCGCTGCCCATGCCTCAAGGACCTGGAGCTGCACACGATCGAGGGCCTGAAGGTGCTGTTCCTCATTTCACATTCCCTCCTAAGCTTGCGTCTCTTCAATCTCATGGACTTGGAACGGCTCCAAGTGCTGGCGGCACAACTCCGTGACATGCAAGTCACCTATAGTTTCGTGCATGCCGCGGAACGTAGACACATGCTGCTGCAAGTGCCCAAGTTGGAGCAGTTCCACTGGGAAGACCGCTGCCCAGATGTGATCTATCCTTGGTTATTGCCAAGCCAACTCTTGAGGCTCACCGTCGTGCAGCTTCCCCTTTACTATCTGACTGCTCGTGATGGAGGCCAGTTCCAGTTCACAAGGATCCTGCAGACTTTCAAGTCTATCAAAACTCTAAGCCTTGAATTTCCTATTACACCTGTAAGTATCATCTACAGCACATCTTGTAATAAGATAAACATTACTCAATTGTTGAGAAGTAAACCCTGTTTTAAAATTGTTGTAGTTGGGGTAACAATTTTAGTTTAATTTGTCCTAGCAACATCAGTTTGAGAACGGAGAAAGTATATCACCGTACCACTAGCTTCTCTATAATAAATTTGGGGTGATAGTAGGTTATACATGTTGTGCAAGGGACTTATGATGATACATATGCCTAGTTTTTGGAGAGTTGTCTGGTTCTTTCTCGGTCCATGTACATATGTAACAAGCATGTATATAGGTCCCATATGCCGAAGAAAATATATTGCACTGACAAAAGGAACCATTGTTTTATATATTACATGCTCTCACAAAAAATAATTTTATTTAGTTCTAAAATTACGATTCAATTCGCATTGTGCTCCGATGCAAATTTCGTTGCACTCCAGCTTGCAGAAATGATATCACTATTAAATAGCTCTCGAGTCGTGGCCAAACCATGAGTTTAATTTCATTTTACTGACAAAAGAACCCATGATTTATGAGCTGCATGATTCTTAAGTATAACATCAAATATGAAAATGTGTAGTTTTTTTATATAACTTTTACCATGATCAACTTGAAGATCAATGCCATACTTTTTCATGATAGTGTTATGGGGCATATAGTACAAGGACTTGTGCCTTAAGAACTAACGTAGATGCTATTTATTAGAACGTACATTATTGAAATTTGAAGAGTAGATAAGAGGATCTAGTGGCCAGTTCGTTTTATTTGAATCAGCTCTGCAATGCAGAAGATCTCTTCATTTTCTAACTTGTTTTGGTATTCTTTGAGTAAAAATGCATTATATTATATGTATCTTTATTGCTAACAGATCTAAAATTGAATATTAACATACTTCTGGACTTGGTCAGGAGATCGTAATGATTTTCCTCGACTACATATATCACTGATGGCTTGCAAAAGAACACAATAAATTTCATTTGTATCATTGGATTTCTAGTTGAAGTAGAACTAAGATCATTTGTTTCATTCAATGAATTAGGATCTATATGTATTGTAGTATTTAATTTAACTTTCCATCTCTTTGTAGGAAAGTGTTGAGCAAAATAACCTGGTAGAGAATGCTGATATTTCTTACTTTCGGGAGTTAGATTTGACAGTGAAAAAAAATGAGCATACCTTTGGCCCAACAGTTTTGAGCCTTCTTAACAGAAATTACTGGGTGAGAAAGTTCTCACTTGAAATAATAGATGATAGAAAGGTATTTCTCTCAATATCTTTACACATCTATGTTGACTACTCCCTCTGTCCCATAAAGATGGAGGTATATGGCTAGCAGAACCAGTTCAGTTTCTATATCACTTCATTTTCTGTTTCAGGATTGGAATATTAAGGCACCGTGCGCATCTAATTGTGACTGTCGCAAAATAAAAAACAGGAGAAATAAAAAGATCTCGTTGGACTACCTAAATAGGGTTGTTATGAAAAACTTCAGTGGCACGGAAGATGAGACGGATTTTTTGTTCTCAATTGTGAAAAATGCCAAAGCCCTTCACAATGTTTCTATAGTATCCTCCATGGATGTCAAAACAACTGAAAAGTTTATGCAAACCCTCAAGAAACAATCCCCATCAGGTTGCACCATTGAGTTTGCTACTATCTAGCTAGCTTGGCTACACAAGCGGGGAATCCATAGAAGTATTATGTTTAACTGATGCATGTTATCAAAATTCTGAATCATGTGAGCATTTCTGTATTTCATCTTTAATTTGCTCTAGAGCTTTTCAGTTATCTGTTCTTCAGGGGAACTTTCTCCAATATTTCATATTGTAAGGTCAAACATTTTGAGGTCAAGTTAATGCATGATCCGATACTTCAAGTCAGTACTGTACACTAATCATCCTGGGCTTAATATGCGACATCTTATTTTGTTTCTCCATTAATCCAAGTCCATGTGAATTTGATATGATTTTATGACTGCGCTAATTATGGTGTACATACAGTTTGAAATACCTATGCTTATTATTTATAAGCAACTGAGATGCTTTTAGTCCATACATGCTTTTTATTTGGTAGGGTATGTCGGTATGCATCCTCCAGGTAAGAGACGATTTTGCAAACTAGCCCACATAAAATGTTTATGCACACTCTCGATAATCTAGCCCGTCAGATTTGCAACGCCTTCGAGTACTCCCATAATGTCTATTAGCTAGCTTGGCTACACATGGAGACATGGTCCATAGAAGTATCGGTTTTCAACTGATGCCTTATCAAAATTTTGAAGCTTAAAATTCCTGGATCAGCAAAAAAAACGCTGGCCAGACCAAAGGTGTAAAACACAGAACTGAGATGTTTCACCCCTGCTACAGAACCACTCAATGCATGGCAGCCTTTTTATATTTCATTTTTGCTAGATCTTTTCAATTATCAGTTCTTCAGAAACATATTCTCTATAAGACCATATATATAATATTGTAAGGTAAAATATTTGCATTAAGATGCATGATCTAATGCTTTAGTTGAAGTCAATATCTATTACTCTTGAGCTTAATATCGTGATCCCTTTGCCACGACCAGCTTCTTCCACCTTTGAAGTCTCCTCATGCAGATCTGCCATCACCGCGCCCTCTCCCATCCATTCCACGACATCTTCCTTCACCTTGTCTTCCATCCATCCCACGACCTCTTCAATCCCCTTGTCTTCTGCCGTCATGAAAAGGCCTTCCCCTGAAATCGCCACCTCGGCCTCTTCCATCGAAACCCTTGCCTGGATCGTCTCTTTTCCAACCGGATCTCCCAGTCTCCCATATCCTCCCCTCCATTGGACAACCACCATCTTCGTTCTTCTTATCACCGCTTGCTGATGAGCCCTCTCGCCTCCCACTCATGACCGGAGCGAGCGAGGTCTTCACCGTCTGAGCGTAAGATTTACCGCTCCGATCCCCCAGAAATGCCAGCAGTAGAGATTGATTTTAGGGAAAGAACTGGACGGCGTACCCTACAAGGAAGTAAACCCTAGGGATTTACCCCCAATCGGAGTAAAATATTAAGAAATCCCCCCCCCCCCAACAAAAGATGGAATATCCATATGTCTTCTTTTCTCATGCTTGAAACTTCTTTTTTGTAAATCAATCCCTTTCCTATCCCCAAATTACTTTTGAACCCTCAGAATTCATGCTATTCATAGACCTCAATTCCCCCCCCCCCCCAGCTTTTCTCGAACTTATTCATAAATTCCTTGCCCATCCAATCTCAATACACCAAGATTCAATTCGATTCCTCCCAAAACAATATGATCAACGCAAATACTCCCAGAATGAGGGGAAAATGCTACCTCCTGGTAGTCACCTTCCCAGCCAAGATAAAGTGAAACCAAGAACGACTATCGAGAACAACATGAAACCAAGAAGGAAAATTCTAAGCTCAATTACCCCAGGAAGAATCAAAACCAAAAAGAAAAAAACGATCACCATGAGTGCAATCAGAAAAGCACAAGAAGCACCCAAGTCAACCTGAATTCAACTAACGAAACATACCGCCAAGAACCACCTGAACACCACCACAAGAGCGCCCACAAAAAGAACAACAAAAAGAACACGGACCGAATCCAATTCTAAACGCCAAGAGAAGGACCAAGGAATCTCAAACCTATGCCAAAAGCACCTGGGGGCCGAACACTGGGGAGGAGGAAGAAAAACTCCTCCCTAGAGACGCCAAGAAGGCACGCCTGAAGAGAGAAGCCAACCAGAAGGCGTCGAAAGAGCCGATGCAGTGGCGCCCTCGTCTACGACGGGGGCGAGACGACAGCGGAGGAGCAGAGTGGAGCGGAGTGCGTCGGACTTGATGACGCGGCTGCTGGCACTGAAATAATTACTTACACCATGACTTATGAGCTGCTTTGCTAATCGAAACATCAATTGTGATAGACCTTGTTTAGATTGTCTTGTTTGCTTATTTCTTTGTACTTATGTGAATTATCTTATTAGAATGTACATGGGATTGGCAGAAGCAATTTGCACTGAAAACCATGATTTATGAGATGCTTGTTAATCAAAACATCAGATGTAGTGAGAATGTGTAGTCTTTTATGATGTTTAATGTGATCAACTCGAAGCAATAGGACTAGGGATTTTGCTTTATATGGATTAACATAGAAGCTATTTGTTGTTAGAACTACAACTAAAATTTGAAGAATAGCAGAGAGCATCTACTCTTGTCAGTTCATTTTATTGGAATCAGCCCAGCAATTCTGGAAATCTTGTTCATTTTTCCAATTTTGTGTGATGATCCTGCTTGGAATTTGAATCTTCCATGGGGAAATGTGTTAGACTACATCCATCTTATTTTTCTAATATACTACTAAACTTGGCCAGGATGTTGTAATTATTTTTCTCTAGTACATCATCACTAAAATGCTTCAACACTGAAGTAGCATATATATATATATATATATATATATATATATATATATATATATATATATATATATGTGTGTGTGTGTGTGTGTGTGTGTGTGTGTGTGTGTGTGTGTGTGTGTGTGTTGTGTGTGTGTTGTGTGTGTGTGTGTGTGTGTGTGTGTGTGTGTGTGTGTGTGTGTGTGTGTGGGCGCGCGCGCATATTGATTTTGGTATTTAATTTAAGTTGGCATGTCTTTGCAGGGTAATGCTGAGCAAAAGAACCTGATAGAGAATACTAACATTCCTTTCTTTGGGGAGCTGGATTTGAATGTGCACAAAAAAGAGCATATGTTTGGCCCAACAAGTTGAGCCAACAATTTAATTTAACTTTCCATCTATTTGTAGGAAAGTGTTGAGCAAAATAACCTGGCAGAGAATGCTGATATTTCTTACTTTCGGGAGTTATATTTGACAGTGAAAATAAAATGAGCATACCTTTGGCCCAACAGTTCTGAGCCTTCTTAACAGAAATTACTGGATGAGAAAGTTCTCACTTGAAATAATAGATGATGGAAAGGTATTTCTCTCAATATCTTTACACATCTATGTTTACTATATGGCTAGCAAAACCAGTTCAGTTTCTATATCACTTTCATTTTCTGTTTCAGGATTGGAATATCAAGGCACCATGCGCACCTAATTGTGATTGTCGCAAAATAAAAAACAGGAGAAATAACAACATCTCGTTGGACTACCTAAATAGGGTTGTTATGAAGAACTTCAGTGGCAGGGAAGATGAGACGGATTTTTTGTTCTCAATTGTGAAAAATGCCAAAGCCCTTCACAATGTTTCTATAATATCCTCCATGGATGTCAAAACAACTGAAAAGTTTATGCAAACCCTCAAGAAACAATCCCCATCAGGTTACACCATTGAGTTCGCTACTATCTAGCTAGCTTGGCTACACAAGCGGGGAATCCATAGAAGTATTATGTTTAACTGATGCGTGTTATCAAAATTCTGAATCATGTGAGCTTTGTGTATTTCATCTTTAATTTGCTCTAGAGCTTTTCAGTTATCTGTTCTTCGGGCGAACGTTCTCCAATATTTCATATTGTAAGGTCAAACATTTTGAGGTCAAGTTAATGTCTGATATTCAAGTCAGTACTGTACACTAATCATCCTGGGCTTGACATGCGACATCTTATTTTGTTTCTCCATTAATCCAAGTCCATCTGAATTAGATATGATTTTATAACTGCGCTAATTATGGTGTACATACAGTTTCAAATACCTATGCTTATTATTTACTCCTTCCATACCGAAACTAGCCCATACATGCTTTTTATTTGGTAGGGTATGTCGGTCTGCATCCTCCAGGTAAGAGACGATTTTGCAAAAACTAGCCCGCATAAAATGTTTCTGCACACTCTCGATAATCTAGCCCGTCAGATTTGCACCGCCTTCGAGTACTCCCATAGAAGTATCGGTTTTCAACTGATGTCTTATCAAAATTTTGAAGCTTAAAATTCCTGGATCAGCAAAAAAACAACGCTGGCCAGACCAAAGGTGTAAAACACAGAACTGAGATGCTTCGCCCCTGCTACAGAACCACTCAACGCATGGCAGCCTTTTTATATTTCATTTTTGCTAGATCTTTTTCAATTATCGGTTCTTCAGAAACATATTCTCTATAAGACCATATATATAATATTGTAAGGTCAAATATTTGCATTAAGATGCATGATGTGATGCTTTAGTTAAAGTCAATATCTATTACTCTTGAGCTTAATATTGATGCACACATTGTCTGGAGTTCTCCAAAACTCCATGTCTTTGCTCAATTAGATATGATTTTACAGATGTGCTACACTTTATACTCATTCAATTAAAACACCGGTGCTTATTTATAATCAACTGGGATGTTTTTTATCTATACATGTTTTTTAGTGGGTAGGGTATATGGCGCATGCATCCACCAGTTAAGATATGGTTGCCATATTCATTATTAAAATTTTCTTAAATTATATTTCTGGTGCATTGTACAATGCCTACTGTTAATAAGCACCTGAGGTTAAGTCCCAGAGGACATTCATTTGTGCGCTACATGTAATCCATGGAAGCAAGAATTTAAAGGTATGAATTAAGTTACTGTCAAGAAAATGAAGTCTGCCAATTCTTGGCTTAAAATGCATGATAAACCACACGAGACACAACAAAAACAAATATATGGCTACGGGTCATTTTATAGCCTTTGTGGTCCTGGGGATAGCCAAGAAAAGCGCAAACGGAAGATCGTGGGCTGAGTTTCTTTGGGGCAGTGGCTGTTTGATTTGGGAAGCAGAGGCACCCGAAGACCTTTAGATGATCATACGATGGTTGGACGTGGAATAGGATCTTGTATGGGGTAAGTGTATTTGAGGCACGGCAGGGGCGACGATTGATCAAGTATGTCGCTGTTTACAGAGCCTCTGCCCCAGAATGACGGTGGAGCATGTGAATGGAGGAGCATAGTTCTTACGCATTCATTCAACGTGCGCAGAATATGCTCGGCTTTTCCATTTTGCGGCGATGTAGGGGCAGGATAGATGGAAAGAAATTCCATGTCTAGAGAAAAAGGACCGAAGGGTGTGATTGTCATACTCATGTCCGTTGTCTGTTTGGATGGCGAGGATTGGTAGCTGAAACTGTGTTTGGACATACGCATGAAAGTGTTGAAGAATGTCGGAAACTTCAGATTTGTTGCGCATGGGGAACCTCCAAACGTAGTGAGAGAAATCATCTAAGAGCACCAGATAGTATTGAAAGCCAGAATTGCTGAGTACAGGATATGTCCAAACATCGGAATGAACTAATTGGAATAGGAAATAGGAAACAATGGCATATGAAACAAATGGTAGGCGCACATGCTTCCCCATTCTACAAGCATGGCATGCATGCAAGGAAGCTTTATTGCATGTGAAAGAAAAATGGCGCATTGCTTGAAGAAGATTTCTCTCCCCCGGATGGCCAAGCCGCTGGTGCCACAGGTCGATGGACGAAGATGTTGCATGGGCAGTGTGCGGTTGGGGACAAAGGGTGTAAAGGTCTCCTGAACTGTTACATCAGAGAATCTCCATCCTGGTATGAAGATCCTTTATTGAAAAGCCAGATGGGTCAAATTCCACAGAAACGGAGTTATCACGAGTAAGTTTACGAACTGATATGAGATTATGTACGAGAGATGGTGAAATTAAGATGTGTGGCAAGGACAGTGAGGTGGATGCCGTGGGAATGCATGAAGATGCCGTGTGGGTGAATCGGGAGCTGTGCACCATTGCCCACTGTCAAAGATGCAGAGTAGGGAAAGGACCTTGTTGAAGGAAGGGAAAGAGATGTACCGGCCATGTGTGAGCTGGCCCCCGAGTCGAGGAACCACTCGGAGTTGGACTGAGGCTGAACTACAGATGCGTTCAGGGCGGCGAGCAGCGCCTGTGTGTGACACAACGATATTGTTGGTGCGCTGTTGGTGCCGCGGTTGGGAGCACTTTGATGGGCGCACATAGCTTGCTGTGGAGGAACACCGGGCCGTGCACCGAAAACACCAGCAGAAGGTGCACGAAATGGCATCGGCCATGCTTGCACCATACCAGTCCATGGATTGTAGCCTGGTTGCCAAGATGATGTTGCAGGAGGACGTGGTGCCGAGTTGTTGTGTGAAGCACCGCGACCACGGCCGCGTCCCCGTCCGGAGCAGCCACCTTCGCGACTCATTCCAGAGTAAGAACTGGAACCTTGCATGACTTGTTGCTTATCCGTAGATATAGAATCAGAAGCAGCCAGCGCTTATGTGGCGATGTTGGCTCGCTAATTATCGAACAACTCCTCCATGAGGAGGTGTGATCTCGCCGATAGAAAAGTATGTGGTGGCTGCCTTGATGTAATAGCTGATATGGCGCGTCGATACCTTGGATTTAGACCTCGAAGCAGATTCAGAACCTGTGACTGTTCGGACACCGACTGGCCGACGTTGCGCAGGTTATCCACTAAGGTCTTCAGCTTTGAGCAGTAGTTAGAGATGCTCAAATATCCTTGACAAAGGTTCCGGAACTCAGCCACAAAGAAAACAGCTCGTTGGAGCTGGTTGTCATGGAAGAGGCGATCAATCTCATGCCAGAGAGTATAGGCATCCGTTTTGCACTGACGGATGATTTGCCACACCTGCGGAGCACAGGTGGTGTAGATCCAATTCACCAAGCATTGGTCCACGCGGTGCCAGTCCGCGTCTTGAAGAAGAATTGGAGTGGGAAAGTTGATATGATTTTCAAGACCAAATTTCCCGATTGTGGAGTCAAAGAACATCCTCCAATCGGAATGATTGGGATTCTTGAGCTCGAGAATGACTGGAACGTGGGCACGAATGTTCACGGTCTGCAAGAGATCGGCGGTGGCAGAGTGGTTAGATCACGGCTCATCATTGTTGAGGTGAGGAGCAGAAGAAGAAGAGGAACGATGAGTGGGGGAGAATGTGGGATTGTAGGCCATGAGGTCGGATCAGAGGATTAGAGAGATCCGGTCACTGATACCATGTTAGACAATGTATTACATTCACCACACACTAATATAATGATAGAGGTTACATATATATGCCAAGCCCTTGGCTGGAGCCGGAGGTAACCGAAGGATCTACAAGTGCGTAACTGAAGATCCTACAAGTGTGGTGTGGAAGGTGTCTGTTGAGGACGTGCAGGACGTCGTGGGTGTCTGTTGAGGACGTGCAAGACGTCGTGGATCCTTGGCCGAGTCAAGAGGCGGAGCGATGTGCACTAGCAATATGCAAGAATTCCAGCAGTTTCACATCGCGGTGCTGCTCGTCCTAGATACACACCAGGGTCACTGAAATGGCAATTATTCTTGATCTGTTCTAAGATGTTGACTCATTGTAAATTAAAGAGGGTAAATGTACAACTCTCCGATGCTGACAAGCTACTTGACCTTCACTACAATTTACACTGGTAGCTTTCGTTTGGGGGAACTGTGTTATTCAAGGTGCGAAGGGAACTCTTAATAGCGCCAGTAAGCCTGTTGCTCTTATAAACCGGTCAAGTTGTGACACGATTTGAGATAGTGATTTGTTTTCGTGTTGACTGTTGCCTTGTACTGTTAGCCCATAAAATCAAGTTCACTCCATATGCTCCACACAGTTGCAGTTCACGGATTGTTTTTTGTGAGTATTGTCTGGCTAAGTTTGACTCCTGATATTCAATCCATCAAAATTGAAGGATTTGCTACAAGCGTTGTAGTAATACTGTTATCACACGACATTTTATTTGATGGTTATTAAAAAATCATGACTCTTCTAGCCAGGTATGATGGTTGGAATACTAGTCAACCTGCCATTAGTATATTCCTCAATCCAGTACATGTCGGCAACGACCCACATTTAGTCACACTTCTGTGTTTGCCACGGCCTGGCCCACTATTTTTCCCTTATGTTTCTTCTTGTGGCCGGGTGACCGGATTCTCAAACGTTCATTATAGTCAATCAAATCCTTCCAAGAAAAAGAGCAAATATCATTTATTCAAACATCTATAGAAATTTTATCTGAATAAAAATTACATAGATCAAGTCTAACCATGTTATTAGCGCTTGCATACTCAATGTCAAAAGGTGTACAACGGTAAATAAAAGGTTGCGGAAAGGTTAACCAAGGACCGCGACCCATCATCATTGAAACCGAGAAGAGAAGTGGTTTCACTCCTGAGATCGGAATGGGGTTTCCGCTGTTGACGCCATCGGTCAACCTGAACATTCCTGAGATAATAATAACCCAATTCTTTTACCCCCCCCCCCCCCGATGGAGGCCTGCATCATCAGTCTCCGTGACTCAAATATTCCCTCGCGCTAATTCGTCGGCTTGACTGTTGCATGTACTCCATCGCACGTTGCCCGTTCTTTCCGTTCGTTCGTAAATTTAGCTAGTGTGCATTGCCACGACCTTCGGCCACGCCCTTCCGTGGAGCTCGTGCGACTCCAATGTCCAGAATGTGTCTTCCGTTCCTCAAATAACGGCCATGACCATCGGCCACGATGTACCAAGTGTCGATCTTTATATCCCCGTTAATACAACTGAAAACGCTGCCACTTTTCAGCAGCACAAATTCGCTCCTTGTACACTCACCACGCTCGCTCATCTTAGACACGTTCGTCGCTGGCGACACTCCGGCGAACTCCAACACTTGGTATCAGAGCGCAGGTTTATTCCAGGTGACAATGTCGAACCCACCTCCGTCGTCGCCGCCACGCCGCAACCGTCGAGAATCTCTGTCGCCGCCGCCACGTCGCGAACGCCGTCAACAAGGTGGTCATGAGGTCGTCATCGAGCGCAACATCGAAAAGTCGACAGCAGGCATCATCTACCCCATGCTTACATGTACAAACTACACCGAGTGGTCCCTGGTGATGCGCGTCAATCTGCAAGCGGCAGGGCTCTGGGATGCAATTGAGCACGACCACATCAAATACCATGATGACAGGAACGCTCTTGCGGCACTACTACGTGCTGTACCACAAAAGATGCAGGACAGCCTGGTGGTTAAACCGTCCGCACGAGATGTATGGGAGGCGATCCGAAAAGTCCGCCAAGAATTCAGCGACATCGCCTTAAAGTCCGGCGAGTCCGTGGAAGAATTTACAGCGTGCCTCACCACCCTATTGAACCAGCTGTGCGTCCTCGGGAATGATATCTCCGAGAAATAAGTCATCAAGAAGCTCCTGCACTCCATTCCTGGCAAGCTGGAGCAAGTCGCGATCTCGATCGAGATGCTCCTCGACCTTGACAGCATGTCAATCGAGGAGGCCGTCGGGCATCTACGAGTTGTAAAACAACGCAAGAAACCTTCTCCGGCATAGGACATAGGCGCCTGCCTACTTCTCACGGAGGAGGAGTGAATGGCGCGCATGGGGAATCGTGAGGCGATCGAGTCGAACCCGGGTTCAAAGAACGGCGGAGGCAATGGCAAAGCGCGAGGTCGCAAGTTGGACGGTGGCGGGAAAGGAAGCAAGTCATCGTCCGAGTTGGGCCACAACGACGTCTGCACCTACTGTGGTAAGAAAGGCCACTGGGCCAGAGAATGCAGGAAGAAAAAATGCGACGAGGAGGCCAATGTGGCCCAGGCTGAGGAGGAGGAACAGGGCCTGCTCTTGGCCCACAACATCATACTTGAATCACCTCCAATGGTCAACTCTTCTTCCCCGACGCTCCGCTCCCCTTTGCGCCCAGCTCCACGCCAGCATGTGGAGATCGAGGAGCAACGGCTCTTCGCATACCTGGGACCAGAGGAGGAGTGCATCTACCGATGATGGGTCCTCGACACCGGAGGAACAAATCATATGACCGGCTCCAAGGAACTCTTCGCCGAGCTCGACACCCACATCGTCAGTTCTGTCAAGTTCGGCGATGGCTCGGTCGCACGCATCGAAGGCCATGACTCCATTGTCTTCACCTGAAAGAACGGCGAGCACCGCATGCTCACCAGGGTGTACTACATCCCGACGCTGAAGGCTAACATCATTAGCCTTGGCCAGCTCGATGAAGGGGGGTGCAGCATGAACATCGGAGGTGGCACGCTGCACATCTTTGATCAAGACCGACGCCTCCTTGCCAAGTCACAACGAGCTCCTTCCCGGTGTAAAAGCCCTAATTTCTAAAGCACAAACTTCAGATAGGAGGAATAAACAGGGATGAGAAAAGAAATCAAAATGACTAATGAAAAATCAAATGAATTTAAACTTCATGGGAGGGATGCAAATATTCAAAACATGCTCCTGTTCAAATATTCCAAAGAGTGTCCCTGCAAGTTTTTAGAAATTTTGAAGGCCATTTTACATTGATTTCACTGTACGCATTGAAATCAACTTGAATTCAAATTCAAAATTTGAATTGAGATGAAACTTGTCCAAATATGGAATTGAATTCCAGAATCTGAATCTTCACCTTTGATTCGGCCTCCCCACAAATATCTGACATTTTTAGACAAATGCAGTTGGGAGAATCCATTGACCAGAGAAGGGACGAGGGTGAATCAAGATGGGACCCACTTGTCAGCCTCCCAAATGTGCTGAACCGACTGAACTCCTCTTTTTTCTCTGCTCCCCGCGCTTCAATGTCGGGATAGCTCTCCACCGCGACTTGCATGCACCAGGCAGGCAACTGCGTGGCTCTGGACTCTATTCCACCTTATCTAAGCTTTGTTGCTTCTTCCCGATGCCTCCTTCATTCTCTCTCCCGAAAAAACAGAGTGCTGTCGCCATTGTTGCAGCCTCCTTGTTCTTCGCTTCGTCTGACCGTTCTAGCCATTGGTTGGTTTTGTTCCCTAAAGCAAAGTGAAGCAAACCTTCATGCTACACCTTCTCCTGTCATTTTCGTGTCGTTTCCTCAGCTCATGCGTCCGTATCTCACAGTTTCGCAGATGTCGTTGTTGAGCCGCCGAGGTGGACGCCTCTGCTCCCTGTAGCACTGGTGCCACAGGACTTCTCGCGAGCTGCTTCCAACAGAGAAAAGGATCGCCATCGCACACTCTTGATCACGGTGATGAGCTCACACCATTTGCTTTAGTATTGAGTTAGAAATTCATGTTCTAAGCTTTGCAAGCTCATACCTTTGGCGCTAGGTTTCTGTAGCAATTCGTTTTCTACGTGCAATAATCATGGGAGCTAGTTGTATTATAGTTTCCAAACCTCCTAGCGTGCCACCTCGATCAAGGACCAATGAAGATGATCAACCACAGACAGAGTATTTCGAGTTTTTCTCATCGCCTTTGAAAAGCACCTCGATTCATCGTCAAAATCAAAATCTCCGGCTGTTCCACCCCCTTTTCTCTCAACTACCGTCTTACTCATGATCCCAGAAACCTTCCGAATCAATTACGAGCAGTTTAAGCCACGGCGAGGCGATTCCGACCCTGTCGGAACCCTAACGCCGCTGCAGCCGTGAAACCAACTTTTTGGGCCGTCGGCGCGCTAAACCGAGCACACCATCGGATTCAGTGACCCACAAAAACCCCAGGTGGTGGGGCTTGGGAAAAACAGTGGCTGTGAAGGCTGTTCCGGTGAGGATGCCAGCGCAGAACTGCAGCGCCCTTCGCGCGCCACCCAGGCGAGAGGAGGGAGAAAGGATGTGGGGTCCACCTGTCAGTCTCGTTTCCTCTTGCTCGTGATCAGCTATGGCCATCTGATCTTGTGTGGCTGGGCCTCATAATCCAGTGGCCCCATTCTGATTGGATAAATTCAAAACAGTGGGCCAGGCTAGATTAATTCAAAATTTTCAATAGGAAATTAAATCTAGATTTCATCCAAACTTCAAAATACAATTACTCCTAGTAGAATTGCTCAAATAATTCCCAATAAATTTTGGTAGACTCATATTGATCCCAAATTTGTAGTGGTGCATCTTGTTGGATATGAAAGTCTCAGAATTTTCATAATTAATTCCTTTGAGCTAACTAGTTGGGAAATTAATTACTCCTGTTTTGGCAATTGGAAAATTCCCAATTTTGGTCAGAACACCCTTCCAAATACACTTGATCCCCAGTAAAAAAATTCAATTCATTGGACTTCATTTGCTGTGTGAATTAGTGTTCCAATTCTCTATGTCATTTGAAAAATCAGAAATGTACAGAAACATTTCCAAATTTTATTCCAAACTTTTAAAATCAATTCCTCACTATAGGAAGCACAAAAAATTATAAAACAATTTTTTCTAGAACCAGTGAGACTACTCTACCAAGATCATCCACTTTTAGCTATGTTAAAGCTATGACGGCTGCACTTTTGCATAACTAGGCTGAGAGTTTAGCTATGATCATGGCTTATTGTGATGTTCAACCTCACATTTGGATCCAATCCAACCTTGGATCTGATATCACTTGTTAGAAAATACCACGCGGAAGCAACGACTGATCCCTCGAGACATATGGCACAAGATCACGAACAACACACGAGGTACGATATTTGTTAACGAGGTTCAGCCGAAGCCTAATCCCCGGGGCATGACTATGGGCGCTCCTCCCCAATACGTGACAACACCCGCTATGAGATCCCGGTGAGAGCCACCACCTCCTCCATGCGAGTCTATCATTATGTTGTCATTCTGGTTACAAACAACGGCTCTTCTCTCATATTTATAAGAAGTCCGATTAATAGAGTTCAACACAAACTCTATACCTACCGCTAATATAACTCAAAGTTCTAAGCGTAACCAACTCATACACAATATTCGACACATATCCAACAACTTCTGCTCCGCCGCCAGTGCTACAAGACCTTCGAATTCGCCCTTCCCCTGCTTCACCCATGAATTTTTTTTATTAATATATCTTTTAAGAAATAATTTAATATAAATAACCCACGATTTTGAAAAAAATTAAAAGTAACCCACGTTTGTAAGTGTCTCATATGAAATGACATGTAAGCCATGTATTTCATATGCGGCACATACGAATCTGACGTGGCGTACCACGCTATCAATTGAATCCTGAGGCGGTGGAGCGCTTCCTGAGGCCATGCGAATTTTGTATGTGTCTCATACGAAATTCTCCGAGCGATGGGACCCACTAAGAATTTCCTATGTGTCTCATACGAAATTCTCCGAATGATGGGGCCCACTAAGAATTTCCTATGTGTCTCATACGAAATTCTCCGAGTGATGCGGCCCACTGAAAATTTCCTATGTCTCATACGAAACTCTCCGAATGATGGGGCCCAGCGGTATCGTCGAACGTGTCACAGACGAGGTATTGTGCACGTCGTACATGGCACATACAAAATTTGTATGTCACTACACGATGGTACACTTTTGGCCACAATTAACTGTTGGTAAAACATGATTATGGATGACGTGCCAGTTGTGGGCAATAGGTTGATATTTTGCACTCACAAAAATTGTTGGCAATAACATAATAACCCTACATATAATGTGTCGGTATTTTTGTGCTGGCAGAACATCTGTTGGCAATTCCTACTCGGCAACAAAAGTGTCGGCGTAGCTTAACGACGCAACAGTTGATCTGTCGGCGTAGAGGTATGCCTGGGCAATGCTAAAAATTTTGGCGGGATGGCCAAAAAATGGCGGGCGGCGGAGACTTACATGCGCGCCTAAAAATTGTAACCTAAGAAAAATCCTCAATCCATGGCCGCAAACCAGTCCAGTTTCCATCTCCATCCATGCATGGCCGCCCTTCCATCTCCATCCGCGGCCGCCGCCAGCGCCAGCGCCCGAGCCCCAGCCCCGCTCCCCAATAAGCGCTGAGCGCAGCTTCATGAGCCGTGAGAGAGTCAACGCCGCTCGCGCGTGCATGCTGCACGGTCGTGCTTCCGTGCGCGCGGGGACCTGCTTCCGCTGGCTGCTTATACCTGCAACCTGCTGCTTCCGCTGGCTGCTTGCAGCGGCTGCTTCCACCAGCTGCACGTGTGTGCACATCCACAAACCAGCTTCTGTCCATCTGCAAACCAGCCCCTAATCAGCCAGCTGCAAATCAGTTTTTAACCCAGCCGCAAATCAGTTCAGTTGCAAATCAGTAAAAAAGCTCCGTCCTGCTGCCAAATCCGTGGGCCAGGTATGAAGTATAGTTAGGATAATGATGTATTCCGTTCCTAATCTTTATTTTGTTGTTCTACAGAAATTTATTTAGATTTGATTCCAGTTTTTTTGGTTCGCTTCAATAGCATTAGACTGAAGTTTGATTTAATATGTTCTGGATGAATGGTACTGTGAAATAAAAAATTTAGGGAGAAAGAGAGCTATCAATTCTTTCTGACCCTTTCTCATCTATTCATCCTCTTGTTGATGTTTGGTTGTAGGAGCTAATTTCAGAGAGTACTGGATCAAGGCTTGAACACCAACCTTCTCATTTTTATTGAACAGCGATTGGTATGTTCTTTTTCTTCTAGACTGCTTACTAATAAGAATTGTGTGAGATGATTTTTCCTTCAAAATAAATATATGTGCTTTATACTTTGTGTATGTGTTTGAATGTGCAAAAATGAGATATATCTGAGGTTTGGTGTTTCTATCTAGGTGGGTTTGTTCATATAGTTGAAATTTTGACTCAACTTTTATTGAGTGCATCATGGATAAAAGATGGATGGATTTGCCTAGACAAACTGATGAATATATAAAAGGACTTGACATTTTTTTGGAGTATGCTTTTAGTAACTCAGCTAAAGGAAACACGATATTGTGCCCATGTAAGACATGTAAAAACAGTTGTTGGAGAGCCAAAGATGCAGTACATGAGCACTTGATTTGTGACGGGTTTATGGAGGGGTATATAACCTGGTTATATCATGGAGAACCAAGCTCCAGTTTTTTTCCAAATAGCCAACAGTCTGTTAGATTAGAAGTGCAGAAGTCCAATGAAGAAGATGACATTTCATATTTACTTAGAGACTTAGCTGCGGGTTTAGATGACATGGGTGACTTAGAAGGGGATGTAGGAGAACATGATGAGGATATGGAATCCTTCTACAGATTGGTAGAAGATGCAATCAAAGAACTATATCCTGGTTGTAGAAACTTTTCAAAGCTTCGTTTCATGATTAGATTGTTGCATATAAAATTTCTTAGGGGGTGGAGTGATAAAAGTTTTGACATGCTACTAGAGTTACTTGAGGATGTTTTGCCAGAGGGGTCATCACTTCCAAAAAATTTCAATGCAGCTAAAAATATGGTAAAATGCCTTGGTCTTGGGTACACCAATATTCATGCTTGTGATAATGATTGCATACTATTTTGGAAATATAATAAAAATGATTATGTTTGTCCAAAGTGCAAGACTTCAAGGTGGAAAACAGAAAAGAGAAGTCCTAGTGGAAAACATGTGCATAGAGTTCCTATGAAAGTACTTCGGTACTTTCCAATAAAGAAAAGGCTTCAAAGGTACTTTATGTCCTCGAAAACAGCAGCTGATGCAAGGTGGCATGATGAAGAACGCACTAAAGATGGTTTGCTTAGACATCCAGCATATGCTCCTTTTTGGAAGGATTTTGACTCTACATATCCAGAGTTTGCATCTGATATTCGAAATTTTAGACTTGCTGTAGCTAGTGATGGATTTAGTCCTTTTAGGACCTACAATTCAATCTATAGCATCTGGCCTGTTATTTTGATTCCATACAATCTGCCACCCTGGAAATGTATGAAGCAAACAAATTTTATCCTCTCTCTAGTAATTCCTGGTCCTAAGGCGCCGGGGGCTGATATAGATGTCTACCTTGAGCCGCTTGTCAACGACATGGTAGATATGTTTGTTGATGGTGTTAAGACATATGATGCTTTCAAGGATGAGTGCTTCCAATTATGTGCTGCTATATTATGCAGTATCACAGATCTTCCTGGCTTAGGCTATTTGCATGCAGTTGTTACCTCTGGTAAAGTATCTTGTCCTGAATGCCACTCACATGAGTGTTCTCTCCAACTAAAAAAGGGAGGCAAGTATGTCATCATGTGCCATTGTAGGTTCTTAGATGATGATCACATATTGAGGTCTGCTAAAGAACTATTTGATGGTACTGAGGAACATAGGCCAACACCTATCCCACTTAGTGGAGAGGAAATTTTGGAGCTAACAGCAAACATGGACACAAGTTTTGGAAAGGATCCAACTACAAAGAAGCCAGCAAACCCACGACGTAGGGGTAAAACGAGGCACCACTTACTTGGAAACGGAAATCTATATGGTTTAAGTTGCCATATTGGAAGAGTTTATTACTTAGACATAATTTTGATGTTATGCACATTGAAAAAAATGTTTGTGACAACATTGTTAATACATTTTTGAACATTGATGGCAAATCAAAGGATAGTTTAAATGCTCGCTTGGACATTAAAAACCTTGGCATTAGAGAAGATCTTCATCCTATTGATGTAGATGATAGGTTCTACATGCCTCCATAACAATATTCAATGAGTCTAGATGAAAAGAAGTTGTTTTGCCAAGTATTGAAGGATGTGAGGTTACCGGATGGCGTTGGGTCAAATATTTACAACAATGTCCATGTTTCAGAAATGAAATTGATTGGACTAAAGAGCCACGACAATCACGTTTTGTTGCAACAATTACTACCACTTGCTATAAGAAGGATATTACCAACACGAGTAACTGCAGCACTAATTCGTGTGAGCAATTTTTTTAAAAAATATACTCATCTACTATTCGAGTAAGTGATATGCAGAAACTTGAGGCTGAAATCGCTGAGACACTAAGCATTCTAGAAACTATATTTCTACCGGCATTTTTTGATACTATGGTACACTTGATGGTTCATCTTCCTGCTCAAGCGAGAATTGGTGGTCCAGTACAATATCGTAGCATGTGGGCAATAGAGAGGTATTATAATACATATTCCATTAGCAATATCTATTTTGTGCTTGTGGACTATGGCTAAGTTAACATAGTGTAAAAATGTATTCTTAGGTTTTTGATGAGGTTAAAAGGTTATGTTCGCACCAAAAGTCATTCGAAGGGTTCAATCTGTGAGTCCTATAAATTTGATGAGAGCCTTACATTTTGCTCACAATTTTTACGTGGTTGTGAGACCAGATTTGCTAGGCAAGTAAGAAATGGGGAGGATTTGGATAATGCAATGTCCAATATCAATCCTTTATTTATAAGCCTTGGGCGAGGTTTAAGTGGCAAATGCACTACATCTTTAGACTATAAGACATGGCTTCAAGCACATAGATATGTGTTGTTCAACTATGACAAAATAGAACCATACTTGAAGTAAGATGCTCAAGCTTTTTTATAGATTGGACCCCATTATGCATATGTATATTGTCGGTCTTTTAATTTTTACAAAACATTTTCAGCAAGCATATTGAGTACCTTCGATCAGTTGGCAATCGCAATCAATGAAAAATCAATAATATTCATCATGAAATGTTTCTTGAGTGGTTTAGAAAGCATGTAAGTCCTTACATGATCAATCATTTGTGTTTTCAATTGTTTTGTTAGGTCTGATTGGAATTTAAGTTGATTAGAATATGCTGTATCACAGGTGGAAGGATTAGTTGAAAATGGTATTGAAGTACCAGAAGAGATGCAAATTTTGGCCAATGAGCCATTCATGATTGCTACAATGTATAATCGCTATACTATAAATGGGTTCAATTTCCATACAAACTCTAGTGATGAGGGTAGGCCATATCAAAATAGTGGAGTAGCTCTAGTAGACCAAACCTCTTGCTTTGAACATGGAAACGCAGACCCGATAGTGCGCAACAAGACATACTATGGTAGGATCAAAGAAATCATTGAGCTAAACTATCATAATAAGGGAAATATAGTGCTCTTCAAATGTGATTGGGTTGACAACCGCATTCAAGATGCATGGGTGAAAACTGATCATTGGGATCACAGTTGTTAATTTCAATCATTTATACAATAGAGGAGAAAGATTATTAGATGAACCTTTTATTTTAGCATCGCAAGCCACACAAGTTTACTATGTTCAAGATCCCATTGATAGAGAATGGAGTGCTTTTGTTCTGCAAGTGATAGTGAACAACCAGATCCTCAAAGTGAGTTTCATAGTCCGATTCCTGATCTGCATACAAAAGTGTATGACCTAAATATTTTTCTTCAAGATATGAACTATGTCAGGACAGATATTGATGGTACCATTGTTGCTGAAAAAAAGGAAGTAAGTAACAATTTTGTGTTGTAAAAATTCAATGGTGCAACAATTCATCATTTTGCATGTTCTACTTTTTCTTTCTTCTATACTTGCACTTGTAGACTATTTAATGATAATTACTGAACCATTATTAAATATTTTCAGGAGGAAAGATAGTGATTGCAGGAGAAAAAAGAAAGGATGTTCCGGTTTGTGAATATGAATCACAAAGAAATGCAAATGTCCTAGCCAATAAGATGAAGATGAAAGCTTTGCAACTTCAAGAGCTTGGACAAGAAGTTTCCTCACCAGCTATGATAAAGAAAAAGAAAAAGGTTGATGCTATGAGCCATCAACAAAACCGGATGAAAACTGATGCTATAATTCAACACAAATTACGAACAAGCTCAAGATTGAGTGCTGCACGGGCTGATGTACATCCATTGAATGGGAATATTCCAAGTGGTGATTTACAGCCAGGGAAGAATGGGAGTATTCCAAGTGGTGATTTACAGCTAGGGAATGAGAGTAGTGCAGCAAGTGCTCACATACAACCAAGGAATGGCCCAAGTGGTGATCTACAGCTAGGGAATGGGAGTAGTGCAACAAGTGTTCATCTACAGCCAAGGAATGTGGCAATATTTCAAGGAATGAAGGTATGTTTCTTATATGATCTATATCTGGTTAAATGAATTGTTGTCTTCTTGTGTTGGTCTTATTAGATACATTGTTTTTGATGTAGAGTTGTGTGTACAAGAAAAAAAAGTTAGAGGACCAACTACAAAGGCTGACATATTTGCAAGACAAAACAAGCCAAAACTCAAAGTACAGATAAATGAACATGGTCAGCCTTGTGGACCTTCAAGCACTGAATTTGCTAACTTCATTGGTGCACTTGTGAGAACAAAGGGCTTTCCGATTGCACATGATGATTGGAGGAAGGTTTGCCCACAAAGAAAATATAAGTTGTGGAGAGATGCTCTGGTAGTAAAATTGGTTGAAAATGCTTTATGAACTCATTCAGCTTTGTGATTTTTTTCTTGCCTTAAATACTTATTAACTTATAAGTTATGTGCAGCTCTATTGGGATATAGATAACAGTTGCTTCAACTGGTTTATGAGAACAGCAGTTGCAAAATGGAGGGACTTCAAATCAGACTTGAAGATAGTATGTTTTGATGATGATATGGAATACGAAGAATTGCTTCAATTGCGGGACGAAAGAGTGCATGATGAGGATTGGAAGTGGCTAATTGATCATTGGACATCTCCAGATGGAGCTGTAAGCTACATTTCCCTATTTCTAGAATTGTTATATATAAATCATGAGTACTGTAAATAACACTTGATGATAGGTCTGTTCAATGAGAGGGAAAGCAAATCGGTCAAAGATGACCCAAAACCATACATCTGGAAGCAAGAGCCATGACGTGTTGGTTACGAAATGGTATGCACATTTATTGTCATTTTGTATCCATTATTCAGATTTTGTAGCTGCAATATGATTATCAAAATACAGAGCGAAGAGCTAGGACGTCCAGCACGCAGAGATGAATTGTTTATTAAAATGCACACACACAAGAATGGAGTACCTCACAAGGGAGCTGAAACAACAATTGTAAGTTATGGAGATATCTAAGTGCATTTCACTTGGAGCTAAACACAACAATTGTTTGCTAATATCTTTATTTTTTGTAGAATGCCTTTAAAGATGCAATCGTAGATCATCCTGAACTAATAGAGAAGAGTATAGGGGAAGGTGATGCCTATTTCCATGTTTGTGGGCCAGAGAAGAATGGATATGTTCGTGTTGTTGGCTTAGGACCAACACCTGCAGAGTTGGACATGCCTGGGCAAAAAAATCCACATCAACAAGGCTTCAAATGGAAATCGAACCTCGTCGACAAGGTGATAAAAAAGTGGAAGATTTAGAAAGCCGTTTGGACAATATGCAGCAGCTACTGGAAAAATTACTTCAGTAGCAACAAGATCCCATTACGGGGACAACCGCCGCGGTTGTAGAAGACATTCCCCTCCGGGGAGAAGGAGCCGAGGCGGAAGTAGCGGGCCTGACAGACCTTCCGTCGGCATGCGGCAGCTTCCTCTTCCGGCTCTCGGGTTCGTCCGCCAGCTCCTTGCCTTTGCCGACGACTTCAACTCTCGACTTTGGGGCAGGAACAGAGCCATCTTCGGGCATTCCGGGGATTGCCACCCGGGTGGTTGATCTTCTCTCGACGACACCAAGGTCGTCAAGTACGGGCATCTTTCGCCGGAGCTCCCTGCTGAACTCCACTTCCACGTTCAGAGGGAGGAAGGCCGACGGGGGAGTCAAGTCATCACCGTCGACATTGATGCCGTGCTGGAATTTCTTGAGGTGGAACTCCAAGGTTTTCCCCACCATGTTGTACTTCAACCCGGTCTCAACCCGGTCGTCGTCCATCACGCTGTTGAGGGCCAAGCGAGCTTCTCCCTCCTCTTCAGC
Organism: Tuctoria greenei; assembly: GCA_036927565.1. Lineage (NCBI taxonomy): Eukaryota > Viridiplantae > Streptophyta > Magnoliopsida > Poales > Poaceae > Tuctoria > Tuctoria greenei. The sequence continues at coordinate 215,419,340 of JAYESD010000005.1, read as the reverse complement.
GGCGCCCACCTGTTGACCAGGAAATTGCAAAATACCGCCTGAGGAGTCAATCCTCCCTCCATGCAATGGTGAATCCTGGTCAGAACAGGATCGAAGGCGTCCGCCAGCACCAGAGCTTCACTCCAGATCGTTGTGTCAATGTTGGGGAGGCCTTCGGGCAGCTCCATCTTCTCGTGCTCCTCCCGGATGACTATCCAGTCCTTCTTCCAGTCATCCCACTTCCCAGAAGGGAACGACCGGAGGTACTTGAATGGGCATTTCTTGCGCTTCATAAAGTAGTAGAAGCCAAGGTACTCATTGCTCCTACCGGTGGTATGGATGGTAAAGAAGGTCCGGAAGAGCTCGATGCAGGGGGGAATGCCCACCCACATCTCGCAGAAGTGGACGAAAATGGATACGAGGATAATGGACTGGGGGCCGAGATGATACAACTGCAGACCATAGAAGTCTAGCAGCATCAAGAAAAAGGAAGAAAAAGGCGGGATCAACCCCACCATGGCGTACGAGGAAAAGTACACAATTTCGCCGGCGTGCTCCTTCTCGAAGGGGAGCTCTCCGCTGGCACGGACTGAGCGGTTGAAGAAGTCCGAGGACCACCCCATGAGGGCCCGGACCTTCTTCAAATCGCCGTCGGTCTTCAAACGACTCTCGCGGAGACCCAACTCCATCGCAGCACAGCTAGGCAAGAGAAGAAAAGCTAAGCACAAGTTGGGAGTTTGATCGCAAGAACAGATGAGAGGCGTAAAGAACTCCCGACGGTGCACACTTTCCTTCTTATGTAAGCCCTCGCGACGCTCGGATGGAAACCGCAAGGAAGTGGAAGGTACCACCCAAAAATTTCACCCAGCCGATGACAAACGGGCCCGGGACCACCCCGACGATCAAGTCGAGGTTCTTACCCAGGCGAACGGTTGTCATCAAGAGGCGGAAAACCCAAAGGCGGTGGCCTGACAAGGCGCGTGGAACCGATACGGTTTTCGTATCGGGAACTGGCGACCTTCAATTGCGTGAGATCCGCACGCCAAAGATCTCATCTGCCGCACGCGGGATACGCCACGTGGTGAGGATTTAATTCTAAGTCCTTGCCAACGGCACCCTCAAAGACCCTTGAAGACTCAGTTCAAAGGTCGCAAAGATGGACCCACCTCCAGCGGAATGACTTCCCCGGAGGTAGGTGTAGGTCCAGGGGGCAACTGTCGGTATCCTAGAAACCGTACACCCCGTGAGGTTATAAAGATCTCAAAGGAAAATCATCTACTTGGTTTGAAGACCCTCAAAGGCCCACATGTCAGACATAACCGGACCCGCTTCTTCAACATGGTTAATCCCTGGGTCGCCACGTGTACTACCAAACCGGAGCTATCGCCCACAAGGGGGAAGCTCCGGACCATGTACCGAAATGGCACCCCCGGACTTAGCCCTTGACCGAGAGAAGCTCCAGACCTGACACGTGTCGAGTAGTCCCGGAGCTACCTGTTTCAAACAGCAAGCTCCGGAGCTGCCACGTGTCCGATCATCGGATCTTCAGCTTCTAACCTCCGGAAGACCCCGCAACGGCTCCGGATATTCAAAGGAGAACCAAGGACTTCAAGACCCGATTAAGTGTCATTAATGCCATATTAATGACACTTAAACGGACGATCTTAACACCAATAATAGTGCTGTCAAAGCCCGTTACAGGATCATTAAGAGCAATTAAACGTGTATCAATACTAGTAACCGCCGGGGCCACATGTCGGGCCAGGCTAACCTGTAACGGCCTGCCCTTGTACTATAAAAGGACAGGCCGACGATACACATGGGGAGAGACACGCGCCTCATGCGCTCATCACAAGCTCGTACTGCTAATACAACACAAACACACCCGTGGACTAGGGTATTACGCTCAGGCGGCCCGAACCACGTAAATTCTGGTGCCTCCTGTGTCAATTCTTATTCACCTTCTTGAATCTCTGCGCGCCCACACCGAACATCAAACTCCCCTATCACTTTAGTAGTGTAGGGAGATCTGCCGGTTCCAAACCACCGACAACCTCCCTAATCTTGTTGGGATTATTCCTCACCTCCTCACAACTTCAAAGCAGAGCCGGATGATCGCCCACGTCTGCAATTGCAAGTTGTGCCACGCCATCTGCATTCTTCTTCACCGCATCACACTGTCGGCAAAGTGACCAAACTCACCACACTTACGACAGTCGATCTTGGACTTATCAAACTTGCGGCAAAATTTTTCTCACCATTCTTGTTGCCGCTGCTACCGGAAGCCTCGTCGTTGCGCTTCTCTTTGGCAACTATGGCCTCCCACTCCGCACGAGTGAGTAGTGGCCCTGCATTTGCCACCAGCAGCTTTTCCACATCACCATCACGCTGTTGCCCTTTGGAAGACTCCTCGAACGCCTGTAGGCACCCGACAACTTCAGCTGATATCGCTGCCACATCCCCCCCATTGCTCTATGGTGCTCACAATGGGTAGGAACTTGTCGGGGACGGAACATAGGATCTTCTCGACGACGGTAGCCTCCTCCACTCTCATGCCTAGAGCACGTATCTCATTCATGACGGTGGTCACCTTCAAAGCAAACTCAATAAATGTTTCAGAATCACCCATGTACATACCATCAAGCTCTCTCTTGAGAGTTTGCACGCGGGCCTTCTTGACACGATCTTCACCGACACACATTTCATTTAGCGTATCCCACGCCTCCTTTGTCGTCTCCTTCTCTGATATGGACATAACTAAGCCATCCGGCATAGCTTGGACAATGGCGGCGAAGCCATTTGATCCATCTTCTTATCGACACCGTGCTTGCCCTCCATGGCTGTCCACACACCTTGGGCGCGTAGGAAGATATTCATCTTCACTGTCCGCACGCAGTAGTTGTCCTCTGAAAGCATGGGGTAACGCAATGTCACTCCCACCTCCTTCACAACAGCCTCGTGGCTGCCATCTCTGCTGTTGCCACCAAGACGGCGATTCGGCGGCGTCTAGACTCCCAAATTTTTGAAGGACATGGCTGAACACTCAACCTGGCTCTGATACCAATTGTTGGCCCAACTCACTCTTTGTCTCACAAACAAAGGCACACACGAATGAACTTTTAAAGAACTTAACACTTTGCCTTCACTTGACACTCATAGACACTCAATTTATCAGCCTTCACTTGGCTCACCCGTGCAAAACAGTGCACTCACACAAGGCACTCACAGCAGCAAGCACTTAATTAGCAGCACCGGAACTTCCCTGGTGCTCAAACATTGGCACACACTGCCAACACGGCACACACACTACACCTACACGTACTACACCACTGAGCACCCTCTGGCTTCACTCATCCGGGCTCTTTTTATACTCAAAACGCAACTGAATACCGCAGCTAGCTCCTGCATGCACGCCCACGACCGAGCCTCACGGCCACTACTTAGGTGCCGCACGACCACGATGCCATGCTGCAGTGCCGAGCAAATCTTGCTGCCCAATTTGGTCTCCAGGCAACGATCCAACAACCATGCATGGCCACGATCCAACTAACACCCGAAACTTGCTGCTGCATGCAACCTGGCCTCATCACGCACGCACTCATCGTGCAAACTCCACTAACAAACTGAACACCATCACTCCATGCAACAGTTTCACTTTTGATTCAGATCACGACTCCACACAACACTTAAAACAACAAGATTAGATCCAACAATGTTTCTTTTTGAAGTATTAACTGACATGTTTTTTGTTTGTACATGCTTTTGATTTGGTAGGGTGTGGCGTATACATCCTCCAGTTAAGAGAAGACTGCCATATGCTCCCTCCATCTCAAATTACTTGTCACTCTCTAGTTCATTTTTGAACTAGAGAGTGACAAAAAATTTGGGTTGGAGGGAGTACATTATTAATATGTTCTTAATATCTTGTACATTCTACAGTGCCTACAGTTAAAAGCACCTGATGGAATACCAAATGGACATTCATTTTTTGCTACATGTAAACCTTGGAATCAAGAGCTTAATTGTGTGAATTATGTGACTGTCCAGAAAAAGAAGTTTTCAAAATTCTTAACATATATAACATGCACGATAAACATATGAGACACGGAATATATGTCAATAGTTCGTCATTGTTTGAAAAGTGAGGTGATGTAATGTAGATTGTGATATTATTGTAACAATTTGTAGTCCACCTAGCTAAATCTCATTAGAAGATGAGGAATTATGAATATCTTGTAAATCAATAGTTCATTTCTTTGAAAACTTATGCAACTGTTCAATCTATTCTACTCTTAGGATTTTTCGGGATACAAACACTTTATGGAGCACACTGTATTTCTATAATATTCATAGCTGATATCACTTAATTATACCATGGAGCCAAATGGCCTATACATTTGGCACAAGCATGCATGCTCCCCATTTTATTTATTTATACGGAAATTCATGTTCAATGACATTGAAGGAATGTCAAGTATATTACTTAGTCGATTCACATCTTCTATTATTTTATTTGTATCATATTTTTTGGAGAAACAATCTACAATATTTAATATTGTAATCAAACTGGGGAAAGCTAAGTATTTGGGCCTAAAGTGTTAAGGGAAGCTGAGAGACAAGTACAAGAAATCTGGAAGAATTTGAAGACGGCTCAGTCAAGACAGAAGAGTTATGCTGATACTCGACGTCATGATTTGTCATTTGAGATTGGTGATTATGTGTATCTCAAGGTGTCACCCGTGAGAGGGTTGAGACGATTCAAAGTGAAGGGCAAATTATCACCCTGATATATTGGTCCTTTCAAGGTATTGGAGAAAAGAGGAGAAGTAGCCTATCGGCTCAAGCTACCATCTCACTTATTAGATGTACATGACGTATTCCACGTGTCACAATTGAAGAAATGCTTAAGAGTCCCTCAAGATCAATTGCCATTAGAAGCAGTAGACGTACAAGAGGACTTGACCTATGCACAACAACCTGTTAAGATTCTCGAGACGTCAAAACGAGTCACGAGGAATAAAGTTACTCGTATGTGCAAAGTTCAACGGAAACATCACTCAGAAGAAGAGGCAACATAGGAAAGAGAAGAAGACCTCAAGGCAGAGTTTCCCAGTCTATTCTCTTAGGACGTCCAAATCTGGAGGGCGAGATTTCTTTTAGGGGGATAGAATTGTAACACCCACTATTTTTAGAAAGAAGAAAATTTGTAAAATGAATTTCTCTTGAGATACAAACATTTTCTTGGGAATAAAATTCATATAAGGCAAGTTGCATCATGTTTGAATGATTGTGTGAATTTTTGAAAATTTATATTCGCTAGAAATTTGGTTTACAAATTCAAAACATAAAAGAGAAGAAAAAGAAAACAGAAAAGGAAAAAGAAAAATAAAAACTGCCCCTGGGCCGAATTCCCGCCATTGGCCCATTTTCCTCCTCTCTCCCGCGCCGGCCCGAGCCTCCTCTCCCCTCCTTTCCTCTCTGTCACCCGGGCCCCGCGCGCCAGCCCACTCCCTGAGCCCGCACCCTCTCTCTCCCCCTCGCTGACAGGCCGGCCCCGCCTGTCGGAGCTTCCTCCCAACTCTCGCACCCGCGCCGTAATGCCCGCGTGCGATTAACACCGCGCCACCCCACTCACCCCCCTTTCAATGTCGATCGTTTTCATCTCAATCAAGGGGCGCGTCGTGCCCATCATGGCCACCGACAGTTTCTACTCCGAACCCCTATAAAAGCCCGGCCATCCTCCTCAATTTCTCCACCCCAGCGATCGAAACCCTAGCTTTGACAAGCTCGGTAATGGCGCCACTGTTCCCAACTTTCCACCCACTGTTCCTCCTCGGGAGTTCGTCTAACATATTCCCCGTGTTGATAGGGACCCGCCAGACATCACCATTGAGTTGGAACACCGCTGCGTCGCCGTTTTCATCGAGCGCCGACGAGCTCCGCCGCCCTCCATCATCGCCGGCTAGCCCCCGTCCAATTTTCGGCCATGCGACAACCTCTGGTGAGACCCCCTCCTCTTCATTTTGCGCTATTTAGATGTGCCGTATAGCCTCTGCTGTGCGATTTTGGTCATCGCCGGCGAGTCCGCCGCCGCGCGCGCGTCACTGTCGCCGCGCGCCGCCATGCGCCGTCGCTCCCGCCATTCGGGGCGACGTGGCCCTCTGTCGGCCGTTCATTTTGAATGGGCGGCCGAGATTAAAACCCAGCATACCCCTTCGGTTAATTAAATCTGGGCCTCCATTTTAAATCCGACGGCCCACATTCAAACCCTTTTTCGCGCCGCTGATTTTGCACCCAAGCCATTGGAAACTTGCGGGCTACCCCTTAGGTTCCTCTGGAATTCAAGTCTAGCCCCTAGAAATGTCAAACTAGCCCCTGGACTTTCTGGAAATTAGTAAATACTGGTTAAATTAATAAAAAGTGTTTTAAAGCCCCTGTAAAATTATAAAATAGCAAATAAATTCTGGAAAATTGTAGAATAAACCCCAGACTTAATAAAAACTATTTTTAACGACTGGAATAGTTCTATTTTTACAGAAAAGCCCCTGTTAGTTCTAGAAATTAAATAAAAGTCCTTAATTTGTATAAAATAATTATAAAAACAGATTTAAATATGCTTTATTTATTTTCATTTCTGTATTATTTTTGTTAATTCATTTAAATTGCTGAAATGGTCATAAAAATACTTTTAAATATATTTAGTTCATAAAAATTGTTTTGCACATAGAAATAATTAATAAAAATAGTGTAAAAATTGTAAAATTTACAGTATTGATTATAAATCTAATTTAAGCTTATTTTGAAGGATAAAAATTTCTAGAAAATAATATTAGGGTTCTAATAAATATAAAATGGTATAAAAATCTTTAAAGTATGTTTTACTCAATAAATTTCATTTAACTTTAAATTCTCATCAATGGATGTATGTCTATAATATAAACCAACCCTAAAATCACTTTTGCGTAGGAATTTGCGTTTATTTGAATTGTTTGCATTTTGTTATGTTCTTATTGTATGTTATTTTTCATGCATCGTCGTAATTTTAGAGTCGGGGCCAGAACCCACTTTTAACCTTCAAGAGCAACAATTTCCCGACGACCCCGAAGCACGATTTGGAGGCAAGTTTCTTGACCATCTTGCACCCTTTTTGTTAAGTTTTAGTTAGTTGCATGCTAAATTAAAATATGAATCCTATGTTATGTTTTCCTAGATTTTCCACAATATTCCTTGTCAACATGGTTTGGGTGTTTTACTAATAAATTAGGTTACGCTTAGCCATGCTTAAATGAAATATGGTCTATTCTACAATATTACATTTTGAAGTACTTTGATTCATGAATTGATGGCTATAATGGAACTAGTAGATAGGAATCTGATAGGGGTTTTTGTATGGATTGGTGTATGCGTGCACAAGACCTTGGTTTGGGGCTTGACACCTATCAGATTCTAAGGACCAGTTTACAGAAGAAGTTGCTAAGCCTTTTAGTACAACCACAGAATTGTATATGGGACAACTTGGTTTAGTAATTTTGTCTCTCCCGATGTAGCATAGGTAATTGATCGGGCGGGGAATGGGCTTTGCCTTGGGATCCGCATGGCTCAAGAGGGGGCTTCTCCTGGCGGAGGGATAATAGAAACCAGGTGCCGGAGCAGTGAAACCTTAGAGTACCCATTGCAAGTCGGGAGAACCATCAGAAACACCTCGTAGTGAACTCCTGATCACACACCTCGTAGTGAACCATATCTGATGAGATTTGATTATCCATTTATTACGGTGGTACTTATGTGAGTTAGCTTATTAGCATGTCTATGGGACTTTTCACTTTGCACTGACAAGTGACTTATGACCTGCTTGTTAATCAAAACATGAAATTTGATAGACCTCGTTTACAGTGTGTTGTTTGCTTATTTCTCAGTACTTATTTGAATTAGTAGCATGTATATCGGATCTGCAAAAGCAATTAGCACTTTGCACTGACAAAAGAATTACACCATGATTTCTTTTTTGCATACGGAAATGTATTCCACTGCCAAACCACATCTGTGGTTGGAGATCACAAAATATGTTTAGTACAGTCAGAGGAAATCTTTTCCCTCTGTAACCCACAGACCAGAACAATTCACCAGCATCCTGATACTACTCCCTCGGTTCTGTTTTATTTGTCGTTCCGACACTGGAGTGCAGTTTATTTTTAGCTCTGGTTGTTGTCGGAAACGACAAATATAACAGACCAGAGGTAGTACTCGACAAAAACATATCACCAGCGAAAATAGAGTCTCTAAACTATAAACGCCAGCTGATAAAAGTTTTTCAGCATGCAGTGACCACCCCCCATCACGTGTCAGTACTTGAGTCTTGAACATCCTCCAACACCGGCGCAGGTAGCAGCAGCCGGCCCTGGTTGCGCCCCAGAATCTGCAAACCCGTCTTAACTAGAGAGTCTGCTGTCATCTCTATGATATGCCCATCTCCCTTGTTGTATAAGCCTACCCAATATTTAAGAAAAGAAGCAGCATGACAAATTATTTCAGAGATATTTTTGATCAGTTTTTTTTTTCAAAACAGAAATTGTTTCCCGCCTTCCATATTGCCCAAGATATTGCACCTAATCCTATTATATACATTCATTCCCCACCAGGCAATAATTTTTTAACCCAATACCAATATTGACTCAAATTTTTTTGGTCTCACATGAACACCGAAGCACAATGCCCCTATGCCCCAAATCACTTTAGCCAGTTTGCACTCAAACATGAGATGATCCAGTGTCTCACACTCTTCACCAAAAGGACAGGTGGTATTACCTCTCCATTTTTTCCTCTTCAACACATCCTTTGTCAGTATTGCATCATGTTCCATCAACCATAAAAATACCTTAATCTTTGGGGGAATTTTGGCCTTCCAAATGTGTTTATAATCAAAACCTACCTCATTATTTGTAAGTTTTTCATACACAGACTTGACAGAAAAAACTCCAGATTTGGACCATATCCAAACGGCCCTATCTTGGCTATCTGTCATGGCCACCTTATTCAACTTAGCAACCAAGTGGTACCATTGATCATGTAAGAGAGTCTAGGCAAGTTATGCTTAAACTGTAAATTCCACCGAGAATTTGCACAATCAGCAACGAATAAATCACTGTTTAAACTAAATTCATAAATCAGAGGATAAATCATATATAAAGGTTTACTCTCCAACCAAGCATCAGTCCAAAACTTTGCCATTTTACCATTGCCAATGACATATCTCCAACCACGCATGTAAATGTCTCTAATCTTTAGAAGATCTGACCAGAAAAGAATCTGAAACCTTATGTTTTATACTACCAATAGGACGCCCCTTAACATACTTAGCATTAACTAACTTTTGCCAAATACCATCTTCTGCTTCTAACTTCCACCACCACTTAATTATAAGGCTCTTATTCATTTTCCCAAATTCCTTATGCTTAGTCCACCTTTCTTTTTTGACCTACAAACTTTCTCCCATTTTATTAAATGATATTTTTTCTTCACCATCCCTCCATGCCATAAGAATCTTTTTCTACACACATCTAATCTTTCAATAGTTATTTTAGGGATATTGAACATTGACATATGATACAAAGGAATGCTAGATAAACAAGAATTTATAAGCACAATTCTCCCAGCCATGGACAGATGGGAGCCTTTCCACTCTGCTAATTTCTTATAAAATTTATCTTCTAAATTTCCAGTCTTTAACATGCAATCTTTTTTCAGAAATTGGTACCCCCAAGTATTTCATAGGCATATCCCCCACTTTACAATTAAATATTGTTGCATAGGTGTTTGACAGATAATCATCACCTCCAGTGGTGTAAACCTCACTTTTTTCAAAGTTAATTTTAAGGCCAGACAACTTTTCATAAATGGATAACAGTAACTTCAACTTCCTAGCACCTATAAGATCTTTTTTAATGCACCGAACAGTGTCGTCAGCATGATGTAAGATAGCAATACCCTTGTCAACCAAGTCATCAGCTAAACTACAAAACAAATCATTATGTTGAGCCTTGTGAACCATTCTAGTAAGAGCATCAGCAGCTATATTAAAAAGAAGCGGAGAGAGCGGGTCTCCTTGTCTTACCCCTTTAAAGTTTTTAAAGTTAGGACCAATCTCATCATTAACTTTCACACTCAAAGTGCCATTGCAAATAATATTTCTAATCCAGTCACACCAAACATTATTAAAACCTCTAGCCTTCAGACAAGTGATTAAAAAGTCCCAATTAATCTTATCATACGCTTTTTCAAAATCAAACTTTAACACAATACCTATTTCATCTTTCCTCTTTTTTGTGTGATGTAAAATCTCATGCAACGAAAGAATACCACTCATAATGTTCCTATTTTTGATAAAAGCCGATTGAGCTTCATGAATAATTTTATTAGCAACCAATTCCAATCTAGCAGTTAAGACTTTAGAAAACCATTTATACAAGCAATTGAGAAGACAAATCGGCCTAAACTGAGTTATTCTTTTAGCCTCCTTACATTTAGGTAACAGCGTAATCACCCCAAAATTAATCCTCTTAATATTTAAATTACCACTGTGAAAGTCCTTGAACGTCTCTAAAGTATCTCCCTTGATTATATCCCAACAAGTTTGATAAAATTCAATAGGTAATGCATAAGGACCAGCAACTTTACTTTTTTTTCCATTTTAAAAAGAGCATATTTGATTTCCTTTCACTGCTACAATAAACCTCATCTCAGGCGGCTCCAAACGTATTATCACACGCGGTTTCTAAAATCGCCTGAAACAAAGAGCCTGTGATAATTTGCAATTTCACAGGCGGAGAAGTGAAACCGCCTATGATAATGGTATTATCACAGACGGTTCTTTACTTATGACTAGCCGTCTGTTAAAACACATTATCATAGGCGGGTCGTGCAATATATATAACCGCCTGTGATAATGGTGTTATCATAGGCGGATCTTTACCTATGACAAGCCGCCTATGGAGATAAATTATCGCACCCGGTTTGTACCATGACACTAACCGCCTGTGATAATGATGTTATTACAGATGGTTCTTTACTAATATTCAAAACATTCCCCCATAGCAGAGGATCTAGATTAAACGAGTTCCCTTCCCCCTTACCGAACAAATCCTTATAAAAAGTAGTTGCATGCTTCAAAAGGCTATTAGTTCCTGTTATATTATGCTCTCCATCTTTTAAATCATAAATAATCTTTTTCCTCCTTTTTCCATTAGCTATTGCATGACAGTATTTAGTATTCAAATGCCCTTTTAATAACCAGTTTTCCTTGCTTCTACTGTACTACTAAATCTCTTCATTTTCCATTAACATGAGGTTCTCCTTCAAAAGTCTAGTTTTTTTCAACATATTCATTATTTAGAAGACCTATGCTCTCTTCCTTCGACTCTAGTTCACTCAATCTATTTTGAAGGAACTGCTTACTCCTCTTCTCCTGGCAAGCCAAATTATACCCCAACCTTTCAAGTACCTTTTAATTTTTTTTAACTTGAAAAGAACTCTACTCAGAGCATCTTTATCTCTGGTAGGCACACACCAAATATTATAAATTTTGTCTTTAAACTCAACATTTTTTTAACCAGGACAACTCAAAGTGAAATGAAAACTTCTTTAAATGCTCCCCCCCACAAACAATCAGAGGATTATGGTCTGACAAAGTCCTAGGCAATTTTATCAAAGAAGCCAGAGGAAAAAAAGTCTCCCACTGCATAGACAACAATACTCTGTCTAGCACTTCCAAAGTAGGTTGAGCATGGTTGTTAGACCATGTAAAATGACTCCCAAAAGATTTCATCTCCCTTAGATCATTAACACTGATGATATCATTAAACAAATCAGTGTAGTGATTAGGAACAAAATTAGTATTTTTCTCAGAGGGACCCCTCAATGTTAATATCACCACCAATTAAGTAAGGGTGCTTTGCATAATGATAGTAAAATGCAAGTTCTTGCAAAAATTCAACTTTACCTTCCACATGAGCAGCTCCATAAACATTTAGTAAACTCCAGGATAACTCACTCATTTTATATCTGACATCAACTTGTAAAACAAATTTTCCTTTTTCAACAGCCAGCACATCAAAGCTATTACTCTTAACACCAGTAAACACCCCCTGCTTTTCCATTCGAAGGAATGCACTCCCAAACATAATCATTGCTTGGATCAATACTTCTCAAAATTATAGCATGCATTTCACCCACCATGGTTTCTTGCAATCATATAAAATCAAACCTGTATTCATTCTTTACATCTTTAATAAAGAAGCCACACCCTTTTTCCTAGTACCCCTAGAATTCCAAAATATACCATTCATGTTATTCATTTTTATTTTTATTTTTTTCTTATTTTTTCTAGACTCAGGAGCTTCCTGCTGATCTGTCTTTCTGTATACAGAAGGGCCAATCCTCTGGCTCCTTCTTAATGCAGTGTTAGGATCCTTACATCACCTTTTATTTTCTTTTTCCTTCTTAACCTCATTAATGCAGTCCCTTTTCCCACCATTATCATGCGACGGTAACAACAAAGCAACATCACTATCATTCTCCTCTAAATTCTTAGCTAAATTTTCTTCCTTATTTAACTTCTCAGCCTTATCATGCAAATACATTCTAGCTATTTCCACATCTTTTAACAATTCAATTTTTTTTTCAAAATCCCCTTCATTTACTAATACGCCCATTTTGTTTGCTAAATCCATAATTTCAGCATTATCTAAAACAACAAAAGAGTTGGGCATATGATCCATACCTCCAAATTTTCTCTTCTTTGGTGTTGCATACTTCTTATTTTCCTCCTCCATTTTCATCATATTGTCCTCCATCCTCTTACTTTGTCTGACCATTAGTATTTTCTGATAATCTTTCACCTGATTGATAAACTGATCTTCCAACCCAAGCTTATGTTTTCTTCCTCAACCGTCATTCCTTCCCCCTTACTTATATCAATCAGATTTTTAGACATAAAGCTTTCCACATTATTAGACATTTTGCTTATTTCCACCTTATGTCCCATTACCTCATCTAAGATCATCCTCATTTATATCCCAAAGATTATCCATACATTACTTCTTGCCTCTCTCTCACACCCTTATCACCATTAGCCTTCGGATTGTATCTCTCTTCAGTTGCCACCCCTTCCTTTAACAAATTGTACTTTTGATCTGCAAGCTTAGGAGGAGCCGATTTGACTCTCATATTCCAAGAGAAATACCTTTTGATGAAGACTGGCCAGGGACCCCATAACCTAATTCCCATTGCCACGACTAACTTCTCCCACCTCTGAAGTCTCCTCCTACAGATATGCCACCGCGCCCTCTCCCATCCATTCCACGACCTCTTCCTTCACCTTGTCTTCCATCCATCCCACGACCTCTTCCATCCCCTTGTCTTCTACTGTCATGAAAAGGCCTTCCCCTAAAATCGCCACCGCAACCTCTTCCATCGAAACCCTTGCCTGGATCGTCTCTTTTCCAACCGGATCTCACAGTCTCCCATATCCCCCCCTCCATTGGACGACCACCATATTTGTTCTTCTTATCACCGCTTGCCGACGAGCCCTCTCGCTTCCCACTCATGACCGGAGCGAGCGAGGTCTTCACCGCCTGAGCGTAAGATTTACCGCTCCCCCAGAAATGCCAACATTAGAGATTGATTTTAGGGAAAGAACTGGATGGCGTACCCGACGAGGAAGTAAACCCTAGGGATTTATCCCCAATCGGAGGAAAATATTAAGAAATCCCCCCAACAAAAGATGGAATATCCATATGTCTTCTTTTCTCATCCTTGAAACTTTTTTTTTGTAAATCAATCCATTTCCTATCCCCAAATTACTTTTGAACCCCTCAGAATTCATGATGTTCATAGACCTCAAATTTATCCCCCAGCTTTTCTCGAACTTATTCATAAATTCTTTGCCCATCCAATCTCAATTCACCAAGACTCAATTCGATTCCTCCCAAAACAATATGATCAACGTAAATACTCCCAGAATGAGGGGAAAATGCTACCTCCTGGTAGTCACCTTCCCAGCCAAGATAAAGCAAAACCAAGAACGACTATCGAGAACTACACGAAACCAAGAAGGACAATTCTAAGCTCAATCACTCCAGGAAGAATCAAAACCAAAAAGAAACAAACAATCACTAGGAGCACAATCAGAAAAGCACAAGAAGCACCCAAACCAACATGAATTAAACAACGAAACAAACCGCCAAGAACCACCTGAAGACCACCACCAGAACGCCCACAAAAAGCACAACAAAAAGAACATAAACCGAACCCAATTCTAAACGCCAAGAGAAGGACAAAGGAATCTCAAACCTATGCCAAAAGCACCCGGGGGACGAACATCGGGGAGAAGGAAGAAAAAACCTCCCTAGAGACGCCAAGAAGGCATGCCTGAAGAGAGAAGCTGACCAGAAGGCGTCGAAACAGCCGACATAGTGGCGCCCTTTTTCTACGACGGGGGCAAGACGACAGCGGAGGAGCGGAGTGCGTCGGACCTGATGACGCGACAGCTGGCACTGAAATGATTACTTACACTATGACTTATGAGCTGCTTTGCTAATTGAAACATCAAATGTGATAGACCTTGTTTAGATTTTCTTGTTTGCTTAATTCTTTGTACTTAGTGAATTATCTTATTAGAATGTACATGGGATTGGCAGAAGCAATTTGCACTGAAAACCATGATTTATGAGATGCTTGTTAATCAAAACATCAAATGTAGTGAGAATGTGTAGTGTTTTATGATGTTTAATGTGATCAACTCGAAGCTATAGGACTAGGGATTTGCTTTATATGGATCAACATAGAAGCTATTTGTTATTAGAACTACAACTAAAATTTGAAGAATAGCAGAGACATCTACTCTTGCCAGTTCATTTTATTGGAATCAGCCCAGATTCTGAAATCTTGTTCTTTTTTCCAATTTTGTGTGATGATCCTGCTTAGAATTTGAATCTTCCATGGGGAAAAGTGTTAGACTACATCCATCTTATTTTTCTAATATACTATTAAACTTGGCCAGGATGTTGTAATTATTTTTCTCTACTACATCAT
Source organism: Tuctoria greenei (assembly GCA_036927565.1). NCBI lineage: Eukaryota > Viridiplantae > Streptophyta > Magnoliopsida > Poales > Poaceae > Tuctoria > Tuctoria greenei. The sequence continues at coordinate 215,404,274 of JAYESD010000005.1, read as the reverse complement.
CACTCATGCTTCAACATGAACACATTTTCAGATTATTTTGTTTCAATGAAGTAGCATATATATATATATATATATATATATATATATATATATATATATATATATCTGTGTGTGTGTGTATGTGTGTGTGTGTGTGTGTGTTGTGTGTGTGTGTGTGTGTTGTGTGTGTACATATTGATTTTTGTATTTAGTTTAATTTGGCATGTCTTTGCAGGGTAATGCTGAGCAAAAGAACCTGATAGAGAATACTAATATTCCTTTCTTTGGGGAGCTGGATTTGAATGTGCACAAAAAAGAGCATATGTTTGGCCCAACAATTCTGAACTTTCTCAAGAGACGTTCCTGGGTGAGAAAGTTTTCACTTAAGATAACTTATAATAAGGAGGTATGGGTCTCGGTATCTTTACACATTATTGTTGACTATATTCCTAGTAAAATTGGTTCAGTAACTAGACAATTTTCACTACTATATCTATTTCAGGCTGGGAATATTATCCCAACATGCACATCTGATTGTGATTGCCGTAAGATACAGAACTGGAGAGACAACAAGATCACACTGCCTTACCTCAAAATGTTTGCTATGAAGGAGTTCTATGGCACACAAGATGAGAAGGGTTTCTTATATTATATTGTGAGAAATGCCAAAACACTTCGCAATGTCTCCATAATTTTTTCTGAGGGTGTCAAACCACCTAGAATGTTTATACACACCCTCAACAAACTAGCCCCACCAGGTTGCAGCTTCAAGTACTCACATGCTATCTAGCTAGCTTGCCTACACATGGAGACATGGCTCGCAGGAGGATCGGTGTTCGATCGACTGACGCGTCATCAAAATTATGAATGAAGTGTGGCAATCTTTTTGTATTTCATTTGTGCTTGGCCATTTCAAGTATCTATTCAGCAGAAATAAATTTCCATATATTTAATATTGTAAAGGTCAGATTGTTTACATTAAGCTAATGCATTACCTGATACTTTAGTTAAATTTGATATGTATTACCCTTGAGCTTGATATTGATGCGCACATTATATTGAGTTCTCCAAAACTCCACGCCTTTGCTCAATTAGATGTGATTTTACAGCTGTATTACACATACTAGATATTCACATACAGATAGAAACACTGGTTCTTATTTATAAGTAACCGAGATGTTTGTTGGCCCAGCTCACTCTTTGTCTCACAAACAAAGGCACACACCAATGAACTTTTGAAGAACTTAACACATTGCCTTCACTTGGCACTCATAGACACCCAATTTATCATCCTTCACTTGGCTCACCCGTGCACAACACTGCACTCACACAAGACACTCACAGCAGCAAGCACTTAGCAGCACCGGCACTTCCCTGGTGCTCATACACTGGCACACACACTGCACCTACACATACTACACCGCTGAGCACCCTATGACTTCACTCGTCCGGGCTCTTTTTATACTCAAGACACAACTGAATATCGCAGCTAGCTCCTGCATGCACACTCACGACCGAGCCTCGTGGCCACTACTTCAGTGCCGCACGACCACGACACCATGCTGCAGTGCCGAGCAAATCTTGCCGCACAATTCGGTCTCCAGGCAACGATCAAACGAACATGCATGGCCACGGTTAGTGTTCTCCAAATGGGCTGGGCCTAACGGGCCGCCCGAGGCCCGGCACTAAAAAGCCCGGTCCGAGCACGGGCCCGGCCCAGAGCGATTCGTGCCGGGTCGGCACGGGCCCGAAAGCCGTGCCGTGCCTGGGCTGCGTTCCCAGCACGGCGTGCCGGCCCGAGCCCGGCACGAAATTTCGGCCGGCCCGATAGTGGCCCGGCTCCCCGGCAGCGCTCCTCCTCAGCCGTCGATGGGGTCGATCGGGACCGTTGGTCCCCGCAGCCGGCGCCCGCAATATAAAAAGGCGCGTTTCACCGCCGGCCCCGTAACCCTAGTCATTCGCTCCCTCGCCTGTCGCCTCTCGAAGCCTCCCGAAGCCTCCGCCGCCTCTTCGGCTCTTCGCTCTTGCACGCGCGTCGCCTCGCCTCCGCCGCCTCGCAGCTCTTGCACGCGCGCCGCCTCACCGGCTCCTCATCCATCCTGCCGCCACGCCGCCGCACTTGCACCCTCCTCGCCGTCGCCGGCTTGTCCTCGTCGGCTCCTCGACCTCTCCGCCTCCAGATCTGCACCGCTCGCCGGCTCCTCGTCCACTCCGCCGCCAGGCCGACGCACTTGCACCCTCGTCGCCGTCGCCGGTGTCACCGCCTCCAGGTCTGCGCCACTCACCCGCTCCTCGACCTTACCGCCTCCAGATCTGTGTCGGTCCTCGTCCTCTTCGGTCTCTGGTGCTCCGGATTCGCAAGAATCCGTCGAGGAACCAGGCGTCCTCCATCCTGCAGCTCGTCGTCCTCGGTGTTGGTGCTCCGGATTTGCGAATCCGTCGAGGAACCATGGACGGCGGCGACGACCTGGAGGTGCACAGCATCAACGATGACCTGCGTCTGATGGGCCAGCGCGGTGATGACGAGAGCGACATGGAGGCCGAGCTTGAGGAAGTCTTCGGTGGCAGCACTGCCGATGGCGATGCTGAAGCCGAGCATGCTGAAGCAGCTGATGCTGCTGGTGATGCAAATGATCCAGAGGATAACAGCGGCGGCACCGGCAAGAGGAGCCGTTCCAGTAGCTCTGAGTGCTGGAAAGACTTCAAAAAGATCTTCAAAAACATCGATGGTAAAAAGGTAAGGGTTTCTGCTAAGTGTTTACATTGTGGTCATGTTTACGCTGCTAGATCAACTATTGGCACTGGCCATCTCCTTAGACATGTTAAAAGATGCCAAAATAGAAAAGCTAAGATTCGTAGTTCCCAATCTTTGATCAGTTTTAACCCTGACGGCTCTGTACGCCATTGGGAATACTCTCCTGAGGTTGCTCGTACTGAATTGTGTCGTTTGATTGCTAGACTAGACCTTCCTATCACTGTTGGTTCCACTGATGCTTTTGAAGAATATATACAACGTGCTCATAACCCTAGATTCTCTACTGTTTCTGCTCAAACAACAACTAGAGATATGTTTAAGTACTTTGCTGATCGTCGTGATAAGCTAATTAATTCTTTTGATGTTGTGTCTTCTGTTTCTATCACGTCTGATATATGGTCTGGAAAAGCTAAAGAAGATTACTTAAGTGTGGTAGCTCATTATATTAATGTTGACTGGCAATTAGAGAAGAGGTTGATAGGTTTAAGACTTATTGATGAATCACACTCTGGTCAAAACATTGCTGAGCGTGTGTGTAATGTGTTGCAGGAGTATAATTTGAATTGTAAAGTATTTTCTGTTACTTTGGATAATGCCTCTGCTAATTCAACTGCTATGGACAAACTGTCTCCTGTATTAGCTTCATATGTTGGTTCATTGTTCTTACATCAACGTTGTGCTTGTCATATCATCAATCTTATGGTTAAATCTGCCTTGCATATTATTCAGCCATATATAGATGCATTTAGATCTGCAATATCATTCATTAATGCTTCTAATCAGCGCATTGCTTCATTTAAACGATTTTGTCTTGCTGTTAATGTTCGTCCTAGGAAGTTTAGCTTGGACATGGAGGTAAGATGGAACTCCACTTATTTGATGCTTAAACATTTGCTTCCTTACAGACAAACTTTTAATGTTTACATTGAGACTAACTATCCTAGGGGTGAAAGAGATTCTTTGCTGCTGACAGATGAACATTGGAATGTTGCAGAAAAAATGCTTTCCTTTTTTGAACTTTTTTATGATTGCACTGTTGCATTATCTGGGGTGTATTACCCTACCTCTCCACTTATGTTGCATCAACTCATTTTGATTGCTAAACATCTTAAACAGTATGAAAATGATGCATTGCTTAGAACTGTTGTAGTTAGTATGCAAGATTACTATCTTAAGTACTGGAGAGACATTCCTCTTCTTTATTCGGTTGCATTCATATTAGACCCTAGAGCTAAATTGAAAGGTTTTCAAAATGTCCTGAGGTTGTTATCTAACCTGACTGCAACTGATTATTCTGCTTATTTTACTGAAGTTAGAACTCAATTGTCTACTGCATTTAAATTGTATGATGACAAGTTTGGTGCTGTTAAATTGCAAAGAGCAGCACCTCCACCCAGTTCAGGTAAGAAAGCAAGTGCTTGGGATGATATATTTTCAACACCATCATCCAGTTCTGCTGTACCTTCCTTTGGACTTGATGAAGTCCCAGGTTCTAGTTTCTGCACCCCTCCCTCTATGCCTCTTTCACTGTCCAGAAGATCATCAGCTAGTGCTTTGCTGCAAGCAGCAACTGCTTCTGCTACCATGTCAGGTACTGAACTCTCAATCTACTTAGACAGTGATAATGTTACTGATTTTGATGATAACTTCAGTATCTTAACTTGGTGGCATGAGCATAAAATGACCTATCCAGTTCTTTCCATCTTAGCTAGAGATATTCTTTCTGTTCCTGTTTCTACTGTATCTTCGGAGTCTGTTTTCAGTACTACAGGCAGGATTATTGAAGAACGAAGGCGTCGATTGAAACCAGAGACGGTTGAAGTGTTGGCTTGTCTCAAAGATTGGGAAGCTGCCGAGGCAAGACTGCAAGATATGGTAGAGGATCCAGAACTTGAAGAGAGTTTTGCAAATTTGTATCTTGATGTTCCTGATTCTGATGTGTAATGGACTTGTGAAACTGAAACTGTAAATATCTGATTAATAATATTTAACTGAGCTGGGCTGCACTCTTTTTCCCTATCTAGGGTTTTATCTCACGAGGTGTGAGTTTTACCTAGATAGGTTTTTAATGAGGCAGCCATTGCACCAGCTCAATTGATTTTATTTCAATTTGTTCTGTGCATCTTCTGATCTCTTTTGAATTTTAATGATTTTTGTAAAATTTATTTGATTTTGTATCAAAACAATGTGTTCAAACTGTATTAGTGTCTGCTGAATGGGCGTGCCTGGCACGGCACGAGCCCGATAGTGCCGGCCGTGCCGTCGTGCCGGCCCGGCACGAAAAAAGGCCAGTCGTGCCGTGCCTGGGCCGCCGGTTTGGCACGGAGGCACGGCACGGCACGGCACGGAACTGTACCCGGGCCCAACCGTGCCGGGCCCAACCGTGCCGGGCCAAATCGGGCTCGTGTCGTGCTCGGGCCGGGCGGCCCATTTGGAGAACTATAGCCACGGTCCAACTAACACCCGAAACTTGCTGCTACATGCAGCCTTGGCCTCAACACACACGCGCTCGTCGTACAAAGTCCACTAACAAACTGAACATCACCACTCCGTGCAACAGTTTCACTTTTGACTCAGATCACGACTCCACACAAAACTTAAAGCAATAAGATTAGATCCAACAATCACCTGCCTAATCTTGTTGGGATTATTCCTCACCTCCTCACAACTTCACAGCAGAGCCGGATGATCGTCCGCGTCTGCGATTGCAAGTTGTGCCACGCCATCTGCATTCTTCTTCACCGCATCACACTGTCGGCGAAGTGACCAAACTCACCACACTTACGACAGTCGATCTTGGACTTATCAAACTTGCGGCAAAATTTTTCTCACCATTCTTGTTGCCGCTGCTACCGGAAGCCTCGTCGTTGCGCTTCTCTTTGGCAACTATGGCCTCCCACTCCGCACGAGTGAGTCGTGGCCCTGCATTTGCCACCAGCAGCTTTTCCACATCACCATCACGTTGTTGCCCTTTGGAAGACTCCTCGAACGCCCGTAGGCACCCGACAACTTCAGCTGATATCGCTGCCACATCCCCCCCATTGCTCTATGGTGCTCACAATGGGTAGGAACTTGTCGGGGACGGAACATAGGATCTTCTCGACGATGGTAGCCTCCTCCACTCTCATGCCTAGAGCACGTATCTCGTTCATGACGGTGGTCACCTTCAAAGCAAACTCATTAAATTTTTCAGAATCACCCATGTACATACCATCAAGCTCTCTCTTGAGAGTTTGCACGCGGGCCTTCTTGACACGATCTTCACCGACACACATTTCATTTAGCGTATCCCACGCCTCCTTTGCCGTCTCCTTCTCTGATATGGACATAACTAAGCCATCCGGCATAGCTTGGACAATGGCGGCAAGAGCCATTTGATCCATCTTCTCATCGACACCGTGCTTGCCCTCCATGGCTGTCCACACACCTTGGGCGCGTAGGAAGATATTCATCTTCACCGCCCGCACGCAGTAGTTGTCCTCTGAAAGCATGGGGTAACGCAATGTCACTCCCACCTCCATCACAACAGCCTCACGGCTGCCATCTCTGCTGTTGCCACCAAGACGGCGATTCGGTGGTGTCTAGACTCCCAAATTTTCGAAGGACATGGCTGAACACTCAACCTGGCTCTGATACCAATTGTTGGCCCAACTCACTCTTTGTCTCACAAACAAAGGCACACACGAATGAACTTTTGAAGAACTTAACACTTTGCCTTCACTTGACACTCATAGACACTCAATTTATCAGCCTTCACTTGGCTCACCCGTGCAAAACAGTGCACTCACACAAGGCACTCACAGCAGCAAGCACTTAATTAGCAGCACCGGAACTTCCCTGGTGCTCAAACATTGGCACACACTGCCAACACGGCACACACACTACACCTACACGTACTACACCACTGAGCACCCTCTGGCTTCACTCATCCGGGCTCTTTTTATACTCAAAACGCAACTGAATACCGCAGCTAGCTCCTGCATGCACGCCCACGACCGAGCCTCACAGCCACTACTTCGGTGCCGCACGACCACGATGCCATGCTGCAGTGCCGATCAAATCTTGCTGCACAATTTGGTCTCCAGGCAACGATCCAACAACCATGCATGGCCATGATCCAACTAACACCCGAAACTTGCTGCTGCATGCAACCTGGCCTCATCACGCACGCACTCGTCGTGCAAACTCCACTAACAAACTGAACACCATCACTCCATGCAACAGTTTCACTTTTGACTCAGATCACGACTCCACACAACACTTAAAACAACAAGATTAGATCCAACAATGTTTCTTTTTGAAGTATTAACTGACATGTTTTTTGTTTGTACATGCTTTTGATTTGGTAGGGTGTGGCGTATACATCCTCCAGTTAAGAGAAGACTGCTATATACTCCCTCCATCTCAAATTACTTGTCACTCTCTAGTTCATTTTTGAACTAGAAAGGGACAAAAAATTTGGGTTGGAGGGAGTACATTATTAATATGTTCTTAATATCTTGTACATTCTACAGTGCCTACAGTTAAAAGCACCTGATGGAATACCAAATGGACATTCATTTTTTGCTACATGTAAACCTTGGAATCAAGAGCTTAATTGTGTGAATTATGTGACTGTCCAGAAAAAAAGTTTTCAAAATTCTTAACATATATAACATGCACGATAAACATATGAGACACGGAATATATGACAATAGTTCGTCATTGTTTGAAAAGTGAGGTGATGTAATGTAGATTGTGATATTATTGTAACAATTTGTAGTCCACCTAGCTAAATCTCATTAGAAGATGAGGAATTATGAATATCTTGTAAATCAATAGTTCATTTCTTTGAAAACTTATGCAACTGTTCAATCTATTCTACTCTTAGGATTTTTCGGGATACAAACACTTTATGGAGCACACTCTATTTCTATAATATTCATAGCTGATATCACTTAATTATACCATGGAGCCAAATGGCCTATACATTTGGCACAAGCATGCATGCTCTCCATTTTATTTATTTATACGGAAATTCATGTTCAATGACATTGAAGGAATGTCAAGTATATTACTTAGTCGATTCACATCTTCTATTATTTTATTTGTATCATATTTTTTGGAGAAACAATCTACAATATTTAATATTGTAATCAAACTGGGGAAAGCTAAGTATTTGGGCCTAAAGTGTTAAGGGAAGCTGAGAGACAAGTACAAGAAATCTGGAAGAATTTGAAGACGGCTCAGTCAAGACAGAAGAGTTATGCTGATACTCGACGTCGTGATTTGTCATTTGAGATTGGTGATTATGTGTATCTCAAGGTGTCACCCGTGAGAGGGTTGAGACGATTCAAAGTGAAGGGCAAATTATCACCCCGATATATTGGTCCTTTCAAGGTATTAGAGAAAAGAGGAGAAGTAGCCTATCGGCTCAAGCTACCATCTCACTTATTAGATGTACATGATGTATTCCACGTGTCACAATTGAAGAAATGCTTAAGAGTCCCTCAAGAACAATTGCCATTAGAAGCACTAGATGTACAAGAGGACCTGACCTATGCAGAACAACCTGTTAAGATTCTCGAGACGTCAAAACGAGTCACGAGGAATAAAGTTACTCGTATGTGCAAAGTTCAATGGAAACATCACTCAGAAGAAGAGGCGACATGGGAAAGAGAAGAAGACCTCAAGGCAGAGTTTCCCAGTCTATTCTCTTAGGACGTCCAAATCTGGAGGGCGAGATTTCTTTTAGGGGGGTAGAATTGTAACACCCACTATTTTTAGAAAGAAAAAAATTTGTAAAATGAATTTCTCTTGAGATACAAACATTTTCTTGGGAATAAAATTCATATAAGGCAAGTTGCATCATGTTTGAATGATTGTGTGAATTTTTGAAAATTTATATTCGCTAGAAATTTGGTTTACAAATTCAAAACATAAAAGAGAAGAAAAAGAAAACAGAAAAGGAAAAAGAAAAATAAAAACTACCCCTGGGCCAAATTCCCGCCATTGGCCCATTTTCCTCCTCTCTCCCACGCCGGCCCGAGCCTCCTCTCCCCTCCTTTCCTCTCTGTCACCCGGGCCCCGCGCGCCAGCCCACTCCCTGAGCCCGCACCCTCTCTCTCCCCCTCGCTGACAGGCCGGCCCCGCCTGTCGGAGCTTCCTCCCAACTCTCGCACCTGCGCCGTAACGCCCGCGTGCGATTAACACCGCGCCGCCCCACTCACCCCCCTTTCAATGTCGATCATTTTCATCTCAATCAAGGGGCGCGTCGTGCCCATCATGGCCGCCAACAGTTTCTACTCCGAACCCCTATAAAAGCCCGACCATCCCCCTCAATTTCTCCACCCCAGCGATCGAAACCCTAGCTTCGACAAGCTCGGTAATGGCGCCACTGTTCCCGACTTTCCATCCACTGTTCCTCCTCGGGAGTTCGTCTAACATATTCCCCGAGTTGATAGGGACCCGCCAGACATCGCCATTGAGGTGGAACGCCGCTGCGTCGCCGTTTTCATCAGGCGCCGACGAGCTCCGCCGCCCTCCATCGTCGCCGGCTAGCCCCCGTCCAATTTCCGACCATGCGACAACCTCTGGTGAGACCCCCTCCTCTTCATTTTGCGCTATTTAGATGTGCCGTATAGCCTCTGCTGTGCAATTTTGGTCATCACCGGCGAGTCCGCCGCCGTGCGCGCGTCACCGTCGCCGCGCGCCGCCATGCGCCGTCGCTTCCGCCATTCGGGGCGACGTGGCCCTCTGTCGCCCGTTCATTTTGAATGGGCGGCCGAGATTAAAACCCAGCATACCCCTTCGGTTAATTAAATATGGGCCTCCATTTTAAATCCGACGGCCCACATTCAAACCCTTTTTCCCGCCGCTGATTTTGCACCCAAGCCCCTGGAAACTTGCGGGCTACCCTCTGGGTTCCTCTGGAATTCAAGTCTAGCCCCTAGATATGTCAAACTAGCCCCTAGACTTCCTGGAAATTAGTAAATACTGGTTAAATTAATAAAAAATGTTTTAAAGCCCCTGTAAAATTATAAAATAGCAAATAAATTCTGGAAAATTGTAGAATAAACCCCAGACTTAATAAAAATTATTTTTAATGACTGGAACAGTTCTGTTTTTACAGAAAAGCCCCTGTTAGTTCTAGAAATTAAATAAAAGTCCTTAATTTGTATAAAATAATTATAAAAACAGATTTAAATATGTTTTATTTATTTTCATTTCTTTATTATTTTTATTAATTCATTTAAATTTCTGAAATTGTCATAAAAATACTTTTAAATATATTTAGTTCATAAAAATTGTTTTGCACATAGAAATAATTAATAAAAATAGTGTAAAAATTGTAAAATTTACAGTATTGATTATAAATCTAATTTAATTTTATTTTGAAGGATAAAAATTTCTAGAAAATAATATTAGGGTTCTAATAAATATAAAAATGGTATAAAAATCTATAAAAATATGTTTTACTCAATAAATTTCATTTAACTTTAAATTCTCATCAATGGATGTATGTCTATAATATAAACCAACCCTAAAATCACTTTTGCGTAGGAATTTGCGTTTATTTGAATTGTTTGCATTTTGTTATGTTCTTATTGTATGTTATTTTTCATGCATCGTCGTAATTTTAGAGTCGGGGCCAGAACCCACTTTTAACCTTCAAGAGCAACAATTTCCCGCTGACCCCGAAGCACAATTTGGAGGCAAGTTTCTTGACCATCTTGCACCCTTTTTGTTATGTTTTAGTTAGTTGCATGCTAAATTAAAATATGAATCCTATGTTATGTTTTCCTAGATTTTCCACAATATTCCTTGTCAACATGGTTGGGTGTTTTACTAATAAATTAGTTTACGCTTAGCCATGCTTAAATGAAATATGGTCTATTCTACAATATTACATTTGAAGTACTTTGATTCATGAATTGATGGCTATAATGGAACTAATAGATAGGAATCTGATAGGGGGTTTTGTATGGATTGGTGTATGCGTGCACAAGACCTTGGTTTGGGGCTTGACACCTATCGGATTCTAAGGACCAGTTTACAGAAGAAGTTGCTAAGCCTTTTAGTACAACCACAAAATTGTATATGGGACAACTTGGTTTAGTAATTTTGTCTCTCCCGATGTAGCATAGGTAATTGATCGGGCGGGGAATGGGCTTTGCCTTGGGATCTGCATGGCTCAAGAGGGGGCTTCTCCTGGCGGAGGGATAATAGACACCAGGTGCCGGAGCGGTGAAACCTTAGAGTACCCATTGCAAGTCGGGAGAACCATCAGAAACACCTCGTAGTGAACTCCTGACTACACACCTACGAAAGTGTGTAATTATGGTTAACTACCACGGGCATCAGGGAGGTTTACCTTAGTCCACCTGGCAACAAGGGACGAAATCACGAACTGTGGGTAAAGGATACACACTCTGCAGAGTTTTGTCAAACTGTCTAGACAACCGTGCTCACGGACACGAGCGGCTTGGAAACCAAATTCATAATTAGCATCTGGTTGTTTTCTTATTACCAGGCGTGACATAAGATTATTTGCACTCGTTACTCTATACACTACTCTATACACTACTTCCTCTGTTTCTTTTTATTTATCACCGGCTAGTTCAAAAATGAACTAACCGGTGACAAATAAAAAGAAACGGAGGGAGTATTCTTCTTCTACTTTTACAACATTTACTCAAAATTTACACTATCCAACAATCTTTACAGTAACACTAGTGCGGACGGTCTAAGCGCATTCCGTTGCCACTCAGTGCACGCTGAACTCCAGAAACACAACTCCTACTAGCCGCCAATCGATGTATTTGCATGGCCTCGTCTGTAAAAAAGATGCTGTTTTGGAAGATGACATTTAAAAATATACTCCCTCTTTTTTTAAAAGTTTGTCACCTTCTAGTTCATTTTTGAGCTAGAAGATGACAAACTTTTAAGAAAGGGGAGAGTCCATTTTTACCATGTATGGGTCAATTTTATTTTTTGTGAGAGGATATAGCAATGTTCTGATTGTATCTATTATATCGGATTCAAGTTTTAGTCATCTCTACAGTATTTTCTTGTGAGGATTACGTATTTACATGCCCTAATACAATTGACTGAACTTTAGTAAGTTACATGCACAAGACAGAAAAAAGACAGATTGTTAATTTCAAGCAAGCATTGATAACAGCTATAGTTTAGCAGTGGCTCACATAGATGATTTATACAAGGTATGCACTAGTGATAGATACCTCAAAACATTAATCAGGGCCAGCTCTACAATTTTGAGGACCAACCTGTATCAAGATTATACACTTCAGTTATAATGCATATACTCTATTCTTTCTAGAATTATGCCGTTTATAATAAAAAATTCTAGTTCAATTTATACTAAACTAGACTATATTTATTTTAGAACTAACAAAAGAGTAAGTACTAAACATAAAAAACAATTAATAAGATTAAGTTCTACAAATATTTTCTTATTTTTAGCAATTAATGAAAAACCTTAGAGATCAATAGAGGTAAAATCATTACCCCTCCAATAAAAGTAAACACTAAAACCCCATCAATAACTGCTTCCTATTTGATGTAAATTGATCGGGTTATCGAAAAAGAAAATAAAATCGACTTGCGGATTCGTTGATAGTCCGCAGGTTCATTTCGCTTGGCCTTCCTATCCTAACCAAATTATCTTCAGCTAAGCAAGTTACAGGCTTTAGGAAATAATGAACACCGCTTCATCGAGACCGTGCGTGGAAGATGCTATAGTATACAAGATAACAACTTCAACAGAACTGATTATAATACTATTAAATTATCGGATATATCCCTTTCGTTCAAAAAAGTTTGCCGCTTTATAGATCAAAAATGAACTACACAAAGCCACATTTTTTTATGGACAGAAGGAGTATACAATAAAAAGAAATCAAGAACATGCATGGTTGTAGGCTTTGTAGCCGCCGCAATACTGAAGGTAGATGGGGACCAAGCCGGAGTTGTAGCTTTAAATATGCGATAAGCTAGATTTCATATAACAGTGATTTTCAAAGTGTAATACACATTATTTTTATAAGGAAATATCCTAATCTATAATTTTTACGTAGATACATAATTAAATGTTATGTGATATTATATCCATCTTGCAACTAATTTTCATAATAACTTGCGCTAGAAAAATATTGAAAAGTACCTCATGAATAACGTCACGAGTCCATGTACATTACATATACATGCATACTCCTGTGTACAAAAAACAACACAACAGCCTTGCTTGCTTGCGAATACAGTGAACCATATCTGATGAGATTTGATTATCCATTTATTGCGGTTCATTTACAGACCATACACCGTCGCTTTCTAATTTCAGTTTCGTCTGAGAGAGGCGCCTAGCGCTAGTATAGTACTGTATGAGAAAAGCGCCGATCAATCCCAGCCGTGCATCTCAGTTCGGACGTGTCAGATTAAGCTGTAACGGCCCTGACGCTAGCCGGATAGGTCGGCGTTTCTTTCTACTAACCCTCTCCCGCTCCACGTGACCTGTCCGCGCTTCACCATTTCTGCTAGCTCCGCCGCCTGTGCTGCAAGGCCCTCGCATTCGCCAGTCCCTCCGCTCCACCCATCACCACGCTGCCGCCGACGATCGATTGCCATGGATCGCAGCGTCCGCAGCAAGATCTCCGGCTCCGACGATCGTCGCGACCGGATCAGCGATCTCGTTGACGACTTGCTCGTCCACATCCTGGTGCTTCTGCCTCTCGTCGAGGCCGTCCGCACCTGCGTGCTCTCCCGCCGCTGGCGCCACGTCTGGACGCGCCTCCCGCGGCTTGAGTTCGACGACGGCGAGGATGCGGCCGGGGTCTCGTCCTTCGAGGAATTCGTCGCCCGCGTCATCCACCACTACGCCACCGACGTCGTCATGCCTGACGTCTCGATCTCAGTCCTACGCTGCTTCCAGTACACCTTCCGCAAAGCCGTTCGCATCGCGGCGTTGACCTTCTTCCTCATGGAGCAGCGTGCCAGCACCACCACCAAGTCGTTCCGCTTCTTCATGTCCCGATATGCCGTGAACCCGTATGACGATGGGGATGAATCGGAGGACGAGAGGGAGCTGATGCTATGGTCAGCGCTCCATATGCCGTGCTTCCCAATGGTGACGGAGTTCATGCTCACCTTTCCGGGGGTAGAACTCTGGATGCCGACCATGGGCACGTTTGCCAGGCTGAGCAAGCTCTATATCTCCGGCGTCCGGTTCAGCGACGAAGGGGATGGCATCAACAACGTCGTGTCCCAGCGGTGTCCTTGCCTCCAGGACCTCGAGCTAGACTCGGTTGACGGCCTGAAGAATTTTTTCCTCCGTTCGGAGTCAGTCCTGAGATTGCGCCTCTTCAAGGTCAGGGACCTGAAAAGGCTCATAGTGTTGGCGAAAAACCTCGGTAAAATGGAAGTGACCGAGTGTTTCTTACTGACCGTAAACGGCACATGGATGCTGCTCAATTTGCCTAAGTTGGAGCAGCTCCACTGGGAAGACCGCTGCCCAGATGACATTATTTACAGTCAGAACTTACCAAGCCAACTTTCAACGAATTTACCAAGCCATCTCTCGACGCTCACCCTCATCCAGCCCTTACTTGCTTATTATCCGATTGTTTCTGATGGACCCCGGTACCATTTCACAAGGATCATGCAGGCTTTCGAGCGTATTGACATTCTACATCTTGAAATACCTATTGCACCTGTAAGTATCATCTCCTGCATACCTTCTCTCTCAGATAAACATGAGACATGTGATATACCTAGTTTAGAGTGTCTTGTTTTTGCTTATTTAACGAACGGTGGTACTTATGTGAGTTAGCTTATTAGCATGTCTATGGGACTTTTCACTTTGCACTGACAAGTGACTTATGACCTGCTTGTTAATCAAAACATGAAATTTGATAGACCTCGTTTACAGTGTGTTGTTTGCTTATTTCTCAGTACTTATTTGAATTAGTAGCATGTATATCGGATCTGCAAAAGCAATTAGCACTTTGCACTGACAAAAGAATTACACCATGATTTCTTTTTTGCATACGGAAATGTATTCCACTGCCAAACCACATCTGTGGTTGGAGATCACAAAATATGTTTAGTACAGTCAGAGGAAATCTTTTCCCTCTGTAACCCACAGACCAGAACAATTCACCAGCATCCTGATACTACTCCCTCGGTTCTGTTTTATTTGTCGTTCCGACACTGGAGTGCAGTTTATTTTTAGCTCTGGTTGTTGTCGGAAACGACAAATATAACAGACCAGAGGTAGTACTCGACAAAAACATATCACCAGCGAAAATAGAGTCTCTAAACTATAAACGCCAGCTGATAAAAGTTTTTCAGCATGCAGTGACCACCCCCCATCACGTGTCAGTACTTGAGTCTTGAACATCCTCCAACACCGGCGCAGGTAGCAGCAGCCGGCCCTGGTTGCGCCCCAGAATCTGCAAACCCGTCTTAACTAGAGAGTCTGCTGTCATCTCTATGATATGCCCATCTCCCTTGTTGTATAAGCCTACCCAATATTTAAGAAAAGAAGCAGCATGACAAATTATTTCAGAGATATTTTTGATCAGTTTTTTTTTTCAAAACAGAAATTGTTTCCCGCCTTCCATATTGCCCAAGATATTGCACCTAATCCTATTATATACATTCATTCCCCACCAGGCAATAATTTTTTAACCCAATACCAATATTGACTCAAATTTTTTTGGTCTCACATGAACACCGAAGCACAATGCCCCTATGCCCCAAATCACTTTAGCCACTTTGCACTCAAACATGAGATGATCCAGTGTCTCACACTCTTCACCAAAAGGACAGGTGGTATTACCTCTCCATTTTTTCCTCTTCAACACATCCTTTGTCAGTATTGCATCATGTTCCATCAACCATAAAAATACCTTAATCTTTGGGGGAATTTTGGCCTTCCAAATGTGTTTATAATCAAAACCTACCTCATTATTTGTAAGTTTTTCATACACAGACTTGACAGAAAAAACTCCAGATTAGGACCATATCCAAACGGCCCTATCTTGGCTATCTGTCATGGCCACCTTATTCAACTTAGCAACCAAGTGGTACCATTGATCATGTAAGAGAGTCTAGGCAAGTTATGCTTAAACTGTAAATTCCACCCAGAATTTGCACAATCAGCAACGAATAAATCACTGTTTAAACTAAATTCATAAATCAGAGGATAAATCATATATAAAGGTTTACTCTCCAACCAAGCATCAGTCCAAAACTTTGCCATTTTACCATTGCCAATGACATATCTCCAACCACGCATGTAAATGTCTCTAATCTTTAGAAGATCTGACCAGACAAGAATCTAAAACCTTATGTTTTATACTACCAATAGGACGCCCCTTAACATACTTAGCATTAACTAACTTTTGCCAAATACCATCTTCTGCTTCTAACTTCCACCACCACTTAATTATAAGGCTCTTATTCATTTTCCCAAATTCCTTATGCTTAGTCCACCTTTCTTTTTTGACCTACAAACTTTCTCCCATTTTATTAAATGATATTTTTTCTTCACCATCCCTCCATGCCATAAGAATCTTTTTCTACACACATCTAATCTTTCAATAGTTATTTTAGGGATATTGAACATTGACATATGATACAAAGGAATGCTAGATAAACAAGAATTTATAAGCACAATTCTCCCAGCCATGGACAGATGGGAGCCTTTCCACTCTGCTAATTTCTTATAAAATTTATCTTCTAAATTTCCAGTCTTTAACATGCAATCTTTTTTCAGAAATTGGTACCCCCAAGTATTTCATAGGCATATCCCCCACTTTACAATTAAATATTGTTGCATAGGTGTTGGACAGATAATCATCACCTCCAATGGTGTAAACCTCACTTTTTTCAAAGTTAATTTTAAGGCCAGACAACTTTTCATAAATGGATAACAGTAACTTCAACTTCCTAGCACCTATAAGATCTTTTTTAATGCACCGAACAGTGTCGTCAGCATGCTGTAAGATAGCAATACCCTTGTCAACCAAGTCATCAGCTAAACTACAAAACAAATCATTATGTTGAGCCTTGTGAACCATTCTAGTAAGAGCATCAGCAGCTATATTAAAAAGAAGCGGAGAGAGCGGGTCTCCTTGTCTTCCCCTTTAAAGTTTTTAAAGTTAGGACCAATCTCATCATTAACTTTCACACTCAAAGTGCCATTGCAAATAATATTTCTAATCCAGTCACACCAAACATTATTAAAACCTCTAGCCTTCAGAGAAGTGATTAAAAAGTCCCAATTAATCTTATCATACGCTTTTTCAAAATCAAACTTTAACACAATACCTATTTCATATTTCCTCTTTTTTGTGTGATGTAAAATCTCATGCAACGAAAGAATACCACTCATAATGTTCCTATTTTTGATAAAAGCCGATTGAGCTTCATGAATAATTTTATTAGCAACCAATTCCAATCTAGCAGTTAAGACTTTAGAAAACCATTTATACAAGCAATTGAGAAGACAAATCGGCCTAAACTGAGTTATTCTTTTAGCCTCCTTACATTTAGGTAACAGCGTAATCACCCCAAAATTAATCCTCTTAATATTTAAATTACCACTGTGAAAGTCCTTGAACGTCTCTAAAGTATCTCCCTTGATTATATCCCAACAAGTTTGATAAAATTCAATAGGTAATGCATAAGGACCAGCAACTTTACTTTTTTCTTCCATTTTAAAAAGAGCATATTTGATTTCCTTTCACTGCTACAATAAACCTCATCTCAGGCGGCTCCAAACGTATTATCACACGCGGTTTCTAAAATCGCCTGAAACAAAGAGCCTGTGATAATTTGCAATTTCACAGGCGGAGAAGTGAAACCGCCTATGATAATGGTATTATCACAGACGGTTCTTTACTTATGACTAGCCGCCTGTTAAAACACATTATCATAGGCGGGTCGTGCAATATATATAACCGCCTGTGATAATGGTGTTATCATAGGCGGATCTTTACCTATGACAAGCCGCCTATGGAGATAAATTATCGCACCCGGTTTGTACCATGACACTAACTGCCTGTGATAATGATGTTATTACAGATGGTTCTTTACTAATATTCAAAACATTCCCCCATAGCAGAGGATCTAGATTAAACGAGTTCCCTTCCCCCTTACCGAACAAATCCTTATAAAAAGTAGTTGCATGCTTCAAAAGGCTATTAGTTCCTGTTATATTATGCTCTCCATCTTTTAAATCATAAATAATCTTTTTCCTCCTTTTTCCATTAGCTATTGCATGACAGTATTTAGTATTCAAATGCCCTTTTAATAACCAGTTTTCCTTGCTTCTACTGTACTACTAAATCTCTTCATTTTCCATTAACATGAGGTTCTCCTTCAAAAGTCTAGTTTTTTTCAACATATTCATTATTTAGAAGACATATGCTCTCTTCCTTCGACTCTAGTTCACTCAATCTATTTTGAAGGAACTGCTTACTCCTCTTCTCCTGGCAAGCCAAATTATACCCCAACCTTTCAAGTACCTTTTAATTTTTTTTTAACTTGAAAAGAACTCTACTCAGAGCATCTTTATCTCTGGTAGGCACACACCAAATATTATAAATTTTGTCTTTAAACTCAACATTTTTTTTAACCAGGACAACTCAAAGTGAGATGAAACTTCTTTAAATGCTCCCCCCACAAACAATCAGAGGATTATGGTCTGACAAAGTCCTAGGCAATTTTATCAAAGAAGCCAGAGGAAAAAAAGTCTCCCACTGCATAGACAACAATACTCTGTCTAGCACTTCCAAAGTAGGTTGAGCATGGTTGTTAGACCATGTAAAATGACTCCCAAAAGATTTCATCTCCCTTAGATCATTAACACTGATGATATCATTAAACAAATCAGTGTAGTGATTAGGAACAAAATTAGTATTTTTCTCAGAGGGACCCCTCAATGTTAATATCACCACCAATTAAGTAAGGGTGCTTTGCATAATGATAGTAAAATGCAAGTTCTTGCAAAAATTCAACTTTACCTTCCACATGAGCAGCTCCATAAACATTTAGTAAACTCCAGGATAACTCACTCATTTTATATCTGACATCAACTTGTAAAACAAATTTTCCTTTTTCAACAGCCAGCACATCAAAGCTATTACTCTTAACACCAGTAAACACCCCCTGCTTTTCCATTCGAAGGAATGCACTCCCAAACATAATCATTGCTTGGATCAATACTTCTCAAAATTATAGCATGCATTTCACCCACCATGGTTTCTTGCAATCATATAAAATCAAACCTGTATTCATTCTTTACATCTTTAATAAAGAAGCCACACCCTTTTTCCTAGTACCCCTAGAATTCCAAAATATACCATTCATGTTATTCATTTTTATTTTTATTTTTTTCTTATTTTTTCTAGACTCAGGAGCTTCCTGCTGATCTGTCTTTCTGTATACAGAAGGGCCAATCCTCTGGCTCCTTCTTAATGCAGTGTTAGGATCCTTACATCACCTTTTATTTTCTTTTTCCTTCTTAACCTCATTAATGCAGTCCCTTTTCCCACCATTATCATGCGACGGTAACAACAAAGCAACATCACTATCATTCTCCTCTAAATTCTTAGCTAAATTTTCTTCCTTATTTAACTTCTCAGCCTTATCATGCAAATACATTCTAGCTATTTCCACATCTTTTAACAATTCAATTTTTTTTTCAAAATCCCCTTCATTTACTAATACGCCCATTTTGTTTGCTAAATCCATAATTTCAGCATTATCTAAAACAACAAAAGAGTTGGGCATATGATCCATACCTCCAAATTTTCTCTTCTTTGGTGTTGCATACTTCTTATTTTCCTCCTCCATTTTCATCATATTGTCCTCCATCCTCTTACTTTGTCTGACCATTAGTATTTTCTGATAATCTTTCACCTGATTGATAAACTGATCTTCCAACCCAAGCTTATGTTTTCTTCCTCAACCGTCATTCCTTCCCCCTTACTTATATCAGTCAGATTTTTAGACATAAAGCTTTCCACATTATCAGACATTTTGCTTATTTCCACCTTATGTCCCATTACCTCATCTAAGATCATCCTCATTTATATCCCAAAGATTATCCATACATTACTTCTTGCCTCTCTCTCACACCCTTATCACCATTAGCCTTCGGATTGTATCTCTCTTCAGTTGCCACCCCTTCCTTTAACAAATTGTACTTTTGATCTGCAAGCTTAGGAGGAGCCGATTTGACTCTCATATTCCAAGAGAAATACCTTTTGATGAAGACTGGCCAGGGACCCCATAACCTAATTCCCATTGCCACGACTAACTTCTCCCACCTCTGAAGTCTCCTCCTACAGATATGCCACCGCGCCCTCTCCCATCCATTCCACGACCTCTTCCTTCACCTTGTCTTCCATCCATCCCACGACCTCTTCCATCCCCTTGTCTTCTACTGTCATGAAAAGGCCTTCCCCTAAAATCGCCACCGCAACCTCTTCCATCGAAACCCTTGCCTGGATCGTCTCTTTTCCAACCGGATCTCACAGTCTCCCATATCCCCCCCTCCATTGGACGACCACCATATTTGTTCTTCTTATCACCGCTTGCCGACGAGCCCTCTCGCTTCCCACTCATGACCGGAGCGAGCGAGTTCTTCACCGCCTGAGCGTAAGATTTACCGCTCCCCCAGAAATGCCAACATTAGAGATTGATTTTAGGGAAAGAACTGGATGGCGTACCCGACGAGGAAGTAAACCCTAGGGATTTATCCCCAATCGGAGGAAAATATTAAGAAATCCCCCCAACAAAAGATGGAATATCCATATGTCTTCTTTTCTCATCCTTGAAACTTTTTTTTTTTGTAAATCAATCCATTTCCTATCCCCAAATTACTTTTGAACCCCTCAGAATTCATGATGTTCATTATCCCCCAGCTTTTCTCGAACTTATTCATAAATTCTTTGCCCATCCAATCTCAATTCACCAAGACTCAATTCGATTCCTCCCAAAACAATATGATCAACGTAAATACTCCCAGAATGAGGGGAAAATGCTACCTCCTGGTAGTCACCTTCCCAGCCAAGATAAAGCAAAACCAAGAACGACTATCGAGAACTACACGAAACCAAGAAGGACAATTCTAAGCTCAATCACTCCAGGAAGAATCAAAACCAAAAAGAAACAAACAATCACTAGGAGCACAATCAGAAAAGCACAAGAAGCACCCAAACCAACATGAATTAAACAACGAAACAAACCGCCAAGAACCACCTGAAGACCACCACCAGAACGCCCACAAAAAGCACAACAAAAAGAACATAAACCGAACCCAATTCTAAACGCCAAGAGAAGGACAAAGGAATCTCAAACCTATGCCAAAAGCACCCGGGGGACGAACATCGGGGAGAAGGAAGAAAAAACCTCCCTAGAGACGCCAAGAAGGCATGCCTGAAGAGAGAAGCTGACCAGAAGGCGTCGAAAGAGCCGACACAGTGGCGCCCTCGTCTACGACGGGGGCAAGACGACAGCGGAGGAGCGGAGTGCGTCGGACCTGATGACGCGACAGGTGGCACTGAAATGATTACTTACACTATGACTTATGAGCTGCTTTGCTAATTGAAACATCAAATGTGATAGAACTTGTTTAGATTTTCTTGTTTGCTTAATTCTTTGTACTTAGTGAATTATCTTATTAGAATGTACATGGGATTGGCAGAAGCAATTTGCACTGAAAACCATGATTTATGAGATGCTTGTTAATCAAAACATCAAATGTAGTGAGAATGTGTAGTGTTTTATGATGTTTAATGTGATCAACTCGAAGCTATAGGACTAGGGATTTGCTTTATATGGATCAACATAGAAGCTATTTGTTATTAGAACTACAACTAAAATTTGAAGAATAGCAGAGACATCTACTCTTGCCAGTTCATTTTATTGGAATCAGCCCAGATTCTGAAATCTTGTTCTTTTTTCCAATTTTGTGTGATGATCCTGCTTAGAATTTGAATCTTCCATGGGGAAATGTGTTAGACTACATCCATCTTATTTTTCTAATATACTATTAAACTTGGCCAGGATGTTGTAATTATTTTTCTCTACTACATCATCACTCATGCTTCAACATGAACACATTTTCAGATTATTTTGTTTCAATGAAGTAGCATATATATATATATATATATATATATATATATATATCTGTGTGTGTGTATGTGTGTGTGTGTGTGTGTGTGTGTGTTGTGTGTGTGTGTGTGTTGTGTGTATGTGTGTGTTGTGTGTGTGTGTGTGTGTGTTGTGTGTGTACATATTGATTTTTGTATTTAGTTTAATTTGGCATGTCTTTGCAGGGTAATGCTGAGCAAAAGAACCTGATAGAGAATACTAATATTCCTTTCTTTGGGGAGCTGGATTTGAATGTGCACAAAAAAGAGCATATGTTTGGCCCAACAATTCTGAACTTTCTCAAGAGACGTTCCTGGGTGAGAAAGTTTTCACTTAAGATAACTTATAATAAGGAGGTATGGGTCTCGGTATCTTTACACATTATTGTTGACTATATTCCTAGTAAAATTGGTTCAGTAACTAGACAATTTTCACTACTATATCTATTTCAGGCTGGGAATATTATCCCAACATGCACATCTGATTGTGATTGCCGTAAGATACAGAACTGGAGAGACAACAAGATCACACTGCCTTACCTCAAAATGTTTGCTATGAAGGAGTTCTATGGCACACAAGATGAGAAGGGTTTTTTATATTATATTGTGAGAAATGCCAAAACACTTCGCAATGTCTCCATAATTTTTTCTGAGGGTGTCAAACCACCTAGAATGTTTATACACACCCTCAACAAACTAGCCCCACCAGGTTGCAGCTTCAAGTACTCACATGCTATCTAGCTAGCTTGCCTACACATGGAGACATGGCTCGCAGGAGGATCGGTGTTCGATCGACTGACGCGTCATCAAAATTATGAATGAAGTGTGGCAATCTTTTTGTATTTCATTTGTGCTTGGCCATTTCAAGTATCTATTCAGCAGAAATAAATTTCCATATATTTAATATTGTAAAGGTCAGATTGTTTACATTAAGCTAATGCATTACCTGATACTTTAGTTAAATTTGATATGTATTACCCTTGAGCTTGATATTGATGCGCACATTATATTGAGTTCTCCAAAACTCCACGCCTTTGCTCAATTAGATGTGATTTTACAGCTGTATTACACATACTAGATATTCACATACAGATAGAAACACTGGTTCTTATTTATAAGTAACCGAGATGTTTGTTGGCCCAGCTCACTCTTTGTCTCACAAACAAAGGCACACACGAATGAACTTTTGAAGAACTTAACACATTGCCTTCACTTGGCACTCATAGACACCCAATTTATCATCCTTCACTTGGCTCACCCGTGCACAACACTGCACTCACACAAGACACCCACAGCAGCAAGCACTTAGCAGCACCGGCACTTCCCTGGTGCTCATACACTGGCACACACACTGCACCTACACATACTACACCGCTGAGTACCCTATGACTTCACTCGTCCGGGCTCTTTTTATACTCAAGACACAACTGAATATCGCAGCTAGCTCCTGCATGCACACTCACGACCGAGCCTCGTGGCCACTACTTCAGTGCCGCACGACCACGACACCATGCTGCAGTGCCGAGCAAATCTTGCCGCACAATTCGGTCTCCAGGCAACGATCAAACGAACATGCATGGCCACGGTCCAACTAACACCCGAAACTTGCTGCTACATGCAGCCTTGGCCTCATCACACACGCGCTCGTCGTACAAAGTCCACTAACAAACTGAACATCACCACTCCGTGCAACAGTTTCACTTTTGACTCAGATCACGACTCCACACAAAACTTAAAGCAATAAGATTAGATCCAACAATCACCTCCCTAATCTTGTTGGGATTATTCCTCACCTCCTCACAACTTCACAGCAGAGCCGGATGATCGTCCGCGTCTGCGATTGCAAGTTGTGCCACGCCATCTGCATTCTTCTTCACCGCATCACACTGTCGGCGAAGTGACCAAACTCACCACACTTACGACAGTCGATCTTGGACTTATCAAACTTGCGGCAAAATTTTTCTCACCATTCTTGTTGCCGCTGCTACCGGAAGCCTCGTCGTTGCGCTTCTCTTTGGCAACTATGGCCTCCCACTCCGCACGAGTGAGTCGTGGCCCTGCATTTGCCACCAGCAGCTTTTCCACATCACCATCACGTTGTTGCCCTTTGGAAGACTCCTCGAACGCCCGTAGGCACCCGACAACTTCAGCTGATATCGCTGCCACATCCCCCCCATTGCTCTATGGTGCTCACAATGGGTAGGAACTTGTCGGGGACGGAACATAGGATCTTCTCGACGACGGTAGCCTCCTCCACTCTCATGCCTAGAGCACGTATCTCGTTCATGACGGTGGTCACCTTCAAAGCAAACTCATTAAATTTTTCAGAATCACCCATGTACATACCATCAAGCTCTCTCTTGAGAGTTTGCACGCGGGCCTTCTTGACACGATCTTCACCGACACACATTTCATTTAGCGTATCCCACGCCTCCTTTGTCGTCTCCTTCTCTGATATGGACATAACTAAGCCATCCGGCATAGCTTGGACAATGGCGGCGAGAGCCATTTGATCCATCTTCTTATCGACACCGTGCTTGCTCTCCATGGCTGTCCACACACCTTGGGCGCGTAGGAAGATATTCATCTTCACCGCCCGCACGCAGTAGTTGTCCTCTGAAAGCATGGGGTAACGCAAAGTCACCCCCACCTCCTTCACAACAGCCTCATGGCTGCCATCTCTGCTGTTGCCACCAAGACGGCGATTCGGCGGCGTCTAGACTCCCAAATTTTCGAAGGACATGGCTGAACACTCAACCTGGCTCTGATACCAATTGTTGGCCCAACTCACTCTTTGTCTCACAAACAAAGGCACACACGAATGAACTTTTGAAGAACTTAACACTTTTCCTTCACTTGACACTCATAGACACTCAATTTATCAGCCTTCACTTGGCTCACCCGTGCAAAACAGTGCACTCACACAAGGCACTCACAGCAGCAAGCACTTAATTAGCAGCACCGGAACTTCCCTGGTGCTCAAAAAATTGGCACACACTGCCAACACGGCACACACACTACACCTATACGTACTACACCACTGAGCACCCTCTGGCTTCACTCATCCGGGCTCTTTTTATACTCAAAACACAACTGATTACCGCAGCTAGCTCCTGCATGCACGCCCACGACCGAGCCTCACGGCCACTACTTCGGTGCCGCACGACCACGATGCCATGCTGCAGTGCCGAGCAAATCTTGCTGCACAATTTGGTCTCCAGGCAACAATCCAACAACCATGCATGGCCACTATAGTTCTCCAAATGGGCCGCCCGGCCCGAGCACGACACGAGCCCGATTTGGCCCGGCACGGTTGGGCCCGGCACGGTTGGGCCCGGGTACAGTTCCGTGCCGTGCCGTGCCGTGCCTCCGTGCCAAACCGGCGGCCCAGGCACGGCACGACTGGCCTTTTTTCGTGCCGGGCCGGCACGACGGCACGGCCGGCACTATCGGGCTCGTGCCGTGCCAGGCACGCCCATTCAGCAGACACTAATACAGTTTGAACACATTGTTTTGATACAAAATCAAATAAATTTTACAAAAATCATTAAAATTCAAAAGAGATCAGAAGATGCACAGAACAAATTGAAATAAAATCAATTGAGCTGGTGCAATGGCTGCCTCATTAAAAACCTATCTAGGTAAAACTCACACCTCGTGAGATAAAACCCTAGATAGGGAAAAAGAGTGCAGCCCAGCTCAGTTAAATATTATTAATCAGATATTTACAGTTTCAGTTTCACAAGTCCATTACACATCAGAATCAGGAACATCAAGATACAAATTTGCAAAACTCTCTTCAAGTTCTGGATCCTCTACCATATCTTGCAGTCTTGCCTCGGCAGCTTCCCAATCTTTGAGACAAGCCAACACTTCAACCGTCTCTGGTTTCAATCGACGCCTTCGTTCTTCAATAATCCTGCCTGTAGTACTGAAAACAGACTCCGAAGATACAGTAGAAACAGGAACAGAAAGAATATCTCTAGCTAAGATGGAAAGAACTGGATAGGTCATTTTATGCTCATGCCACCAAGTTAAGATACTGAAGTTATCATCAAAATCAGTAACATTATCACTGTCTAAGTAGATTGAGAGTTCAGTACCTGACATGGTAGCAGAAGCAGTTGCTGCTTGCAGCAAAGCACTAGCTGATGATCTTCTGGACAGTGAAAGAGGCATAGAGGGAGGGGTGCAGAAACTAGAACCTGGGACTTCATCAAGTCCAAAGGAAGGTACAGCAGAACTGGATGATGGTGTTGAAAATATATCATCCCAAGCACTTGCTTTCTTACCTGAACTGGGTGGAGGTGCTGCTCTTTGCAATTTAACAGCACCAAACTTGTCATCATACAATTTAAATGCAGTAGACAATTGAGTTCTAACTTCAGTAAAATAAGCAGAATAATCAGTTGCAGTCAGGTTAGATAACAACCTCAGGACATTTTGAAAACCTTTCAATTTAGCTCTAGGGTCTAATATGAATGCAACCGAATAAAGAAGAGGAATGTCTCTCCAGTACTTAAGATAGTAATCTTGCATACTAACTACAACAGTTCTAAGCAATGCATCATTTTCATACTGTTTAAGATGTTTAGCAATCAAAATGAGTTGATGCAACATAAGTGGAGAGGTAGGGTAATACACCCCAGATAATGCAACAGTGCAATCATAAAAAAGTTCAAAAAAGGAAAGCATTTTTTCTGCAACATTCCAATGTTCATCTGTCAGCAGCAAAGAATCTCTTTCACCCCTAGGATAGTTAGTCTCAATGTAAACATTAAAAGTTTGTCTGTAAGGAAGCAAATGTTTAAGCATCAAATAAGTGGAGTTCCATCTTACCTCCATGTCCAAGCTAAACTTCCTAGGACGAACATTAACAGCAAGACAAAATCGTTTAAATGAAGCAATGCGCTGATTAGAAGCATTAATGAATGATATTGCAGATCTAAATGCATCTATATATGGCTGAATAATATGCAAGGCAGATTTAACCATAAGATTGATGATATGACAAGCACAACGTTGATGTAAGAACAATGAACCAACATATGAAGCTAATACAAGAGACAGTTTGTCCATAGCAGTTGAATTAGCAGAGGCATTATCCAAAGTAACAGAAAATACTTTACAATTCAAATTATACTCCTGCAACACATTACACACACGCTCAGCAATGTTTTGACCAGAGTGTGATTCATCAATAAGTCTTAAACCTATCAACCTCTTCTCTAATTGCCAGTCAACATTAATATAATGAGCTACCACACTTAAGTAATCTTCTTTAGCTTTTCCAGACCATATATCAGACGTGATAGAAACAGAAGACACAACATCAAAAGAATTAATTAGCTTATCACGACGATCAGCAAAGTACTTAAACATATCTCTAGTTGTTGTTTGAGCAGAAACAGTAGAGAATCTAGGGTTATGAGCACGTTGTATATATTCTTCAAAAGCATCAGTGGAACCAACAGTGATAGGAAGGTCTAGTCTAGCAATCAAACGACACAATTCAGTACGAGCAACCTCAGGAGAGTATTCCCAATGGCGTACAGAGCCGTCAGGGTTAAAACTGATCAAAGATTGGGAACTACGAATCTTAGCTTTTCTATTTTGGCATCTTTTAACATGTCTAAGGAGATGGCCAGTGCCAATAGTTGATCTAGCAGCGTAAACATGACCACAATGTAAACACTTAGCAGAAACCCTTACCTTTTTACCATCGATGTTTTTGAAGATCTTTTTGAAGTCTTTCCAGCACTCAGAGCTACTGGAACGGCTCCTCTTGCCGGTGCCGCCGCTGTTATCCTCTGGATCATTTGCATCACCAGCAGCATCAGCTGCTTCAGCATGCTCGGCTTCAGCATCGCCATCGGCAGTGCTGCCACCGAAGACTTCCTCAAGCTCGGCCTCCATGTCGCTCTCGTCATCACCGCGCTGGCCCATCAGACGCAGGTCATCGTTGATGCTGTGCACCTCCAGGTCGTCGCCGCCGTCCATGGTTCCTCGACGGATTCGCAAATCCGGAGCACCAACACCGAGGACGACGAGCTGCAGGATGGAGGACGCCTGGTTCCTCGACGGATTCTTGCGAATCCGGAGCACCAGAGACCGAAGAGGACGAGGACCGACACAGATCTGGAGGCGGTAAGGTCGAGGAGCGGGTGAGTGGCGCAGACCTGGAGGCGGTGACACCGGCGACGGCGACGAGGGTGCGAGTGCGTCGGCCTGGCGGCGGAGTGGACGAGGAGCCGGCGAGCGGTGCAGATCTGGAGGCGGAGAGGTCGAGGAGCCGACGAGGACAAGCCGGCGACGGCGAGGAGGGTGCAAGTGCGGCGGCGTGGCGGCAGGATGGATGAGGAGCCGGTGAGGCGGCGCGCGTGCAAGAGCTGCGAGGCGGCGGAGGCGAGGCGACGCGCGTGCAAGAGCGAAGAGCCGAAGAGGCGGCGGAGGCTTCGGGAGGCTTCGAGAGGCGACAGGCGAGGGAGCGAATGACTAGGGTTACGGGGCCGGCGGTGAAACGCGCCTTTTTATATTGCGGGCGCCGGCTGCGGGGACCAACGGTCCCGATCGACCCCATCGACGGCTGAGGAGGAGCGCTGCCGGGGAGCCGGGCCACTATCGGGCCGGCCGAAATTTCGTGCCGGGCTCGGGCCGGCACGCCGTGCTGGGAACGCAGCCCAGGCACGGCACGGCTTTCGGGCCCGTGCCGACCCGGCACGAATCGCTCTGGGCCGGGCCCGTGCTCGGACCGGGCTTTTTAGTGCCGGGCCTCGGGCGGCCCGTTAGGCCCAGCCCATTTGGAGAACACTAATGGCCACGATCCAACTAACACCCGAAACTTGCTGCTGCATGCAACCTGACCTCATCACGCACGCACTCGTCGTGCAAACTCCACTAACAAACTGAACACCATCACTCCGTGCAACAGTTTCACTTTTGACTCAGATCACGACTCCACACAACACTTAAAACAACAAGATTGGATCCAACAATGTTTCTTTTTGAAGTATTAACTGACATGTTTTTTGTTTGTACATGCTTTTGATTTGGTAGGGTGTGGCGTATACATCCTCCAGTTAAGAGAAGACTGCCATATACTCTCTCCATCTCAAATTACTTGTCACTCTCTAGTTCATTTTTGAACTAGAGAGTGACAAAAAATTTGGGTTGGAGGGAGTACATTATTAATATGTTCTTAATATCTTGTACATTCTACAGTGCCTACAGTTAAAAGCACCTGATGGAATACCAAATGGACATTCATTTTTTGCTACATGTAAACCTTGGAATCAAGAGCTTAATTGTGTGAATTATGTGACTGTCCAGAAAAAAAGTTTTCAAAATTCTTAACATATATAACATGCACGATAAACATATGAGACACGGAATATATGACAATAGTTCATCATTGTTTGAAAAGTGAGGTGATGTAATGTAGATTGTGATATTATTGTAACAATTTGTAGTCCACCTAGCTAAATCTCATTAGAAGATGAGGAATTATGAATATCTTGTAAATCAATAGTTCATTTCTTTGAAAACTTATGCAACTGTTCAATCTATTCTACTCTTAGGATTTTTCGGGATACAAACACTTTATGGAGCACACTGTATTTCTATAATATTCATAGCTGATATCACTTAATTATACCATGGAGCCAAATGGCCTATACATTTGGCACAAGCATGCATGCTCTCCATTTTATTTATTTTTACGGAAATTCATGTTCAATGACATTGAAGGAATGTCAAGTATATTACTTAGTCGATTCACATCTTCTATTATTTTATTTGTATCATATTTTTCGGAGAAACAATCTGCAATATTTAATATTGTAAGGACAAACGTTTGAAGTCAAGTTAATGCACGATCAGATGCTTTAGTTAAAGTTAGTGTATACTCATCATCCTGGACTTGATATTGTTGCACACATTTTATTTTGTTTATCCAAGAATCCATGTCCATGATGAATTATATATGATTTTATGCATGGCCGTGCTACGTTGAGGTGTACATACAAATTGAAACGCTGATGCTTATTATTTATAAGCAACTGAGATGCTTATTATTTATAAGCATCTGAGATGCTTTAAGTCCATACATGTTTTTGGGTTGGCAGGGTGTAGGTCGGTATGCATCCACCAGTTAAGAGCTAATTTTGCAAACATTTTTCAATATAACTTGTAACAAAGAGCCTATAAAAATTGGTCATTTTCTCAAGCGGCCTCTACAAATGGTCTGGGTTAACGATTTTACACAGACGGTTCTTTATGTATGATATTCCGCTTGTGATAAAGCATTATCACAGGCGGTTCTTACGTACACGTCCGCCTATGATACGATATGAATCTATACAGAACTAATTAAATGCTATTATTTCTAATTTACTGCTCAAACTGAAATAACAGCAATTCAAAGTTTATACATTGCAATTCATAGTTAATACATTGCAAATCATAGTTCATACATTGCAATTCATAGTTTCGAGATCGCAATATATAATTTATACATAACAATTCATAGTTGATACATTGCAATTCATAGTTTTTCTCGGGCTCACATCGAATATACACTGGACCGCCAACCTTGTTCTTCCTAACATTGCAATGAGTAGTAAATGGTTGTGTTTAACTTAATCTAGATCGAGCTGCAATCATTTCACTAAGTTTTCCAAACTGCAATCTGAGTCCTTGATAGTCTTGGTTTGAATCAAACTCCGGAAGACATGATTCCAAATATAAGTTACCTACCATGAAGGACTAAGTACAACCAAACGGCGAATACACACTCAATATATTCTGACCTTATTGTTGAAGTTCCACCTCCCACTTTAAAGAAAAATGTATTTTCTATTTCCAGCTTTAAGCATAAAAAACAAGGTATAATCATATTAGTAGCATCAATGTTTTGTCACCGTAATGTATAACTGGAAAAATATGTAAAAAATTGTCGGCATTTGGATCCGGCACATCTCCCGACACTACCTTTGGTAGATCGAGGAGTTGTAGTTCGGTGAAGGGCGCATAGAGATTCAAGAAGGTGAAAGACACGTGTACACAGAGATTTAATTGGTTTGGGCCGCCTGAGCGTAATACCCTACTCCATGGGGTGTGTTGGTGATGTATTAAGCGTGTGAGTCTAGAAGAAGCTCCAGAAGAAGAAGCTCGTCTAGCTTAGGGAGTTCTGTCGTGGTCTGGAACCGTCGCTTGTGTATCATCGACCAGTCCTTTTATAGTACAAGGACTGATCGTTACACCGTTAGCCTGGCCCGACATGTGGCCCTGGCGGTTACACATGCTTGATACATAATAAATGAGGTTAATTACCCTTAATAGCCTGGTAACGGGCCTTAACAGTGCTGTTACCAGTATTAAAGGTCATCCGATCGTGTGTCATTAATATGGTATTAATGACACTTAATCGGGTTTTGAAGTCTTTGATTGATCCTTGAAGGTCCGGAGCCGTTGAGGGGTCCACCAACCTGTTTGTTGAAGTTGAAGGTCCGACGGTCGCCACGTGGTAGCACCGGAGCTTACCGTCGTGGACGAGTAGCTCCGGTGCTACTGGACATGTGTTAGTACCGGAGCTTCCCTCTATCTGGGGTTAGGTCTGGGGGTGCCATACTGGTATTCTGACCGGAGCTTCCAATGTGTGGGTGATAGCTCCGGTCTTATGATACACGTGGCGGCCCTGGGACTAACCATGTCGGGGAAGCAGGTCCGGTTATGCCTGACATGTGGGGCCTTCGAAGGTCTTCAAATCTTGTAGATGGAGTTTCCTTGTGATCTTTGCAATCCCAAAGGGTATCCGGTACGGAGGGTACCGACAGTGGCCCCCTAGGCTCACCTCCGGGAGAGAGCTTTTGGATGAAGTCATTCCGCCGGAGGTGGGTCCATTATTTGGTTTTTGAGCCTTGTATTCAAGGGTCTTCGGTTGTGTCGTTGGCGATAGTTCACAGTTAAACTTCCGCCGTGTGGCGTATCCAGGAGGCGACAGGTGAGATCTCAGCGTGCGGATCTCACGCAACTGAAGGTCGTCAGTTCCTGATATGAAAATCGTATCGGTTCTGCGCGCCCTGTCAGGCCGCCACCTTCAGGTTTCTCGCCTTTCATGATAACAACTGTTCGCCTGGGGTAAGAACCTCGACTTGATCATCAGGGTGGCCCCGGGCCCCCTTGTCATTGGCGGGGTGAAATTTTTGGTTGGTATCGTCGGCTCCTCTGCGGTTTTCATCCAAGCGTTGTGGGGGCTTACTTAAGAAGGAAAGCACGCACCGTTTGGGGTTCTTTACGCCTTTCATTCGAAATTGCGCTCAAACCTTCCAAACTTTTGCTTGCTTTTCCTCTCTTGCCTCGCTGTGCCGCGATAGAGTTGGGTCTCCACTAGAGCTGACTTAAGTCTGATGATGATTTGAAGAAGGTTCGGGCCCTCATGGGATGGTCCCCTAACTTCTTCAACCACTTGGTCCGTGCCGGCAAGCTTCCATTCGAGAAGGAACACGCCGGCGACATGGTGTACTTCTCCGTGTACGCCATGGTGAGACTGATCCCACATTTCTCCTCTTTCTTCTTGATGCTGCTAGACTTCTATGGTTGAGAGGCGCTCGACCACCGGGTTGGCAATCTCCGAAGCTCCTGAAGGTGGCTCTGTTCCCGCCCCTAAGCCAAGAATCGAAGTCGTCAGCAAGGGCAAGGAATTGGCCAAGCCCTCGAGCCGTAAGAGGAAGCATGCTGACAGAAGGTCCGTCAGGCCTGCTTCTTCCGTGGCGGCTCCTTCTCCCCGGAGGGAGAGGTCTACAATGGCAGCATCTACTCCAGTAGCGGCATCTTTCCAGGGTGCTAGCTCCGGACAAGTGACTCAGGTACCAGGGCCAGCTGAGGGCTTCGGTTCCGGAGGTCCTTCCCGGTCAAGGCCCCCCTCGAGGGCTCCGGGTCCGGGGGCCTCGACCAGAGCAACGCTGATAGCAGCATCAAGCTCCGGGGGACCCTCCGGGACTACCACGCCAGTGGCGGCTGGGGCCAGTCCGGAGCGTCCGGAGAAGAGGTTCCGTGGTAAATGGTGCGAAAGCCTTCCGAGGTAATTTTTGATTTTTTACCTCAGTTAGTTGTTTTATTGTTAACTGTATTTTGAGTTTCTTCGTCCTTCATACTCAGCGTGCCCAAGAAAAGGGATGAAGCTCCAATCCCTGCAGCAGCGGTTGAGGCTGGGTAGGCTGAAGTTCCGGCTTCGATTCCAGCACCGCCCCAAGAGGTGGCTGAGGCTGCGGCAGCCCCGGCGCTGGCTGTCGTGGTTTTGGACCTCGACTCATCCCCAGAAGCTCCGTGGTAGCGCCGGACCACGGGAATGAAGATGTACCAGTGGCGGCAGCCCCGGAGGTTGA
Organism: Tuctoria greenei; assembly: GCA_036927565.1. Taxonomy (NCBI): domain Eukaryota; kingdom Viridiplantae; phylum Streptophyta; class Magnoliopsida; order Poales; family Poaceae; genus Tuctoria; species Tuctoria greenei. Next base: position 215,370,993 of record JAYESD010000005.1, on the reverse strand, counting down.
AGCTCCGGGCTTGGACGCTGAGATGTTGGACGCTCTGACCGCAGAGCCGGAGGTAGCTCCAATTCCGGCCCTAGAGTCGGATGTTGTTGAAGCCCCGGCAGTCGAGCCAGCGGTTGATGAGGTCCCAGCGGTAGAGTACGGTGTTGATGAAGCTCCGGCACTTGAGCCAGTTGTCGAGGAAGCTCCGGCGGTAGAGCCGGTTGCTGTAGAAGTTCCGGCTGTGGAGCCGGCTGTTGAAGAGGTTCCGGCGTCCGAGCCAGTTGCTGCGGAGGTGTCGACGCCTGAGCCTTTGGTGGTCGAAGCGCCAGCGCGCGAGCCCATGATGGTCGAAGCGCCAGCACCTGAGCCAGAGGCGGAGGAGGCGCCTGCACTGGAGCAAGAAGTAGCTTCTGCTCCGACCGAACCTTCAACACCCGCTTCGGAAGCGGTGATCCTGGAGGTGCCCGCTACTAACCCAAAGTGCCAAGATGAAGCTGCTGGCCCCCCGCCGGAGGGGCCACTTGTTGATGACCTAGCGGCTGGGCCTTCAGAGTCAATTCCGGAGGTATGAACTTCTGCTGCAAGTACTTCCTCGGCGGCGGCCAAGGCTATCCCGAAGGATGGCCCTAGAGCCGTGGAAGCTCAGGGGACCGCTCTTGTAGAGTGGGACCTAATTTTTGTTGCTGAAGATCTGCTGGAGTCAGCGGTGAGGACCCCAGCAGGTTCGGACCCGATCCCCTTATCGTTGTCTATTGACAACGCCTGCTCCAGCCTTCGCCAGGTCCAACTGGCTTTCTACCACGACAGCAAGGCCCTCGAGGAGGAGCACCAAACCCTTAGGAGGTGGCGCAATCGACTCCATTTCGAGACCAAGCTGGCGCAGTCGAGGCTGGCTGACGACAAGGAGTGGGTACAAAGGGAGAAGGTCTGCTTGGAGTACTGGGGTAAGCTGTTGGATGAGAGGGAAAGCATGACACGGACCCTCAACAACCAGTCCCGAGCCATCTATGAGCAGGACAAGGCTGCAAATAGCGCAACGGATGATCGCCAGGAAAGGCTCGCCGCCATCCACGATAGTCTCGTCAAGCGCCGGGAGGCTCTTGAAGCGTGGGAGAGACGGCTCAAAGATGAAGAGCAGAAATTCCTGGAGCTGCAGGACGACCTCGTGAAGAGGGAGGAAGAGCTTGTCCAAAAGACAGCTCTGGCTGACAAGAGCCTCAAAGAATGCACCAAGAAATTGGAGGAGCGTTGCGAGGAGGAGGAGAAGAAGGCCTGGGAGCGAGGACAAGATCTCTACAAGCAGGAGAATGCCATCGCCGCCAGGGAGAAGAAAGTACGGGAGCGAGAGAAGGATCTGGTCAACCGCCGAAATGAGATCCACCTCCGGGAGGAAGAGCTCAGCAAACTCGAAAGGCAGGTTGCTGAAACAATTCAGTAGAATGCCAAAGAGGTGGAGCGTCTTGCTCGGGAGAGCTCGGAGCTTGCGGCGGCCAAAAGATCCTTGGCGGAGATGTGTGGTGCAAGGGTTGCGGAGTTCCATAAAGTTTGGGACTTCCTGGGCAAGGCCAACGACGCGCTGAAGCCAATGGGCTTCAGTCCCGTGCATTTGGATGATCCGGAGCTGAAGCTAGACCAGGCGTTGGAGGTGCTGAGTTCAGCAGGCAACAAGCTCTCCAAGATGGGTGATGTCAACGCGGACCAGCTGGAAATAGAGGGTCAGTCCCTGGCGAAGAACGTCGCAAAGTTTGTACTCACGTGCTACACCAGCCGGTACCCTCAATTCCATCTGGACCCGGTGCTTGAAGGCCCCATCAAAGGAGAGGGTGAAGCCACCCGAGCCAGCGTGTCGGAGGTGGCCCAGAAGGTCACCCAGTTCTTCCATAGGGTCTAGGACCATCTCTCTGTAGCTCCCGCTTGTATTTTCTCTTCTTCTTCTCCAATTTTGTAATCTCTTGTCTCCGGATGAATGAAATCCAAATTTTTGTGAATTCGAATTTCATTTTTTTGTCTCAACACCACCTTTGTCTCACTTGACCCCGTGGTAGATGTACACAATTTGATTGTGAACATGTACCAAGAGGATGTAACGGTTGTTGAAGACTTGCGTGCTTCGAACTTGTAGAATGTAGGTCCGAAGTCTTCAATAGTGTAGGCCCCCTGAGGCTGTCGGAGCTTAGTGGATCCAGCATTGACCATCGCCAGAGCTTAGTAGCTCCGAAGTAGTCTCCATCAACGCGTAAAGCATCGATGGTTAGCCTTCTGGGGTGTCGGAGCTTGGCAGCTCCGGCGGTGACCTCCGTCAACACGTGTTGTGTCAACGTCATACTCCACTTTAGAGTCTTTCCACCATCTTCATGTTGACGGTTTGCCCCTTAGCTTTACCGGAACTGAGTAGCTCCAGAGATGCTCGATGTCAATGTTTGAACATCGACTACAAGCCGCCTAGAGGATGTTGGAGCTTATTTATTTTTCCTGCACACTGAAGTCAAGAAAAACAGTAAAATTCGTTTCCTATCTATAACTTCATTGCAGCTTACTATTCTCGAGAAAGTTTTAGGCCGAACACAATTCTAAATACAATCAAGAGCGATGTCTTGCTTCCTTCAGGTCTGATCGTTTCTGGACTCGCCTTACTTTGGCCTGCCAGGATGTAGGTAGAGTGGCGTACTTAGGGTGCATGACCAGGCTAAGTCGATAGCACACTCCGGCCCTAGATTTGCTTGGCGGCATTCAGACGAGTAGGCCATCAACAATGTTTGAACCCGGAAGGACAGACAATGCAAATCAAATTGTACATGGACTGGTCGAGCTAAAGTTTCTTAAGAACTGCACAACTTTGTTATAGACAAGAAAAATAAAAAATACCCTGTACAAAGTAAATGCACGTGGAGTATGTTTTCACACAATGATGTCTTTCATTATAGGTTTGGGGTACAGGGGAAACAAGTACACTCTTAGGGTGTGGAACCAGGCTAAGTGTGTTTCATTTCTCGTTTGACCTAAGGTAGCTAGCTACACTTTTAGTTCTGAGACTGTGACAAGTGTTGCATGAACGTTGCGGACCTAACGGGGTAGGTCCGGCTGCCCTCCCGGAGGAGCTACCCGACTCTGTACAATGACTCTATAACATACACCACATGTAATTACAGACTCACCTTCGTGATATTAAGCGTAGAACTTACGGAGGTGCTCAATGTTCCAAGGATTTGGGAGAGGTGTCTCATCCTCGATTGCCAAGCAAATGCATCCGGGACGGGATACTTTGATCACTCGGAAGGGTCCCTCCCAGCTAGGGGAGAGTTTGTTTAACCCTTCTCTAGATTGTATTCTCCATAGCATCAGATCGCCTTCCTCGAGCTGTCGGCTGTGAACATGCCGTTGGTGATAGCGCCGAAGAGCTTGGCGGTATCGGGCATTCCGAACAGCTGCTCGGCACCTTCCCTCTTCAAGGAGGTGAAGGTCTTCACGCCGGAGCTGGTCCTGCGTGGCTTCGTCGGAGGTCCGGACCCGGAGCGACCCCAAGGTGATTTCTGGAGGAAGGAGTGCTTCAGCTCCGTACACCAGGAAGAAGGGTGTCTCTCCAGTTGACCAGTTTGGAGTTGTCCTGTTGGCCCATAGAGTGGGCGGAAGCTCTTCAATCCAGTTGGCTCCATGCTTTTTCAGGCGCTCATATGTGCGCGTCTTGAGTCCTTTTAGGATTTCTGCATTTGCTCTCTTGGCTTGGCCATTGCTTGCCGGGTGAGCTACAGAGGCGTAACTGACTTGGATGTTGAGGTCTTTGCAGTATCCTTGGAAAGCAGAGCTTGTGAATTGGGTCCCATTATCTGTTATCATTTTGTTCGAGACTCCAAATCTGCATACGATGGACTGCAAGAAGTTGATAGTTGATTGCTTGTTTATTGTCACAACTGGAGTTGCTTCCGGCCATTTGGTGAACTTGTCAATGGCAACAAACAAGAACTTGTAACCTCCGACGGCTCTTGGGAAAGGTCCCAAGATGTCCATCCCCCACACAGCGAAAGGCCATGTAGGAGGTATCATTTGTAGAGGCTGAGCCGGTGTGTGAATTTGCTTTGCATGGAATTGACATGCTTTGCATTTCTTCACCAGCTCAGTTGCATCCTGGAGCGTTGTAGGCCAGTAAAAGCCATGCCGGAAGGCTTTACCGACTAGCGTGCGGGAAGACTCGTGGTTCCCACACTCGCCTCCATGGATTTCTACGAGGAGCTCGCAGCCTTCTTCCCTTGTGATGCACTTCATTAGGACGCCGTTGGCACCGCGCCGATAGAGATCCCCTTCTACTAGCGTGTATCTTTTAGCCAATCTGACTATCTGGTCAGTGGATACATCATCGTCAGGAAGGATATTGTATTTCAAGTAGCTCTGGATCTCCGAGATCCATGCATCGGAGCTTGCTTGAGCATTTGAGTCTTGCGTGTTGGGTTGCTCGGAGCTTCTGGCAACACCGCTATGTCCCATCCTCGATTGCCAAGCAAATGCATCCGGGACGGGATACTTTGATCACTCGGAAGGGTCCCTCCCAGCTGGGGGAGAGTTTCTTTAACCCTTCTCTAGATTGTATTCTTCATAGCATCAGATCGCCTTCCTCGAGCTGTCGGCTGTGAACATGCAGTTGGTGATAGCGCCGAAGAGCTTGGCGGTATCGGGCATTCCGAACAGCTGCCCGGCACCTTCCCTCTTCAAGGAGGTGAAGGTCTTCACGCCGGAGCTGGTCCTGCGTGGCTTCGTCGGAGGTCCGGACCCGGAGCGACCCCAAGGTGATTTCTGGAGGAAGGACTGCTTCAGCTCCGTACACCAGGAAGAAGGGTGTCTCTCCAGTTGACCGGTTTGGAGTTGTCCTGTTGGCCCATAGAGTGGGCGGAAGCTCTTCAATCCAGTTGGCTCCATGTTTTTTCAGGCGCTCATATGTGCGCGTCTTGAGTCCTTTTAGGATTTCTGCATTTGCTCTCTTGGCTTGGCCATTGCTTGCCGGGTGAGCTACGGAGGCGTAGCTGACTTGGATGCTGAGGTCTTTGCAGTATCCTTGGAAAGCAGAGCTTGTGAATTGGGTCCCATTATCTGTTATCATTTTGTTCGAGACTCCAAATCTGCATACGATGGACTGCAAGAAGTTGATAGCTGATTGCTTGTTTATTGTCACAACTGGAGTTGCTTCCGACCATTTGGTGAACTTGTCAATGGCAACAAACAGGAACTTGTAACCTCCGACGGCTCTTGGGAAAGGTCCCAATATGTCCATCCCCCACACAGCGAAAGGACATGTAGGAGGTATCATTTGTAGAGGCTGAGCCGGTGTGTGAATTTTCTTTGCATGGAACTGACATGCTTTGCATTTCTTCACCAGCTCAGTTGCATCCTGGAGCGTTGTAGGCCAGTAAAAGCCATGTCGGAAGGCTTTACCAACTAGCGTGCGGGAAGACTCGTGGTTCCCACACTCGCCTCCATGGATTTCTACGAGGAGCTTGCAGCCTTCTTCCCTTGTGATGCACTTCATTAGGACGCCGTTGGCACTGCGCCGATAGAGATCCCCTTCTACTAGCGTGTATCTTTTAGCCAATCTGACTATCTGGTCAGCGGATACATCATCGTCAGGAAGGATATTGTATTTCAAGTAGCTCCGGATCTCCGAGATCCATGCATCGGAGCTTGCTTGAGCATTTGAGTCTTGCGTGTTGGGTTGCTGGGAGCTTCTGGCAACACCTACGACCCTTGATGGCTGCCATGGTAACAGGGCCATCGGGACCGCCAGCTTCGAGATGTTGGTCTCGCCCCCTTCGCTCAGTTCGGCAGGTTGAGCTGTGGGTTTTGACAACCTCCGGACGAAGGTTCCGTCAGGAGCCGGAGCTCCGGTTGATGCTTTCGTCGAGATTTTGTCAGCTTCAGCGTTATGGACACGCTGGACATGGTGGAGATCCAGGACTTCGAAGTCCTTCTGAAGCCTCTAGACTTCAAGGAGATAAGCAGCTAGTTGGGGATTGTTACAGGAGTATTCACCCTTCACCTGTTTAATGATGAGCTGCGAATCTACCATGACCAACATCTGCTTGACACCATATGATAGTGCCACCTTTTGTCCATAAAAGATTGCTTCATACTACGCCATGTTGTTGGTCGCCTTGAAGTCAAGGTGGACCATGTATTTTACCTTCTCCCCGGTTGGAGCGAGGAGAATGACTCCAGCTCTGGCCCCCTGCTCTTGCATGGAGCCGTCGAAGTAGAGGGTCCAGTGAGGTTCGGTGAAGACCGGAGCCTTGAGTTCCGGCTTCTGCTCACTAGGGCCCCCAGGGTTTGATGGAGAGGGGGTCCATTCCGCCACGAAGTCTGCCAATGCTTGACTCTTGATCGCTTGTCTTGGGACGAATTCAAGATCAAATTCGGCCAATTCCGCTGCCCACTTTGCAATGTTCCCAGTAGAGTTAGGATTATGCAAGATCGCACGCAGTGGGTAAGAGGTCACCACTGAGATCTTGTGAGCTTGGAAGTAATGGCGAAGCTTCCTAGAGGCAATGAGAACTGCGTAGAGCAGCTTGTGCACCTCTAGGTATCGAGTCTTGGCATCATGTAGTATTTTGATGATGAAGTACACTGAGCGTTGGACTGTCCGGACCCTCCCGGAGGGGCCCGGAGCTTCCTCCACATCGACCCAGATCGTTTCGGAGGGGTCTGAACCTGCTTCGGGGACCTCCAGGTCCTTGCTGGAGGAACCCGAAGCTTCTATTGGAGCAACCTGGACCCTCTCGGAGGGGTCCAAATCTTCTGGAATAACTCCCTGTAGATCCAAGTCTGGGGGTTGGGACCCAGACTCACCTTCAGGAACCTCCGGACCCTCCCGGAGGGGTCTGGATTCCTGAGCTTGGGATGGTTCTGGTCTCTCCGCAACCAGGACCATGCTGACAACCTCGTCGGTTGCTGAAATATAAAGCAGTAAGGGCTCACCAGGGTTCGAAGCTACCAAGGTTGGTAGAGTAGTGAGGAGTTGCTTTAGCTCTTGGAACGCCTTTTTTGCTTCTTCAGACCATTGAAATGGTCCGGACTTCCTCAATAGCTTGAAGAAGGGTAGCGCCCGTTCTGCCAGTCTTGAGATGAACCGGCTGAGGGCGGCTAGACATCCAGTCAGTTTATGGACGTCCTTGATGCGGGCTGGTGGCCGCATCTCCTCAATGGCTTTAATCTTCGCCGGATTTGCCTCTATGCCCCAGTGGTTTACCAGGAAACCAAGAAGCTTTCCGGAGCTAACCCCGAAGACACACTTATCTGGGTTTAGCTTCGTGCGAGTGACCCGCAGCTTGTCGAAGACAGCTTGCAAGGTGTCAAGGAGTGACTCCTTGTCCTTGATATTGACGATGATGTCATCAACATACACTTCCACTACGTCTCTGATGAGCTCTCCAAAGGTTTTGTACATAGCTCGTACAAATGTTGAAGTTGCATTCTTGAGACCAAATGGCATGGCAGTATAACAGTACAATCCATCTACTGTGATAAAAGAAGTATGTTCTTCATCTTTCCTAGACATTCTGATTTGATGGTACCCATAATATGCGTCTAGGAAACACAGTAATTCACACCCGGAGGTGGAATCCACTATCTGATCTATTCTAGGTAGTGGGAATGGATCTTTTGGGCATGCCTTATCCAGTGTTGTGCAGTCGATACACATCCGAAGCTTCCCGCCGGCCTTGGGTACAACAACTGGGTTTGCCAGCCATTTTGGGTGGAAGACTTCTCGGATGAATCCAACTTCGAGCAACTTCTTCACTTCTTTCCATATGAAGTTTTGTCGCTCTACAGATTGCTTCTGAGGCTTCTGATATACGGGCCGAGCGTCAGGATAGATCTTCAGATTATGCTCGATCACTTCCCTAGGGATCCCAGGCATTTGTGACGGTTGTCAGGAAAACATGTCGACATTAGCCCGGAGGAAAGTGATGAGCGCGAGTTCCTATTTGTCATTCAGACCTCCCGATATGCGGGTGGTCTGAGCGGCATCATAACCGATTTGGATGACCTTGACGGGGATGTCGGTGTCGCCGCTTGGTTGCACGCGAGGTGCAGAGGTTGAGCCTCGTTGACGAATGCTCGGGGATTTCGGAGCTTGTTCCTGCCTGGATTCTTCCTCCTGCGCTGTAGCAAACGTATGAAGTTCTTCCAGAGCAGGCACGCTGGGAGTACGGTCTTCGCGGATTCAGAGAACACCAGCTGGTGTTGGCATGTTCAACACCAGGTAACCATAATGAGCAGCAGTCATGAACTTGTACAAGGCGGGCCTACCCAGAATGGCGTTGAAAGGTAAGTTGATCTAAGCGACGTCAAAGATCAACTTCTCAGTGCGATAATTCTCTCGAGTCCCGAAGGTCACGGGGAGAGTAATTGCACGCAGTAAGGTTATGGCCCCCGGATCTACTCCGGAGAAAGGTCGGGAGGGGCGAAGGTCCGAAGGTCGGAGCTGAAGCTTGATGAAATCTTCGAAGCTTATGAGATTCAGCCCCGAACATCCATCCACCATTACATGGTGGAGTTGAATGTTATTGATGGTAGGTGATACCATCAAAGGTAGCTGACCAGTTCCGATCATGTTCCGAGGGCAGTCCGAAGCATCAAAAGTGATGGTGGTGTCCATCCACTTTCGATGAGGCTTCGCCCTAGCTGTAGGAGCTACTAAGGCCATGTCCCACCGCATGGTCTTGAGGACACGGCGGGAGGTGATGTCCCACGAACCACCTATGACAAGCCGCCTATGGAGATAAATTATCGCACCCGGTTTGTACCATGACACTAACCGCCTGTGATAATGATGTTATTACAGATGGTTCTTTACTAATATTCAAAACATTCCCCCATAGCAGAGGATCTAGATTAAACGAGTTCCCTTCCCCCTTACCGAACAAATCCTTATAAAAAGTAGTTGCATGCTTCAAAAGGCTATTAGTTCCTGTTATATTATGCTCTCCATCTTTTAAATCATAAATAATCTTTTTCCTCCTTTTTCCATTAGCTATTGCATGACAGTATTTAGTATTCAAATGCCCTTTTAATAACCAGTTTTCCTTGCTTCTACTGTACTACTAAATCTCTTCATTTTCCATTAACATGAGGTTCTCCTTCAAAAGTCTAGTTTTTTTCAACATATTCATTATTTAGAAGACCTATGCTCTCTTCCTTCGACTCTAGTTCACTCAATCTATTTTGAAGGAACTGCTTACTCCTCTTCTCCTGGCAAGCCAAATTATACCCCAACCTTTCAAGTACCTTTTAATTTTTTTTTAACTTGAAAAGAACTCTACTCAGAGCATCTTTATCTCTGGTAGGCACACACCAAATATTATAAATTTTGTCTTTAAACTCAACATTTTTTTAACCAGGACAACTCAAAGTGAAATGAAAACTTCTTTAAATGCTCCCCCCACAAACAATCAGAGGATTATGGTCTGACAAAGTCCTAGGCAATTTTATCAAAGAAGCCAGAGGAAAAAAAGTCTCCCACTGCATAGACAACAATACTCTGTCTAGCACTTCCAAAGTAGGTTGAGCATGGTTGTTAGACCATGTAAAATGACTCCCAAAAGATTTCATCTCCCTTAGATCATTAACACTGATGATATCATTAAACAAATCAGTGTAGTGATTAGGAACAAAATTAGTATTTTTCTCAGAGGGACCCCTCAATGTTAATATCACCACCAATTAAGTAAGGGTGCTTTGCATAATGATAGTAAAATGCAAGTTCTTGCAAAAATTCAACTTTACCTTCCACATGAGCAGCTCCATAAACATTTAGTAAACTCCAGGATAACTCACTCATTTTATATCTGACATCAACTTGTAAAACAAATTTTCCTTTTTCAACAGCCAGCACATCAAAGCTATTACTCTTAACACCAGTAAACACCCCCTGCTTTTCCATTCGAAGGAATGCACTCCCAAACATAATCATTGCTTGGATCAATACTTCTCAAAATTATAGCATGCATTTCACCCACCATGGTTTCTTGCAATCATATAAAATCAAACCTGTATTCATTCTTTACATCTTTAATAAAGAAGCCACACCCTTTTTCCTAGTACCCCTAGAATTCCAAAATATACCATTCATGTTATTCATTTTTATTTTTATTTTTTTCTTATTTTTTCTAGACTCAGGAGCTTCCTGCTGATCTGTCTTTCTGTATACAGAAGGGCCAATCCTCTGGCTCCTTCTTAATGCAGTGTTAGGATCCTTACATCACCTTTTATTTTCTTTTTCCTTCTTAACCTCATTAATGCAGTCCCTTTTCCCACCATTATCATGCGACGGTAACAACAAAGCAACATCACTATCATTCTCCTCTAAATTCTTAGCTAAATTTTCTTCCTTATTTAACTTCTCAGCCTTATCATGCAAATACATTCTAGCTATTTCCACATCTTTTAACAATTCAATTTTTTTTTTCAAAATCCCCTTCATTTACTAATACGCCCATTTTGTTTGCTAAATCCATAATTTCAGCATTATCTAAAACAACAAAAGAGTTGGGCATATGATCCATACCTCCAAATTTTCTCTTCTTTGGTGTTGCATACTTCTTATTTTCCTCCTCCATTTTCATCATATTGTCCTCCATCCTCTTACTTTGTCTGACCATTAGTATTTTCTGATAATCTTTCACCTGATTGATAAACTGATCTTCCAACCCAAGCTTATGTTTTCTTCCTCAACCGTCATTCCTTCCCCCTTACTTATATCAATCAGATTTTTAGACATAAAGCTTTCCACATTATTAGACATTTTGCTTATTTCCACCTTATGTCCCATTACCTCATCTAAGATCATCCTCATTTATATCCCAAAGATTATCCATACATTACTTCTTGCCTCTCTCTCACACCCTTATCACCATTAGCCTTCGGATTGTATCTCTCTTCAGTTGCCACCCCTTCCTTTAACAAATTGTACTTTTGATCTGCAAGCTTAGGAGGAGCCGATTTGACTCTCATATTCCAAGAGAAATACCTTTTGATGAAGACTGGCCAGGGACCCCATAACCTAATTCCCATTGCCACGACTAACTTCTCCCACCTCTGAAGTCTCCTCCTACAGATATGCCACCGCGCCCTCTCCCATCCATTCCACGACCTCTTCCTTCACCTTGTCTTCCATCCATCCCACGACCTCTTCCATCCCCTTGTCTTCTACTGTCATGAAAAGGCCTTCCCCTAAAATCGCCACCGCAACCTCTTCCATCGAAACCCTTGCCTGGATCGTCTCTTTTCCAACCGGATCTCACAGTCTCCCATATCCCCCCCTCCATTGGACGACCACCATATTTGTTCTTCTTATCACCGCTTGCCGACGAGCCCTCTCGCTTCCCACTCATGACCGGAGCGAGCGAGGTCTTCACCGCCTGAGCGTAAGATTTACCGCTCCCCCAGAAATGCCAACATTAGAGATTGATTTTAGGGAAAGAACTGGATGGCGTACCCGACGAGGAAGTAAACCCTAGGGATTTATCCCCAATCGGAGGAAAATATTAAGAAATCCCCCCAACAAAAGATGGAATATCCATATGTCTTCTTTTCTCATCCTTGAAACTTTTTTTTTTGTAAATCAATCCATTTCCTATCCCCAAATTACTTTTGAACCCCTCAGAATTCATGATGTTCATAGACCTCAAATTTATCCCCCAGCTTTTCTCGAACTTATTCATAAATTCTTTGCCCATCCAATCTCAATTCACCAAGACTCAATTCGATTCCTCCCAAAACAATATGATCAACGTAAATACTCCCAGAATGAGGGGAAAATGCTACCTCCTGGTAGTCACCTTCCCAGCCAAGATAAAGCAAAACCAAGAACGACTATCGAGAACTACACGAAACCAAGAAGGACAATTCTAAGCTCAATCACTCCAGGAAGAATCAAAACCAAAAAGAAACAAACAATCACTAGGAGCACAATCAGAAAAGCACAAGAAGCACCCAAACCAACATGAATTAAACAACGAAACAAACCGCCAAGAACCACCTGAAGACCACCACCAGAACGCCCACAAAAAGCACAACAAAAAGAACATAAACCGAACCCAATTCTAAACGCCAAGAGAAGGACAAAGGAATCTCAAACCTATGCCAAAAGCACCCGGGGGACGAACATCGGGGAGAAGGAAGAAAAAACCTCCCTAGAGACGCCAAGAAGGCATGCCTGAAGAGAGAAGCTGACCAGAAGGCGTCGAAAGAGCCGACACAGTGGCGCCCTCGTCTACGACGGGGGCAAGACGACAGCGGAGGAGCGGAGTGCGTCGGACCTGATGACGCGACAGCTGGCACTGAAATGATTACTTACACTATGACTTATGAGCTGCTTTGCTAATTGAAACATCAAATGTGATAGACCTTGTTTAGATTTTCTTGTTTGCTTAATTCTTTGTACTTAGTGAATTATCTTATTAGAATGTACATGGGATTGGCAGAAGCAATTTGCACTGAAAACCATGATTTATGAGATGCTTGTTAATCAAAACATCAAATGTAGTGAGAATGTGTAGTGTTTTATGATGTTTAATGTGATCAACTCGAAGCTATAGGACTAGGGATTTGCTTTATATGGATCAACATAGAAGCTATTTGTTATTAGAACTACAACTAAAATTTGAAGAATAGCAGAGACATCTACTCTTGCCAGTTCATTTTATTGGAATCAGCCCAGATTCTGAAATCTTGTTCTTTTTTCCAATTTTGTGTGATGATCCTGCTTAGAATTTGAATCTTCCATGGGGAAAAGTGTTAGACTACATCCATCTTATTTTTCTAATATACTATTAAACTTGGCCAGGATGTTGTAATTATTTTTCTCTACTACATCATCACTCATGCTTCAACATGAACACATTTTCAGATTATTTTGTTTCAATGAAGTAGCATATATATATATATATATATATATATATATATATATATATATATATCTGTGTGTGTGTGTATGTGTGTGTGTGTGTGTGTGTGTGTGTTGTGTGTGTGTGTGTGTTGTGTGTGTACATATTGATTTTTGTATTTAGTTTAATTTGGCATGTCTTTGCAGGGTAATGCTGAGCAAAAGAACCTGATAGAGAATACTAATATTCCTTTCTTTGGGGAGCTGGATTTGAATGTGCACAAAAAAGAGCATATGTTTGGCCCAACAATTCTGAACTTTCTCAAGAGACGTTCCTGGGTGAGAAAGTTTTCACTTAAGATAACTTATAATAAGGAGGTATGGGTCTCGGTATCTTTACACATTATTGTTGACTATATTCCTAGTAAAATTGGTTCAGTAACTAGACAATTTTCACTACTATATCTATTTCAGGCTGGGAATATTATCCCAACATGCACATCTGATTGTGATTGCCGTAAGATACAGAACTGGAGAGACAACAAGATCACACTGCCTTACCTCAAAATGTTTGCTATGAAGGAGTTCTATGGCACACAAGATGAGAAGGGTTTCTTATATTATATTGTGAGAAATGCCAAAACACTTCGCAATGTCTCCATAATTTTTTCTGAGGGTGTCAAACCACCTAGAATGTTTATACACACCCTCAACAAACTAGCCCCACCAGGTTGCAGCTTCAAGTACTCACATGCTATCTAGCTAGCTTGCCTACACATGGAGACATGGCTCGCAGGAGGATCGGTGTTCGATCGACTGACGCGTCATCAAAATTATGAATGAAGTGTGGCAATCTTTTTGTATTTCATTTGTGCTTGGCCATTTCAAGTATCTATTCAGCAGAAATAAATTTCCATATATTTAATATTGTAAAGGTCAGATTGTTTACATTAAGCTAATGCATTACCTGATACTTTAGTTAAATTTGATATGTATTACCCTTGAGCTTGATATTGATGCGCACATTATATTGAGTTCTCCAAAACTCCACGCCTTTGCTCAATTAGATGTGATTTTACAGCTGTATTACACATACTAGATATTCACATACAGATAGAAACACTGGTTCTTATTTATAAGTAACCGAGATGTTTGTTGGCCCAGCTCACTCTTTGTCTCACAAACAAAGGCACACACCAATGAACTTTTGAAGAACTTAACACATTGCCTTCACTTGGCACTCATAGACACCCAATTTATCATCCTTCACTTGGCTCACCCGTGCACAACACTGCACTCACACAAGACACTCACAGCAGCAAGCACTTAGCAGCACCGGCACTTCCCTGGTGCTCATACACTGGCACACACACTGCACCTACACATACTACACCGCTGAGCACCCTATGACTTCACTCGTCCGGGCTCTTTTTATACTCAAGACACAACTGAATATCGCAGCTAGCTCCTGCATGCACACTCACGACCGAGCCTCGTGGCCACTACTTCAGTGCCGCACGACCACGACACCATGCTGCAGTGCCGAGCAAATCTTGCCGCACAATTCGGTCTCCAGGCAACGATCAAACGAACATGCATGGCCACGGTCCAACTAACACCCGAAACTTGCTGCTACATGCAGCCTTGGCCTCATCACACACGCGCTCGTCGTACAAAGTCCACTAACAAACTGAACATCACCACTCCGTGCAACAGTTTCACTTTTGACTCAGATCACGACTCCACACAAAACTTAAAGCAATAAGATTAGATCCAACAATCACCTCCCTAATCTTGTTGGGATTATTCCTCACCTCCTCACAACTTCACAGCAGAGCCGGATGATCGTCCGCGTCTGCGATTGCAAGTTGTGCCATGCCATCTGCATTCTTCTTCACCGCATCACACTGTCGGCGAAGTGACCAAACTCACCACACTTACGACAGTCGATCTTGGACTTATCAAACTTGCGGCAAAATTTTTCTCACCATTCTTGTTGCCGCTGCTACCGGAAGCCTCGTCGTTGCGCTTCTCTTTGGCAACTATGGCCTCCCACTCCGCACGAGTGAGTCGTGGCCCTGCATTTGCCACCAGCAGCTTTTCCACATCACCATCACGTTGTTGCCCTTTGGAAGACTCCTCGAACGCCCGTAGGCACCCGACAACTTCAGCTGATATCGCTGCCACATCCCCCCCATTGCTCTATGGTGCTCACAATGGGTAGGAACTTGTCGGGGACGGAACATAGGATCTTCTCGACGACGGTAGCCTCCTCCACTCTCATGCCTAGAGCACGTATCTCGTTCATGACGGTGGTCACCTTCAAAGCAAACTCATTAAATTTTTCAGAATCACCCATGTACATACCATCAAGCTCTCTCTTGAGAGTTTGCACGCGGGCCTTCTTGACACGATCTTCACCGACACACATTTCATTTAGCGTATCCCACGCCTCCTTTGCCGTCTCCTTCTCTGATATGGACATAACTAAGCCATCCGGCATAGCTTGGACAATGGCGGCAAGAGCCATTTGATCCATCTTCTCATCGACACCGTGCTTGCCCTCCATGGCTGTCCACACACCTTGGGCGCGTAGGAAGATATTCATCTTCACCGCCCGCACGCAGTAGTTGTCCTCTGAAAGCATGGGGTAACGCAATGTCACTCCCACCTCCTTCACAACAGCCTCACGGCTGCCATCTCTGCTGTTGCCACCAAGACGGCGATTCGGTGGTGTCTAGACTCCCAAATTTTCGAAGGACATGGCTGAACACTCAACCTGGCTCTGATACCAATTGTTGGCCCAACTCACTCTTTGTCTCACAAACAAAGGCACACACGAATGAACTTTTGAAGAACTTAACACTTTGCCTTCACTTGACACTCATAGACACTCAATTTATCAGCCTTCACTTGGCTCACCCGTGCAAAACAGTGCACTCACACAAGGCACTCACAGCAGCAAGCACTTAATTAGCAGCACCGGAACTTCCCTGGTGCTCAAACATTGGCACACACTGCCAACACGGCACACACACTACACCTACACGTACTACACCACTGAGCACCCTCTGGCTTCACTCATCCGGGCTCTTTTTATACTCAAAACGCAACTGAATACCGCAGCTAGCTCCTGCATGCACGCCCACGACCGAGCCTCACAGCCACTACTTCGGTGCCGCACGACCACGATGCCATGCTGCAGTGCCGATCAAATCTTGCTGCACAATTTGGTCTCCAGGCAACGATCCAACAACCATGCATGGCCATGATCCAACTAACACCCGAAACTTGCTGCTGCATGCAACCTGGCCTCATCACGCACGCACTCGTCGTGCAAACTCCACTAACAAACTGAACACCATCACTCCATGCAACAGTTTCACTTTTGACTCAGATCACGACTCCACACAACACTTAAAACAACAAGATTAGATCCAACAATGTTTCTTTTTGAAGTATTAACTGACATGTTTTTTGTTTGTACATGCTTTTGATTTGGTAGGGTGTGGCGTATACATCCTCCAGTTAAGAGAAGACTGCTATATACTCCCTCCATCTCAAATTACTTGTCACTCTCTAGTTCATTTTTGAACTAGAGAGGGACAAAAAATTTGGGTTGGAGGGAGTACATTATTAATATGTTCTTAATATCTTGTACATTCTACAGTGCCTACAGTTAAAAGCACCTGATGGAATACCAAATGGACATTCATTTTTTGCTACATGTAAACCTTGGAATCAAGAGCTTAATTGTGTGAATTATGTGACTGTCCAGAAAAAAAGTTTTCAAAATTCTTAACATATATAACATGCACGATAAACATATGAGACACGGAATATATGACAATAGTTCGTCATTGTTTGAAAAGTGAGGTGATGTAATGTAGATTGTGATATTATTGTAACAATTTGTAGTCCACCTAGCTAAATCTCATTAGAAGATGAGGAATTATGAATATCTTGTAAATCAATAGTTCATTTCTTTGAAAACTTATGCAACTGTTCAATCTATTCTACTCTTAGGATTTTTCGGGATACAAACACTTTATGGAGCACACTCTATTTCTATAATATTCATAGCTGATATCACTTAATTATACCATGGAGCCAAATGGCCTATACATTTGGCACAAGCATGCATGCTCTCCATTTTATTTATTTATACGGAAATTCATGTTCAATGACATTGAAGGAATGTCAAGTATATTACTTAGTCGATTCACATCTTCTATTATTTTATTTGTATCATATTTTTTGGAGAAACAATCTACAATATTTAATATTGTAATCAAACTGGGGAAAGCTAAGTATTTGGGCCTAAAGTGTTAAGGGAAGCTGAGAGACAAGTACAAGAAATCTGGAAGAATTTGAAGACGGCTCAGTCAAGACAGAAGAGTTATGCTGATACTCGACGTCGTGATTTGTCATTTGAGATTGGTGATTATGTGTATCTCAAGGTGTCACCCGTGAGAGGGTTGAGACGATTCAAAGTGAAGGGCAAATTATCACCCCGATATATTGGTCCTTTCAAGGTATTAGAGAAAAGAGGAGAAGTAGCCTATCGGCTCAAGCTACCATCTCACTTATTAGATGTACATGATGTATTCCACGTGTCACAATTGAAGAAATGCTTAAGAGTCCCTCAAGAACAATTGCCATTAGAAGCACTAGATGTACAAGAGGACCTTGACCTATGCAGAACAACCTGTTAAGATTCTCGAGACGTCAAAACGAGTCACGAGGAATAAAGTTACTCGTATGTGCAAAGTTCAATGGAAACATCACTCAGAAGAAGAGGCGACATGGGAAAGAGAAGAAGACCTCAAGGCAGAGTTTCCCAGTCTATTCTCTTAGGACGTCCAAATCTGGAGGGCGAGATTTCTTTTAGGGGGGTAGAATTGTAACACCCACTATTTTTAGAAAGAAAAAAAATTTGTAAAATGAATTTCTCTTGAGATACAAACATTTTCTTGGGAATAAAATTCATATAAGGCAAGTTGCATCATGTTTGAATGATTGTGTGAATTTTTGAAAATTTATATTCGCTAGAAATTTGGTTTACAAATTCAAAACATAAAAGAGAAGAAAAAGAAAACAGAAAAGGAAAAAGAAAAATAAAAACCACCCCTGGGCCAAATTCCCGCCATTGGCCCATTTTCCTCCTCTCTCCCACGCCGGCCCGAGCCTCCTCTCCCCTCCTTTCCTCTCTGTCACCCGGGCCCCGCGCGCCAGCCCACTCCCTGAGCCCGCACCCTCTCTCTCCCCCTCGCTGACAGGCCGGCCCCGCCTGTCGGAGCTTCCTCCCAACTCTCGCACCTGCGCCGTAACGCCCGCGTGCGATTAACACCGCGCCGCCCCACTCACCCCCCTTTCAATGTCGATCATTTTCATCTCAATCAAGGGGCGCGTCGTGCCCATCATGGCCGCCAACAGTTTCTACTCCGAACCCCTATAAAAGCCCGACCATCCCCCTCAATTTCTCCACCCCAGCGATCGAAACCCTAGCTTCGACAAGCTCGGTAATGGCGCCACTGTTCCCGACTTTCCATCCACTGTTCCTCCTCGGGAGTTCGTCTAACATATTCCCCGAGTTGATAGGGACCCGCCAGACATCGCCATTGAGGTGGAACGCCGCTGCGTCGCCGTTTTCATCAGGCGCCGACGAGCTCCGCCGCCCTCCATCGTCGCCGGCTAGCCCCCGTCCAATTTCCGACCATGCGACAACCTCTGGTGAGACCCCCTCCTCTTCATTTTGCGCTATTTAGATGTGCCGTATAGCCTCTGCTGTGCAATTTTGGTCATCGCCGGCGAGTCCGCCGCCGTGCGCGCGTCACCGTCGCCGCGCGCCGCCATGCGCCGTCGCTTCCGCCATTCGGGGCGACGTGGCCCTCTGTCGCCCGTTCATTTTGAATGGGCGGCCGAGATTAAAACCCAGCATACCCCTTCGGTTAATTAAATATGGGCCTCCATTTTAAATCCGACGGCCCACATTCAAACCCTTTTTCCCGCCGCTGATTTTGCACCCAAGCCCCTGGAAACTTGCGGGCTACCCTCTGGGTTCCTCTGGAATTCAAGTCTAGCCCCTAGATATGTCAAACTAGCCCCTAGACTTCCTGGAAATTAGTAAATACTGGTTAAATTAATAAAAAATGTTTTAAAGCCCCTGTAAAATTATAAAATAGCAAATAAATTCTGGAAAATTGTAGAATAAACCCCAGACTTAATAAAAATTATTTTTAATGACTGGAACAGTTCTGTTTTTACAGAAAAGCCCCTGTTAGTTCTAGAAATTAAATAAAAGTCCTTAATTTGTATAAAATAATTATAAAAACAGATTTAAATATGTTTTATTTATTTTCATTTCTTTATTATTTTTATTAATTCATTTAAATTTCTGAAATTGTCATAAAAATACTTTTAAATATATTTAGTTCATAAAAATTGTTTTGCACATAGAAATAATTAATAAAAATAGTGTAAAAATTGTAAAATTTACAGTATTGATTATAAATCTAATTTAAGTTTATTTTGAAGGATAAAAATTTCTAGAAAATAATATTAGGGTTCTAATAAATATAAAAATGGTATAAAAATCTATAAAAATATGTTTTACTCAATAAATTTCATTTAACTTTAAATTCTCATCAATGGATGTATGTCTATAATATAAACCAACCCTAAAATCACTTTTGCGTAGGAATTTGCGTTTATTTGAATTGTTTGCATTTTGTTATGTTCTTATTGTATGTTATTTTTCATGCATCGTCGTAATTTTAGAGTCGGGGCCAGAACCCACTTTTAACCTTCAAGAGCAACAATTTCCCGCTGACCCCGAAGCACAATTTGGAGGCAAGTTTCTTGACCATCTTGCACCCTTTTTGTTATGTTTTAGTTAGTTGCATGCTAAATTAAAATATGAATCCTATGTTATGTTTTCCTAGATTTTCCACAATATTCCTTGTCAACATGGTTGGGTGTTTTACTAATAAATTAGTTTACGCTTAGCCATGCTTAAATGAAATATGGTCTATTCTACAATATTACATTTGAAGTACTTTGATTCATGAATTGATGGCTATAATGGAACTAATAGATAGGAATCTGATAGGGGGTTTTGTATGGATTGGTGTATGCGTGCACAAGACCTTGGTTTGGGGCTTGACACCTATCGGATTCTAAGGACCAGTTTACAGAAGAAGTTGCTAAGCCTTTTAGTACAACCACAAAATTGTATATGGGACAACTTGGTTTAGTAATTTTGTCTCTCCCGATGTAGCATAGGTAATTGATCGGGCGGGGAATGGGCTTTGCCTTGGGATCTGCATGGCTCAAGAGGGGGCTTCTCCTGGCGGAGGGATAATAGACACCAGGTGCCGGAGCGGTGAAACCTTAGAGTACCCATTGCAAGTCGGGAGAACCATCAGAAACACCTCGTAGTGAACTCCTGACCACACACCTACGAAAGTGTGTAATTATGGTTAACTACCACGGGCATCAGGGAGGTTTACCTTAGTCCACCTGGCAACAAGGGACGAAATCACGAACTGTGGGTAAAGGATACACACTCTGCAGAGTTTTGTCAAACTGTCTAGACAACCGTGCTCACGGACACGAGCGGCTTGGAAACCAAATTCATAATTAGCATCTGGTTGTTTTCTTATTACCAGGCGTGACATAAGATTATTTGCACTCGTTACTCTATACACTACTCTATACACTACTTCCTCTGTTTCTTTTTATTTATCACCGGCTAGTTCAAAAATGAACTAACCGGTGACAAATAAAAAGAAACGGAGGGAGTATTCTTCTTCTACTTTTACAACATTTACTCAAAATTTACACTATCCAACAATCTTTACAGTAACACTAGTGCGGACGGTCTAAGCGCATTCCGTTGCCACTCAGTGCACGCTGAACTCCAGAAACACAACTCCTACTAGCCGCCAATCGATGTATTTGCATGGCCTCGTCTGTAAAAAAGGTGCTGTTTTGGAAGATGACATTTAAAAATATACTCCCTCTTTTTTTAAAAGTTTGTCACCTTCTAGTTCATTTTTGAGCTAGAAGATGACAAACTTTTAAGAAAGGGGAGAGTCCATTTTTACCATGTATGGGTCAATTTTATTTTTTGTGAGAGGATATAGCAATGTTCTGATTGTATCTATTATATCGGATTCAAGTTTTAGTCATCTCTACAGTATTTTCTTGTGAGGATTACGTATTTACATGCCCTAATACAATTGACTGAACTTTAGTAAGTTACATGCACAAGACAGAAAAAAGACAGATTGTTAATTTCAAGCAAGCATTGATAACAGCTATAGTTTAGCAGTGGCTCACATAGATGATTTATACAAGGTATGCACTAGTGATAGATACCTCAAAACATTAATCAGGGCCAGCTCTACAATTTTGAGGACCAACCTGTATCAAGATTATACACTTCAGTTATAATGCATATACTCTATTCTTTCTAGAATTATGCCGTTTATAATAAAAAATTCTAGTTCAATTTATACTAAACTAGACTATATTTATTTTAGAACTAACAAAAGAGTAAGTACTAAACATAAAAAACAATTAATAAGATTAAGTTCTACAAAGATTTTCTTATTTTTAGCAATTAATGAAAAACCTTAGAGATCAATAGAGGTAAAATCATTACCCCTCCAATAAAAGTAAACACTAAAACCCCATCAATAACTGCTTCCTATTTGATGTAAATTGATCGGGTTATCGAAAAAGAAAATAAAATCGACTTGCGGATTCGTTGATAGTCCGCAGGTTCATTTCGCTTGGCCTTCCTATCCTAACCAAATTATCTTCAGCTAAGCAAGTTACAGGCTTTAGGAAATAATGAACACCGCTTCATCGAGACCGTGCGTGGAAGATGCTATAGTATACAAGATAACAACTTCAACAGAACTGATTATAATACTATTAAATTATCGGATATATCCCTTTCGTTCAAAAAAGTTTACCGCTTTATAGATCAAAAATGAACTACACAAAGCCACATTTTTTTATGGACAGAAGGAGTATACAATAAAAAGAAATCAAGAACATGCATGGTTGTAGGCTTTGTAGCCGCCGCAATACTGAAGGTAGATGGGGACCAAGCCGGAGTTGTAGCTTTAAATATGCGATAAGCTAGATTTCATATAACAGTGATTTTCAAAGTGTAATACACATTATTTTTATAAGGAAATATCCTAATCTATAATTTTTACGTAGATACATAATTAAATGTTATGTGATATTATATCCATCTTGCAACTAATTTTCATAATAACTTGCGCTAGAAAAATATTGAAAAGTACCTCATGAATAACGTCACGAGTCCATGTACATTACATATACATGCATACTCCTGTGTACAAAAAACAACACAACAGCCTTGCTTGCTTGCGAATACAGTGAACCATATCTGATGAGATTTGATTATCCATTTATTGCGGTTCATTTACAGACCATACACCGTCGCTTTCTAATTTCAGTTTCGTCTGAGAGAGGCGCCTAGCGCTAGTATAGTACTGTATGAGAAAAGCGCCGATCAATCCCAGCCGTGCATCTCAGTTCGGACGTGTCAGATTAAGCTGTAACGGCCCTGACGCTAGCCGGATAGGTCGGCGTTTCTTTCTACTAACCCTCTCCCGCTCCACGTGACCTGTCCGCGCTTCACCATTTCTGCTAGCTCCGCCGCCTGTGCTGCAAGGCCCTCGCATTCGCCAGTCCCTCCGCTCCACCCATCACCACGCTGCCGCCGACGATCGATTGCCATGGATCGCAGCGTCCGCAGCAAGATCTCCGGCTCCGACGATCGTCGCGACCGGATCAGCGATCTCGTTGACGACTTGCTCGTCCACATCCTGGTGCTTCTGCCTCTCGTCGAGGCCGTCCGCACCTGCGTGCTCTCCCGCCGCTGGCGCCACGTCTGGACGCGCCTCCCGCGGCTTGAGTTCGACGACGGCGAGGATGCGGCCGGGGTCTCGTCCTTCGAGGAATTCGTCGCCCGCGTCATCCACCACTACGCCACCGACGTCGTCATGCCTGACGTCTCGATCTCAGTCCTACGCTGCTTCCAGTACACCTTCCGCAAAGCCGTTCGCATCGCGGCGTTGACCTTCTTCCTCATGGAGCAGCGTGCCAGCACCACCACCAAGTCGTTCCGCTTCTTCATGTCCCGATATGCCGTGAACCCGTATGACGATGGGGATGAATCGGAGGACGAGAGGGAGCTGATGCTATGGTCAGCGCTCCATATGCCGTGCTTCCCAATGGTGACGGAGTTCATGCTCACCTTTCCGGGGGTAGAACTCTGGATGCCGACCATGGGCACGTTTGCCAGGCTGAGCAAGCTCTATATCTCCGGCGTCCGGTTCAGCGACGAAGGGGATGGCATCAACAACGTCGTGTCCCAGCGGTGTCCTTGCCTCCAGGACCTCGAGCTAGACTCGGTTGACGGCCTGAAGAATTTTTTCCTCCGTTCGGAGTCAGTCCTGAGATTGCGCCTCTTCAAGGTCAGGGACCTGAAAAGGCTCATAGTGTTGGCGAAAAACCTCGGTAAAATGGAAGTGACCGAGTGTTTCTTACTGACCGTAAACGGCACATGGATGCTGCTCAATTTGCCTAAGTTGGAGCAGCTCCACTGGGAAGACCGCTGCCCAGATGACATTATTTACAGTCAGAACTTACCAAGCCAACTTTCAACGAATTTACCAAGCCATCTCTCGACGCTCACCCTCATCCAGCCCTTACTTGCTTATTATCCGATTGTTTCTGATGGACCCCGGTACCATTTCACAAGGATCATGCAGGCTTTCGAGCGTATTGACATTCTACATCTTGAAATACCTATTGCACCTGTAAGTATCATCTCCTGCATACCTTCTCTCTCAGATAAACATGAGACATGTGATATACCTAGTTTAGAGTGTCTTGTTTTTGCTTATTTAACGAACGGTGGTACTTATGTGAGTTAGCTTATTAGCATGTCTATGGGACTTTTCACTTTGCACTGACAAGTGACTTATGACCTGCTTGTTAATCAAAACATGAAATTTGATAGACCTCGTTTACAGTGTGTTGTTTGCTTATTTCTCAGTACTTATTTGAATTAGTAGCATGTATATCGGATCTGCAAAAGCAATTAGCACTTTGCACTGACAAAAGAATTACACCATGATTTTTTTTTTGCATACGGAAATGTATTCCACTGCCAAACCACATCTGTGGTTGGAGATCACAAAATATGTTTAGTACAGTCAGAGGAAATCTTTTCCCTCTGTAACCCACAGACCAGAACAATTCACCAGCATCCTGATACTACTCCCTCGGTTCTGTTTTATTTGTCGTTCCGACACTGGAGTGCAGTTTATTTTTAGCTCTGGTTGTTGTCGGAAACGACAAATATAACAGACCAGAGGTAGTACTCGACAAAAACATATCACCAGCGAAAATAGAGTCTCTAAACTATAAACGCCAGCTGATAAAAGTTTTTCAGCATGCAGTGACCACCCCCCATCACGTGTCAGTACTTGAGTCTTGAACATCCTCCAACACCGGCGCAGGTAGCAGCAGCCGGCCCTGGTTGCGCCCCAGAATCTGCAAACCCGTCTTAACTAGAGAGTCTGCTGCCATCTCTATGATATGCCCATCTCCCTTGTTGTATAAGCCTACCCAATATTTAAGAAAAGAAGCAGCATGACAAATTATTTCAGAGATATTTTTGATCAGTTTTTTTTTTTCAAAACAGAAATTGTTTCCCGCCTTCCATATTGCCCAAGATATTGCACCTAATCCTATTATATACATTCATTCCCCACCAGGCAATAATTTTTTAACCCAATACCAATATTGACTCAAATTTTTTTGGTCTCACATGAACACCGAAGCACAATGCCCCTATGCCCCAAATCACTTTAGCCACTTTGCACTCAAACATGAGATGATCCAGTGTCTCACACTCTTCACCAAAAGGACAGGTGGTATTACCTCTCCATTTTTTCCTCTTCAACACATCCTTTGTCAGTATTGCATCATGTTCCATCAACCATAAAAATACCTTAATCTTTGGGGGAATTTTGGCCTTCCAAATGTGTTTATAATCAAAACCTACCTCATTATTTGTAAGTTTTTCATACACAGACTTGACAGAAAAAACTCCAGATTAGGACCATATCCAAACGGCCCTATCTTGGCTATCTGTCATGGCCACCTTATTCAACTTAGCAACCAAGTGGTACCATTGATCATGTAAGAGAGTCTAGGCAAGTTATGCTTAAACTGTAAATTCCACCCAGAATTTGCACAATCAGCAACGAATAAATCACTGTTTAAACTAAATTCATAAATCAGAGGATAAATCATATATAAAGGTTTACTCTCCAACCAAGCATCAGTCCAAAACTTTGCCATTTTACCATTGCCAATGACATATCTCCAACCATGCATGTAAATGTCTCTAATCTTTAGAAGATCTGACCAGACAAGAATCTAAAACCTTATGTTTTATACTACCAATAGGACGCCCCTTAACATACTTAGCATTAACTAACTTTTGCCAAATACCATCTTCTGCTTCTAACTTCCACCACCACTTAATTATAAGGCTCTTATTCATTTTCCCAAATTCCTTATGCTTAGTCCACCTTTCTTTTTTGACCTACAAACTTTCTCCCATTTTATTAAATGATATTTTTTCTTCACCATCCCTCCATGCCATAAGAATCTTTTTCTACACACATCTAATCTTTCAATAGTTATTTTAGGGATATTGAACATTGACATATGATACAAAGGAATGCTAGATAAACAAGAATTTATAAGCACAATTCTCCCAGCCATGGACAGATGGGAGCCTTTCCACTCTGCTAATTTCTTATAAAATTTATCTTCTAAATTTCCAGTCTTTAACATGCAATCTTTTTTCAGAAATTGGTACCCCCAAGTATTTCATAGGCATACCCCCCACTTTACAATTAAATATTGTTGCATAGGTGTTGGACAGATAATCATCACCTCCAATGGTGTAAACCTCACTTTTTTCAAAGTTAATTTTAAGGCCAGACAACTTTTCATAAATGGATAACAGTAACTTCAACTTCCTAGCACCTATAAGATCTTTTTTAATGCACCGAACAGTGTCGTCAGCATGCTGTAAGATAGCAATACCCTTGTCAACCAAGTCATCAGCTAAACTACAAAACAAATCATTATGTTGAGCCTTGTGAACCATTCTAGTAAGAGCATCAGCAGCTATATTAAAAAGAAGCGGAGAGAGCGGGTCTCCTTGTCTTACCCCTTTAAAGTTTTTAAAGTTAGGACCAATCTCATCATTAACTTTCACACTCAAAGTGCCATTGCAAATAATATTTCTAATCCAGTCACACCAAACATTATTAAAACCTCTAGCCTTCAGACAAGTGATTAAAAAGTCCCAATTAATCTTATCATACGCTTTTTCAAAATCAAACTTTAACACAATACCTATTTCATATTTCCTCTTTTTTGTGTGATGTAAAATCTCATGCAACGAAAGAATACCACTCATAATGTTCCTATTTTTGATAAAAGCCGATTGAGCTTCATGAATAATTTTATTAGCAACCAATTCCAATCTAGCAGTTAAGAATTTAGAAAACCATTTATACAAGCAATTGAGAAGACAAATCGGCCTAAACTGAGTTATTCTTTTAGCCTCCTTACATTTAGGTAACAGCGTAATCACCCCAAAATTAATCCTCTTAATATTTAAATTACCACTGTGAAAGTCCTTGAACGTCTCTAAAGTATCTCCCTTGATTATATCCCAACAAGTTTGATAAAATTCAATAGGTAATGCATAAGGACCAGCAACTTTACTTTTTTCTTCCATTTTAAAAAGAGCATATTTGATTTCCTTTCACTGCTACAATAAACCTCATCTCAGGCGGCTCCAAACGTATTATCACACGCGGTTTCTAAAATCGCCTGAAACAAAGAGCCTGTGATAATTTGCAATTTCACAGGCGGAGAAGTGAAACCGCCTATGATAATGGTATTATCACAGACGGTTCTTTACTTATGACTAGCCGCCTGTTAAAACACATTATCATAGGCGGGTCGTGCAATATATATAACCGCCTGTGATAATGGTGTTATCATAGGCGGATCTTTACCTATGACAAGCCGCCTATGGAGATAAATTATCGCACCCGGTTTGTACCATGACACTAACTGCCTGTGATAATGATGTTATTACAGATGGTTCTTTACTAATATTCAAAACATTCCCCCATAGCAGAGGATCTAGATTAAACGAGTTCCCTTCCCCCTTACCGAACAAATCCTTATAAAAAGTAGTTGCATGCTTCAAAAGGCTATTAGTTCCTGTTATATTATGCTCTCCATCTTTTAAATCATAAATAATCTTTTTCCTCCTTTTTCCATTAGCTATTGCATGACAGTATTTAGTATTCAAATGCCCTTTTAATAACCAGTTTTCCTTGCTTCTACTGTACTACTAAATCTCTTCATTTTCCATTAACATGAGGTTCTCCTTCAAAAGTCTAGTTTTTTTCAACATATTCATTATTTAGAAGACATATGCTCTCTTCCTTCGACTCTAGTTCACTCAATCTATTTTGAAGGAACTGCTTACTCCTCTTCTCCTGGCAAGCCAAATTATACCCCAACCTTTCAAGTACCTTTTAATTTTTTTTTAACTTGAAAAGAACTCTACTCAGAGCATCTTTATCTCTGGTAGGCACACACCAAATATTATAAATTTTGTCTTTAAACTCAACATTTTTTTTAACCAGGACAACTCAAAGTGAGATGAAACTTCTTTAAATGCTCCCCCCACAAACAATCAGAGGATTATGGTCTGACAAAGTCCTAGGCAATTTTATCAAAGAAGCCAGAGGAAAAAAAGTCTCCCACTGCATAGACAACAATACTCTGTCTAGCACTTCCAAAGTAGGTTGAGCATGGTTGTTAGACCATGTAAAATGACTCCCAAAAGATTTCATCCCCCTTAGATCATTAACACTGATGATATCATTAAACAAATCAGCGTAGTGATTAGGAACAAAATTAGTATTTTTCTCAGAGGGACCCCTCAATGTTAATATCACCACCAATTAAGTAAGGGTGCTTTGCATAATGATAGTAAAATGCAAGTTCTTGCAAAAATTCAACTTTACCTTCCACATGAGCAGCTCCATAAACATTTAGTAAACTCCAGGATAACTCACTCATTTTATATCTGACATCAACTTGTAAAACAAATTTTCCTTTTTCAACAGCCAGCACATCAAAGCTATTACTCTTAACACCAGTAAACACCCCCTGCTTTTCCATTCGAAGGAATGCACTCCCAAACATAATCATTGCTTGGATCAATACTTCTCAAAATTATAGCATGCATTTCACCCACCATGGTTTCTTGCAATCATATAAAATCAAACCTGTATTCATTCTTTACATCTTTAATAAAGAAGCCACACCCTTTTTCCTAGTACCCCTAGAATTCCAAAATATACCATTCATGTTATTCATTTTTATTTTTATTTTTTTCTTATTTTTTCTAGACTCAGGAGCTTCCTGCTGATCTGTCTTTCTGTATACAGAAGGGCCAATCCTCTGGCTCCTTCTTAATGCAGTGTTAGGATCCTTACATCACCTTTTATTTTCTTTTTCCTTCTTAACCTCATTAATGCAGTCCCTTTTCCCACCATTATCATGCGACGGTAACAACAAAGCAACACCACTATCATTCTCCTCTAAATTCTTAGCTAAATTTTCTTCCTTATTTAACTTCTCAGCCTTATCATGCAAATACATTCTAGCTATTTCCACATCTTTTAACAATTCAATTTTTTTTTCAAAATCCCCTTCATTTACTAATACGCCCATTTTGTTTGCTAAATCCATAATTTCAGCATTATCTAAAACAACAAAAGAGTTGGGCATATGATCCATACCTCCAAATTTTCTCTTCTTTGGTGTTGCATACTTCTTATTTTCCTCCTCCATTTTCATCATATTGTCCTCCATCCTCTTACTTTGTCTGACCATTAGTATTTTCTGATAATCTTTCACCTGATTGATAAACTGATCTTCCAACCCAAGCTTATGTTTTCTTCCTCAACCGTCATTCCTTCCCCCTTACTTATATCAATCAGATTTTTAGACATAAAGCTTTCCACATTATCAGACATTTTGCTTATTTCCACCTTATGTCCCATTACCTCATCTAAGATCATCCTCATTTATATCCCAAAGATTATCCATACATTACTTCTTGCCTCTCTCTCACACCCTTATCACCATTAGCCTTCGGATTGTATCTCTCTTCAGTTGCCACCCCTTCCTTTAACAAATTGTACTTTTGATCTGCAAGCTTAGGAGGAGCCGATGTGACTCTCATATTCCAAGAGAAATACCTTTTGATGAAGACTGGCCAGGGACCCCATAACCTAATTCCCATTGCCACGACTAACTTCTCCCACCTCTGAAGTCTCCTCCTACAGATATGCCACCGCGCCCTCTCCCATCCATTCCACGACCTCTTCCTTCACCTTGTCTTCCATCCATCCCACGACCTCTTCCATCCCCTTGTCTTCTACTGTCATGAAAAGGCCTTCCCCTAAAATCGCCACCGCAACCTCTTCCATCGAAACCCTTGCCTGGATCGTCTCTTTTCCAACCGGATCTCACAGTCTCCCATATCCCCCCCTCCATTGGACGACCACCATATTTGTTCTTCTTATCACCGCTTGCCGACGAGCCCTCTCGCTTCCCACTCATGACCGGAGCGAGCGAGGTCTTCACCGCCTGAGCGTAAGATTTACCGCTCCCCCAGAAATGCCAACATTAGAGATTGATTTTAGGGAAAGAACTGGATGGCGTACCCGACGAGGAAGTAAACCCTAGGGATTTATCCCCAATCGGAGGAAAATATTAAGAAATCCCCCCAACAAAAGATGGAATATCCATATGTCTTCTTTTCTCATCCTTGAAACTTTTTTTTTTGTAAATCAATCCATTTCCTATCCCCAAATTACTTTTGAACCCCTCAGAATTCATGATGTTCATAGACCTCAAATTTATCCCCCAGCTTTTCTCGAACTTATTCATAAATTCTTTGCCCATCCAATCTCAATTCACCAAGACTCAATTCGATTCCTCCCAAAACAATATGATCAACGTAAATACTCCCAGAATGAGGGGAAAATGCTACCTCCTGGTAGTCACCTTCCCAGCCAAGATAAAGCAAAACCAAGAACGACTATCGAGAACTACACGAAACCAAGAAGGACAATTCTAAGCTCAATCACTCCAGGAAGAATCAAAACCAAAAAGAAACAAACAATCACTAGGAGCACAATCAGAAAAGCACAAGAAGCACCCAAACCAACATGAATTAAACAACGAAACAAACCGCCAAGAACCACCTGAAGACCACCACCAGAACGCCCACAAAAAGCACAACAAAAAGAACATAAACCGAACCCAATTCTAAACGCCAAGAGAAGGACAAAGGAATCTCAAACCTATGCCAAAAGCACCCGGGGGACGAACATCGGGGAGAAGGAAGAAAAAACCTCCCTAGAGACGCCAAGAAGGCATGCCTGAAGAGAGAAGCTGACCAGAAGGCGTCGAAAGAGCCGACACAGTGGCGCCCTCGTCTACGACGGGGGCAAGACGACAGCGGAGGAGCGGAGTGCGTCGGACCTGATGACGCGACAGCTGGCACTGAAATGATTACTTACACTATGACTTATGAGCTGCTTTGCTAATTGAAACATCAAATGTGATAGAACTTGTTTAGATTTTCTTGTTTGCTTAATTCTTTGTACTTAGTGAATTATCTTATTAGAATGTACATGGGATTGGCAGAAGCAATTTGCACTGAAAACCATGATTTATGAGATGCTTGTTAATCAAAACATCAAATGTAGTGAGAATGTGTAGTGTTTTATGATGTTTAATGTGATCAACTCGAAGCTATAGGACTAGGGATTTGCTTTATATGGATCAACATAGAAGCTATTTGTTATTAGAACTACAACTAAAATTTGAAGAATAGCAGAGACATCTACTCTTGCCAGTTCATTTTATTGGAATCAGCCCAGATTCTGAAATCTTGTTCTTTTTTCCAATTTTGTGTGATGATCCTGCTTAGAATTTGAATCTTCCATGGGGAAAAGTGTTAGACTACATCCATCTTATTTTTCTAATATACTATTAAACTTGGCCAGGATGTTGTAATTATTTTTCTCTACTACATCATCACTCATGCTTCAACATGAACACATTTTCAGATTATTTTGTTTCAATGAAGTAGCATATATATATATATATATATATATATATATATATATATATATATATATATATATATATATCTGTGTGTGTGTGTATGTGTGTGTGTGTGTGTGTGTGTGTGTGTGTGTTGTGTGTGTGTGTGTGTGTTGTGTGTGTACATATTGATTTTTGTATTTAGTTTAATTTGGCATGTCTTTGCAGGGTAATGCTGAGCAAAAGAACCTGATAGAGAATACTAATATTCCTTTCTTTGGGGAGCTGGATTTGAATGTGCACAAAAAAGAGCATATGTTTGGCCCAACAATTCTGAACTTTCTCAAGAGACGTTCCTGGGTGAGAAAGTTTTCACTTAAGATAACTTATAATAAGGAGGTATGGGTCTCGGTATCTTTACACATTATTGTTGACTATATTCCTAGTAAAATTGGTTCAGTAACTAGACAATTTTCACTACTATATCTATTTCAGGCTGGGAATATTATCCCAACATGCACATCTGATTGTGATTGCCGTAAGATACAGAACTGGAGAGACAACAAGATCACACTGCCTTACCTCAAAATGTTTGCTATGAAGGAGTTCTATGGCACACAAGATGAGAAGGGTTTCTTATATTATATTGTGAGAAATGCCAAAACACTTCGCAATGTCTCCATAATTTTTTCTGAGGGTGTCAAACCACCTAGAATGTTTATACACACCCTCAACAAACTAGCCCCACCAGGTTGCAGCTTCAAGTACTCACATGCTATCTAGCTAGCTTGCCTACACATGGAGACATGGCTCGCAGGAGGATCGGTGTTCGATCGACTGACGCGTCATCAAAATTATGAATGAAGTGTGGCAATCTTTTTGTATTTCATTTGTGCTTGGCCATTTCAAGTATCTATTCAGCAGAAATAAATTTCCATATATTTAATATTGTAAAGGTCAGATTGTTTACATTAAGCTAATGCATTACCTGATACTTTAGTTAAATTTGATATGTATTACCCTTGAGCTTGATATTGATGCGCACATTATATTGAGTTCTCCAAAACTCCACGCCTTTGCTCAATTAGATGTGATTTTACAGCTGTATTACACATACTAGATATTCACATACAGATAGAAACACTGGTTCTTATTTATAAGTAACCGAGATGTTTGTTGGCCCAGCTCACTCTTTGTCTCACAAACAAAGGCACACACCAATGAACTTTTGAAGAACTTAACACATTGCCTTCACTTGGCACTCATAGACACCCAATTTATCATCCTTCACTTGGCTCACCCGTGCACAACACTGCACTCACACAAGACACTCACAGCAGCAAGCACTTAGCAGCACCGGCACTTCCCTGGTGCTCATACACTGGCACACACACTGCACCTACACATACTACACCGCTGAGCACCCTATGACTTCACTCGTCCGGGCTCTTTTTATACTCAAGACACAACTGAATATCGCAGCTAGCTCCTGCATGCACACTCACGACCGAGCCTCGTGGCCACTACTTCAGTGCCGCACGACCACGACACCATGCTGCAGTGCCGAGCAAATCTTGCCGCACAATTCGGTCTCCAGGCAACGATCAAACGAACATGCATGGCCACGGTCCAACTAACACCCGAAACTTGCTGCTACATGCAGCCTTGGCCTCATCACACACGCGCTCGTCGTACAAAGTCCACTAACAAACTGAACATCACCACTCCGTGCAACAGTTTCACTTTTGACTCAGATCACGACTCCACACAAAACTTAAAGCAATAAGATTAGATCCAACAATCACCTCCCT
Organism: Tuctoria greenei; assembly: GCA_036927565.1. Lineage (NCBI taxonomy): Eukaryota > Viridiplantae > Streptophyta > Magnoliopsida > Poales > Poaceae > Tuctoria > Tuctoria greenei. The sequence goes on along the minus strand of JAYESD010000005.1, from coordinate 215,338,047 downwards.
AATCTTGTTGGGATTATTCCTCACCTCCTCACAACTTCACAGCAGAGCCGGATGATCGTCCGCGTCTGCGATTGCAAGTTGTGCCATGCCATCTGCATTCTTCTTCACCGCATCACACTGTCGGCGAAGTGACCAAACTCACCACACTTACGACAGTCGATCTTGGACTTATCAAACTTGCGGCAAAATTTTTCTCACCATTCTTGTTGCCGCTGCTACCGGAAGCCTCGTCGTTGCGCTTCTCTTTGGCAACTATGGCCTCCCACTCCGCACGAGTGAGTCGTGGCCCTGCATTTGCCACCAGCAGCTTTTCCACATCACCATCACGTTGTTGCCCTTTGGAAGACTCCTCGAACGCCCGTAGGCACCCGACAACTTCAGCTGATATCGCTGCCACATCCCCCCCATTGCTCTATGGTGCTCACAATGGGTAGGAACTTGTCGGGGACGGAACATAGGATCTTCTCGACGACGGTAGCCTCCTCCACTCTCATGCCTAGAGCACGTATCTCGTTCATGACGGTGGTCACCTTCAAAGCAAACTCATTAAATTTTTCAGAATCACCCATGTACATACCATCAAGCTCTCTCTTGAGAGTTTGCACGCGGGCCTTCTTGACACGATCTTCACCGACACACATTTCATTTAGCGTATCCCACGCCTCCTTTGCCGTCTCCTTCTCTGATATGGACATAACTAAGCCATCCGGCATAGCTTGGACAATGGCGGCAAGAGCCATTTGATCCATCTTCTCATCGACACCGTGCTTGCCCTCCATGGCTGTCCACACACCTTGGGCGCGTAGGAAGATATTCATCTTCACCGCCCGCACGCAGTAGTTGTCCTCTGAAAGCATGGGGTAACGCAATGTCACTCCCACCTCCTTCACAACAGCCTCACGGCTGCCATCTCTGCTGTTGCCACCAAGACGGCGATTCGGTGGTGTCTAGACTCCCAAATTTTCGAAGGACATGGCTGAACACTCAACCTGGCTCTGATACCAATTGTTGGCCCAACTCACTCTTTGTCTCACAAACAAAGGCACACACGAATGAACTTTTGAAGAACTTAACACTTTGCCTTCACTTGACACTCATAGACACTCAATTTATCAGCCTTCACTTGGCTCACCCGTGCAAAACAGTGCACTCACACAAGGCACTCACAGCAGCAAGCACTTAATTAGCAGCACCGGAACTTCCCTGGTGCTCAAACATTGGCACACACTGCCAACACGGCACACACACTACACCTACACGTACTACACCACTGAGCACCCTCTGGCTTCACTCATCCGGGCTCTTTTTATACTCAAAACGCAACTGAATACCGCAGCTAGCTCCTGCATGCACGCCCACGACCGAGCCTCACAGCCACTACTTCGGTGCCGCACGACCACGATGCCATGCTGCAGTGCCGATCAAATCTTGCTGCACAATTTGGTCTCCAGGCAACGATCCAACAACCATGCATGGCCATGATCCAACTAACACCCGAAACTTGCTGCTGCATGCAACCTGGCCTCATCACGCACGCACTCGTCGTGCAAACTCCACTAACAAACTGAACACCATCACTCCATGCAACAGTTTCACTTTTGACTCAGATCACGACTCCACACAACACTTAAAACAACAAGATTAGATCCAACAATGTTTCTTTTTGAAGTATTAACTGACATGTTTTTTGTTTGTACATGCTTTTGATTTGGTAGGGTGTGGCGTATACATCCTCCAGTTAAGAGAAGACTGCTATATACTCCCTCCATCTCAAATTACTTGTCACTCTCTAGTTCATTTTTGAACTAGAGAGGGACAAAAAATTTGGGTTGGAGGGAGTACATTATTAATATGTTCTTAATATCTTGTACATTCTACAGTGCCTACAGTTAAAAGCACCTGATGGAATACCAAATGGACATTCATTTTTTGCTACATGTAAACCTTGGAATCAAGAGCTTAATTGTGTGAATTATGTGACTGTCCAGAAAAAAAGTTTTCAAAATTCTTAACATATATAACATGCACGATAAACATATGAGACACGGAATATATGACAATAGTTCGTCATTGTTTGAAAAGTGAGGTGATGTAATGTAGATTGTGATATTATTGTAACAATTTGTAGTCCACCTAGCTAAATCTCATTAGAAGATGAGGAATTATGAATATCTTGTAAATCAATAGTTCATTTCTTTGAAAACTTATGCAACTGTTCAATCTATTCTACTCTTAGGATTTTTCGGGATACAAACACTTTATGGAGCACACTCTATTTCTATAATATTCATAGCTGATATCACTTAATTATACCATGGAGCCAAATGGCCTATACATTTGGCACAAGCATGCATGCTCTCCATTTTATTTATTTATACGGAAATTCATGTTCAATGACATTGAAGGAATGTCAAGTATATTACTTAGTCGATTCACATCTTCTATTATTTTATTTGTATCATATTTTTTGGAGAAACAATCTACAATATTTAATATTGTAATCAAACTGGGGAAAGCTAAGTATTTGGGCCTAAAGTGTTAAGGGAAGCTGAGAGACAAGTACAAGAAATCTGGAAGAATTTGAAGACGGCTCAGTCAAGACAGAAGAGTTATGCTGATACTCGACGTCGTGATTTGTCATTTGAGATTGGTGATTATGTGTATCTCAAGGTGTCACCCGTGAGAGGGTTGAGACGATTCAAAGTGAAGGGCAAATTATCACCCCGATATATTGGTCCTTTCAAGGTATTAGAGAAAAGAGGAGAAGTAGCCTATCGGCTCAAGCTACCATCTCACTTATTAGATGTACATGATGTATTCCACGTGTCACAATTGAAGAAATGCTTAAGAGTCCCTCAAGAACAATTGCCATTAGAAGCACTAGATGTACAAGAGGACCTTGACCTATGCAGAACAACCTGTTAAGATTCTCGAGACGTCAAAACGAGTCACGAGGAATAAAGTTACTCGTATGTGCAAAGTTCAATGGAAACATCACTCAGAAGAAGAGGCGACATGGGAAAGAGAAGAAGACCTCAAGGCAGAGTTTCCCAGTCTATTCTCTTAGGACGTCCAAATCTGGAGGGCGAGATTTCTTTTAGGGGGGTAGAATTGTAACACCCACTATTTTTAGAAAGAAAAAAAATTTGTAAAATGAATTTCTCTTGAGATACAAACATTTTCTTGGGAATAAAATTCATATAAGGCAAGTTGCATCATGTTTGAATGATTGTGTGAATTTTTGAAAATTTATATTCGCTAGAAATTTGGTTTACAAATTCAAAACATAAAAGAGAAGAAAAAGAAAACAGAAAAGGAAAAAGAAAAATAAAAACCACCCCTGGGCCAAATTCCCGCCATTGGCCCATTTTCCTCCTCTCTCCCACGCCGGCCCGAGCCTCCTCTCCCCTCCTTTCCTCTCTGTCACCCGGGCCCCGCGCGCCAGCCCACTCCCTGAGCCCGCACCCTCTCTCTCCCCCTCGCTGACAGGCCGGCCCCGCCTGTCGGAGCTTCCTCCCAACTCTCGCACCTGCGCCGTAACGCCCGCGTGCGATTAACACCGCGCCGCCCCACTCACCCCCCTTTCAATGTCGATCATTTTCATCTCAATCAAGGGGCGCGTCGTGCCCATCATGGCCGCCAACAGTTTCTACTCCGAACCCCTATAAAAGCCCGACCATCCCCCTCAATTTCTCCACCCCAGCGATCGAAACCCTAGCTTCGACAAGCTCGGTAATGGCGCCACTGTTCCCGACTTTCCATCCACTGTTCCTCCTCGGGAGTTCGTCTAACATATTCCCCGAGTTGATAGGGACCCGCCAGACATCGCCATTGAGGTGGAACGCCGCTGCGTCGCCGTTTTCATCAGGCGCCGACGAGCTCCGCCGCCCTCCATCGTCGCCGGCTAGCCCCCGTCCAATTTCCGACCATGCGACAACCTCTGGTGAGACCCCCTCCTCTTCATTTTGCGCTATTTAGATGTGCCGTATAGCCTCTGCTGTGCAATTTTGGTCATCGCCGGCGAGTCCGCCGCCGTGCGCGCGTCACCGTCGCCGCGCGCCGCCATGCGCCGTCGCTTCCGCCATTCGGGGCGACGTGGCCCTCTGTCGCCCGTTCATTTTGAATGGGCGGCCGAGATTAAAACCCAGCATACCCCTTCGGTTAATTAAATATGGGCCTCCATTTTAAATCCGACGGCCCACATTCAAACCCTTTTTCCCGCCGCTGATTTTGCACCCAAGCCCCTGGAAACTTGCGGGCTACCCTCTGGGTTCCTCTGGAATTCAAGTCTAGCCCCTAGATATGTCAAACTAGCCCCTAGACTTCCTGGAAATTAGTAAATACTGGTTAAATTAATAAAAAATGTTTTAAAGCCCCTGTAAAATTATAAAATAGCAAATAAATTCTGGAAAATTGTAGAATAAACCCCAGACTTAATAAAAATTATTTTTAATGACTGGAACAGTTCTGTTTTTACAGAAAAGCCCCTGTTAGTTCTAGAAATTAAATAAAAGTCCTTAATTTGTATAAAATAATTATAAAAACAGATTTAAATATGTTTTATTTATTTTCATTTCTTTATTATTTTTATTAATTCATTTAAATTTCTGAAATTGTCATAAAAATACTTTTAAATATATTTAGTTCATAAAAATTGTTTTGCACATAGAAATAATTAATAAAAATAGTGTAAAAATTGTAAAATTTACAGTATTGATTATAAATCTAATTTAAGTTTATTTTGAAGGATAAAAATTTCTAGAAAATAATATTAGGGTTCTAATAAATATAAAAATGGTATAAAAATCTATAAAAATATGTTTTACTCAATAAATTTCATTTAACTTTAAATTCTCATCAATGGATGTATGTCTATAATATAAACCAACCCTAAAATCACTTTTGCGTAGGAATTTGCGTTTATTTGAATTGTTTGCATTTTGTTATGTTCTTATTGTATGTTATTTTTCATGCATCGTCGTAATTTTAGAGTCGGGGCCAGAACCCACTTTTAACCTTCAAGAGCAACAATTTCCCGCTGACCCCGAAGCACAATTTGGAGGCAAGTTTCTTGACCATCTTGCACCCTTTTTGTTATGTTTTAGTTAGTTGCATGCTAAATTAAAATATGAATCCTATGTTATGTTTTCCTAGATTTTCCACAATATTCCTTGTCAACATGGTTGGGTGTTTTACTAATAAATTAGTTTACGCTTAGCCATGCTTAAATGAAATATGGTCTATTCTACAATATTACATTTGAAGTACTTTGATTCATGAATTGATGGCTATAATGGAACTAATAGATAGGAATCTGATAGGGGGTTTTGTATGGATTGGTGTATGCGTGCACAAGACCTTGGTTTGGGGCTTGACACCTATCGGATTCTAAGGACCAGTTTACAGAAGAAGTTGCTAAGCCTTTTAGTACAACCACAAAATTGTATATGGGACAACTTGGTTTAGTAATTTTGTCTCTCCCGATGTAGCATAGGTAATTGATCGAGCGGGGAATGGGCTTTGCCTTGGGATCTGCATGGCTCAAGAGGGGGCTTCTCCTGGCGGAGGGATAATAGACACCAGGTGCCGGAGCGGTGAAACCTTAGAGTACCCATTGCAAGTCGGGAGAACCATCAGAAACACCTCGTAGTGAACTCCTGACCACACACCTACGAAAGTGTGTAATTATGGTTAACTACCACGGGCATCAGGGAGGTTTACCTTAGTCCACCTGGCAACAAGGGACGAAATCACGAACTGTGGGTAAAGGATACACACTCTGCAGAGTTTTGTCAAACTGTCTAGACAACCGTGCTCACGGACACGAGCGGCTTGGAAACCAAATTCATAATTAGCATCTGGTTGTTTTCTTATTACCAGGCGTGACATAAGATTATTTGCACTCGTTACTCTATACACTACTCTATACACTACTTCCTCTGTTTCTTTTTATTTATCACCGGCTAGTTCAAAAATGAACTAACCGGTGACAAATAAAAAGAAACGGAGGGAGTATTCTTCTTCTACTTTTACAACATTTACTCAAAATTTACACTATCCAACAATCTTTACAGTAACACTAGTGCGGACGGTCTAAGCGCATTCCGTTGCCACTCAGTGCACGCTGAACTCCAGAAACACAACTCCTACTAGCCGCCAATCGATGTATTTGCATGGCCTCGTCTGTAAAAAAGATGCTGTTTTGGAAGATGACATTTAAAAATATACTCCCTCTTTTTTTAAAAGTTTGTCACCTTCTAGTTCATTTTTGAGCTAGAAGATGACAAACTTTTAAGAAAGGGGAGAGTCCATTTTTACCATGTATGGGTCAATTTTATTTTTTGTGAGAGGATATAGCAATGTTCTGATTGTATCTATTATATCGGATTCAAGTTTTAGTCATCTCTACAGTATTTTCTTGTGAGGATTACGTATTTACATGCCCTAATACAATTGACTGAACTTTAGTAAGTTACATGCACAAGACAGAAAAAAGACAGATTGTTAATTTCAAGCAAGCATTGATAACAGCTATAGTTTAGCAGTGGCTCACATAGATGATTTATACAAGGTATGCACTAGTGATAGATACCTCAAAACATTAATCAGGGCCAGCTCTACAATTTTGAGGACCAACCTGTATCAAGATTATACACTTCAGTTATAATGCATATACTCTATTCTTTCTAGAATTATGCCGTTTATAATAAAAAATTCTAGTTCAATTTATACTAAACTAGACTATATTTATTTTAGAACTAACAAAAGAGTAAGTACTAAACATAAAAAACAATTAATAAGATTAAGTTCTACAAAGATTTTCTTATTTTTAGCAATTAATGAAAAACCTTAGAGATCAATAGAGGTAAAATCATTACCCCTCCAATAAAAGTAAACACTAAAACCCCATCAATAACTGCTTCCTATTTGATGTAAATTGATCGGGTTATCGAAAAAGAAAATAAAATCGACTTGCGGATTCGTTGATAGTCCGCAGGTTCATTTCGCTTGGCCTTCCTATCCTAACCAAATTATCTTCAGCTAAGCAAGTTACAGGCTTTAGGAAATAATGAACACCGCTTCATCGAGACCGTGCGTGGAAGATGCTATAGTATACAAGATAACAACTTCAACAGAACTGATTATAATACTATTAAATTATCGGATATATCCCTTTCGTTCAAAAAAGTTTGCCGTTTTATAGATCAAAAATGAACTACACAAAGCCACATTTTTTTATGGACAGAAGGAGTATACAATAAAAAGAAATCAAGAACATGCATGGTTGTAGGCTTTGTAGCCGCCGCAATACTGAAGGTAGATGGGGACCAAGCCGGAGTTGTAGCTTTAAATATGCGATAAGCTAGATTTCATATAACAGTGATTTTCAAAGTGTAATACACATTATTTTTATAAGGAAATATCCTAATCTATAATTTTTACGTAGATACATAATTAAATGTTATGTGATATTATATCCATCTTGCAACTAATTTTCATAATAACTTGCGCTAGAAAAATATTGAAAAGTACCTCATGAATAACGTCACGAGTCCATGTACATTACATATACATGCATACTCCTGTGTACAAAAAACAACACAACAGCCTTGCTTGCTTGCGAATACAGTGAACCATATCTGATGAGATTTGATTATCCATTTATTGCGGTTCATTTACAGACCATACACCGTCGCTTTCTAATTTCAGTTTCGTCTGAGAGAGGCGCCTAGCGCTAGTATAGTACTGTATGAGAAAAGCGCCGATCAATCCCAGCCGTGCATCTCAGTTCGGACGTGTCAGATTAAGCTGTAACGGCCCTGACGCTAGCCGGATAGGTCGGCGTTTCTTTCTACTAACCCTCTCCCGCTCCACGTGACCTGTCCGCGCTTCACCATTTCTGCTAGCTCCGCCGCCTGTGCTGCAAGGCCCTCGCATTCGCCAGTCCCTCCGCTCCACCCATCACCACGCTGCCGCCGACGATCGATTGCCATGGATCGCAGCGTCCGCAGCAAGATCTCCGGCTCCGACGATCGTCGCGACCGGATCAGCGATCTCGTTGACGACTTGCTCGTCCACATCCTGGTGCTTCTGCCTCTCGTCGAGGCCGTCCGCACCTGCGTGCTCTCCCGCCGCTGGCGCCACGTCTGGACGCGCCTCCCGCGGCTTGAGTTCGACGACGGCGAGGATGCGGCCGGGGTCTCGTCCTTCGAGGAATTCGTCGCCCGCGTCATCCACCACTACGCCACCGACGTCGTCATGCCTGACGTCTCGATCTCAGTCCTACGCTGCTTCCAGTACACCTTCCGCAAAGCCGTTCGCATCGCGGCGTTGACCTTCTTCCTCATGGAGCAGCGTGCCAGCACCACCACCAAGTCGTTCCGCTTCTTCATGTCCCGATATGCCGTGAACCCGTATGACGATGGGGATGAATCGGAGGACGAGAGGGAGCTGATGCTATGGTCAGCGCTCCATATGCCGTGCTTCCCAATGGTGACGGAGTTCATGCTCACCTTTCCGGGGGTAGAACTCTGGATGCCGACCATGGGCACGTTTGCCAGGCTGAGCAAGCTCTATATCTCCGGCGTCCGGTTCAGCGACGAAGGGGATGGCATCAACAACGTCGTGTCCCAGCGGTGTCCTTGCCTCCAGGACCTCGAGCTAGACTCGGTTGACGGCCTGAAGAATTTTTTCCTCCGTTCGGAGTCAGTCCTGAGATTGCGCCTCTTCAAGGTCAGGGACCTGAAAAGGCTCATAGTGTTGGCGAAAAACCTCGGTAAAATGGAAGTGACCGAGTGTTTCTTACTGACCGTAAACGGCACATGGATGCTGCTCAATTTGCCTAAGTTGGAGCAGCTCCACTGGGAAGACCGCTGCCCAGATGACATTATTTACAGTCAGAACTTACCAAGCCAACTTTCAACGAATTTACCAAGCCATCTCTCGACGCTCACCCTCATCCAGCCCTTACTTGCTTATTATCCGATTGTTTCTGATGGACCCCGGTACCATTTCACAAGGATCATGCAGGCTTTCGAGCGTATTGACATTCTACATCTTGAAATACCTATTGCACCTGTAAGTATCATCTCCTGCATACCTTCTCTCTCAGATAAACATGAGACATGTGATATACCTAGTTTAGAGTGTCTTGTTTTTGCTTATTTAACGAACGGTGGTACTTATGTGAGTTAGCTTATTAGCATGTCTATGGGACTTTTCACTTTGCACTGACAAGTGACTTATGACCTGCTTGTTAATCAAAACATGAAATTTGATAGACCTCGTTTACAGTGTGTTGTTTGCTTATTTCTCAGTACTTATTTGAATTAGTAGCATGTATATCGGATCTGCAAAAGCAATTAGCACTTTGCACTGACAAAAGAATTACACCATGATTTTTTTTTGCATACGGAAATGTATTCCACTGCCAAACCACATCTGTGGTTGGAGATCACAAAATATGTTTAGTACAGTCAGAGGAAATCTTTTCCCTCTGTAACCCACAGACCAGAACAATTCACCAGCATCCTGATACTACTCCCTCGGTTCTGTTTTATTTGTCGTTCCGACACTGGAGTGCAGTTTATTTTTAGCTCTGGTTGTTGTCGGAAACGACAAATATAACAGACCAGAGGTAGTACTCGACAAAAACATATCACCAGCGAAAATAGAGTCTCTAAACTATAAACGCCAGCTGATAAAAGTTTTTCAGCATGCAGTGACCACCCCCCATCACGTGTCAGTACTTGAGTCTTGAACATCCTCCAACACCGGCGCAGGTAGCAGCAGCCGGCCCTGGTTGCGCCCCAGAATCTGCAAACCCGTCTTAACTAGAGAGTCTGCTGCCATCTCTATGATATGCCCATCTCCCTTGTTGTATAAGCCTACCCAATATTTAAGAAAAGAAGCAGCATGACAAATTATTTCAGAGATATTTTTGATCAGTTTTTTTTTTCAAAACAGAAATTGTTTCCCGCCTTCCATATTGCCCAAGATATTGCACCTAATCCTATTATATACATTCATTCCCCACCAGGCAATAATTTTTTAACCCAATACCAATATTGACTCAAATTTTTTTGGTCTCACATGAACACCGAAGCACAATGCCCCTATGCCCCAAATCACTTTAGCCACTTTGCACTCAAACATGAGATGATCCAGTGTCTCACACTCTTCACCAAAAGGACAGGTGGTATTACCTCTCCATTTTTTCCTCTTCAACACATCCTTTGTCAGTATTGCATCATGTTCCATCAACCATAAAAATACCTTAATCTTTGGGGGAATTTTGGCCTTCCAAATGTGTTTATAATCAAAACCTACCTCATTATTTGTAAGTTTTTCATACACAGACTTGACAGAAAAAACTCCAGATTAGGACCATATCCAAACGGCCCTATCTTGGCTATCTGTCATGGCCACCTTATTCAACTTAACAACCAAGTGGTACCATTGATCATGTAAGAGAGTCTAGGCAAGTTATGCTTAAACTGTAAATTCCACCCAGAATTTGCACAATCAGCAACGAATAAATCACTGTTTAAACTAAATTCATAAATCAGAGGATAAATCATATATAAAGGTTTACTCTCCAACCAAGCATCAGTCCAAAACTTTGCCATTTTACCATTGCCAATGACATATCTCCAACCATGCATGTAAATGTCTCTAATCTTTAGAAGATCTGACCAGACAAGAATCTAAAACCTTATGTTTTATACTACCAATAGGACGCCCCTTAACATACTTAGCATTAACTAACTTTTGCCAAATACCATCTTCTGCTTCTAACTTCCACCACCACTTAATTATAAGGCTCTTATTCATTTTCCCAAATTCCTTATGCTTAGTCCACCTTTCTTTTTTGACCTACAAACTTTCTCCCATTTTATTAAATGATATTTTTTCTTCACCATCCCTCCATGCCATAAGAATCTTTTTCTACACACATCTAATCTTTCAATAGTTATTTTAGGGATATTGAACATTGACATATGATACAAAGGAATGCTAGATAAACAAGAATTTATAAGCACAATTCTCCCAGCCATGGACAGATGGGAGCCTTTCCACTCTGCTAATTTCTTATAAAATTTATCTTCTAAATTTCCAGTCTTTAACATGCAATCTTTTTTCAGAAATTGGTACCCCCAAGTATTTCATAGGCATATCCCCCACTTTACAATTAAATATTGTTGCATAGGTGTTGGACAGATAATCATCACCTCCAATGGTGTAAACCTCACTTTTTTCAAAGTTAATTTTAAGGCCAGACAACTTTTCATAAATGGATAACAGTAACTTCAACTTCCTAGCACCTATAAGATCTTTTTTAATGCACCGAACAGTGTCGTCAGCATGCTGTAAGATAGCAATACCCTTGTCAACCAAGTCATCAGCTAAACTACAAAACAAATCATTATGTTGAGCCTTGTGAACCATTCTAGTAAGAGCATCAGCAGCTATATTAAAAAGAAGCGGAGAGAGCGGGTCTCCTTGTCTTACCCCTTTAAAGTTTTTAAAGTTAGGACCAATCTCATCATTAACTTTCACACTCAAAGTGCCATTGCAAATAATATTTCTAATCCAGTCACACCAAACATTATTAAAACCTCTAGCCTTCAGACAAGTGATTAAAAAGTCCCAATTAATCTTATCATACGCTTTTTCAAAATCAAACTTTAACACAATACCTATTTCATATTTCCTCTTTTTTGTGTGATGTAAAATCTCATGCAACGAAAGAATACCACTCATAATGTTCCTATTTTTGATAAAAGCCGATTGAGCTTCATGAATAATTTTATTAGCAACCAATTCCAATCTAGCAGTTAAGAATTTAGAAAACCATTTATACAAGCAATTGAGAAGACAAATCGGCCTAAACTGAGTTATTCTTTTAGCCTCCTTACATTTAGGTAACAGCGTAATCACCCCAAAATTAATCCTCTTAATATTTAAATTACCACTGTGAAAGTCCTTGAACGTCTCTAAAGTATCTCCCTTGATTATATCCCAACAAGTTTGATAAAATTCAATAGGTAATGCATAAGGACCAGCAACTTTACTTTTTTCTTCCATTTTAAAAAGAGCATATTTGATTTCCTTTCACTGCTACAATAAACCTCATCTCAGGCGGCTCCAAACGTATTATCACACGCGGTTTCTAAAATCGCCTGAAACAAAGAGCCTGTGATAATTTGCAATTTCACAGGCGGAGAAGTGAAACCGCCTATGATAATGGTATTATCACAGACGGTTCTTTACTTATGACTAGCCGCCTGTTAAAACACATTATCATAGGCGGGTCGTGCAATATATATAACCGCCTGTGATAATGGTGTTATCATAGGCGGATCTTTACCTATGACAAGCCGCCTATGGAGATAAATTATCGCACCCGGTTTGTACCATGACACTAACTGCCTGTGATAATGATGTTATTACAGATGGTTCTTTACTAATATTCAAAACATTCCCCCATAGCAGAGGATCTAGATTAAACGAGTTCCCTTCCCCCTTACCGAACAAATCCTTATAAAAAGTAGTTGCATGCTTCAAAAGGCTATTAGTTCCTGTTATATTATGCTCTCCATCTTTTAAATCATAAATAATCTTTTTCCTCCTTTTTCCATTAGCTATTGCATGACAGTATTTAGTATTCAAATGCCCTTTTAATAACCAGTTTTCCTTGCTTCTACTGTACTACTAAATCTCTTCATTTTCCATTAACATGAGGTTCTCCTTCAAAAGTCTAGTTTTTTTCAACATATTCATTATTTAGAAGACATATGCTCTCTTCCTTCGACTCTAGTTCACTCAATCTATTTTGAAGGAACTGCTTACTCCTCTTCTCCTGGCAAGCCAAATTATACCCCAACCTTTCAAGTACCTTTTAATTTTTTTTTAACTTGAAAAGAACTCTACTCAGAGCATCTTTATCTCTGGTAGGCACACACCAAATATTATAAATTTTGTCTTTAAACTCAACATTTTTTTTAACCAGGACAACTCAAAGTGAGATGAAACTTCTTTAAATGCTCCCCCCACAAACAATCAGAGGATTATGGTCTGACAAAGTCCTAGGCAATTTTATCAAAGAAGCCAGAGGAAAAAAAGTCTCCCACTGCATAGACAACAATACTCTGTCTAGCACTTCCAAAGTAGGTTGAGCATGGTTGTTAGACCATGTAAAATGACTCCCAAAAGATTTCATCCCCCTTAGATCATTAACACTGATGATATCATTAAACAAATCAGTGTAGTGATTAGGAACAAAATTAGTATTTTTCTCAGAGGGACCCCTCAATGTTAATATCACCACCAATTAAGTAAGGGTGCTTTGCATAATGATAGTAAAATGCAAGTTCTTGCAAAAATTCAACTTTACCTTCCACATGAGCAGCTCCATAAACATTTAGTAAACTCCAGGATAACTCACTCATTTTATATCTGACATCAACTTGTAAAACAAATTTTCCTTTTTCAACAGCCAGCACATCAAAGCTATTACTCTTAACACCAGTAAACACCCCCTGCTTTTCCATTCGAAGGAATGCACTCCCAAACATAATCATTGCTTGGATCAATACTTCTCAAAATTATAGCATGCATTTCACCCACCATGGTTTCTTGCAATCATATAAAATCAAACCTGTATTCATTCTTTACATCTTTAATAAAGAAGCCACACCCTTTTTCCTAGTACCCCTAGAATTCCAAAATATACCATTCATGTTATTCATTTTTATTTTTATTTTTTTCTTATTTTTTCTAGACTCAGGAGCTTCCTGCTGATCTGTCTTTCTGTATACAGAAGGGCCAATCCTCTGGCTCCTTCTTAATGCAGTGTTAGGATCCTTACATCACCTTTTATTTTCTTTTTCCTTCTTAACCTCATTAATGCAGTCCCTTTTCCCACCATTATCATGCGACGGTAACAACAAAGCAACATCACTATCATTCTCCTCTAAATTCTTAGCTAAATTTTCTTCCTTATTTAACTTCTCAGCCTTATCATGCAAATACATTCTAGCTATTTCCACATCTTTTAACAATTCAATTTTTTTTCAAAATCCCCTTCATTTACTAATACGCCCATTTTGTTTGCTAAATCCATAATTTCAGCATTATCTAAAACAACAAAAGAGTTGGGCATATGATCCATACCTCCAAATTTTCTCTTCTTTGGTGTTGCATACTTCTTATTTTCCTCCTCCATTTTCATCATATTGTCCTCCATCCTCTTACTTTGTCTGACCATTAGTATTTTCTGATAATCTTTCACCTGATTGATAAACTGATCTTCCAACCCAAGCTTATGTTTTCTTCCTCAACCGTCATTCCTTCCCCCTTACTTATATCAATCAGATTTTTAGACATAAAGCTTTCCACATTATCAGACATTTTGCTTATTTCCACCTTATGTCCCATTACCTCATCTAAGATCATCCTCATTTATATCCCAAAGATTATCCATACATTACTTCTTGCCTCTCTCTCACACCCTTATCACCATTAGCCTTCGGATTGTATCTCTCTTCAGTTGCCACCCCTTCCTTTAACAAATTGTACTTTTGATCTGCAAGCTTAGGAGGAGCCGATGTGACTCTCATATTCCAAGAGAAATACCTATTGATGAAGACTGGCCAGGGACCCCATAACCTAATTCCCATTGCCACGACTAACTTCTCCCACCTCTGAAGTCTCCTCCTACAGATATGCCACCGCGCCCTCTCCCATCCATTCCACGACCTCTTCCTTCACCTTGTCTTCCATCCATCCCACGACCTCTTCCATCCCCTTGTCTTCTACTGTCATGAAAAGGCCTTCCCCTAAAATCGCCACCGCAACCTCTTCCATCGAAACCCTTGCCTGGATCGTCTCTTTTCCAACCGGATCTCACAGTCTCCCATATCCCCCCCTCCATTGGACGACCACCATATTTGTTCTTCTTATCACCGCTTGCCGACGAGCCCTCTCGCTTCCCACTCATGACCGGAGCGAGCGAGGTCTTCACCGCCTGAGCGTAAGATTTACCGCTCCCCCAGAAATGCCAACATTAGAGATTGATTTTAGGGAAAGAACTGGATGGCGTACCCGACGAGGAAGTAAACCCTAGGGATTTATCCCCAATCGGAGGAAAATATTAAGAAATCCCCCCAACAAAAGATGGAATATCCATATGTCTTCTTTTCTCATCCTTGAAACTTTTTTTTTTGTAAATCAATCCATTTCCTATCCCCAAATTACTTTTGAACCCCTCAGAATTCATGATGTTCATAGACCTCAAATTTATCCCCCAGCTTTTCTCGAACTTATTCATAAATTCTTTGCCCATCCAATCTCAATTCACCAAGACTCAATTCGATTCCTCCCAAAACAATATGATCAACGTAAATACTCCCAGAATGAGGGGAAAATGCTACCTCCTGGTAGTCACCTTCCCAGCCAAGATAAAGCAAAACCAAGAACGACTATCGAGAACTACACGAAACCAAGAAGGACAATTCTAAGCTCAATCACTCCAGGAAGAATCAAAACCAAAAAGAAACAAACAATCACTAGGAGCACAATCAGAAAAGCACAAGAAGCACCCAAACCAACATGAATTAAACAACGAAACAAACCGCCAAGAACCACCTGAAGACCACCACCAGAACGCCCACAAAAAGCACAACAAAAAGAACATAAACCGAACCCAATTCTAAACGCCAAGAGAAGGACAAAGGAATCTCAAACCTATGCCAAAAGCACCCGGGGGACGAACATCGGGGAGAAGGAAGAAAAAACCTCCCTAGAGACGCCAAGAAGGCATGCCTGAAGAGAGAAGCTGACCAGAAGGCGTCGAAAGAGCCGACACAGTGGCGCCCTCGTCTACGACGGGGGCAAGACGACAGCGGAGGAGCGGAGTGCGTCGGACCTGATGACGCGACAGCTGGCACTGAAATGATTACTTACACTATGACTTATGAGCTGCTTTGCTAATTGAAACATCAAATGTGATAGAACTTGTTTAGATTTTCTTGTTTGCTTAATTCTTTGTACTTAGTGAATTATCTTATTAGAATGTACATGGGATTGGCAGAAGCAATTTGCACTGAAAACCATGATTTATGAGATGCTTGTTAATCAAAACATCAAATGTAGTGAGAATGTGTAGTGTTTTATGATGTTTAATGTGATCAACTCGAAGCTATAGGACTAGGGATTTGCTTTATATGGATCAACATAGAAGCTATTTGTTATTAGAACTACAACTAAAATTTGAAGAATAGCAGAGACATCTACTCTTGCCAGTTCATTTTATTGGAATCAGCCCAGATTCTGAAATCTTGTTCTTTTTTCCAATTTTGTGTGATGATCCTGCTTAGAATTTGAATCTTCCATGGGGAAATGTGTTAGACTACATCCATCTTATTTTTCTAATATACTATTAAACTTGGCCAGGATGTTGTAATTATTTTTCTCTACTACATCATCACTCATGCTTCAACATGAACACATTTTCAGATTATTTTGTTTCAATGAAGTAGCATATATATATATATATATATATATATATATATATATATATATATATATATATATATATATATATATCTGTGTGTGTGTGTATGTGTGTGTGTGTGTGTGTGTGTGTTGTGTGTGTGTGTGTGTGTTGTGTGTGTACATATTGATTTTTGTATTTAGTTTAATTTGGCATGTCTTTGCAGGGTAATGCTGAGCAAAAGAACCTGATAGAGAATACTAATATTCCTTTCTTTGGGGAGCTGGATTTGAATGTGCACAAAAAAGAGCATATGTTTGGCCCAACAATTCTGAACTTTCTCAAGAGACGTTCCTGGGTGAGAAAGTTTTCACTTAAGATAACTTATAATAAGGAGGTATGGGTCTCGGTATCTTTACACATTATTGTTGACTATATTCCTAGTAAAATTGGTTCAGTAACTAGACAATTTTCACTACTATATCTATTTCAGGCTGGGAATATTATCCCAACATGCACATCTGATTGTGATTGCCGTAAGATACAGAACTGGAGAGACAACAAGATCACACTGCCTTACCTCAAAATGTTTGCTATGAAGGAGTTCTATGGCACACAAGATGAGAAGGGTTTCTTATATTATATTGTGAGAAATGCCAAAACACTTCGCAATGTCTCCATAATTTTTTCTGAGGGTGTCAAACCACCTAGAATGTTTATACACACCCTCAACAAACTAGCCCCACCAGGTTGCAGCTTCAAGTACTCACATGCTATCTAGCTAGCTTGCCTACACATGGAGACATGGCTCGCAGGAGGATCGGTGTTCGATCGACTGACGCGTCATCAAAATTATGAATGAAGTGTGGCAATCTTTTTGTATTTCATTTGTGCTTGGCCATTTCAAGTATCTATTCAGCAGAAATAAATTTCCATATATTTAATATTGTAAAGGTCAGATTGTTTACATTAAGCTAATGCATTACCTGATACTTTAGTTAAATTTGATATGTATTACCCTTGAGCTTGATATTGATGCGCACATTATATTGAGTTCTCCAAAACTCCACGCCTTTGCTCAATTAGATGTGATTTTACAGCTGTATTACACATACTAGATATTCACATACAGATAGAAACACTGGTTCTTATTTATAAGTAACCGAGATGTTTGTTGGCCCAGCTCACTCTTTGTCTCACAAACAAAGGCACACACGAATGAACTTTTGAAGAACTTAACACATTGCCTTCACTTGGCACTCATAGACACCCAATTTATCATCCTTCACTTGGCTCACCCGTGCACAACACTGCACTCACACAAGACACCCACAGCAGCAAGCACTTAGCAGCACCGGCACTTCCCTGGTGCTCATACACTGGCACACACACTGCACCTACACATACTACACCGCTGAGTACCCTATGACTTCACTCGTCCGGGCTCTTTTTATACTCAAGACACAACTGAATATCGCAGCTAGCTCCTGCATGCACACTCACGACCGAGCCTCGTGGCCACTACTTCAGTGCCGCACGACCACGACACCATGCTGCAGTGCCGAGCAAATCTTGCCGCACAATTCGGTCTCCAGGCAACGATCAAACGAACATGCATGGCCACGGTCCAACTAACACCCGAAACTTGCTGCTACATGCAGCCTTGGCCTCATCACACACGCGCTCGTCGTACAAAGTCCACTAACAAACTGAACATCACCACTCCGTGCAACAGTTTCACTTTTGACTCAGATCACGACTCCACACAAAACTTAAAGCAATAAGATTAGATCCAACAATCACCTCCCTAATCTTGTTGGGATTATTCCTCACCTCCTCACAACTTCACAGCAGAGCCGGATGATCGTCCGCGTCTGCGATTGCAAGTTGTGCCACGCCATCTGCATTCTTCTTCACCGCATCACACTGTCGGCGAAGTGACCAAACTCACCACACTTACGACAGTCGATCTTGGACTTATCAAACTTGCGGCAAAATTTTTCTCACCATTCTTGTTGCCGCTGCTACCGGAAGCCTCGTCGTTGCGCTTCTCTTTGGCAACTATGGCCTCCCACTCCGCACGAGTGAGTCGTGGCCCTGCATTTGCCACCAGCAGCTTTTCCACATCACCATCACGTTGTTGCCCTTTGGAAGACTCCTCGAACGCCCGTAGGCACCCGACAACTTCAGCTGATATCGCTGCCACATCCCCCCCATTGCTCTATGGTGCTCACAATGGGTAGGAACTTGTCGGGGACGGAACATAGGATCTTCTCGACGACGGTAGCCTCCTCCACTCTCATGCCTAGAGCACGTATCTCGTTCATGACGGTGGTCACCTTCAAAGCAAACTCATTAAATTTTTCAGAATCACCCATGTACATACCGTCAAGCTCTCTCTTGAGAGTTTGCACGCGGGCCTTCTTGACACGATCTTCACCGACACACATTTCATTTAGCGTATCCCACGCCTCCTTTGTCGTCTCCTTCTCTGATATGGACATAACTAAGCCATCCGGCATAGCTTGGACAATGGCGGCGAGAGCCATTTGATCCATCTTCTTATCGACACCGTGCTTGCTCTCCATGGCTGTCCACACACCTTGGGCGCGTAGGAAGATATTCATCTTCACCGCCCGCACGCAGTAGTTGTCCTCTGAAAGCATGGGGTAACGCAAAGTCACCCCCACCTCCTTCACAACAGCCTCATGGCTGCCATCTCTGCTGTTGCCACCAAGATGGCGATTCGGCGGCGTCTAGACTCCCAAATTTTCGAAGGACATGGCTGAACACTCAACCTGGCTCTGATACCAATTGTTGGCCCAACTCACTCTTTGTCTCACAAACAAAGGCACACACGAATGAACTTTTGAAGAACTTAACACTTTTCCTTCACTTGACACTCATAGACACTCAATTTATCAGCCTTCACTTGGCTCACCCGTGCAAAACAGTGCACTCACACAAGGCACTCACAGCAGCAAGCACTTAATTAGCAGCACCGGAACTTCCCTGGTGCTCAAAAAATTGGCACACACTGCCAACACGGCACACACACTACACCTACACGTACTACACCACTGAGCACCCTCTGGCTTCACTCATCCGGGCTCTTTTTATACTCAAAACACAACTGAATACCGCAGCTAGCTCCTGCATGCACGCCCACGACCGAGCCTCACGGCCACTACTTCGGTGCCGCACGACCACGATGCCATGCTGCAGTGCCGAGCAAATCATGCTGCACAATTTGGTCTCCAGGCAACAATCCAACAACCATGCATGGCCACGATCCAACTAACACCCGAAACTTGCTGCTGCATGCAACCTGACCTCATCACGCACGCACTCGTCGTGCAAACTCCACTAACAAACTGAACACCATCACTCCGTGCAACAGTTTCACTTTTGACTCAGATCACGACTCCACACAACACTTAAAACAACAAGATTGGATCCAACAATGTTTCTTTTTGAAGTATTAACTGACATGTTTTTTGTTTGTACATGCTTTTGATTTGGTAGGGTGTGGCGTATACATCCTCCAGTTAAGAGAAGACTGCCATATACTCTCTCCATCTCAAATTACTTGTCACTCTCTAGTTCATTTTTGAACTAGAGAGTGACAAAAAATTTGGGTTGGAGGGAGTACATTATTAATATGTTCTTAATATCTTGTACATTCTACAGTGCCTACAGTTAAAAGCACCTGATGGAATACCAAATGGACATTCATTTTTTGCTACATGTAAACCTTGGAATCAAGAGCTTAATTGTGTGAATTATGTGACTGTCCAGAAAAAGAAGTTTTCAAAATTCTTAACATATATAACATGCACGATAAACATATGAGACACGGAATATATGACAATAGTTCGTCATTGTTTGAAAAGTGAGGTGATGTAATGTAGATTGTGATATTATTGTAACAATTTGTAGTCCACCTAGCTAAATCTCATTAGAAGATGAGGAATTATGAATATCTTGTAAATCAATAGTTCATTTCTTTGAAAACTTATGCAACTGTTCAATCTATTCTACTCTTAGGATTTTTCGGGATACAAACACTTTATGGAGCACACTGTATTTCTATAATATTCATAGCTGATATCACTTAATTATACCATGGAGCCAAATGGCCTATACATTTGGCACAAGCATGCATGCTCTCCATTTTATTTATTTTTACGGAAATTCATGTTCAATGACATTGAAGGAATGTCAAGTATATTACTTAGTCGATTCACATCTTCTATTATTTTATTTGTATCATATTTTTCGGAGAAACAATCTGCAATATTTAATATTGTAAGGACAAACGTTTGAAGTCAAGTTAATGCACGATCAGATGCTTTAGTTAAAGTTAGTGTATACTCATCATCCTGGACTTGATATTGTTGCACACATTTTATTTTGTTTATCCAAGAATCCATGTCCATGATGAATTATATATGATTTTATGCATGGCCGTGCTACGTTGAGGTGTACATACAAATTGAAACGCTGATGCTTATTATTTATAAGCAACTGAGATGCTTATTATTTATAAGCATCTGAGATGCTTTAAGTCCATACATGTTTTTGGGTTGGCAGGGTGTAGGTCGGTATGCATCCACCAGTTAAGAGCTAATTTTGCAAACATTTTTCAATATAACTTGTAACAAAGAGCCTATAAAAATTGGTCATTTTCTCAAGCGGCCTCTACAAATGGTCTGGGTTAACGATTTTACACAGACGGTTCTTTATGTATGATATTCCGCTTGTGATAAAGCATTATCACAGGCGGTTCTTACGTACACGTCCGCCTATGATACGATATGAATCTATACAGAACTAATTAAATGCTATTATTTCTAATTTACTGCTCAAACTGAAATAACAGCAATTCAAAGTTTATACATTGCAATTCATAGTTAATACATTGCAAATCATAGTTCATACATTGCAATTTATAGTTTCGAGATCGCAATATATAATTTATACATAACAATTCATAGTTGATACATTGCAATTCATAGTTTTTCTCGGGCTCACATCGAATATACACTGGACCGCCAACCTTGTTCTTCCTAACATTGCAATGAGTAGTAAATGGTTGTGTTTAACTTAATCTAGATCGAGCTGCAATCATTTCACTAAGTTTTCCAAACTGCAATCTGAGTCCTTGATAGTCTTGGTTTGAATCAAACTCCGGAAGACATGATTCCAAATATAAGTTACCTACCATGAAGGACTAAGTACAACCAAACGGCGAATACACACTCAATATATTCTGACCTTATTGTTGAAGTTCCACCTCCCACTTTAAAGAAAAATGTATTTTCTATTTCCAGCTTTAAGCATAAAAAACAAGGTATAATCATATTAGTAGCATCAATGTTTTGTCACCGTAATGTATAACTGGAAAAATATGTAAAAAATTGTCGGCATTTGGATCCGGCACATCTCCCGACACTACCTTTGGTAGATCGAGGAGTTGTAGTTCGGTGAAGGGCGCATAGAGATTCAAGAAGGTGAAAGACACGTGTACACAGAGATTTAATTGGTTTGGGCCGCCTGAGCGTAATACCCTACTCCATGGGGTGTGTTGGTGATGTATTAAGCGTGTGAGTCTAGAAGAAGCTCCAGAAGAAGAAGCTCGTCTAGCTTAGGGAGTTCTGTCGTGGTCTGGAACCGTCGCTTGTGTATCATCGACCAGTCCTTTTATAGTACAAGGACTGATCGTTACACCGTTAGCCTGGCCCGACATGTGGCCCTGGCGGTTACACATGCTTGATACATAATAAATGAGGTTAATTACCCTTAATAGCCTGGTAACGGGCCTTAACAGTGCTGTTACCAGTATTAAAGGCCATCCGATCGTGTGTCATTAATATGGTATTAATGACACTTAATCGGGTTTTGAAGTCTTTGATTGATCCTTGAAGGTCCGGAGCCGTTGAGGGGTCCACCAACCTGTTTGTTGAAGTTGAAGGTCCGACGGTCGCCACGTGGTAGCACCGGAGCTTACCGTCGTGGACGAGTAGCTCCGGTGCTACTGGACATGTGTTAGTACCGGAGCTTCCCTCTATCTGGGGTTAGGTCTGGGGGTGCCATACTGGTATTCTGACCGGAGCTTCCAATGTGTGGGTGATAGCTCCGGTCTTATGATACACGTGGCGGCCCTGGGACTAACCATGTCGGGGAAGCAGGTCCGGTTATGCCTGACATGTGGGGCCTTCGGAGGTCTTCAAATCTTGTAGATGGAGTTTCCTTGTGATCTTTGCAATCCCAAAGGGTATCCAGTACGGAGGGTACCGACAGTGGCCCCCTAGGCTCACCTCCGGGAGAGAGCTTTTGGATGAAGTCATTCCGCCGGAGGTGGGTCCATTATTTGGTTTTTGAGCCTTGTATTCAAGGGTCTTCGGTTGTGTCGTTGGCGATAGTTCACAGTTAAACTTCCGCCGTGTGGCGTATCCAGGAGGCGACAGGTGAGATCTCAGCGTGCGGATCTCACGCAACTGAAGGTCGTCAGTTCCTGATATGAAAATCGTATCGGTTCTGCGCGCCCTGTCAGGCCGCCACCTTCAGGTTTCTCGCCTTTCATGATAACAACTGTTCGCCTGGGGTAAGAACCTCGACTTGATCATCAGGGTGGCCCCGGGCCCCCTTGTCATTGGCGGGGTGAAATTTTTGGTTGGTATCGTCGGCTCCTCTGCGGTTTTCATCCAAGCGTTGTGGGGGCTTACTTAAGAAGGAAAGCACGCACCGTTTGGGGTTCTTTACGCCTTTCATTCGAAATTGCGCTCAAACCTTCCAAACTTTTGCTTGCTTTTCCTCTCTTGCCTCGCTGTGCCGCGATAGAGTTGGGTCTCCACTAGAGCTGACTTAAGTCTGATGATGATTTGAAGAAGGTTCGGGCCCTCATGGGATGGTCCCCTAACTTCTTCAACCACTTGGTCCGTGCCGGCAAGCTTCCATTCGAGAAGGAACACGCCGGCGACATGGTGTACTTCTCCGTGTACGCCATGGTGAGACTGATCCCACATTTCTCCTCTTTCTTCTTGATGCTGCTAGACTTCTATGGTTGAGAGGCGCTCGACCACCGGGTTGGCAATCTCCGAAGCTCCTGAAGGTGGCTCTGTTCCCGCCCCTAAGCCAAGAATCGAAGTCGTCAGCAAGGGCAAGGAATTGGCCAAGCCCTCGAGCCGTAAGAGGAAGCATGCTGACAGAAGGTCCGTCAGGCCTGCTTCTTCCGTGGCGGCTCCTTCTCCCCGGAGGGAGAGGTCTACAATGGCAGCATCTACTCCAGTAGCGGCATCTTTCCAGGGTGCTAGCTCCGGACAAGTGACTCAGGTACCAGGGCCAGCTGAGGGCTTCGGTTCCGGAGGTCCTTCCCGGTCAAGGCCCCCCTCGAGGGCTCCGGGTCCGGGGGCCTCGACCAGAGCAACGCTGATAGCAGCATCAAGCTCCGGGGGACCCTCCGGGACTACCACGCCAGTGGCGGCTGGGGCCAGTCCGGAGCGTCCGGAGAAGAGGTTCCGTGGTAAATGGTGCGAAAGCCTTCCGAGGTAATTTTTGATTTTTTACCTCAGTTAGTTGTTTTATTGTTAACTGTATTTTGAGTTTCTTCGTCCTTCATACTCAGCGTGCCCAAGAAAAGGGATGAAGCTCCAATCCCTACAGCAGCGGTTGAGGCTGGGTAGGCTGAAGTTCCGGCTTCGATTCCAGCACCGCCCCAAGAGGTGGCTGAGGCTGCGGCAGCCCCGGCGCTGGCTGTCGTGGTTTTGGACCTCGACTCATCCCCAGAAGCTCCGTGGTAGCGCCGGACCACGGGAATGAAGATGTACCAGTGGCGGCAGCCCCGGAGGTTGAAGCTCCGGGCTTGGACGCTGAGATGTTGGACGCTCTGACCGCAGAGCCGGAGGTAGCTCCAATTCCGGCCCTAGAGTCGGATGTTGTTGAAGCCCCGGCAGTCGAGCCAGCGGTTGATGAGGTCCCAACGGTAGAGTAGGGTGTTGATGAAGCTCCGGCACTTGAGCCAGTTGTCGAGGAAGCTCCGGCGGTAGAGCCGGTTGCTGTAGAAGTTCCGGCTGTGGAGCCGGCTGTTGAAGAGGTTCCGGCGTCCGAGCCAGTTGCTGCGGAGGTGTCGACGCCTGAGCCTTTGGTGGTCGAAGCGCCAGCGCGCGAGCCCATGATGGTCGAAGCGCCAGCACCTGAGCCAGAGGCGGAGGAGGCGCCTGCACTGGAGCAAGAAGTAGCTTCTGCTCCGACCGAACCTTCAACACCCGCTTCGGAAGCGGTGATCCCGGAGGTGCCCGCTACTAACCCAAAGTGCCAAGATGAAGCTGCTGGCCCCCCGCCGGAGGGGCCACTTGTTGATGACCTAGCGGCTGGGCCTTCAGAGTCAATTCCGGAGGTATGAACTTCTGCTGCAAGTACTTCCTCGGCGGCGGCCAAGGCTATCCCGAAGGATGGCCCTAGAGCCGTGGAAGCTCAGGGGACCGCTCTTGTAGAGTGGGACCTAATTTTTGTTGCTGAAGATCTGCTGGAGTCAGCGGTGAGGACCCCAGCAGGTTCGGACCCGATCCCCTTATCGTTGTCTATTGACAACGCCTGCTCCAGCCTTCGCCAGGTCCAACTGGCTTTCTACCACGACAGCAAGGCCCTCGAGGAGGAGCACCAAACCCTTAGGAGGTGGCGCAATCGACTCCATTTCGAGACCAAGCTGGCGCAGTCGAGGCTGGCTGACGACAAGGAGTGGGTACAAAGGGAGAAGGTCTGCTTGGAGTACTGGGGTAAGCTGTTGGATGAGAGGGAAAGCATGACACGGACCCTCAACAACCAGTCCCGAGCCATCTATGAGCAGGACAAGGCTGCAAATAGCGCAACGGATGATCGCCAGGAAAGGCTCGCCGCCATCCACGATAGTCTCGTCAAGCGCCGGGAGGCTCTTGAAGCGCGGGAGAGACGGCTCAAAGATGAAGAGCAGAAATTCCTGGAGCTGCAGGACGACCTCGTGAAGAGGGAGGAAGAGCTTGTCCAAAAGACAGCTCTGGCTGACAAGAGCCTCAAAGAATGCACCAAGAAATTGGAGGAGCGTTGCGAGGAGGAGGAGAAGAAGGCCTGGGAGCGAGGACAAGATCTCTACAAGCAGGAGAATGCCATCGCCGCCAGGGAGAAGAAAGTACGGGAGCGAGAGAAGGATCTGGTCAACCGCCGAAATGAGATCCACCTCCGGGAGGAAGAGCTCAGCAAACTCGAAAGGCAGGTTGCTGAAACGATTCAGTAGAATGCCAAAGAGGTGGAGCGTCTTGCTCGGGAGAGCTCGGAGCTTGCGGCGGCCAAAAGATCCTTGGCGGAGATGTGTGGTGCAAGGGTTGCGGAGTTCCATAAAGTTTGGGACTTCCTGGGCAAGGCCAACGACACGCTGAAGCCAATGGGCTTCAGTCCCGTGCATTTGGATGATCCGGAGCCGAAGCTAGACCAGGCGTTGGAGGTGCTGAGTTCAGCAGGCAACAAGCTCTCCAAGATGGGTGATGTCAACGCGGACCAGCTGGAAATAGAGGGTCAGTCCCTGGCGAAGAACGTCGCAAAGTTTGTACTCACGTGCTACACCAGCCGGTACCCTCAATTCCATCTGGACCCGGTGCTTGAAGGCCCCATCAAAGGAGAGGGTGAAGCCACCCGAGCCAGCGTGTCGGAGGTGGCCCAGAAGGTCACCCAGTTCTTCCATAGGGTCTAGGACCATCTCTCTGTAGCTCCCGCTTGTATTTTCTCTTCTTCTTCTCCAATTTTGTAATCTCTTGTCTCCAGATGAATGAAATCCAAATTTTTGTGAATTCGAATTTCATTTTTTTGTCTCAACACCACCTTTGTCTCACTTGACCCCGTGGTAGATGTACACAATTTGATTGTGAACATGTACCAAGAGGATGTAACGGTTGTTGAAGACTTGCGTGCTTCGAACTTGTAGAATGTAGGTCCGAAGTCTTCAATAGTGTAGGCCCCCTGAGGCTGTCGGAGCTTAGTGGATCCAGCATTGACCATCGCCAGAGCTTAGTAGCTCCGAAGTAGTCTCCATCAACGCGTAAAGCATCGATGGTTAGCCTTCTGGGGTGTCGGAGCTTGGCAGCTCCGGCGGTGACCTCCGTCAACACGTGTTGTGTCAACGTCATACTCCACTTTAGAGTCTTTCCACCATCTTCATGTTGACGGTTTGCCCCTTAGCTTTACCGGAACTGAGTAGCTCCAGAGATGCTCGATGTCAATGTTTGAACATCGACTACAAGCCGCCTAGAGGATGTCGGAGCTTATTTATTTTTCCTGCACACTGAAGTCAAGAAAAACAGTAAAATTCGTTTCCTATCTATAACTTCATTGCAGCTTACTATTCTCGAGAAAGTTTTAGGCCGAACACAATTCTAAATACAATCAAGAGCGATGTCTTGCTTCCTTCAGGTCTGATCGTTTCTGGACTCGCCTTACTTTGGCCTGCCAGGATGTAGGTAGAGTGGCGTACTTAGGGTGCATGACCAGGCTAAGTCGATAGCACACTCCGGCCCTAGATTTGCTTGGCGGCATTCAGACGAGTAGGCCATCAACAATGTTTGAACCCGGAAGGACAGACAATGCAAATCAAATTGTACATGGTCTGGTCGAGCTAAAGTTTCTTAAGAACTACACAACTTTGTTATAGACAAGAAAAATAAAAAATACCCTGTACAAAGTAAATGCACGTGGAGTATGTTTTCACACAATGATGTCTTTCATTATAGGTTTGGGGTACAGGGGAAACAAGTACACTCTTAGGGTGTGGAACCAGGCTAAGTGTGTTTCATTTCTCGTTTGACCTAAGGTAGCTAGCTACACTTTTAGTTCTGAGACTGTGACAAGTGTTGCATGAACGTTGCGGACCTAACGGGGTAGGTCCGGCTGCCCTCCCGGAGGAGCTACCCGACTCTGTACAATGACTCTATAACATACACCACATGTAATTACAGACTCACCTTCGTGATATTAAGCGTAGAACTTACGGAGGTGCTCAATGTTCCAAGGATTTGGGAGAGGTGTCTCATCCTCGATTGCCAAGCAAATGCATCCGGGACGGGATACTTTGATCACTCGGAAGGGTCCCTCCCAGCTAGGGGAGAGTTTGTTTAACCCTTCTCTAGATTGTATTCTCCATAGCATCAGATCGCCTTCCTCGAGCTGTCGGCTGTGAACATGCCGTTGGTGATAGCGCCGAAGAGCTTGGCGGTATCGGGCATTCCGAACAGCTGCTCGGCACCTTCCCTCTTCAAGGAGGTGAAGGTCTTCACGCCGGAGCTGGTCCTGCGTGGCTTCGTCGGAGGTCCGGACCCGGAGCGACCCCAAGGTGATTTCTGGAGGAAGGAGTGCTTCAGCTCCGTACACCAGGAAGAAGGGTGTCTCTCCAGTTGACCAGTTTGGAGTTGTCCTGTTGGCCCATAGAGTGGGCGGAAGCTCTTCAATCCAGTTGGCTCCATGCTTTTTCAGGCGCTCATATGTGCGCGTCTTGAGTCCTTTTAGGATTTCTGCATTTGCTCTCTTGGCTTGGCCATTGCTTGCCGGGTGAGCTACGGAGGCGTAACTGACTTGGATGCTGAAGTCTTTGCAGTATCCTTGGAAAGCAGAGCTTGTGAATTGGGTCCCATTATCTGTTATCATTTTGTTCGAGACTCCAAATCTGCATACGATGGACTGCAAGAAGTTGATAGTTGATTGCTTGTTTATTGTCACAACTGGAGTTGCTTCCGGCCATTTGGTGAACTTGTCAATGGCAACAAACAGGAACTTGTAACCTCCGACGGCTCTTGGGAAAGGTCCCAAGATGTCCATCCCCCACACAGCGAAAGGCCATGTAGGAGGTATCATTTGTAGAGGCTGAGCCGATGTGTGAATTTGCTTTGCATGGCATTGACATGCTTTGCATTTCTTCACCAGCTCAGTTGCATCCTGGAGCGTTGTAGGCCAGTAAAAGCCATGCCGGAAGGCTTTACCGAATAGCGTGCGGGAAGACTCGTGGTTCCCACACTCGCCTCCATAGATTTCTACGAGGAGCTCGCAGCCTTCTTCCCTTGTGATGCACTTCATTAGGACGCTGTTGGCACCGCGCCGATAGAGATCCCCTTCTACTAGCGTGTATCTTTTAGCCAATCTGACTATCTGGTCAGCGGATACATCATCGTCAGGAAGGATATTGTATTTCAAGTAGCTCTGGATCTCCGAGATCCATTCATCGGAGCTTGCTTGAGCATTTGAGTCTTGCGTGTTGGGTTGCTCGGAGCTTCTGGCAACACCGCTATGTCCCATCCTCGATTGCCAAGCAAATGCATCCGGGACGGGATACTTTGATCACTCGGAAGGGTCCCTCCCAGCTGGGGGAGAGTTTCTTTAACCCTTCTCTAGATTGTATTCTTCATAGCATCAGATCGCCTTCCTCGAGCTATCGGCTGTGAACATGCAGTTGGTGATAGCGCCGAAGAGCTTGGCGGTATCGGGCATTCCGAACAGCTGCCCGACACCTTCCCTCTTCAAGGAGGTGAAGGTCTTCACGCCGGAGCTGGTCCTGCGTGGCTTCGTCGGAGGTCCGGACCCGGAGCGACCCCAAGGTGATTTCTGGAGGAAGGACTGCTTCAGCTCCGTACACCAGGAAGAAGGGTGTCTCTCCAGTTGACCGGTTTGGAGTTGTCCTGTTGGCCCATAGAGTGGGCGGAAGCTCTTCAATCCAGTTGGCTCCATGTTTTTTCAGGCGCTCATATGTGCGCGTCTTGAGTCCTTTTAGGATTTCTGCATTTGCTCTCTTGGCTTGGCCATTGCTTGCCGGGTGAGCTACGGAGGCGTAGCTGACTTGGATGCTGAGGTCTTTGCAGTATCCTTGGAAAGCAGAGCTTGTGAATTGGGTCCCATTATCTGTTATCATTTTGTTCGAGACTCCAAATCTGCATACGATGGACTGCAAGAAGTTGATAGCTGATTGCTTGTTTATTGTCACAACTGGAGTTGCTTCCGACCATTTGGTGAACTTGTCAATGGCAACAAACAGGAACTTGTAACCTCCGACGGCTCTTGGGAAAGGTCCCAATATGTCCATCCCCCACACAGCGAAAGGACATGTAGGAGGTATCATTTGTAGAGGCTGAGCCGGTGTGTGAATTTTCTTTGCATGGAACTGACATGCTTTGCATTTCTTCACCAGCTCAGTTGCATCCTGGAGCGTTGTAGGCCAGTAAAAGCCATGTCGGAAGGCTTTACCAACTAGCGTGCGGGAAGACTCGTGGTTCCCACACTCGCCTCCATGGATTTCTACGAGGAGCTCGCAGCCTTCTTCCCTTGTGATGCACTTCATTAGGACGCCGTTGGCACTGCGCCGATAGAGATCCCCTTCTACTAGCGTGTATCTTTTAGCCAATCTGACTATCTGGTCAGCGGATACATCATCGTCAGGAAGGATATTGTATTTCAAGTAGCTCCGGATCTCCGAGATCCATGCATCGGAGCTTGCTTGAGCATTTGAGTCTTGCGTGTTGGGTTGCTGGGAGCTTCTGGCAACACCTACGACCCTTGATGGCTGCCATGGTAACAGGGCCATCGGGACTGCCAACTTCGAGATGTTGGTCTCGCCCCCTTCGCTCAGTTCGGCAGGTTGAGCTGTGGGTTTTGACAACCTCCGGACGAAGGTTCCGTCAGGAGCCGGAGCTCCGGTTGATGCTTTCGTCGAGATTTTGTCAGCTTCAGCGTTATGGACACGCTGGACATGGTGGAGATCCAGGACTTCGAAGTCCTTCTGAAGCCTCTAGACTTCA
The DNA here is from genome assembly GCA_036927565.1 of Tuctoria greenei. Taxonomy (NCBI): domain Eukaryota; kingdom Viridiplantae; phylum Streptophyta; class Magnoliopsida; order Poales; family Poaceae; genus Tuctoria; species Tuctoria greenei. The sequence goes on along the minus strand of JAYESD010000005.1, from coordinate 215,307,747 downwards.
AGGAGATAAGCAGCTAGTTGGGGATTGTTACAGGAGTATTCACCCTTCACCTGTTTAATGATGAGCTGCGAATCTACCATGACCAACATCTGCTTGACACCATATGATAGTGCCACCTTTTGTCCATAAAAGATTGCTTCATACTACGCCATGTTGTTGGTCGCCTTGAAGTCAAGGTGGACCATGTATTTTACCTTCTCCCCGGTTGGAGCGAGGAGAATGACTCCAGCTCTGGCCCCCTGCTCTTGCATGGAGCCGTCGAAGTAGAGGGTCCAGTGAGGTTCGGTGAAGACCGGAGCCTTGAGTTCCGGCTTCTGCTCACTAGGGCCCCCAGGGTTTGATGGAGAGGGGGTCCATTCCGCCACGAAGTCTGCCAATGCTTGACTCTTGATCGCTTGTCTTGGGACGAATTCAAGATCAAATTCGGCCAATTCCGCTGCCCACTTTGCAATGTTCCCAGTAGAGTTAGGATTATGCAAGATCGCACGCAGTGGGTAAGAGGTCACCACTGAGATCTTGTGAGCTTGGAAGTAATGGCGAAGCTTCCTAGAGGCAATGAGAACTGCGTAGAGCAGCTTGTGCACCTCTAGGTATCGAGTCTTGGCATCATGTAGTATTTTGATGATGAAGTACACTGAGCGTTGGACTGTCCGGACCCTCCCGGAGGGGCCCGGAGCTTCCTCCACATCGACCCAGATCGTTTCGAAGGGGTCTGAACCTGCTTCGGGGACCTCCAGGTCCTTGCTGGAGGAACCCGAAGCTTCTATTGGAGCAACCTGGACCCTCCTGGAGGGGTCCAAATCTTCTGGAATAACTCCCTGTAGATCCAAGTCTGGGGGTTGGGACCCAGACTCACCTTCAGGAACCTCCGGACCCTCCCGGAGGGGTCTGGATTCCTGAGCTTGGGATGGTTCTGGTCTCTCCGCAACCAGGACCATGCTGACAACCTCGTCGGTTGCTGAAATATAAAGCAGTAAGGGCTCACCAGGGTTCGAAGCTACCAAGGTTGGTAGAGTAGTGAGGAGTTGCTTTAGCTCTTGGAACGCCTTTTTTGCTTCTTCAGACCATTGAAATGGTCCGGACTTCCTCAATAGCTTGAAGAAGGGTAGCGCCCGTTCTGCCAGTCTTGAGATGAACCGGCTGAGGGCGGCTAGACATCCAGTCAGTTTATGGACGTCCTTGATGCGGGCTGCTGGCCGCATCTCCTCAATGGCTTTAATCTTCGCCGGATTTGCCTCTATGCCCCAGTGGTTTACCAGGAAACCAAGAAGCTTTCCGGAGCTAACCCCGAAGACACACTTATCTGGGTTTAGCTTCGTGCGAGTGACCCGCAGCTTGTCGAAGACAGCTTGCAAGGTGTCAAGGAGTGACTCCTTGTCCTTGATATTGACGATGATGTCATCAACATACACATCCACTACGTCTCTGATGAGCTCTCCAAAGGTTTTGTACATAGCTCGTACAAATGTTGAAGTTGCATTCTTGAGACCAAATGGCATGGCAGTATAACAGTACAATCCATCTACTGTGATAAAAGAAGTATGTTCTTCATCTTTCCTAGACATTCTAATTTGATGGTACCCATAATATGCGTCTAGGAAACACAGTAATTCACACCCGGAGGTGGAATCCACTATCTGATCTATTCTAGGTAGTGGGAATGGATCTTTTGGGCATGCCTTATCCAGTGTTGTGCAGTCGATACACATCCGAAGCTTCCCGCCGGCCTTGGGTACAACAACTGGGTTTGCCAGCCATTTTGGGTGGAAGACTTCTCGGATGAATCCAACTTCGAGCAACTTCTTCACTTCTTTCCATATGAAGTTTTGTCGCTCTACAGATTGCTTCTGAGGCTTCTGATATACGGGCCGAGCGTCAGGATAGATCTTCAGATTATGCTCGATCACTTCCCTAGGGATCCCAGGCATTTGTGACGGTTGTCAGGAAAACATGTCGACATTAGCCCGGAGGAAAGTGATGAGCGCGAGTTCCTATTTGTCATTCAGACCTCCCGATATGCGGGTGGTCTGAGCGGCATCATAACCGATTTGGATGACCTTGACGGGGATGTCGGTGTCGCCGCTTGGTTGCACGCGAGGTGCAGAGGTTGAGCCTCGTTGACGAATGCTCGGGGATTTCGGAGCTTGTTCCTGCCTGGATTCTTCCTCCTGCGCTGTAGCAAACGTATGAAGTTCTTCCAGAGCAGGCACGCTGGGAGTACGGTCTTCGCGGATTCAGAGAACACCAGCTGGTGTTGGCATGTTCAACACCAGGTAGCCATAATGAGCAGCAGTCATGAACTTGTACAAGGCGGGCCTACCCAGAATGGCGTTGAAAGGTAAGTTGATCTAAGCGACGTCAAAGATCAACTTCTCAGTGCGATAATTCTCTCAAGTCCCGAAGGTCACGGGGAGAGTAATTGCACGCAGTAAGGTTATGGCCCCCGGATCTACTCCGGAGAAAGGTCGGGAGGGGCGAAGGTCCGAAGGTCGGAGCTGAAGCTTGATGAAATCTTCGAAGCTTATGAGATTCAGCCCCGAACATCCATCCACCATTACATGGTGGAGTTGAATGTTATTGATGGTAGGTGATACCATCAAAGGTAGCTGACCAGTTCCGATCATGTTCCGAGGGCAGTCCGAAGCATCAAAAGTGATGGTGGTGTCCATCCACTTTCGATGAGGCTTCGCCCTAGCTGTAGGAGCTACTAAGGCCATGTCCCACCGCATGGTCTTGAGGACACGGCGGGAGGTGATGTCCCACGAACCACCAAAGATGGTGTTCATGGTCTTCCGATGCTCATTGTCAGAGACGTCGGAGTCGTCATTGACGGAGGTGTAAACAGCCTTCAAGACATTTTTAGGGTCCTAGAAGCCTAACTCCTCTTCAGCCAGAGCTTCATCGCCCTTCTGTTTTCCTTCCCTCTGACGGAAAGGAACTTCTTCTTGGCGCTTGTTGTAGCGCTCGACAAGGTTTTGGACCTCCCGGCAGTCCTCCAAGTTGTGGCCGTTCGACTTGTGGATAGGACACCACACTTTAGAGTTTCCACCGTCTTTAGAGGACGGTCAAGGTCGTTTATCGGGGCGTGGCCCCCGGCCACCCGGAGCTGCAGCAGCTGCAGCGGTAGATGTGTCGGTCGATGGCTTCTTCTTGCCGTTGGACTTTTTCTTCTTTTGTCACTCCCGTAGGTAGTGGGTTTGCCTTTAGAGGATTTTTTTCCATCCTCCGAAGGTGGTTTGGAGTGCATTTCACGGCCCTCCACAGCTTTGGCACACTTGTCTGCCAAGCTGAAGAGCTCCTTGACGCTGGTGATCTCCTTGACCACCAGCTTCTCCGGCATCTTCTTATCTCGTAAGCCCTGTCTAAATGCCATGATAACAGAGGCGCTAGAGATAGAAGGAATGGTGTTTCGTACCTGGGAGAATCTCTGGATGAATGAGCGCAGGGATTCTCCCTCCTTCTGCACGACTACAAAAAGGTCCAGTTTGGTGCCTGGCCAGGTGTATGAACTCCCAAAATTGGCGGTGAATTGTTGGCACAATTCATCCCGACTATTGATGGAGTTGTGAGGAAGGCTCATGAACCAGGACCTGGCGGTCCCAGTCAAGGCCACTGGGAAGTAGTTGGCCATTACGAACTCTTTACCTCCGGCCGCAAGGATTGCGGTGGTGTAAATTTGGAGAAACTCAGCGGGATTAATTGTCCCGTCAAATTTTTCCGTCAGGTGAGGCCGGAACTTTTGTGGCCATCTAACCGTGCGTAGGTGCATGGCCAGTGCAGAACAGCCTCCTCCTACTCCCTCAGGAGCAGGACTGTCCCGAGCCTCTCGCCTTTCGCGAGCACGCTCGATATGGACATGGTCGTCCTGTTGACGGTAACGGCGATCAAGCTCCGCCCGGAGGTCATGAGTTGAAAGCCTGGTTACCATATGAGTACGTCGCGCCCCAGAAGGTAGCGACGTAACTTGCAGTGATGCAGCACGCCTCCTATTTTGGGAAGCATGCGGACCAAGTCTGCAAGACACGGTCCAGCACTATGATGGGGCCCGCCCCGAAGGAGGAGGACCTTGGTTGCTGATGCGGTCGGTTGCTGCTGCAACCAGATGTTCCACATCAGCCCTCCACTGCTCCATTGCACCCTGGGATGCACCTGGAGGTGGTGGACGTTGGAGGAGAGCACGCGCTGCATGAAGCGCGTGTTCAGAGTTGTTGTTATTCGCCGATGCGATGAATGACGCTGATGCACCGTCACGCTGCCCATCTTGACGTGCTGGTGCAGGCGGTGGCAGTGGAGGCATGACTCCTGCTGGTGCCACGACACCTGCTGGTTGCTGCATGTTAGAGGGGTCGCCCCCAGCGGGTTGAACAGCAGGGTTGCTGTTGGATGATCCAGCAGCTGAGTTCACCATACTTGAAATCTCGGACGCCCCTACCTGGCGCGCCAACTGTCGATGTTTGGATCTAGCAGATCTCCCGACACTACCTTTGGTAGATCGAGGAGTTGTAGTTCGGTGAAGGGCGCGCAGAGATTCAAGAAGGTGAAAGACACGTGTACACAGAGATTTACGTGGTTCGGGTCGCTTGAGCATAATACCCTACTCCACGGGGTGTGTTGGTGATGTATTAAGCGTGTGAGTCTAGAAGAAGCTCCAGAAGAAGAAGCTCGTCTAGCGCAGGGAGTTCTGTCGTGGTTTGGAACCGTCGCTTGTGTATCGTCGACCAGTCCTTTTATAGTACAAGGACTGATCGTTACACCGTTAGCCTGACCCAACATGTGGCCCTGGCGGTTACACATGCTTGATACACAATAAATGAGGTTAATTACCGTTAATAGCCTGGTAACGGGCCTTAACAGTGCCATTATCAGTATTAAGGGCCATCCGATCGTGTGTCATTAATATGGTATTAATGACACTTAATCGGGTTTTGAAGTCTTTGATTGCTCCTTGAAGGTCCGGAGCCGTTGAGAGGTCCACTAGCCTGTTTGTTGAAGTTGAAGGTCCGGCGGTCTTAGGATTGCGAGGAGCAATCTCACGCTTCATTTATAAAAGTTTCATATTACAAGCGGACAGTCTAGTAAAGACCGCATGTAAAAACTTTTTAAACATTTTAAAAAATAATTTTCTCAAGCGGCGGCGCCTCTAGCGGTGGAACGGGAAACCCAGTCTCATGGCCATCGTCGCCACCAGGTTCCTATAGCCCTCGACGCCGAGCTGGACAACCATCGTCTCCCACAGAATGTCGAGACGACCGACCACATGCGTGAGGCCGAACACGTAGTGGCCCACGATGTCCATTCCAGTATGTTTTGGAAGGGTACCGAGATCAAAGAGGCGCATGGAGCGAAATGTATTTTGAAATACATCTCACGCCATGTCGCTGAGCACGAACTCCTTTTGCCTGGATCTCAAGAGGGAGTCTCGCGGTCGCTTAGCCGCTGGCTCCCTCGGCGGGCTTGGCGGTGGCGTCTGGTTGTCAGCCATTTTGTGTGCTCGTCGATGGGGCACGACGAGAAGAGGAAGTGTAGTACTACGGTTGTGCAGAGAAGACGATCATGCAAGTGTGTCTTTATAACATTGTTTGGCTGCATGTTCGTCTCTCGACGCGCGCAATGGTGATGGGATGCTTCAAATTGAATTCAAATGACACATGTACTGTGCATTAATTCCCCTCAGTAACCACAAAGGTCGCACACGCTTGGTCGCTTCAGCAGTCGGTAGTAAATGGCTAATATCGCATGCGGCTCCTTCTTTACGGTGCGCATGTGAAAATTGATATGTTTAGACCAGCGTTTTAGTTTTGTGAGCCACTTGTGATATTCTATCATCACATGCGGCTATTAAATAATTGGAGATCACAGGCGTATCTTTAACGATCCTCCTAAGTAAAGAAAACATTTGTTACAGATTAGTTTAAAAATGAACTAGCTGGTAACAAAAAAAGATCCGGAAGGAGTATAGCAGTGGCGGTCCTAGATGCTTTATGCAGGGTATGCGTTAGTGCCTAGATATATATCTCCAAAACATTAGTCACCACTTATATTACCAGCTATAGTTTGGTTAAAATTCATCACGTTGATTAATGCAATTAATGTGCTTTAAATAACTGACCCGTATCTGGTCATATTTTAGTATCCGTTTGTTGCAGATCATTAACAGATCATACACCGCCGCTTTTATTTGGGCTGCGAGAGACGAGCCGGTATAGCTGGAGGGAAGCGCTAGTATAGCTGGAAGTATGAGTGCGCATTTCCTGCCGACGCTCTCCCGCACCCGTCCGCTTCATTCCATTCTGCTCCGCCGCCTGTGCTG